>CAIGQV010000818.1:15498956-15558249 GCA_903798115.1 Danio jaintianensis | reverse complement strand
ATTTTTTTTCTTTTTTAAATATTTCCCAAATGATGTTTAACAGAGCAAGGAAATTTTCACAGTATGTCTGATAATATTTTTTCTTCTGGAGAAAGTCTTATTTCTCCATATATATTTCTCCTTATATTTTAAGTCTTATTTGTTTTATTTCAGCTAGAATAAAAGCATTTAAAAAAATTTTAACAACATTTTAAGGTCAAAATTATTAGCCCCTTTAAGCTATATATTTTTTTCGATAGTCTACAGAACAAACCATCGTTATACAATAACTTGCCCTAACTACCCTATCCTGCCTAGTTAACCTAATTAACCTAGTAAAGCCTTTAAATGTCACTTTAAGCTGTATAGAAGTCTCTTGAAAAATATCTAGTAAAATATTATTTGCTGTCATCATGGCAAAGATAAAATAAATCAGTTATTAGAAATGAGTTATTAAAACTATTATGTTTGGAAATGTGTTGAAAAAATTCTTCCCTCCATTAAACAGAAATTGGGGAAAAAAATAAACAGGGGGGCTAATAATTCAGGGGGTTTCGTAATTCTGACTTCAACTGTATGTATGTATGTATATATATATATATATACTTTTAGATTTTCGTTGGCATTTGAACTAAGTAAATACAACAGAAACACAGTCAACAGTTTTTGCTAGTATTTGGTTTAATAAAATAAATTAATGAAAATCATTTCAATATTCAAGATTAAAAAAGGACTGACTATATTAAGGCAGTGTTTTGGAACTAATTGCCAATGTTTTAAGGAATCATGCATTAATTTAATTCCTTAAAAAAGTCAATAATTATATCACCTTTGGGTCACATCACCATACAGCTGTCCCCGCCCTCTAAAATGGCTGCTAACGTGACCAGATTTCTGACGTGAAACATGACGATTTTCAAGTTCAAAAATAAAAATAAAACGGGGACAATATTTATTTATTTAGGTATATGGGCACTCTACTATAATACCTAATAATTATTAAGATATTTTCTGTATTTAATAACATTTAACAAAAGCTGCACTGTACAAACATACAGCTGGTGCTGCTCTAATTGACTTAACGCTGATATCAATTATTGTTTACATTTAAATGACCCTCGTCTTTCTGTCACCACGGCAACTTGAGTTGGTTTAAAAATCCACACAACTGTCTATAAAGCTATCAATCCTGATCATCGCGCTACAAAACTCTGAACAAATCTCCCATTGACTGAGTTTCATCTCTTTGTGTACTTTGAGAAGTTGTTTTGAAGTTTGTGATGACGCTGCGGCGCTCAAGAAGGACCAGGACTCTCCCCGGACACCTGAAAGACTTCTTGCTGGTGCGCATCTCTTCCGTTGAGAAGCGCGCAGCGGCGGCCAGGCCGGACACCAACAGCTGCATGTCGGACACTTCACTGGAGGAAAGACACCTGAGGAACGCGGCTGTCCTTCCAGTCCTCCGTCCCGCAGCCTCAGTCTCCTCAGTGGGTGAGTGTCCGCAGGAGGAGCCGCTCTCCATCCACGGCCGGAGTGTGCAGGAATATCAGCACATCTACCACAGTGTAATGGGCTCTACCATGAAGAGGCGCCATGGCCGTTACAACCTCGAGTGGGGCCTGGAGATAAAGCAGCGGCTGTGGGAGAAGCTGGACCGGCCTGCACTGCTGGAGACCGTGCAACCTGATGGACGTGTGGTCATCACGGAGAGCAGGTCTGGGTCCAGCGTCGCTCCTCAAATCATGGTGGACATCAGCAAAGAGCCGCTGCCCAAGGAGCCCCGAAAGAAGAAGCCCAGGCACTGAGTCACCCTATAGTGCCAGATGGAGGATCAAGGGCACGTATGTACATATTGTATATATTGTATATAGTTATAGAATAAGTTTGCAATACATCAAATTTAACATCTCATTCAAGTTTTCATCTCATTGCTGGAGGTTTTGGTGATTGTCCGTGCTGTTGATATTCGGCTCTTGAGTTGTTGGGTTCTTCTAGATGGTTTGTTGGATGTTGGCATGCGTTTAGCGAGGTTTTCTAGGCGGTTTATTGCGCGTTGTTGGTCTCCTCTGAGTGGTTTTTGGCACATTAGTGGTTGTTAGTGTTGGTTGTTGGGTTAGGGTAGGTTAGGGTCTCTCACACGGTTTGCAGCTTGACGTGCTGTGAGGGCTTGTGTGCATCAGTGATGCTGAGAGCTACGCCACTGGTACTTCACAGTTACCGGTAGGGTCACCCATAGTGGACAGGTCTCAGCTGAGATGCCCGACCAAGACAAACCACCTGATTCTAGACATCAGAAGATTGGCCTGATGCTCCAGACAGAAGATGTCACCTGAATAACAGGAAGAAGCTTAAAACTTATGTGGAGTTACAGATGAACCAATGCCAGCTACTGTTAGCTCTTCTCTGGAATATATGTAACACACACACACACACACACACACACACACACACACACACACACACATTCATTCATTCATTTTCTTTTCGGCTTAGTCCCTTTATTAATCTGGGGTCGCCACAGCGGAATGAACCGCCAACTTATCCAGCATATGTTCTACGCAGCGGATGCCCTTCCAGCTGCAACCCATCTCTGGGAAACATCCATACACACTCATTCACACGTACACTACGGACAATTTTAGCTTACCCAATTCACCTATACCGCATGTCTTTGGACTTGTGGGGGAAACCGGAGCACCCGGAGGAAACCCACGCGAACACGGGGAGAACATGCAAACTCCACACAGAAACGCCAACTGACCCAGCCGAGGCTCGAACCAGCGACCTTCTTGCTGTGAGGCGAACGTGCTACCCACTGCGCCACCGCATCGCCCACACACACACACACACACACACACAAATCTTGCAGACATTAAGAATTAAATATTTATTGGTAAAATATTTATTAATTACTTTAATTGAAAGAATATTTAAAATATTTGAAGAAAAAAAAAACTGTCTAATTTCACTAAAACATGTGGATGAAATGAATGGATTATTTCATCAAACAGGTAATACTTACGGCCCTGGGGAAGAATAAAATTAGGTGACCACTTAAAAGTTATTATTGGTTATCCTGAATTGAATTGAAGCAAATTATTGTGAAAATTCTATGTTTAATGTTATGAAATTGACTCAGAAATTACCACCGAAAGAAGATTTCAATTCATTATTGTGTTAAATGTAAAAAGAAGCAAGTAAACATTTACAAAAATAATCTACAATACAAAGAAATCCATACAGATTTAAATGGCACAAAAGTGTGTAAATTATTTTGTATGAAATATCTCTTTATTTCAAAGAATAAAGTTGTTATCATTTTTTAAAATAAGAATTATCCAATCCTCAAAATAAGAATCTAAAACTTCCAGTAGGTGGTAGTAATGTCTAATGAGTTCGTTCAAACAACTGAATCATTCAAAGAAGTAAACCTGTCTGGACTGTTAAAAACATGGATTCATTCAGAAAGTAGACACACAAAAGATCTGAGTTCAGAGTTTTAATTTAAGAATTAATATTGACCTAGTGACCTAGATATTACTGTTACTATATTACTACTACTATTAGTTATTATTCTATAATTATTAACCTAGTTTTTTAGTGAATGACCAGTGTTTTATAAGTATTGCAATACATTTTAAAAATCCAGTTTTCAGTGTCAAGCAGTCAGATTAACTGTTTTGTTAGAAATTAATTAGAATAGATTTAAGACACATCAGATTCCTCTCTAATATAATAATAAAATAAACATTCTCACTAAATTTCTCCATATGTAGATGCCCAAAGACATTTTCCTGATGCATGATTGTTCATGAGGCATTTTTCAGTACAGCAACACAAATGCTCTTGTGCGCAGGAAGAAGCTCAGACAGGAAGTGGAGAGCAGTACTTTGGGAAGCCCTGCTGCTGCTGCTGAGCTTCTAGAGCACCTGCAGTCCAGTGAGCGGATCTTTGCTGACCTGCACTCAACTCAACACTGATGCAGCACCAGGTGGGTCCTCATTCACTGTCACTCTGTGCTTTTAACAAATAAAAGCTTTTGGTTACCTTTGGATTAAGCCTGTTTTACACATAGCCTACTACATGGCATTCATTGTAATAGATATTTATACAGTTGAAGTAACAATTATTAGCCCTCTTGAATTATTAGCCCCTCTGTATATTTATTTCCGCAATTTCTGTTTATCTGAGATTTTCTCAACACATTAACTAATTTCTAATAACTGATTTCTTTTGTCTTTGCCTTAATGACAGTACATAATATTTTACTAGATATTTTTCATGATACTAGTATTCAGCTTAAAGTGCAATTTAAAGGCTTAACTAGGTTAATTAGGTTAACTAAGCAATTTAGGGGTACTTAGGCAAGTCATTGTATAACAGTGGTTTGTTCTGTAGACAATAAAAAATTGCTTAAAGGGGCTAATAATATTGAACTTAAATCTTTTTTTTTTTTTTTTAATTGCTTTTATTCTAGCCAAAAACAAAACAAATAAGACTTTCCAGAGGTGAAAAAATATTATAGGAAATACTGTGACAAATTCCTTACTCTGTTAAACATCATTTGGGAAACATTTGAAAAAGAAAAAAAATTCACAAGAGGGCTAATAATTTTGACTTCAACTTTATATTAGCGATATTAACAATTACTCGTGTCATAAACAATGAAAACTGTTAATATTTCACTTTAATTTTATTTATATGAATATTTTATTTAACAAACCAGTTTGTGTTTTGGCGCTGAAGCATATAGGACCTTGTTTTGAAGCAGTTCACCTCAAATGTTATTCGTACATTCATTCATTTTCCATACACTCTTGAATTCACACTCTTACACTACGGCCAATTTAGCTAATTCAATTCACCTATAGCGCATGTCTTTGGGCTGCGGGGGAAACCGGAGCACCCAGAGGAAACCCACGCGAACACGGGGAGAACATGCAAACTTATTATTTTGTAGATAACTAACATGAAATACATAAAAATTAAGATATAAATACCAAATGAAATTCGTTCCAAAAAGATATTTTGTGTCCGTGCCCATCCGCTAAACAACTGTGCAGGTGGATGATTTGTTTCGCTCCGTGGAAAATAAGGATTTAATTAATGATCCACTGTAATTTTATCACAAACTTCTGTCATATATTTGCTACATTTTTAATATAAGTCAATATTTTAAAGACTATGTCTTGAGCATCTGATATTTCCTCAGTGCTGATGTGCTTTCATTTTTTCTGTCTCACTAGTTCAGGCGAGGGAGTGTTTTAATAAGTGAAACTGGCCACAATTTAGTTTAGACTGCTTCAAACTGGAATGAAAATATACATTTAAAATACATTTAATTCAAAGGCTGGTTATTTTTACTGGCGATGAGGGACAATAGTGGTATTACAGATTTTTTAAAAAAATATCTTAATATTAAAAAGGAAACATAAGCTTGACAACAGATCCTATCAATGTTGTAACGGATGCCCTTAAATAATGTAGCCTAGTAGACAACATGCATCAGTTTTTACTGATATTTTGTCATCTGTCATATATATAGCCTGTTCTTCACAGAAGACTTAAACTGAAGCGCTTGCTACATTAATGTGGTTTGTTAGTTAAATATATCAAATCATTCAAAACTTTGTGTTTATGATGGAGTGGTGATTAACGATTTATCGATCGTTAATTTAAATTTAAATTAATTATCGATCACAGGATTTTGTAGAAATTTACATCCCTAGTTTAAACCCCTTATAAAAGTGATTTTTGCATAATAGGGCCCTCTTTAAGCACTAATTTACTTAAAATTAAGGTTTGTGTATTAAAAAAAGTACAAATGTATTTGAGTTGTCAATTTTGCTTTATTGAATGTTGCATGAAATATTCTTCTGTGATGGCATGTCTGACAGCCCTGCCAGCGGGATGGTCTCGGGAAACAGGGTCAACATTATCATTGGATTGCTGGCATTCTCTTGGCATCTGCTCCTTCCTTATAGAGGCTATGTTATGGAGGACAGTACACGCTCCAACGATCTGAGACGCACGCTCGGGTGACACTCTCAGGTCACGAAGACAGTTAAACCGGGCCTTTAAAATGGCTAAAGTCGTGTCTATCTTGAGCCTGGTTTGACTCAGGGCTATGTTAAATTCGTGCTGTGGTTTTGTCTTTGGTTCAGGATAGGGAGTCAGCAAAAAGCTCTGGCATGCGTAAGTCTCGTCTCCTACCAGCACACCATCGAACAGCCCTGTCAATGAACACCAGGAAGTCGAGTGTCACAATAACACATTTTCATTAAGTGCTGTCTACAGTTGCAGTTTTACTGTACCTTGCTGAAAGCTCTGACATAAATTTGACTTCTCGAAAATTTGGTTGTCCTGCATTGAGCCAGGCCATCTGGCATCCAAGCTTGTGATCAAACACTGATGGTCGCAGGTCATCTGTAATTAACGTACAGTATGTAAATATCTGTTAGCATTACAGTATATTGAAAATGTATAAATGCAACATACCTACCTGAACATTGATGCTGTGAGTGGCGTTCCTGTTAAGAAAACTAGCCTCGATTTCTTTTACTGGTGTAGAGATTGGAATGTGTATGCAATCGATTGCTCCGATAACTCCAGGTAATCCTTTCAAAAGATCAATTAATCTCTTTAGGAATTGCATATGGGCAGTTGACAAATAATCCTCCACAATAAAATGCTTTTTTTTTTACGTTTTTGAAGGAAAATTTGTTATTTTTATGTAGTTTGAAATCTGATGTTTGAGGAAATATAAGGGGTCACTAACTTTATCAATTCTTTCAGTTTTTTTTTGTTTTTTTTTACTGAACTGTACCTTAATACGTCCTATGGTGTGACAGCCAAATTCAAGAAAAACAACTCTTATTAAAAGTGAAAAAATAGTTTTATCTTCCTTGTTGGACATGTATCTTCATATAGTGCTATACATTTTTTATAAATGAATAATATTATTTCTCCATGGCTTGTCAGACATTTTCAAAAAAAATTTTTTTATAAAAAATAAAACAATAAATCGGGGTGTCACAAGGACAACAAAATTTAATTTTATAGGGGTTCCAAAAAAGTTAAATATGTAAACTGTATGTTATGTCATGTGCTTTGGTCACATGATCTTGAATGTGGTCCTTTAACTTATTAAAGTTCTCTGTGGAATTGCATGTCACACCAGAGGACCATTTTTTCTGTGACAAAATGTATCACGTTACTATATATTTAGAAATATATGGATAAAAAAAATGCCATTTACAAAAATAACCACATGTAAATTTAGACCTGATGTATTTATGAATGATTTTTACAAATTTCCCTTCTTATTTATATCAGCTGTAATTTGTCACAACATAGGACAATTGTAAGATATGTAAAAAAAAAAAAAATTAATTAAAACCAACAGTTTTGATATCAAAAGGTCCATGGAAAAGGTCCATTTTATTTTTTGTCATTTGTGACAGTAAAAATGCAATATACATCAACAACGCATATAGATGGTGCATTAGTGTATTAATCATTGAGGTAAAGTTGGTTTTCTATTCACACATTCGATTCAGACTTTGTTGTTCAATGCAATATTAAAGCAGCATTTAAAAAGCCTAATACAGACGGTCCCGATATTGTTTACCACACTACTCGCATCTAAGTATGACTTTAAAACAATATTAGCACTATTTAATTGACTGTGAATAATGTTGTACTTTGATAGTCATTGGCAGCTAATATGATTTCCCTATTTGGAATTTGCAAAAAATACTTTTCTGAAATTATATTACCCCAGTGTATTAATCCAACTTACCAGCTATTCGGGAGAAGCCCTCTTTTATGGCCTTAGTGGGTAGATGTCCAGGGAACGCAATGAAAGTGTTTATGTATCTCTGGAGCGCAATAACCACCCTACGAATGGTTCGGCAGACAGTGTTTTTGCTGAGCTTCTCGGCATCGCCCACTTCATACAGGTATGTGCCACTTGTAAAGAAACGCAGAGCGATGCAGATCATCTGCGGGACAGTAGTCGCGTGGCTCCGTCGCGTCGGGTTTTTGATATGGGGCTCGAGAAGCCGACACAGATATAACATTCCCTCCGCCGAGAATCTGTATCTCTCGTATAAGTGCTCGTCGGAGAATGCCAATGGGTTTTGTACATCTCGGATAACTCTTTCTCTGCGTAAAGCCCTCTGCAGAATTTGAGCTCCGAGGTCTACAGGATTCTCCAGATACGGTGAAGCCATTTTGCTTGTTTACATGCTAGAAATGACCCGCCGTTGACGTCATTTACGTCACTTTGCTCATAGCTGATTGGTCCAATGTTTGTTTACATTCTGTTACGATTAATCAAAGTACATTGGTCAGAAGAATGTCTGAAGTTATCATTAATTTATGACTCACTTTTAAAACGGTTGTAAGTGACGCTTTAGTAAACGATTTTGGTAGAAGTGATTAACTAAAAATCTGATTTGACTTATGTGGAGAAGTGTAGTAGCAGAAGTCAGAGCCGTCCCCTGAACAGTTTTATTGTCCGAGGAAATTCACCAAAGCAATTAAAAAACCGAGGGTGTATTCAAGTATTTTTATTGCAGTGCATTATTGATTTACTTCTCATCAGGAGCGCACATGTTTTCTGTTGGTGAACGGTTTAACTGTGATTAAATCTTATTTTCATAAGGCATTTTTATTCAAAACACTTCAAATAAAAGGTTTTAAATAATCATATATTTTTCTTTGCAAGAAGGCGAATCCAAAATACATCTTGACTTCAAGCTTGACTAATACAAGCTTGACTTCATTTTACCTTATGTAAAGTATCATGTTCACATCTTAGCACAATGATAACTGCAAAGTTTAGTAATATATGTCTATGCCCATGATTTCACAATTAGCAGAACGCAACTGCTGTAAGCAATCACGGTCAAAGCAAAAGATTTGAAAAATGAGTATGACGGCAGGACAGAAGATACAGTTAATTTGTCGCGCAGATACAATGACAAGCCTCCTCAATGAAACCCCTGGTCATCATACTTTAAGCTGATTCACAGTGTATGCAGAGATTAAGGACATTACAAATAAAGAGTAGCAAAATGAATAAGCAAAAAAGACAAATGATTAGAAAAATGAAGATAATGAAGAATGGAAAAAAGAATAAGTAAAATGTATTTATTTTTATACCTATAATGATAGAGAAGCTTTCACAGGGTTCAGCATTGCTTTAAAATATGGCAAATATTTCTTGGCTTAAATCTATTTCATTATAAAGGTGCACTGCATGATTTGAATACTGTAATAACTTTCTTTAGCAATAATATGGTAAATTCACCATAGATTAAAACATTAACGGTTAAAACATTATAGAGACAACAGTTTAATCGCTAGATGTGAATTAAAATGTACATTTTATTCAGAAGGGCACTTGATACAAAAATACAAGATTACAATGCCGGTTCAGACATTTTGAGACTCCCATTTAGTTTGGGCCTGCTCTGACTATTTGAACATAAGAAAAGCTCTCCTCCGTAGCGGAACATAAATCATTATGTACTGTATAGTTGATATGCCCTTTCAAGCACATTATGGAGTTTGGGATGAAACTTTATAGAATCAAAATCTCCACATCTACACAATAAAAGATACTCTGTCTTGACAAAAGAAAAAAGATCTTGGATGCCATATCAGTCAAAACTCCGTCCTCTGGTTATTTGCCTTTAGGTTCTGGCTTATCGTTTGCCTTTTTTTGCTTCTGCTGCATGATTTCAGCATCTCTGAAATACACACACACAAAATCATGCATTTAGCAAGATGTACTTTGCTATATAACAGTTCATTTTCCAAGTATCAGAGATCACAATTTTAGGAAATGTTTACATCACTACATTCCAAAGCATAATATCATGATTTTTGCTCCAGTACATTTAAGAGATGCATGTCTTTCCTAATTATTTTAAACTGGAGAAATTTTCACCCGCACAGAGGCATGCAAGTCAAATGGTGAATGAGCCGATTCTCTCAGTTAACCCGTTTAATTGGTTTACAAATTAAACAGAACGATTCATTTGTGAATTAGCCAGATCCATGCATCTGTTCTTGAGTAAATTTATTCAGACGCTGCAAAAGTTATAATATGATGACATTTTCTGTTGAATCGTGTAACAAAATATGATTCAATAATAATAATACGTATTTACTTTTAATTATGCAGTCTACTCCTTGTCACTGCAACACTGACCAATTAAAGTTTGCATTTTTAAAAATTCAGTTAAGAGGTTAAAATGAGACAAGAACTCGAAATCATCAGAGACTGATGACATGAGAAATTAAGATGCTACTGCTGAATATAATAATTGCTGAATTGTTGCTTGTGAAACAAATATGCTACAAAAGCTTGAGCTCTTTATACCTGCTGTATGAAATGTGTGAATGTGGATATGTTCATAATTGTGGTTTACTATGTGAATCCAGTGGGTTTTATTAAAAAAAACAAAAAAAAACATAAAATGATCTTGCCAAAATAAACATTTATCAATCAGTACTTTTACAACTAAATCAAGTACTTTTGCTGGAATACAACTGAAATAAAAATAAATAAATATCAGTGGTGTAATATTTTTTTAAGTATCTGTACTTTTTCTCAAGTACTAGATTTGTGTATTTTAACCATCACTGCTGTTCAAGATGTGTTCAGGAGAGATAGTTCAGCCACAAAATGAAAACTGCCTCACCATTTACTTATACTCATGTGATTCTAAACCTTTATATATTTCTTTGTTCTGTTGAACACAAAGCAAGATATTCTGAAGAATGTTGGAAAAAAACATCCATAGTAAAAACTAAAATTATTATGGAAGTATAAGAATTATATATGGAAGTCAATGTCTGTTTTTTAACCAACATTTCTCAGTAGGACACAGAGGAAGATATTATGACAAAAGAAGCTCAAACTGGTTTAGAACAAGTGGAGGATGAGTAGATGACAAAATAAAATTTTTGGGGTGAACTATCCATTTCAGTATCAGTCTGTTATTATTCTAGGCGTTGTACCTTTGCTTGCGGGCAGCTGCAGAGAGGCCATCTTCGTTTCTCTTCCCTTTGGAGCTATCAGTTTGCTTCTTAGCATTCTTTTGGCGGGCAAGCTCACGCTGATTTCCCCCTGCAGGATGACAAATTTCAACACTTATTGGCTTTCTTAAACACTTACATTTAAACCATCTTAATGTTACTGATTTGAAATATTCTTAGAAATATCTTCTTTTGTGTTTAACAGAGAAACTCATAAAGGATTTGCTTTGCTGCCACCTGAGAACATTTAACTTGGTGAGAACATTTTATTTTTTGGGTGAACTATCCCTATTCTATTTAAAAGCGAGACACTGCAGACAATGACACACTTTTTAAATGCACCTGTCAGTTTAGATTTTTGGGGGATTTTTGGCTTTTCATAGTGTTATTTTTTCAGCCTATTTAATTTAAAGAAAAATCCTAAATACACTCTTAAGGGACTTTGTTACATGTTATCAATCTGTGTCTGTCGATTTCAATTACAATATACATTTTAAAGGTTTTTTCTCCTGCACTGAGCCATAAATCTCCACTTCAGTAGATCTTACATGCACCAAACTTTACAGTTTTATTCATATCTGTGTTCCAAAGTTGTTGTTTTTTTTTTTTACAAAAGGATAAGTGCATACCTAATATATCTGATTGTATACAACATATTATTCCACAAAACATGCCAGTTTTGGTTAATCACAATATTTTCTTAATTATGGGGTAATAAAAAAAAGAGATTTTCAATATCTCCCCTGTAAAAACAATGACTCTGAATCGTGCACAGTCAAAATTTATTTTGAACATGAATACATCCAATGTTAACAGTTTTGAGCTAGAAATATATGTTAATGAACACATATTCTATTACATAATGGCACAGTTATGCATTTATATATAACATTTTAGAAAAACTGGTAATACCAAAAAATTGCAATTCTTAATGTAATTAATCATCAGGTAAACTATTGTTTTTTTACCCGCTTGCCCTGTAGTGTCTGCGATTAGGAGATCAGTAAAATGTACAAAAGTGAGGTTGTGTACAAAAGTTGACGTTGTACAGAAAAACATGCAAACACTGATTTATGTTTAGTGAATCTACACAATAATGTGTGGCAGTGAGGCGACGTGGCAATGAGGGCGCTAGAGAGCTTTCACAACAATAACATCCGTTCAAAACGCTGAGAAAAATCATCGACGATAACGCAGAATAAACATCTTTCTACTCTAATGAACGATTTCTCTTACAAGACAAAATGACTTCCGCTGGGTTTTTACGGAATAACGTTACTATTACATTATTACTGACTCTACAGTTTAAGTTTGCTAATGTTAAACATCTGTCATCTCTGCTTAAAGAAGCTTACTATTAGATTACATCTGTTTTCTGTGTTCTAGCATATGTAATAAACAACTAACGTTCACTAGAGCCACAGTAAACGGATGTTTGTTTGGTGGCTTAAAAAGTTATTCTTGTGATTTGATTTCGTGGACTTTACACAGAATAAGCTAAGTGGCTAGTTCGTTAGCCTTGCTGTCGTACTGCTCTTAAAATGAGAATTGACTTAAATTACTTTCATAAATGATAGCAGAAGCTGATATAATATCTTTTAAAAAATAATAATAATAATACTAATTAATACCCACTCGTCATGATTGCTCTTTTGTTGTCGCCGGAGCGCAAAGCTCAGCCTGGCGTTAACTCCCGTCCTTATGATGGCTGGCGGACCCGAAAATACTCGGAAGCTTTACGACAACACCGCATCCGAACACAGCAGCTCATTCTTTCTTACGTCACACGAAGATGTTAAAATATGGAAATCACCACACATAAATATTTAGTAACAAATAAAGTAAAATAAATTTATTTATAAATATTACCCCAGTAACTATTTCACAGAAACGTCTTATATAACTTATATATTTTTGTAGTTATCACTACTCAGCTTGCTTCTGGTTTGATTTCTGTTCGTTTATTAGAGACTGTGCCCAACTTTATTTTGAAAATGTTTTTGTTTTTTTTGCTTTTAAAAATTATTATTATTATTATTGTTGTTATTAATTATCGTTTAATTATCTCGTTGTAATTTGTTTTGTTTTATCTTTCCCTTTTCACCCCTGGTGATTCTAAAAATGTAAAATGTGGATTATCTAAAAACTTTATATCAAACTAACAACAACAACAACAAAACTAATGTTAACAAGAATAATAAAACAGAAAAATCAGCAAACTGCTAAAAAGGGATGAATATAAAATGACATTTTTATGTTCTCTTTATGTTTGTTTGTTTGTTTGTTTGTTTGTTTGTTTGTTTGTTTGTTTCTTGTTTTACTTGCTTGTTTGCTTGCTAATCATATTATCTGAGTTTTGAGAGAGTGCTCTTTGAAGAAAATATATTCTGAATGACATTATCGCATCCAAAAATATATATTCCATATGTTTCCTAAAACTATCATGGACAATGGCTGCAAAGGCCCATAAAAACATAAAATAAGTCCTATTAAGGCACATATGGGAAATGAAGGTATATTTCTGACAGAGACACGTCATCCAATATTTCACAAAACAACGACCTAATAAAATATGCTAATTATAGTTTAGTGAATTTTATTTTACCTTTATGTTAAAGTACTGTACCGTCCAGTGTGTATTTTAAAGTATATGAACCAGCAGAGGACGCCAGTGCATTGTTTCAGTCTTTTCTCCGTAGACTGATTTTCTCAGTTTCTTATCAAGAAACGAATTTCTTTCAAAGCTGTTAAAAACTTTATTCTATACTTTATAACTTTATTCTCAACATTATCACGAAAATATAAGTTTTTTGTGCTTCTAATAAAAATATAGTTAAACAATTAATTTCTCAACGACCCAATTTACATGCTTTTGTTAGCATATTAATAGATTTCCTTTCGAATTAAAAAAAGAAAGAAAGAAACAAACAAACAAACAAAACATCTAGGATACTAGACATGTTCAACTGGAAACGCTTCCACTTCCACAAGTTTGGGTCTTTTAATTTGTAATGTATGTGACACATCTGCTGTGGTATAATCGTCGCATACTTCATTGTCATTGAACATTTTGACAAATGGCGGCATAAGTTGATATCTAGCATCCCATGTCAGTCATGAATTTTTATATAGCGTCATTGTGAAACTTTTACAAATTTATTTACGAATTTGATCATGTTGCCGTCGTGGGTGGCGCGACAGGGGGAAGTGGGTGATCTGAGAAACAAGAGTAAAGATGAGCTCCTTGAAATACTGTCACGACAAGAAAAGATACTGTCTAATAAGTAAGTGATTTTAGATACTTTTTAATTTACACCCACATATATATTTATCCTAAATATGTAATTCATGATTGTCGTATAATTAAATAGCCAGGCTTATTGGCTCGATGTCTACGCTGATAAACTTCTGGATCATTCCAGATCCACTGGCGCTTTTACAGTAACTTAAAGGGATAGTTCACTCAACAATAAACATTTACTCACTCTCAAGTGGTTTCAAACCTTTACGAGTTTCTTTCTTCTGTTAAAGAAAGAAGAATATAAGTTAAAGAAAGCTGAAAACATGTAACTATCCTCCTCCATAGTAGGAAAAACAAATGTCACCAAATGTCAATATCTTTTTTTGTGTTTAACAGAAGATATTTAATTAATATTTCAAAACAAAATATATATATTATATGCTAAACAAGTACAGTTGGCATTGTTGAAGTAATGGATGGATTTTGCTTTGTTATTTCATGTTATTTTCTTTTATTATTTTTTGATTTTTTTTTTGAAACAGCATGTTTTGTATAAAAGACTTCGTAAATGTAATGAAGTATGAGTAGTGTTTTATGATCTCTTTCAGGAGATTTATTCAAACTCTCCCAGATAAGGGAAAGAAGATTGCTGAGTTTGTGGAGAAAGTGCATCTTGCACTCGGGCATCTGGAGGAGGACGAGAGAAAGCAAGCAAGTTTAATCTCTGTCCGGACAGAGTTTCAATCGAAATATCAGCAAGCCCTTGCCAAGCGAAGCACAGATAAGCATTCAGACGCAAAATTTAACACTATTATCCCATCCCATGACAGAAAGGAAGCCAATGTCAATACTGATGTGGTTAACGTACAGGAAAATTGTGGTCTTTTTGGCCAGGAGGAGTTTTTGACAGCCTGTCTGCAGGCTGCTGAAACACTAGAAACAGCCGGTGTGGATGCAGCAGCCGCAGTGGTGAAAGACACAGAGCTTGTGAAGGCATTTGGACGAGTAACACTTGCTGAAAGCAATAATGGCTCCAACAAAGACAATATCAAAACTCTGCCTCCTAGTAAGCCCTTTCTGGACACTAAGCCACAGAAGAAACCACATTACATAGAAGTCCTGGAGAAGACAGAGAAAAGTGTGAATATGAAGAAATCTAGATTCAAACCAAACCAGTGAGTGGAAATGCACTGTTATTACACAGCTTTTAAATTAAGATGAAAATGAATACTACATTATCATGCTTGAGTCTTATCTTTTTGATTTTGATTTGTGCAACATCCATACATGGCAAGTCTTTTGCAATTTGACCACTGTCTTAACAGTCATATTTAAATTAATTCATAGACATTTTATGTCACTCTTGATCCTTCTTTTTTGAAACACTCTGATTCAATATGACAGACAGATGTGGCGGTAGTCAGTGAAAAGAATAAATAAATGCAATAAATAAAAAACAAACTTTTCAAAAATAAATTTTTACTAAAAAAAATGTTTTTAACCAATTTTAAGGATTGCATATGAGTTTCACCTCATTTAACCACTGTTCAAAGTTGAGTTTAGATGTGAGCAATCTGCACATGTGAATGAAAAAACAAACAAAAAATTAATAAAAAAAATTAAACTCTTTGTTTTCAAGAAAAATACAGCCCTGACTACCTTTTAGTGATCATAACCAGATTGGTAGCACTGTGTAGTATTATATAACGTGAAAACATGACACATATTTACTGTACTTTTCCACAAAATACACTATTCATCAAAATTAAAATGTAAAATTAAAATTCAACCATAAGAAGTTATTATTGTGATAGATCAAACAATGCTAAATATTATCATATGAATATTTAGCCTTTAACCCTACCTATGGCTTCATACAGTAACATAGGTTTACTTTCCTCTCCATGGTGTTAGCAAGACCAAATATAATGTCTCATTATTTATTAAGGGTTTAAAAATCAGTTTTTTTTATAATCTGGCTTTGATAATAGTGTCTGTTTCTTTTTCTTTTTTTCTTTAGGTTAATTGTAAAATTTGAGTCTCCATCATCTAGTCAGGCCTCTGGCAGCACCACACCACTCACTGCAGAAGCCAGAAGACAACAAGACCGAAAACACCTGGATGACATCACTGCAGCTAAACTTCCACCCCTGCACCACAGTCCAGCCCAGTTACTGTCATTAGAGGAGTCAGCAGCACTTCTGCAAGAGCAGACCAGAAAGCAGTTGGTAGGTTGAAGAAGTCTTGTACGTAGCAGACCTAGGTTTGAGTAATCAAATTGACCAATGACATTTCAACATTTTGAAAAGTTTTATCCCACAAAAACATGAACAATTTCAACATACTTTTGAATACTCCCAATGGACTGTGTAAAAATTATACATGTTCGCCGCTTTTGTGTGTTTGTTGTCCCTGTCTCAATTTGTATTCTGGAAGTGCAATCATGTGGTTGTGTGTACTGCTTATTTCAGGAGATGCAGGCCAAACAAGCTGCCCAGAAGCTGGCAGATGGTCTTAGTATCAGGATGGAGAGTTACAACCCAGAAGGAGGCCCACTGGCAGCCTACAGAGAGGTGCATGATGATGGGGCCCTGCTTTCTTCAGAGGAGGACTGATCATGGGGCCCTACAGGGAAGATACTGGCTTGTTGATATGTTTGGCCCCTTGCCCTGGACCAGCTCTCGGCCTAGAGCCCATGCTTCAGGACCCTGGAGAGAGGCTTTCAGCTTGAGGACAAGAGAAGGCCCATGAGCTGCACTGAAAATTCCTTCAGAATCTGCAAATCAAGATGAATAATAGCAGGTTGCATCTAGTTATTCTGTAAAAACTAGGCCGTTTTTGCATGTGGAAATGTTACTGTCTCTCAGTAACCGCTTATCTTGGCAAGCTGATGCCAAAAAAAAACTACCTCAGCAGGTCCACACCTGTTGTCTTGTACAGAATAATATAATTTCAAGCTCTTATCAGCCATACCTTTAAGGGAGTAGTTGATATGTTACTGTGAAGACGGTAATAGAATATTTTTGTATGACCTTTCTTAATGTTTGTTCAAACAAAATCCCCTGATTCGAGCCCTCAAGCTTGTGATTGGTTCTTTGAGATAACAGAAACCGCAGTTTCATAAACTAAAGGTGGAAGCACTTAATGTTTTGTCACTTGAGCGCAACAGCTTTGGAAACGTCTGTCTCCCTCCCTTTTGTAGCATTGTTTTGATAACCGCCCACTGGTTGATTGGAGTGAGTCAGCCGTCGTTTGAAGGGCGGGATGTTGTTATCAGTGCAGAAATCTGTGACATGCCTCAGATGATTAATATATGTAATGTGAAATATCGAGGCTTGAAGGAATTACACCAATTGGTGGAATACATCTGGATTGTATTTAGATCATGTTTCTGTATGGCAGTGCATTCTGGGATGGCAGCGGATAGACAGACGGAACATATGGTAAATGCAATTTCCAAAGTCATCAGCATTGATAAAGCATTCATAAAACTGACTTAAGCTCTCAGGATGTAAACAGTGTGTTTCTTTTTTTTTCCATACAATTCAGGAATCTTTATATTTAAATGGAGAGTAGGGAGTTTGAAGAGGGAGGAAATCCAAATCTGTGCTTCTCTGCGGTAGATGACCTGTGATAACCTCTAGTAATTGCTTCTGCCCGTTGATGGGAACTGCTGCCTCAGAAAAAAAAAAAAAGAGATCCTAACACATCTGGCAGGTTAGTGTTTAGACACCGTGTGTGACGAACTCCAGAGTGCCTTACCCAGACGTCCTGTGATAAATATGTCAGTCTTGTTTAGAAAGAATCTCTTCTCTACTGGTATTAATTAAGTCTACCTTGCATTAAGACTGTTATCAATTACACACTGGATTCCTGGGCTGATCAGATTCGCTGCTGAGTACGTAGATATGCTTGAGTTGGATTCAAGCATGCGTTCTGACAGTGTCTTTAAGTTGTTCTTTTTTAGCTGCAGTTTTTGCTTTCCACATACCTCCACACCCATCATCTCAGATCAATAAACGGCTCATGGAGTCATCTGCAAGTGCTTTACAAGTGTGAAATCATGCCCTGAGAGAATGGGCAAACTTTCTGAGCTGTGAGGGGGATAAACTATAGATTTTTTTTTTTTACCCTTCCAACTGACATCAATAAAAACACATTTACTGCAATGCATTTTACTGCTCTCTTGGTTATGTTGTTTATTTTATTTAAAGGCATTTTAATTCATCACTGCTTTGAGAAGTAAATCTGCCATTGTTTCTCACTTGAGGCATTTTTCTGTCTACCTGTAGATCTAGTTTCACAGTCTGTGCTCTAATAAGACCCAGCTCAGAACAGGTCACACACTTAAGCTTTAGGCCTCTAACTTTTTGACTTCAAAGTTCCCCTTAGTTCAAAACAACACTCTCCTATCTATATTGATCTTTACCTCTGGTAGTTCTGTTATAATATAAATATGTCAGTTTGATTTTATTCATTCATTCATTCATTTTCTTTTCGGCTTAGTCCCTTTATTAATCTGGGGTTGCCACAGCGGAATGAACCGCCAACTTATCCAGCATATGTTTTATGCAGCGGATGCCCTTCCAGCTGCAACCCATCACTGGGAAACATCCATACACATTAATTCACACACATACACTACGAACAATTTATCTTACCCAATTTAACTATAGCGCATGTCTTTGGACTTGTGGGGGAAACCGGAGCATCCGGAGGAAACCCACACAAAAACGGGGAGAACATGCAAACTCCACACAGAAACGCCAACTGACCCAGCCGTGGCTCGAACCAGCGACTTTCTTGCTGTGAGGCGATTTTGCTACCCACTACACCACCGTGCTGCCCAGTTTGATTTTAAATGAATTGTAATTAAATAATTCTTAAGTTTGTTAAGGCCTCTTGGTTAAATGTGTATAGTTTCTATTCTACTATTGTCAACTTGTGCAGGGGTTTTCAATATTTTAGATGTTAAAGTCCATGTGAAATCAATTTACAATGTTTATTTTTCTAGCACACTTTGTTAGTCTTTAGGTAAACAATTATTCAGTGCAAGTTAAACTTGAAAAAAAATGTTGGTAATCTTTGATTAAAATCTGTCCATCTTTGGAATTGCGATCCTTCTCTGATGATGTCAGCTTGATGGCTTCAGCTTCAGTATTTTTAACCAAGCCCCTCTTACCGTTAGTTTGCTATGAGGGAATGATGCACAAAAAAAAGCCTTGCCCCTTCTCTATATCAGTTGGAAGTACATCAACATACTGAAATAAAAGTATCAGCAACTTCTGTTCACACAGACTTAAGGACTCCAATCATTCTCACTCTCATTTTAAAATAATAAAATATATAATTGTATAAGGACCTGGTAAATAATCTGAAAAATTAATGTTATAAATGGGACTAAAATAAAAATTGAAAAATAAAAATAATGAACTCCCATTCATTATAGTACTTTTTTAGTATTAACATATTTAAGAAATAAACAATGAACACTGATACACAAACATTCCATCCATCCATCTCATAAAAACACCAATGTGTATTCTTGTGTTACCCCATAGCCCTCACATTTTGGCTTGCACTTCTGTAAGCATCAAGTTTGAATCTTTTTTTTTTCGCCTATAACATGTAATGGTCTCAGACTGAACACCCTCTGACTCAGCCTGCTACAGTAGCCACACCCTAAACACTCACTATTGGTTGAGCTAGAAAGTGATTGGCGGATTTTATTGGCACACTTTCAATGGTTTACAGATGACAAGAAGTTTCAGTGTTTACACTTCGGGGGAGATAAATCTATAAATGGCATATTTATAGTAGTTACCCATTAGTAATATAGGTGTAAAGGGATAATTCACCCAAATATGAAATTTTACTCACTATTTACTCAGCCTCAAGTAGTTCCAAACCTTTGTTTGTTTTTGTTTTGTTTTGTTTTTTGTTGAACACAAACAAAGATAATTTGAAGAAAGTTGGAAACCGGAAACTATTGACATCCATAGTAAGAAAAACAAACACTATTGAAGTAAATGGTTACAGGTCTTTAACATTTTTCAAAAGATCATCTTTTGTAGATGAAGAAAAAGAAGAAACTCAAACAGCTTTGTGACACGTGAAGTATGATTAAATGATGATCGAATTTTCAGTTCTAGGTGAGGTATACCATTAAGAGATTTTATTTTTATAAATACTTCACTATTAAGAAGGACTGCTTCAGTATATCTCTTAATTGTGCTGTTTTCTTTCCACATTTGTTTCTAATATGCCTGATTTTGATAAAAAAATAATAAATGTTGCGGTGCTTAGGTGCACACCACAGTACATCATTATTGCCTAAAAGTCATCCTGTTTTCACTGAACGTTTCAGTACCGGATATAAGCTAAGACAATGACAATAAATATATATATTTTTCTATCAATTTATTTACTTTTAAGTCTTACATTGCGGTATGGTTTTAATACAGTGGCTTTTAATGCAGGAAGGAGAGAATGAGTCAGTGCTTAGAATGAGAAACCTCAATAATGACTGTTGGCTGTAAAGATTTATGCTGCTGTTGTGAATGAGGATGCTGTTGAGAGAAACGCTGTTTATATCATTCCTGATGTCTTCCAGAAATGCGTTTATGTGATCAGGAAAGACATGATGACTTCACTTCTGCTACTTTATCAAGTCCATGTGAATAAGTGTAATGACGGGAATATTTAAGTGCACAAAAAGACTGGGAATGGTTATTTCTGGCATATTGCATTTTACTAATAACTGGCAAAATTACTGTGATAGTTACTAAAGTAATGCCACAGTGCTTTGACACACATAATAGTAATCACTGACTATTGTCATACTTTGTTATTTACTTAATGATTTAAGTTTGCTCTCTAGTGTAGATATTGATTGGACACCATAATATTTGTTAATATCAAACTGTGCTATAAAATATAGTGATAAAGTAGTGCTCTTTTTATGTGAAATGACCCATGTTTCACTTTCTAAAGGGAATAGTTTACCAAAAAATCGGAATCATTTTTGCATATTCAATGTGACGTTTTCCACATCTTCTACAGAAGTAAGAAATAGTAGAGTAAATGAACAATATTTTCAGTTACAGATCACTTGTTATACATGTTATACAGCTTTGTAAAAAAAATAAGAGACCACTTGAAAATTCATAGTTTCTGAATTTTAAGATTCATAGTTGTGTTTAAGTGAAACATATTTTTTGTTTAATTATGGAACATAACGATTTATCTTACAAAATAAAAATAAATGTTATTTAGATATATTTTTGTGGCATGTTTCCAGACATTTACATTCTTTTTTTAGACCGCACAATAGCAATTTAACAAATTAAATCTGAGAATCTTCAAGTGCTGTCTTAATTATTTTCCATAACTGTATGTATCCTTACTCTAAATAATAATAGAGAAACCATTCCCTCCTTCAAGAAATATGCTTTTTTAAATTAAAACTGTAATAACCAGCTTTTGTTGTTGTTGTTGTTTTCGGAAGGTTCCGTTGTGCCGACCCCTGATAAAGAAGGAAAGTGATTACCATTTGTATATAACTGCAGTTTTACTACAACACTATAAAAAATTATATTATCAATTAGTCATGACAGCATATGTTTTTAGCTCATTGTTACTTATTAAACTAAGTTAATCATGTTCTAACTTAATTTTATAAGTTACGCAAGCTGTTTTAAGTCAGTTTAACATAATATAAGCTCAATAGACTCATAAGGTTAATTTGATTCGGCCTAAAAAATTAAGCCAACCAGTATTTTCTTTACAGTGTACAAATGTTTTTCCTGGTTAAACTGTGGTTAGTCAAGTTAAACTGTCTGTAATGTGGTTAGCATTGCTTAACTACAATAACCATGTTTTGTTTTGGTTTTAATGGGGAAAAGTAGTTACTTTGAGCAGACAGCAGGTGGCAGTAGTGCTGTGTTTTGCGTGCTGAAAAAAAACTCTGGCTTTCAATCTTGTCAACTGAGAGGGTTCATATCTTGTTTGCGTTTTCTCTGAAGAGGTTTTTAATGCAATTATTCTCAGCAATCAGATCTTTGCTGTATTGGTGTTTACAGCAATTTACTGATGTGAGCTCTTTGAGATGATTCAGCATCATTTTGGCGCCATTAGTGGATCCACCATTTTGCCATTCCGTTCAATGGCAGAATCATCTTGAAAGTGTTATGGGTAATTTGATACACGTGCATGCTGAAATTGTGGTACGTGTACGTTTAGCTCAGAGCTCCAATAACTATATAGCATGGGTCTGAGTGGGGTTTACACCTGCAGAAGATAATGTTTACTCCCTAGATGATCCTCCAGAGCTCCAGCAGACCTGGAAGAAACCCTATAGCTTCCAATCATAGTCCACATGTGCTTAAACAAACTGTTGCTCTAAGAAGTTTGCATAACAATTATGAGATGGCTAGTCCATTTCAAAAGCACAGAAAGAGAGAGAGACGGGGAGATTAATAAGCGCCAAAAAACTGCCAGTATTCTGCTCAGCCACTGTCTGGCCTGGCACGGCTGTAAAGCCTGTCAAAAACTCATCACGGTGAGGAAGCCGCCGCAGCAGGGATGCTTCGAGCTGCCAGGGCACGGTGGGGGAAGAAAATGGAGCCGCTTGCCCAGCAGCGTGTGATCATAATGAGGAGGAAAATTCCCATTCTTGTATCCAGATTAATGTAACAACAACAATGTGCTTTTGTCCAACTTTTTTTCTCCCCCTGCTTGTATTACTCAAAGCCTCCGTTCCCTTTTCCATCCATCAGCGGTACTGCGAGCGTAGAGTTACTCAGTACAGTTGCCTACAGGTTTAATGCTTCTCTTGGGTGGGATTTTTGCATGGATGTGCTCGCATATTGTGCGAGTTTCTGGTTCTTTAGCAGGCTGAGGAAAATCGATTTGGGTTACCAGGCATCCGCGTACCATCTCCAAGCAATGAGCCTCTGTATCTGTGTGTACATGTGTACATGAGGTCAGTCTCAAGCTGTCTGTCCATGAATGCAGTGTAATGCTGTTTTTAATTATTTCCATGCTATTCAAGTGAAATCATGCTTTCTCATTTCTGAATGCACCAATTGACAAGCACCAGGAGTGTGAATTAGCAGCTACTTAGGGAATACTGCCAGACGTTACAAATGGAGAGTGCTAACTTCATTTAAAGGGTCATGATATACAATAGGCGACATGTCAAATTATTGCTATTGCCCACTTTTACTGTGTTGCAGGTGTGAGAGTGGGTGAGAAATGCACCTTTGGCTCGGCCTGATTTCTGTGATTTGTTATTTTATTCTAGATGTATTTATTTATTTATTTCCCTACGGTCAGATTCTCTTATGTTATACGACTCCAGCACGACTTGTAAAGATTTGCTCACAGAGCCTTTGGTCGTACAACAGAAGTAAAAGTGTGCCATAAAAACAAGGCAGTTCTCCTCAGCCCAGCTCATAACAATTACAAGGCCTTGATATGGACTCATAGGCTTGTTTATGTGCTGTAATGTTGTCCACGTGCCAAGACAACCTTGAGTGCTGGGATCCCTGGTGTTTCTGATTGGAGCTACATGTACGCGTTGACTTTGCTAGTCTGCAGCCTGGCTTAATTGACTGCAAAGTTTATGTGTGTGTGCGTTTGTTTGTGCACCTCCTAATTTGTTTATTTACATAAGCATTCTCTCCACAATCCCTCTGTCATGAAATCCGGAGCCTCATCTGCTCAAAAAGCAAACATATTTTTCTAATGAGGGAAGAGATGTTGTCCAAGCCCATAATGACCTTAAGCTGTAGAAAACAGACTGAATTAAAGTGCAATAATTATGTTTAACTTGCTTTTAATTGACATCTTCTTCTGTCAATATCAGAACCTTTGACCTCAAGTGTTTTTTAATGTAATGTTTCAAAATAGTGGAAATGCAGAGAAACACCTCCTTGTTATGGCCTGAGGATTGATTCAGTGGGTGTGGAGTTTATCGGTTAAACTACATTTCAATGGGATGTTTGTCTTCCTGTGCTTTTCTGTTCAGTGCCAGTGTTAAACGAAACCTAATTGCGCACAGGACCGTGACAATTGTTAAAATGTATCACAAATTGGCAATCAGTCATCGCCTCGAGATGGTAATGCTGTCTTTTACAGGTGCCACAGTTTAGAGTAATATAAAGCAGAATGCGAGAGAGAGAGGAAACAGCTTGGATAAGTTTTCTTTATCCTCCTCTTGCTTCTTCGCCATTGAAAATTTATTTTGCCCTTCAATCTTTTTTCCTTTCCCTTCCCTTTGTTTCCTCTCATCATATTTCACATGCAGCATGGGACCTCTTCACAGACAGATGGTGTCGCTCACACAAGTGGTGCCCTGTTCAGTCACATATCAGATTCGTTCTGTGTGGATACTCATGCATGGCTCTTCGGGAGAGGGAGGAAACCCTGTAAAAGTGACAGGTCATTTGACGCCCCCCACTGATCTCATGTCTCATCATGCTTTGATAAGCATTGTGAATTTCAGAGGCAGGAAGAAGGACGACACACAAAGTGACTCGCTCGGCAGGACTTAAAGGGTGGAGTGTTTTTTTTCCCCCTTTAGATGTTTTTTCTTCTCTTCAAGGAAGGGAAATATGTCACCACTGACAGCTCTTGAAGTACCTTTAATGGGCAAAACATAATCATTAGTTACAGGACACTCTTTGAACATTAATAATTCTTTGTTCTTTCAAGAGCATCTTGTTTAAAAGCCCCTGCACAATGCCCTGCTCATGTTTTGACAGGTTTGCATGCAGTACATTTCTGCAGATAGTCATTTCACAGAGATGATACAGTTCCAATTGATGTTATATTCATCATCTACTTAAAATACTTCCTCTCCTATATTCACTCCCTTTTTCTTCTCATTACTTACCAAAAAATAGTCACAAATGTGATGCCTAGACTGTATGAAAGCACCTCACAGCAGAGGCTTTTCTCAGTGTTTGAACTGTCGTTGGGTATCTTATGCTTTTAGCTCATGCTTTGACAGCTCCCACCTACTATGCTGTTCACCTACTTTCTTACCTACTGGTTCCTACATGACCACTACTACTGCTCTGCAGTAGGCAGGGTTGTAAATGTGTCATGCTGTTCACATGTGCCCCTAAACACAATGATGGTGGCTGTGATAGAAGAACAGTTTCATAAACATCTATCAGCCTTCTCTTGCCTGTTGCACAAGAAGCGCCACCACGGCACGCCACATCTTTAAATTGTTTTATATTTGTTGTACACAGACACCAAATGGTACCTATCGTCTGTTGTGTGACTCCCTCTGAGTCTTTAAAATCTCTCTGCGAGTGATTGTGCATGTGTGGATACATCTGTACCAGCTCTGCTATCCAATTGTATCTGACTTCAGACTTGCATATGCAAGCTCAGACTAGCAATCTCAGATACTCTATGGATCTAGTGATGTCACTCTGAGGGTAGGCTTAGGGGCGTGGTTATGTGTGCACATTAAAAGCATTGCATGCAGTTCAGCTTACATCTGCACCCGGTCTGCAGCCAGACCCTTCTCTTGCTATACTTCCCTCCAGTGTATTCATGTGGCTAACTCGGTGTTGTTGTGTTGTATGCTGTTCTTCTGTCTGACCTCTGTGGATATGAGAAACAATTCATCGCAAGTCAAAGAAGGCAGAGTTCCAGAACACGCCCACTGATTGCTTAATCGTTAGGAATCAATGGTAGCTCAAAGATGTTTAGGAACCAAAACAATCTCCCCTAAAAGTTAGCTTTGGTGAGATATTTCGAACTGCCAAAATTAACTCAAAGCGAACTTCATTTTGGCTGGATTTTGTTCGAAATGACATCATTTCAGTTCATTCTTGGATTTCGTTTGAAGTATACTGGGGCCTTAAGGGGCTCAGTTATAATGAATGATTATTTGAATTGCCATAGCCTCTCTATCAGCTGATCTGGTCATTCTTCTCTGGCACCAAAAAAGCATTTTCACCAACAGAAATGCCATTTCTTCATCATCTTGAGCACATCTACATGCCTAAACTCATTTATTTGCTGCTATTTGTTTGGCTGATTAAATATTTGCTTTACATTTATTGCAGATAATCACTAGGTAACTGTTCATGATCCCTCATAACCACATTTCCCTTATATTGACAGTTCAATTATAAGTCAACTTTAACTTTCACTAAGAAATGCTGTAAAAATGAATGGATGCTACCAAATTTAACCTTATTACAAAAGTGTTAGTGAGAAGTCATCTATAGGCTATAGCACTTTATGGCATTTTATCAAATTTATGGCATCAATCTGTCATATATTTAACGTGTAATGTCTTTCTGCACAGTTCAGTGTGATTTATCTTTATTCTTCTTTATTGCATCACACTGATCACCTCTGCCTTATTGATCACAGAGATGCATTGGCCCATTATTGGCCTAGCTTGAGCTTATAGAGCTGATGATGAAATAGATTTAGCCTTTAACGGCTAAACACTCCAACCTCTCAATGGGACATCTGGTTTCCCACTCTCGTACAGCCCCAGAGAGTGCTGTTGCCTATAGCCCCTGCCCTCTTGCCTGCTCTGGTATTAAAGTATACACATATAGAAAACATTTAAGGAGAATCTCTTAAAAGCAAAGTACTGGCAAAGGGAAATAAGCAGCTGTTACAACTTGAGGTCTCATGACTATTAGTGCTGGCACCTGCAAACCATTCCAGCTCAGGTTTGTGATTATAGAGACAATAAGGACCAATGTTTTTCCTTGGGAGTAATTAAATTTAATATATTTGTTAAATGATGCATGTTGACCTCAGGAGTACTAGCGGAAAGACGTGTATTTCTACATTTACATGCACGGATATAACTCAGCTGTGGTTTCCATTTCTCTGTTCATGTATGCTGAGTAAACTAAAATGTGAAGAAGTCAATCTGAGAGTGTGCAAAACAGCAAGGCCAATTTTAGTTTAAATGATGTATACATGCTGAAAGAAGTGTGATAAGTTGTATAGAATTAACTTCTTTGCTTAAAATCTTAAAAAAAAAAAAAAAGATTAACAATATAGAAGGCCACAAAGGAAACAAATGACTTTTACAAACAAATGATTACAAATGATTATTTGAAAGTTTGTCAAAATGTTTTACTTTTTTTTGTCATGCGTTAATGCATATTTCTTCCATCTTTTGTCATTAAAGAATTGAAGAAATACAATTGAATTGATGTGATGATATTTTACATTTCCACAAAAATAACAATAAAGTTTACCAAGAATACTTTTTAGCATGACATACCACTTAAACCATATTTCAAATATATGTGACACTAGACAATTTTTATTTTATTTAGCAAGAAGATATTTTTTGTAGTAGCCAAAAGTATTATTGATTTTTCATTATATGGGTCAAAATGATAGATTTTATTAAATAGAATCATGTAACAATTAAAAAGTGAAGATCGTGTTTCAAGAAGACATTGTGTAAATTTCCTACTGTAAATATATTAAAACAGAAGTTTTGATTAGTAACGTGTTTTGAATGATTGTCGCATAGACTGATTGTTAGATCATGAATGGTATGATTGAATCATTATTGGGGTGGTTAAATGTATATTTATATGATCTGTTTTTTTATTATTATTTAAGATACAAATCAGAGAAAACTATTAAAAGGCTGACCCCCTTATACATCTTGTTTTGACATCCTTCAGGGGGGATCAAGTGTTAATTAGGGGGGTTAATCCCTCAAACCACCCTGTAATTCGCACCCAGACTTAGCATTGCTAAGAACTTAATTAGAACAAATTCAAAGATGATTTAATAATGTTTAGATTTTTTATATCTATTTGTTATATCTTGGCCAAATATTGTTCAATCCTAGCAAGCCGTGTATCAATGGAAAGCTTTTTATTCAGCTTTCATGTAATGTATAAATCTCAATTAAAAAAAATTTATACTTAGATTTTGTGGTCCAGAGTCACATATTAGAAAAAATTGGTTAATCAGATAAAAAAGTATATTTATTATTGCAATTGGCAATAAAATTTAATTACATTCAATTACATTCCCTTCACACTTAAGTATATTATTTCTGTAAGTTTATTTCTGTTTTTTTTAATATGCTTAAATGAACTGCTTTTTCAAAAGCATTTAAAAAGAACTATTTTTGTAGTCCAAACCTAAAGGGATAGTTCTCCCAAAAAAGAAAATTAAGTCATCACTTACTCTCCCTTATGTGGTTTTAAACCTTTATGACTTTCTTTCTTCTGTTGAACACAAAAAAGATATTTTGTTTTCTTGTACCCATCAGTTGGAAATAAATACTATGGATGTCAATGATTGTCAGCTACCAGCATTTTTCAAAATATCTTATTTTGTGTTCAACATGAGAAAGAAACTCAAATAGGTTTTGAACAAATGAAGGCCGAGTAAATGATGACACAGTTGTCATTTTTGTATGAACTACTCCTTTAAATCAAACTTTCTGAAGTGCATGTAAACATATTGTAATATGTTTAGTGTGTGTAATCCACAGATCAAGAGAAAATAGAGGCAGAAATAGAATCCAAGAACTGAAACAAACTATATATATGCATTAAAAATAATAGCTCTGAGGTCCTGAGACAGGAAATGATGCCACTAGAAAGATCTCAGCAGAGCAAATCAGCATCTCAAACATCTGCGCTCTGCCCGTACTCATCTGATGTATGGAACAGTTTAAGCCTTAAACACATCTTTACTTAATCACCGCTTGAGTCATTACTGGTATTTTTGGCTTTAATTGAAATGATCCATTCGGCTGTTGAGAGTGGCGGCGTGTCAGCTTGAGCGCATTGAACCAAAGTGATGAAACCTTTGGATTAACTGCACAGGCACACGGCTGTGACGACAGAGGAGTCATTTGTCCAGCCATTAAGCTAATGCGCTGTCCCTGTTCAGCCACATATCACTGGGGGTGCATAGGGGAGCTCTCCGAGGAGGTGGCTCTGCTGAATTGTAGCCAGGCTCTTATTCTCTTACCTTAACCTTGCCAGGCCATACGAAAGAACATCTGAGCAGCTTCACGCCAGAACAAAATGCTTTGGCTTCTCGCTGAGGCAATAAAGCAATTGTTTGGTCACCGCAGTTTAAAATGGGGCCCCTAAAACAGCCCTTTCTCTTGGCTTGTGTTTCTCTCTACCTAACTCTTTCTCCCCAAGTATTGTTACTGATTTTTAAATGCACTATGTCATTGTTAACTATAACCTCACCCCTCGTTTCTCGCCTTCCCTCGGGTGTGGTGGTGGATGCCATTTTGTAAACACAGGCATTGCTCAACATCGCTCCTTTTGATTTTCCATTGCAGTAAGCGCACTTGGATACTGATATGAAGTGTGAAAATCTCAGTCAGTGTGTGTCCATACATTTGTGACTGGGACAAAATCATATTACGTAAAGCACTTAACACCTTTCTCTCTCAGGAGTGTGTACGTATATATTTATATATGATTGTGTGTGTGTTGGTGAGAAGTGTGTGTCCAGCACAGAGCTTTGTTAAATAATAATCGCCCACTGTTAAAGCGACTCCTCGCAGTCTGCCCAGAAAAACACATCCCGCAGTGAAAGAAAAGGCTTTCCTGCGCAACCATGGCCGATACACCCAGCTCTGGGTCACAGAGGTCTAAGTGACATCATCAGAACTGGACAGCTCGGTGCCAAGAGCCTTGTTAAAGTTCACTGTTGCTGGAATGGACTGATAGTGGACTGATAGTTTTGAGATAGTCACACGGATATGGATCGTAGATATGTTAATTAGATATGTTATTTGGGTATTTTATTCCAAGTTATTATTATTTTTTTTTGTATTAATTGGCATATTGATAATCTGGCATTAGGACTTGTTCATCTTTTCATGATCATCGTTTCAGTAATGGGTTCGATCACCCAAAAACTAGTGTTACTGTTATACCCTAAACTTCAGAGTTCAGACAGAACTTCATGGTGATCCTCATTAAAGATTATCCACATATTTGTAGGTGACCAGAGCTGATGTTCAGGTCAGGTGCCTAGTGGTAATTTATGGTGACAATGCCTGTCTCTACAAGCACAACTGTTACAGTAAGATGATGACAACTTCCCTGTTTAAATCCCACTTCAGGATTGTGGTTAGCATATTTAGCACTCTAAAAAATAGGGATGCATGATATATCAGCAACCATTTTGATATTGGCCGATAAATGCTATTTGTAATATTATTATAACCGGCCTGATAATAAAATTACATGGGTATCTTTAAGGCAACAAGTTATATACAGGGTTCCCACGCTTCTTGAAAGTACTTGAATTTCAGACATATGAATTCAAGACCTGACCCAAGTACTTAAAAACAAACACAGGTCCTTGAAAGTGCTTAAATTGAAAGTTTATGGTGTTATTTCAACAATTCTACTGTGCTGCTTTCAAAAACTGAATGAAAAAACTAAGAAATTCTTAATTGAAAAATCTTAAATTACATTTTTATAGATAACCTGACAAGTAATGTACATGTTATCAATATTTCAGAAAGCTCATTTGAATATGACCAGTATTGAATTCATGAAATGTATTAAAGTTCTTTGAACATGACTGCTTAAAACGGTCTACATTTTTGAAAATAACACATTCAAAACTTCATTCCTGACATTTTAATATAAATATTATGTGTAAGTGATTTGTTCAGTACAATATGGTCTTTCATATCACTGCATATGCTTGGGGTTTTAATTACAAAAGTGCTTGATTAAATTTTTTTTATTGATTTTAAAAGTCCTTGAATTTGGTGACTCATGAAAAAAGACAGTTTTGTTTGGAACCCGTATGTATTTCTGCATGGTTGAATCATTCACTTGCTAGCTGCCCACCACTTTTTAATTATTTTTTCAATATTTCTATTTTTGATTAATGTTCAGTTACTTGGTTGGTTTATTTATGCATTACCTTTTTTGCCAATAGTTTAAAAAAAAAAAAGTAGACCATAGAAATGAATAGTTAGTTGCTAAAGTTCAGGTAAAATAATAACAGTTGTTCACTGTGTGTTTGCCTTTTAGTTTTTTTCAGAGAGATTTGAACAATCCAAAGAGTTATCATTATATGTAAAAAAATGACATGTTGTTGAATTCTTTCTAACAAATGCTGGGTTGCCATAACCCATTGTTGGGTCAAATATGGACAAATCCACATTGTGTTAAGTTTTTCAATCAAATTTAAATGACACTTTTTAGACCAGTAGTTGTGTTTGATCCAACAACCCATCATTTTTTGATTTGTTCATTAAAATGCCTATTATTATTTTAACAACATAAAAATCACAATGACAGATTTTGTGGCAGACATGTATAGATGTACGCATTATTGCTAAAGTAGTCATTAATAATTTTCTCTTTGTGCAGTCACAGTGTATGACATCAGTTGTGCATCTTTTTGAGTAGATGTCAAATTGTTGAGTAAACATGAAAAGCAGGAAGCGAGTTCAATCCTCTCTTGAATCTTTTTAATGGGTTTTTACACCTTTATTTTGACAGGACAGTAGAGAGTGTAAACATGAAAACATGGGGCAGAGAGAGGGGAACAGGATCGGCAAAGGACCTTGAACCAGGAACTGAACTCATGTCACTGTGAGCACCCTTGTGCTATACAGTTTAAGCAGAATTATTAGCCCTCCTGAATTATTAATTATCATTTCCCCAATTTCTGTTTAATAAAAAAGTTGTTTTTTTTCTAAATTTAATACTTTTAATAAGTAATTTCTAATAACTGATTTCTTTTATTTTTGCCATGATGACAGTATGTAATATTTTGCTAGCTATTTTTCAAGATACTAGTATTCAGCTTAAAGGGACATTTAAAGGCTTAACTAGGTTAATTAAGTTAATTAAACAATTAGGGTAATTAGGCAAGTCATTGTATAACAGTGATTTGTTTTGTAGACAATCGAAAACGTAACGGTTACTAAAGTAACCCTCGTTCCCTGAGGGGGGGAACGGAAATGCTATGTGGAAACTTCCACTATGGGGATTTCGTCAGAAAGCCAATCATTCTGAAGAGTAATTAAACGGGCCAATGAAATGCCAATGAGTTGGCGGTGTCAGCGTGCGCAGCTGGCAGCAATCATAATCAGCTTGTGAATAAGAATGCTGGCTGTGCCACACAACCACACCTTTTCTAGCTGAAGAAGCCGAACTACAGCTGTCAGCTAAGGCGCAACCGCAACCGTTACGTTCCCCAGCGGGAGGGGAACTTCAATGCTATGTGGAAACTTCCACTGGGGAAATCTATGGAAAACGCCACAGTGATTGAACCTTACCACGTCGCTGGTGAGAGGTTTGCCAGGCTCCGGCGTGAGCGCACCATCATCACCAGAGACGCAGCCCACCAACGTGTCCCCTGGCCCTAACTTACCTTACTTACCTGTGAAGCGCTTAAAGGCTAATTTATATTTTTTGGGAAGTCGTAAGAAATACACCTAGTTAAGATTCTAGGAATTTTAAATTACGACAGTACGTTGGGAAGCGTGCAGTCCCGATAGGGAGGACGCTGCGGAGGCCACCTGCTGCCCAATGGGGAGACCTGGTGGCAGGAAGACATATGGACTAACCCTGAAAAGGGGGAGAACACATATGAAGGATGGTTAGCGGGGAGGGAAGACACGGGCCCACCTAAGAGGAGGAACTACACCGTGGCTGAGTGAAGCATATGGGATCGCCAGCGGGGATCGCGCATAGCAGGCACCTATACCCAAAACGCGGGCCGACCAAGTGGGCATGCCAACTACGTAATGGGCCAGGCACCTGACTCCTCCGCTGAGTCAGATGCTGGGGGCCTCGGAGGAACTCTGCAGGGTTCGCCAAATGGGGAACTCAACTGAACAGAGTGAATAAGCGCACGAATCTCTGTGTTAGAGAGAAAGGCGCAGCAAGCGTGTTTCAACACCGTACTGAATTTCCTCATTCACTGGCGTATCCAGCACACGTGAGGAAAATCAGCCCACTCAAAGATTATAGAATTTTTACGAATGTATTAGGTGTCGCCCAGCCCGCATCTCTACAGATGTCTGTTAGAGAGGCGCCGCGTGCTTACGCTCAAGAGAAGGCGATACTCTTAGTCGAGTGCGCTCTCACTTCCGGGGTACGCGGCTCACCCTGGCATAGAAAAGCGAGGGAGATGGCATCCACTATCCAGTGGGCCAACCTTAGAATGGATACGGTACTTCCCGTCTGCCGATCATAACAGAAAAGGAGCTGCTTAGAGTCGTAAGCTCTAATGCGGTCACATAGCGCCAAGCGCGAACAGGACACAGCAAAGAAAGGGGCTGGGTCTGCCTCCTCCGTGGGCAGCGCTTGCAGGTTCACTACATAGTCTAAAGAAGCGCTGTAGGAACCTCGGGCACCTAGGTGGGCTGGGATCTCAGGAAACCGTGAGAGTGGGCCGGCCCAAATTGCTGGCACACTTTGCTGACCGAAAATGCCTCCAGATACCCGACCCTCTTGACCGATGCCAACGCAACCAGCAGAGCTGTCTACCTGGACAGAAAACTTAAAGATACTGAGTCAAGTGGATCGAGCAGACCTCTCCTAAGAGAGATCTCCAAGTGGGTATGAGAGGGGGACAGGATTGATTTAATTAACCAGCGTCTCGCGCCTCTGGGAACTGGATGATGAGGCGATGCTTTCCCAGCGCGCCGACATCCCCGCGTCCTCAGAGCGGGGATGATCGTAACGCCAACCCCTCAGTGCGAAGGGGACAGCCTTAGCTCCAGCCAACTGAAGGAGGAAAGCATCACACTGATCTGGCATGTCCGGGGTCCTTCCCGGAGAGAAGTATACCACACAGCGAATAGACTCCACTTCAGGGCGTGGAGAGGGTGCTCTAGCATGCCTCGTAGAGGGTGCTCTAGCCTGAGTGACGGTCTTAACCACCGAACCGGTAAGTCACCTAAGTCCTCCACGCTCCATCTATGGACCATACGTGATTCCAGAGATCTGGGCGCGGGTGCCAGATGGTGCCTGTTCCAAAGAAGAAGGTGCTTCTTCAAAGGAATATGCCAGGAAGGGGCCGTCACGAGGAGAGAGCTGAAATACAGGTCAGATTGAGCCAGAGAGGCGCAATAACAGACCTGCTCCTCGTCCTCCCTGATGTAACACAGTATCTGCGAGTAGGCTCACTGGAGAGAAATGCGTATTTACGCACGCCCAGGGGCCAGCTGTGTTAGCCAGCGCGCAGAGCGCACCTATAACAGCTGGACAGCCGGGGGTGGAGTCTCAGTTTTCCCGGGCGTGAGAGCGCATCGGCTGCACGGTTGAGTTCGCCGGGGAAAAAAAAATGGCACGCAGCGGTTCCGCCGCGAATGACTCCGGAGGAGGAGCTGAGACATGCGGCGAGAGCGGATACCCCCTGTGCGGTTGATATACGCCATCGTCGCCGTGCTGTCCGTCCTGACCAGCACGTGTTTCCCCTCTAGCACCGGTAGAAACAGTGCAGCGCGAGATACACTGCCAACAGCTCCAGGCAATTAATATGCCAATGCAACCGGCTTCCTTCCACGGACCCGCAGCTGCATGCCCGCAACATACGGCCCCCCAGCGCGTACTGGAAGCATCCGTCGAAACGACGACATGCCTGGACACTTGTTCTAGAGGCACACAGGCCTGTAGAAATGCAGGGTCCGTCCAGAGGCTAAGGGCACGGCGACACAACGGAGTGACAGTCACCCAGTGCGTGCCCGCGTGCCATGCACGTCTAGGGACCTGATCGGGAAGCCAATGCTGAAGCGGTCTCATATGGAGAAGCCCGAGCGGCGTGAAGCGGCTACGGATGCCATATGCCCCAGGAGCCTCTGAAATGATATCAGTGGGACCACAGTTTTCCTGTCAAACTCTCTCAGACAGGTCAGCATCAGCCCAGCGCGCTCTCGAGGGAGGCGCGCCGTCATGGTGATCGAGTCCAGCTCCAACCCGAGAAAAAAGATGCTCTGCACGGGGGCGAGCCTACTCCTTTCTCGGTTGACCCGAAACCCCAACAGGTCGAGGTGCCGGAGCACCCAGTCCCTGTACATAATCAATTGATCCCGTGACTGAGCTAAAAAAGCCAGTCATCGAGATAATGGAGTATGCAGATGCCTGCGAGCCGAAGGGGCATTAGGGCATCCTCCGCGAGCTTCGTAAAAAACCCGCGGAGACAGGGAGAGCCAGAAAGGGAGGACTTTGTACTATCATGCTCGACCCTCGCACGCAAACCACAGAAACTGCCGGTGGCGTGGGAAAATGGAGAAATGAACGTACGTGTCCTTCAGGTCTATCGATGCAGACCAATCCTCAGGACGGACGCACCGGGGGATGTGCTTCTGCATGAGCATTCTGAGCGGCTGCTTGTAAGGCAGCGGGTCAAAATGCGCAGAACTAGGATTGGTCATAACCCACTGCTCTTTTAGGGTACGATGAAGTACAGACTAAAAAGCCCATACCTCATCTCGGCTGGAGGGACCGGCTTGATTGCATCCTTCGCCAAGAGGACAGCAATCTCCTCGCACAAGAGAGGGGCGGACACAGGGCTGACACCTGGTGTAATACACGCCCGTGAACTTGGGGGACCGTTTAGCGAACTGAATCGCATAGCCGAGTCTGATTGTCCGAATGAGCCATCGCGACGGGCTGGGCAGCGCTAACCAGGCTGGCAGAGCCCACGCGAGTGACATCATCGGTGCAATCACTGATGCACCAGCGGTGGGGCAGCACGGGATGGGAGAGCTCACCCCGGAAGGCATGCGTCCCAAGGAAGAGCGGACTCACAGAGCCTGTGGCGAAGAGCACCGATCCTGCGAGCTGGAAGGCATAGCGTCCCATACTGGCAGTGTTCGGGCTATCACACCCGGAGAGAGGAAAAATTGCTCTTATAAAATTTAGTAGCCATACGGCCTTTTTGTTAATGATATGGGTGTCCGTGGCCCTCCGCCAGGGAAAGAGCAAACATCCTTTTCTCAGAGTGGCCCGTCTTAGGGACGCTTCGCGGTCCGTACTGGACTTAGCGGCGCCCTGAGGCGGGGGGCGGTGATCGTCTGTGAGGTGCTCAACGCTGCCGCTTAACCAGTTGAACGGACAGGGTGGCGGAGCAGATTTTGGAGCCACAGACGAGCGTCCTCGGCGAGAAGCAGCCAAAGTGGACGAATCGACGGGGAGAGCGGTTTTTGAGCCCGCCGATCGCACTTGACTACTCTTTCACCAAAGTGAATTCCTGGGTGAACTCACCCCGGTGTCGCCGAACAGGCCAGCCTGGGATATGGGTGTGTTAAGAAAGCGAACTTTGTCAACGACACGCATATCTGCCAGGTTTAGCCAGAGGTGGCGTTCCTGGACCACTAGTGTGGTCATCGTCCTTCCCAGGGCACTCGCAGCCGACCTGGTGTTTTTAGAGCAAAGTCGGTTGCAGTGCGTAGTGCATTAAGCCTGGGTCGGAACCTTGCTCGTGCCGCTGGGCCAGCGCTTGCACTAGCCATAGCAAGCAAATGGAAGCAGCTTGGCCCGCAGCAGTGTAGGCTCTGGCCCTGAGGGACGCAGACAACCTACACGCTTTGGACGGGAGCCGAGGCTAACCACACCAGGAAGGGGCACCACGCGGGCAAGATTGACCGCGCTAGCACACTCGACCTGGGGTTTTGCCTCATACCCCCTGGCTGCTCCGTCATCGAGGAAGGTGAGGGCGGAGCGCACGCAGACCGGGCAGAAAAAGGTGCCCTCAGCGCTGCGTGAACTTACTGTGCACCTCCGGGAAGAAGGGGACGGGAGGCTTAGAGGGTTTCCCCTTCTTATCCTCCATGTAACACCCGTCTAATCGGTCCGGCGGCGAAGCTGGGGGACAAGCCATCTCCAGCCTCGTCGCCGAAGCAGCCTGGGTTAGCACGGCTATCATATCAGATGCCATATCCGGAGCCTCGCTTACCACCCCTGAGGGAGGAAGCGGGTCCGAATTGTCATCGGAAAATGACAGCCCACCCTCCGATGCAGCGATGGACATCTGGTCCTCGGTGTCATCGAGTGAGAGGGCAACCCTCCCGAAGGATGGTGCGCTTCTCTCACTCGAAGCTTGGATGGATCGCGCTGAGGAATGGGAGGTCCGCAAGCCCGAGGGCGGCGGATTGACCCCCACTGTGACCCTCAAATCTGCCCGAGTGCCAACCGCTACTTGCGGGAGACAACAGGGGTGGTTCGCCCTTTTGCAAGAGCGAGCCGCGATCTTAGTTGCGCAACAGACATGCCATCGCAGTGATGGCATGCGCTGCCCGCGAGCACCGCATTAACATGCTGGTCCCCCAGACATGCAATACAGTGCTCGTGCCCATCATCCGTGGACAGGAAACCACCGCATCCAGAAACGCACGGTCGGAGCGGCGTCTTTAAAAAGACGCGCTGCACGACCGTGTTGCTCTTTTAGGAAATTTGCTTAAATTTATACGCACCGCTCTTGAAGTACCGGTCCAGCGAAACACCCAGGGACAGGAGAAACCCAGCTCGACCACCGCTGCTCGCGTTGTTGCTCGCGCTGGAACCGGGAGAAATTAGCCTCTCAGAAGACGGCAGCTTTCTCTCACTCTCTCTCGAACAAAGTCAGAGGATGACAGCAAAACGTCTCTTTCAGACTGCACATGAGGCTTCTGAAAGCAAAAAGGTGTGGTTGTGTGGCACAGCCGGCATTCTTATTCACAAGCTGATTATGATTGCTGCCAGCTGCGCACGCTGACACCGCCAACTTAATGGCATTTCATTGGCCCGTTTAATTACTCTTCAGAATGATTGGCTTTCTGACGAAATCCCCATAGTGGAAGTTTCCACATAGCATTGAAGTTCCCCTCCCGCTGGGGAACAAATATTGCTTAAGGGGGCTAATGATATTGACCTTAAAATGGTTAAAAAAAATTAAAAACTGCTTTTAATCTAGTCGAAATAAAACAAATAAGACTTTTTCCCAGAAGAAAAAATATTATAGGAAATACTGTGAAAAATTCCTTGCTTTGTTAAACATCATGTGGGAAATATTTGAAAAAGAAAAAAAAATTTACGCGGGCGAATAATTGTGACCTCAACTGAATGTCGACACACTAAATACAGGGCTTTTAGCAACGAATCTTGAGGCTTTTTAAACAAAGAAATTAAATGGCTGTCAGAATCAAGACAACTGATGCAACAATGCAAAAATGTGTACTGTAGCAAATCTATTTAATAATGGCTGGTGGAAAAGGTCGTTTGTTTCAGATGACCACTTGTTAATACCAGGCGGAAACAAGGCCTTAATTTAGTTGGTAGACATAAAGCACTTTAGTGGGCAGCCTCTTTCCCGTCTGCTACTATTCTCTTGGTTTCATATTCTTTTTCATGTTTTCGTGCCAGCTTACACAGTCAGATTTTGAGCCAATAATGACACCCCAAAAAGAGGACTTATTAATTATGTTCTTGGGCAGAATTGTTTGACACGTATAACATTAAACTCACTTGGGATTCTCCAAGCAGTTGTTTGGGTATATATTGTAGGTAAGCCATCAAACAAACTGATTTAATATCCGCTGAAAAATGCTAACTTCGGAAAAGCAAGATAGAGGTATTGAGGTGACAATATTATGAGTCATTATGTGGTTTTACAGGCAATTTTATAGGGAACATGCTGAACCAAGGAGTTTTCTGAAGTCTTCATTGACAAGTGTGCGTGTATTCTAGGTTTTTCTTCACTGCTTCATCCCAAAAGGAAAATTTCCTCCATAAACCTCAAGCTAAACACTCTCTTCCTTTCACATTGGCCAATTTTAACTGCTTTCTGCTCTTTTCTTCCCTTTTTCATAACCACAACATTCCTTTTCTTTGGTAAAACAAGACTTGATTCACTTGTTTGCATATCAATAAATAGCTTCCATCTGCTTGGCTGCAAAAACATCCCCCTTCGTCATATCCAGTCTATTGCATAGTAGGATTTTATGTGAATTCCTCATGTTTGTGTACATCATTTGCTCCTGTTTGTCACTATAAACAGTTGGGGAATGAAGTCTTTAAAATCCATGCGCACTTTTTCCTTTTCATCATAGAATTCTGGCAAAAACGTAATACAGTTTTCACTGGTTCAGCGTTGATAATTAAAAGAATGTTTCTTGAGCAACAAATCAGCATATTCAAATGATTTCAGCAGGATCATGTTATATTAAAGACTGGAGTAATCATGCTGAAAATTCCTTGCTAACACTAATTAGATAAACGTAGAAAAATATCAAGTTAATTATCAATTTTTACTGTAAAAACCTACATGCACTGAAAATAATATTCTGAAAGTAATATTGTGAAAAATGCTTTTCTTTTTCAGATGCTTTAATGGATAGTTCACAAAAAATGAAATTTTGCTATTTACTCATGCTCGACTGGTTATAAATCTTTATGATGTTCTTTATTCTGTTGAAAGAAGATATTTTGAAGAAGGCTGAAAGCCTGTTACATTGACTTCCATATTTGTTTTGTATTATGAAATTTAATAGTTACAGGGCATCAGAAAGCTCTTCATCAGAAGTAAGTCAAATAGGTTTAGATTAGAACAAGTGAAGGTGAATAAATGATGACAGAATTTTCAGTTTTGGGTGAACTATCCATTTAATATGCAATGCGTTTATGTTATTTGGCATGGAAAAGCAGAATTTTCAGCTATGATTACTTCAGCATTGCTTCCAAACTTTAAAAAAAGTTAGAAAAACTGCACTTTAGGCTTACTCTCGTAATTTAATGTATAATTCTTCTTCAAGATCAATGAATCCATTTGTCATTTTATCTACTAGAGGGGTAATATAAAAGCATTTTCTTTTATAACCGTTTTGTTGTGTCTCTAGTCCAGACTGAGCAAATTAACCCTGACCAACCAGAACATTGACCCTTTCATAATTTGTGCTTTTTGTGTGTGCATTCATGACCAACTACTTCCAAAAAGCCCACTGAATGTTGTCCTCTAGTGCTTGGAAACCTTTGGTCCAAGTGTTCATTTAGGCTGAGGCCTGGCTGGGTGCAGCAAGTCACGGGCTGAAACTGAGTGTTTGTCTTTTCTCCCCTTATCTCCCATCCTGCTGTCTGTGGACTGCCGAAGCATTCATCACTGCAGGGCAGCAGTATTTACAAGCCTTCCCTCTCTTTATTAATCTCTCCCAGCTGCCCGTGCCTCCACGCTACACGGCTCGCTCGCACTAAACACCTTCAGGGGCGACTAGCATCTCCAACATGTGTGCCGGAAACAAGCCTTTTAATCCAGCAAACCACAAATAAACCCCATTAAAGCAAGGAAAGGGTTGTGCTTTTATTTTTTTCGACCGAAAGATAGATTTACATGGAGCCTTTTTTTGGGGATTTAATTGTTGTGTTTACTGCCCTCGTTTCAGGGCTTTTATAGTGAAAGGCGACTCCATCTCTTGGATGAGACTGACTGCTAACTAGCCCCTAATGATCAGTCAAAGCGGCTGGATGCCCTGTGGACTGAAATAACTGTTTTCTCATCTCTTTAAGCAGAGCCGTGTATTAGCTGCAGGCACTTTCATGAGAATTAATCCTCTGTGGCTCTCTTTCAATGTTCAGTGCAAATGGGCAGAATAGCGAATGTTTTACTGAAGTCTGGAGATTCTTCTCATTTCTCGCACACACACACACACGTCTTCCCTCCAGTCTCCTGCTCTCATCGTATGGCACGAGTCCCACACTCACAATCAGCTCAGACTCTTTGCTTGTTTTACTGGGCTCCCCCCACCACCTCCTTCTTTCCTTTCCCTCTCTTCCTTCCTTTCCCAGAAATGACACTGTCAGATTTTGAAACATCTCTTTCTCTGTTGGCACTTGCTTTGCGTGTCCTCTGTCTATCTGTTTCTCTTTTGAGAGGACCACACAGAGGGATGACATGCGTGAGGTTCGTCCGTACTGGGTGGCCTGAAAGCCTGGAAAACACGGGGTGACAGGATCGGTCTTCAATCAGTGCGAGTGGTAATGCATGTGGACAGTGCAAAACCAGTCTCCTGGAGACCCCGCGAGGAAAAACGAAAACCTGGATAATTGCTGTGCAAAGTAGCAGATATGCTTTAGGTCTTTGGCAGAGTCTGAGGCCGAAGCTCCCTGAAACACTCTGTCTGATGCACCTCAAATGCTTTGGCCAAGAAAGGATAAGCAAAGAGACTTTATCCTTCGCATTATGTGCTGAAAGCCATTCCTGAATTGTCAGACCTCATGTTGATTCAGTCTTATCTCAGGAGACAGGGAGAGTTTTCTCATTCAAATGAAGCCGTCTTCTTCCTCGGGGAGGATAGTTGGTGCACTAGCTGTTGTTTTATAAGCCTTGTTCCTCCAGCAACCAAAACTTCTGAGAAGATGGTTGGTGGAGGATGCACAACAGCTGGAGGCTGGATGGACTGGAGAAAAAAAAAAAAAAGAGTAAAGTTTCATGCAAAGTATGGCAATTGTTTTGCTTGGACTTGCTGCCCTTTATAGAGCTGCCATTGAAAATACACACAATTTCCTGCTTATTTTGAATTTGTATTTTGATTAACAGATGAGATTCTCATTTGTTCTGCTGTACCAGGCAGTATGAGTGATCCTTAGTTGATTATTCTGAGTATCGGTTTCATCTCACTGGCATGACCAGAGTCTTTAAAATTAATACTAAATTCTGTTTGTATTTTTTTCAGTTGTGATCACTTCCTTGTGTGGAGTTCTATTTCACCAGTGTTGTACAAGATTTATATATATTTCTAGTCACTCTTAAATCCCCAACTTCTCAAATGCGTGATATATTTATGGTATGTTTGAATGCAGGTTTAGACAAAATTTGGAATTTGTTTACATTCAAATCATGGGCTGAAATTTGATTCTCACAGGAAGTTAAATTACAATTCTTGGATTTTTTTAAACAGTTTGTTTCTTATTAAAAAAGGGTGTTTTTTAACCTTCAGGTCATTTTAAAACAGTGAGTGTTCAACCAGAAACAAAGCTGATGAATTCAGCCCCATGAACACAAAACAACAAATTTTGATAAGTGTTTCAACTGTTTTTGTCAAAATAACACCAGACCCCATTTACATTCATCGAATATACAACAAAACATATTTTCTTAAAAGTTCTGGAGGATAATGTCAATGAGCACAGTTGTTTCTTCATTAAGGATGCAGCAACATTAGCTCTTCCTTTATTACTAATCAGCTGAAATGAAATTGACCCCTTCGTGAGTTCTTATATGTCTGGCAAACAAATGCACAATCAGGCAAATTCATACTCTCAAATGCATGTAAATGGTGCATTTGTGTTCTGTACTCCCAAATTTCTGTCTGTTTATATTAACCTTCAGCTTAAGGATGCATTGAGCCTTCAGTGCTGCAAAAAGCAAGAAATCAGACTCCCAGTCAACAGCCGTTTTTCTCAATGGGTGAACAACAAAGAGGTTCTGTCACTCACTGCTCTACACATCAGCACTTCAGCGTTTGTTTTCCTGCTCTATCTCTGCTCTTGGCCCCCTTCTTCAAATGAAGATCCCCTATTGTAAACTTAGCTTTTGCCCTCATCCATTATCATCACATTGTCAGAGATTGGAAATCATGGGTAATGTTATTTGGGGGATGAAAGAATGAAAAACACTGTCAAATCCAATTTCCTCAGCTTTGTCATCGCGCAGCTGTACGTTGAGGCGAATGGTACAGACAGCACAGCTGGGAATCATAAGAGCTGAAAATATAAACTGTTTAGTAGTAGAATCCGATGCGCTTTCTGCCAGGATTGTGCCATAACATTCATATGAAATCATTTCAGCTCAAATCCAAGGACGATCTGCTGGAAGATGGGAGGTTTTAATACCACTGTCTTGCTTGCGTAAGTGTGATGGATGTGAGCTGGGCTGTGTGGACAGGAAACATCCTGTGGACCTTCTTCAAACCAGGGCCAGCATGTATTCAGGTACCAAATTGGGTTTTGGTATTTAATGAGTTTAATGTTTACAGGAATTTTGTTACAGAATCAAATTTCCACCAAGCGTTTTCCAGCGTTATCACAGGAAATCACCAAGCCACCTATCAGTGGCAAGATCTGAGGACAGCAGCCAACTGTGAGCTCAGTTTGAACATGAAACGCTAGACATCAGAGCTCAAGATTATAGACAATAAGTGTGTTTACATGCACAACTGGGATTTAACTACAGCCTTATTCAAGTTTATAATGGAATATTTGTTTGTTGTAAATGCACAATGCAGATTAGCTCTCTCTTTCAGAGCAAGCACAGTGGTCTGATTATCATCTCTTAAATGAAAACAAACAGTCACAAAAACTGGACTTGTACAAGACTAAAACCCTAATTTTCTTGGTATGAAGATACTTTTTAGTCAATCTGATCACAACTGGACATTACAGGTCTAAACAATATCTAACAGTTTTGAACTTGTTCACATTTTACCATGTGTAAATTATGCAAGTTTATTTTATAATATTAGATTGAAAGATGATTCAAAAAAAGCCCATATGCCCAATCTTGAATGTTGTAAAAATGAACAAACGTTAAAAACACCAGCTCTAAATTGCAATGTATTGCTCTTGTCTGCTTGAGATCTTATTGACCAAAAATTCATCTTTGTATCAGGTGTAAACAGGCCAAAAAGCCTTTATGAGACATTATAAAACAGTCGGAAGTGGCTTTATAAAGTTTTAAACACACTTCGTTTTGAAATATATCGGATACAACATTTGATTGCTACTACTTTCATTGTATATAATAAAACATTTAATATAAATATATATATATATATATATTTACACAGAAAGTCCTAAATGTTTGATGTGACCTGAGGGTGGGTAAATGATGACATAATTTACATTTTTTGGGTGAATTATTCATTTAATGTTTTAAGTAATGTTTAATGAATTACAGTTAAATTACAAAAATGACATCTTTTTCCCAAGAGCAAAACCTCGTCAGCTATAGTTTTAGTTATGATTCACAGACATTTATTATCCTTATTTCAATTCAATTAAATTTTTTTTCATCTGTACTTTAACAAGAAAGCTGAATTCACAACGATCTTCTCGTGGCAGGGTACGGATATGCTCAAAACAGCTACGGTTGCTATCGTGGGGGGACGGAAAGCACAATTAGTGTGTTTTCAGGCAGCTGTGTGAGTTTTCTCTGCTCCGCTGGGAGATCCTCTGGCCTGCCGAGCTCCAAACAAACACCACGTATGCGTCCTTTGCCTGGTGAGTCATGGGGTTTGCTGGGATATGATCATGAGGAGACGAGCAGGAAATGAGCCGATGCTCTCATGCCCCTGAACGCAAAATTACCAAAGCGCCTTGCCTGCCAATGTGGGAAGAGTGGCTTCAAAGGCCCTGAAAACACAGATTATACCATCTATGACTCAAAATCAACATTTGTGTTGTCTTCTGGTAATTCCTCCCTGTTGTTTTTCATCACACAGCTGTAATATTGAAGGAGCACAGGTGTAAAAAGCTTTGTTTGGGATTTGATTGAGCCCAGCAGTTGACAGCTGGACTGCCCCTGTTCCCCACCCTCATACTTATGCTCAATTATCACAACTTCATTTAATTGGCCCAATAAAACAATCCAGCTGCATAAACATGTAAGAGAGGGTGTGAGATTTAGAACAGGGATTTCTCCACTGCCATGGATATACGGCCGTCTGCCAACGCAAATGAATCATTTCACACTGCGACGTGCTGCTTAAAAGGTGGCTGAAGTAGAGCGCAGCCCTGCGGCACCTTGCTGGGACAACGTGTTGCTTTCTTATGCATCCATCACAGTGAACGACCCCCTTCCCAAATGGCTGCCACAAAGACTTTGTGCTGCTCCATTTGGGGTGCTTTCATAGAGGGATTTGCTGTTGATCTGCCCGTGTGGGGTGTGAGGATGGGGGCTTAACGTTGAGGTGATATGGGGGAGGGTCTCTGGAAGCTGTGATAGAGGAATTACACAAACTGGCTGTTTTAATGGTTGTGAAGAAGAGCTCCACATCAGTTCACACTAGAGGAACGTTTTCATACTTACTATAACTATTGGTGGAAGCGCCTGCTTTTTGGTGTGTTCACACGGCAGGAACGCAAAGAGATTGTAGTTGTTGAAACGCCTTTTGGGGGGACTGAATGAGCTCCTCTGGCCCTGTTTACATCTGGTGTTAAGATGCATTTTTGTTCATTTAATAACAAGTGGACTGCTAAATACAGGTGCATTTTGTGCTTATATACTTATGACCACTTTCAGAGGTATTCAATGTATTTTACTGGATTGCTTTTGCAGTGTAGATGCTCATGTTATCGATTGTGTTTGAACAGCCTCAAAAGTCCAGCTATACTCTGCATACTGACATCATTCTTATACATTACAGTGTGTTGTTGAAGTGCACTGGACAGACAGTATTTAGACTGTAAAAGTTAGCTGCTGAAAAAACTTTGGTTTGAAGGTGGACAATTATTATAATTTTTTTAAGAAAATGTTCTCTTATCAGTCCTGGGCACGTATTTATCAAGCCTCAGAAGAACACTGCTAAAAGTTGACTTGGCTCCAAGCTAGTCATCAAGCATCTCACTCATAATTTAAGTGAAGTGTAGATGTGTAAATCTTAAGTGTCAGTCTTAGAGATGATTCTGTTCCACAAATGGGATTTTAAACAAAAACGTAGGCATGGACCAATCACTAAATAATAGATTTCTTTATTTGTGACCCTGGACCACAAAACTATTCATTGTGTCAATTTTTTGAAATTGAGATTTATAAATCTCTGAAAGCTGAATAAATAGGGTAGGGCAATATGTGAAAATCTGGAATTTGAGAGTTAACATAAAAATGTAAATATTGAGAAAATCACCTTATAAATTAGTTTTAAAGTGATGTGTTTAGCTATGCATGTTACTATAATCAAAAGTTGAGTTGTGATCTATTTACAGTAGTATACATTTTACATAAGAAAAATGAAAAAAAAAGAAAATAGTAATAATAATCTTCACGGATCTTTATATAATATTAATATGATTTTTTTTAAAAAGAGAAATCTATCATTTTGACCCAATACAATGTATGTTTGGATATTGACAAAATATACCTGTTCCACATAAGAGGGTCCAGGGTCACATTTATTCTCAGAATCATTCACGTGTTAAAAATATTTGGCAATAAAGGATTTTCAAGAGAATACATTAGGATATACACACTATAAATATAATTAATTACCAATTTTAGTGTGTTGTGTCACTGACATAAATGGTGCCTGCACTTTTATTAGCTTCATCAATTTTTGATTGGGTCAACACATATACTTATATCCCTTATAATAGGTGTAAACTAGACCTATATCGCTCATCTGGCAGCTCACTTAAGTGTTCCTATGGCTTGAATGCACCCAAAAAAAGTAGTTCTCAGGCAACTGCCTTTGTGTCTAGTTCCTGTAACTTACGCCTTCTGTATTTCTGTGCTTCAAATCAATTTGTAATCATGGAAGCCAAACTGAATGCACCAAGATCATTTAACAATAACAGTTCTTTCACAGATTATTATATTAACCTATTTTTAAAAATATATAATGTGTTTTCAGTTGCTACACAATCGGCCGTGACTTTTACAAATGCACCGTGCTCAGATCGATCTTGACAGATCTTGTTGATACGCTCAAGTATCTCTTGTCTCGTGAGAGGTGTAATTACAGTGTTTGGACATATTTCTCTGTTCTGCTCAATGTCCATCCTCACTCAGTGCTCCGACACATGTATTGGTTCTTTCCCTCGTCCCAGCAGACTAACCCACCAGCCATCCAGTCACAGCTTATTAGTTTTAAAACTACCCAGAATTCTTGTTTCCAAGTCAGCCAAACTGGAAACCATCTATAGCAAGAGACTCATTCAGAGAACACAAGCACTGTATTTAACAGGCTATAAGGAATGTTTATATATATTTTTTAATATTATATATGAATGTGATATTTATATAAATATGAATGTATTTACAGGGTATCCCAGCAGTCACACAATGTCATAAGACGTTAATATTAGATTTGATTTAGGTTGTGATGTCAGGTGACCAAAATTCAATCTCTAGTCAGTGTCTTAGGGCAACGTTATTTTGATGTCCAATAACAATGTCAAATGACGTTGATTTTAGGTTGTGTTGGAAAGTGACCAAAATCCAATGTCGAGCCAACATCTTAAACCAACGTCATATTGACGTCAAATACTGACATTTATTTGTCAGGTATGGCAACCAAAAATGTCTGATAGACGTTATAGTGGTAACGTCCACACAACGACAAACTAACATTATTAGATGTTGATATTTGGTTGTTTTTAGGTTGCGTTGGAAAGTAACCTAAATCCGAAGTCTGTCCAAAGTTGGACACTGATGTCAGTCTGATGTTGGGTTCTGACGTCAACCCAATTTTCATTTCCACCCAAAATGCAGCGTCCCACGATGTTGGGGTACAATGTCAGTCTGATGTCATGTTGATGTCCTCTGCCTGCAGGGATGGTTCAAAAGTTTTCAAAAATGTCTTTGAGAGAGGTCTTTTGCTTTCACAAAGGCGTATATTTAATCAAACACAAATGCAGTTAAATTGTGAATTCAGTTGAACAGTTTTCTCAATAAACATATCTTATTTTCACTTTTTTCATGTTCAGAATTTATTTGAAATATAAATCTTTTGTAGCACATCTTTTATTAGATATTACACATCTTTACAGCCACGTTTGATCAATTTATAGTCCATTTTGTGTCCATGCTGAATAAAAATATATGTTTCTATTGAAAATAAAATTTTATTGACCCCAAAATGTTGAATAGTATATAATATAGGACTATAGGATATATGCACATAACGACACATTTGTTATGGTCTGGCTGGACGATCTCACAAAACCTTGGCAGGATAATCACAGTCATGTTGTTTTCAAACCAGAGCTTTTACATGTGATAATATTGTCGCTCAAGGACCAGCCAACCCTTCAGCCTTAAAGTGAGAATGTGACAAAGAAAGACATGAATGATATGTTTTTCTTGACTGATGATCTGACAATAAGAGAGAGTATGACGAGTTTATACAACTCAGAGAGTTGGCTGAGCATAATTTACTTTGAAATCATTTTCATCATTCAGAGCAAAAAAGAATTATTTACGACCCTGCTGGTGATACAGGAATAAGTTCAAGCCCCTTTCCATCTGTGTCCAATCCCAGGCTAATGCTATCATCACCTGTTTCCATGTGCCTCGAGAACATCTGGAGCACATTAAAATACACACAGACACAGTTACAAGGTGCATGCTGTTGACTCTGTTTGTGCATGTATTGGCACAAGCTTAAGCATTTGGCTCGCATTTGTAAATTAAGCTAAAATAACAAATTAAGATCAAAGAGTGGAATGAAAAGTCCTGGTGAAATCAATGCAGTTCATTTTTGAGAAACCAGACTCCTTGGGGAGCTTCGAGCTTGGGTGGATTTATTGCTTTGCTAAAAAAACAAAACAATTGTAATTCATCTCACCGTATCTCTAGTGATCTCATATCAGACACTTATGATCTTGCTTTTACATTTTGTTCCTGAAATTTATGTTTACAAAATTCCATGTATTATTTTTTTTCATAACAATTGTTTGTTTCACAAGTGCTGCTACACTGCTATATATATAGTTTATATATATAGATATATAGATATTGGGAGTTTCTACTCCCAATATCTAAAAATATAAATCAAGTGTTTTCTAGACAAGTAAAAGATATTGTCTTTTTTCATAAATAATAATTTAAAATTAAGTTTTTTTTATTATTATTAAGACAATCAAAATTATCTGCCAGTAGGGTAAAATACTTTTTTTAGATTATTAATATTTTTCAGATTTATTTTTACTTGTATAGAAAATACTTCTTGATTTAAGAAGTTTTTGACATTTGGACTAGAAACGAGCCAATATATATATATAATTTTTTTTGCACTGGAGTAATTCATGTAAATAATAATAAAAACTAAGGGTTGGTCTGTGAAACACTGATAATTAATACATCTGTATGCTGATTTTAATTGCATGAGTGGCAGGTGCCCTTTGTTGATAGTGTACTTCGTCTAAAATATGCCTTAGGGAGCTCAACACAGCTGCATTGCATTTTTAACAGTGGTACATGGACTGCCCAGAGATGGGAAGTGCTCTGTTAGGAAACTTTTTCTCCCCAAAACAGACTGGAATCTCTTTATCCATTCGATTTCCTCCCATGCAGCAGCTGTGCAGCTGGTTTCTAGCTGGGAACTGAGTGCAGTCCGTCTGCGGTCTGGAGGGACCTCAGCACGGGCCCTCCCATGTGCATGTTAGGAAGCTATAATGTCATGCAACTGGGGCCATATTATTGCTGCATAAAGCTCGAGGAGTGATGTCAGAGGAAAGAGGAAACTAGCTAACTCCCAACTTAGAGAGCAGAGGTCTGACTGAAGCTGGCTAACCACCAACAGGCTTCATGTACTCTTCGGTTCCACTGCCTCTTCATTTTGTCTTGCTAATTAGTCATGTGACAACGGGAGGACAGGTTTCCAAACTGCAGATAGTTATGTAAGGACTGAGGTACCTGCAGAGATGCTGGATTAAAAACAACAACAACAACAACAACAACATAAATTGTGTCAGTTGGTATTTTAATTTAATAATTAACTTATTAAAAGATGAATTATATTCTGCTGACTGCGAGTAATCTGTCATCTGTGAAGTACAAGTCCGCTAATTCGAGCTCTAGTCTTGACGATAATAAACTTGCAAGTTCTTGTAAACACATTCTAACACTAATGCTCTGAATCTGAACATTCATCTGGCTAAAGTAACTTTGTATGTCATCTACTTACCTAAACTTGAAGTATGTCAACTTGTTTTACTATGCCTTTTACTACTTTAACAGTCTACTAGGGTGAATTCAGGTCAATCGGGACACTTTTCCTTGGTCATCTCAATGGCAAAATGTGTCCCAATTTACCTAAATTCATCCTAATTCTCCACAAGTATGCTGTCAACTGTCATTCTGGTTTTAGCAAGTGAAGTTAGGGTAACCTAACCCTAACATAACCCCTAACTTTGCAAGTATGCCAACTTATTTTACTAACCCTACAAATAATACTAATCATTTTACTAGCCTAACAGTTTACTAATTCTCTGCAATTATGGAGTCAACAGTCATTCTGGCATTTGCAGGTAGGGTTAGGGTTAATTCCTAACCTTGCAAGTATTTGACTAACCCTACCCCAAAATAAGTGTGATATGCCCAGATAAGTGTGATATGCCCAGACATAAGGAACCTAGCAAAATACGTGGTAATGTATTTTATATGCAACTTACTAATTCTCTACCAAAACTCAAACGAGAGTACATGGATATAGGTAAAAATTACAGAATGTTTAAAGCAGTTCTGGTGTTTTTTGTATTTGCAATAATCTTATGTGACACACTTGTTGTCATTGAAATCTTTTGATCACATACATTGAGACAATGTATTACATTGAAATTTCTTCTAAAACATTTTCTGATTTTGTTCAGTCAGGACAGAGGTAGGATATCTAAACCAAAGTTCTCCAGTTAACATCACATAGTATCAACTGAGAAGAGAACCCATAAAGGCTTTATCTTTCTTGAGTGAATGAAAGATGTTGAAGTGGCTTGAACACACTGCTGTACGATCGTAAGTGATCTCTGAGAAATGGCAGAAGAGGAGAAAGTGTCTCCCTCTGGAGGAGGAGCTTGTAAAGAGAGCTGCAGTTCTCCAGTTCCCACCAGCTTAGCTTTCTCCGCTTATCTTGATGAAGACAAATGAACACATTCGAGCGTCTAGTGTTGCAATCCCCCTTTAGAACATCTGCACTTATAAATGTGACTTGCATTTGTTTTATCAACTATTTGGCAGCGTGTAGAAAATCCATAGATATTTACAGAAGATTGATTGGATTTGGAAATGCACGCCAGAGCCTATTAAAGAGATAATACACAAATGTTTAATTCATCCTCAAGTTCAGTAGATGGGAAGGTTATATGGATCTATTTGCCCATAAATCCTCTGAAAGATCATAGGCTAATGATCAGTGAATGATACTTATCAGACTCCATAAGTGTTTCATCTAATAAATGTACGTCTCGGAGGAGAGATATTGGAATTGCGATCATGGCGGATGCCGCCTCGCCATTCAACCTTGGGCGATGTCCAAGATGGTTGAAATCCCAAGATCTCGAAGCAGAAAAAAAATGGCAAGAGTGTGAGAAAGTTAATATTCATTTGAATTCACTATGCCCTACCAGAGTCATAAAAATAAAAAATACACCCTTAAGAACCACACAAAGTCTGTAATAACGCTATTTATTGATTTATCATGTTTTCTTACTAAAAAGCAGCGCTTTTACACTACTGTCATGTAGAAATATCGGTGTGAACTTGGTACACTGTAATTATATGAGGCTCGAGGGAATTATAAATACTATTTGACAGACTCCTAAGGAGGGAAGGGTCGATGACACTATTGTGCAACAACGTCAGATGGATTAAACAATCCGCCTGCAAGCTTCCAATACTTTCCTCTGCTGATTGGTTCACACTTGATGAAAACATGCGATGCTCTTTGAGGTGAAACAAACTACTTTGTTCTTCGGTTGTTGTCTCTTACTAATTCATAAGACTCGTTTCCATGCGGTCCACAGGAAAGAAAGCTATCATTTTTGTGGCCTGATAGTTCAAAGCTCTGTGTTGTGCTTTTCTGCTCTTCCAGACTAGTGCTGTGTAATGCGGCCAAGTCTTTTCATCATTGGTGTTGGTCTGACTAAAGATATCAGAAGATTGGCTGGACCGCTGGGAAAATCCATCGTGACTGTTTCTTTGGGAATGCGACTTCTAAGGTAGTTGCACTACTGGGTGCCTCCTTGACATGAGCTTGAAAACTCAGTCATTTGAAAAATGTAGCTGAAAGAGAAGGAATATGGGAATCCCCCCCCCCCCCCTCTTCTGTAACAGGACAATTAGGAAAGCACCTTTGAGTAAAACATTTTTAATGAAGAAATTACTCTATATTTTAACATCTATATTCAAAGTACATAATTCTTTAAACCTAACAATAAATGGGCATCGATGAATGATCATTTGTCAAAAATACATACCACAGATTTTTGTTTTGTTTTGTTTTGTTTTTTTGAGGTAAAACATTTTTCGCTTTCATTGGTCAAGACATCGACAAAGTTATACATTGTAAAAACAATCAAACAATGAAATAAAAAATAAAAAAAAACAATTACACAAATTTAAGAATTAATACTCATTCGATGAAAACATCTTTTTTTTCTGAGATAGAGAGCTTCAGTGGTCTTAGTACAAACTAATATGCCTACTCAATTTCTACCCAGTGGAAAGGTAAGTTAATCATGAGGTCTGAGAATGACACGTCTCTGAAACAGTGGACCTCTTGATGCTGGAGATGATCAGAGATTGAGAGAGAGAGAGAGAGAGAGAAGTCACAGTCTGTTAGTGTCTGCACGCTGCTGGTGCAGTGGTCGAAAGCGTGGCCCTCCTACACCGGGACCCCGAGTGCTTTAGTATGGTTAGTGGAGCCGGTGGAAGGAGGACACCGCTGGAATGGGTGTAGGCAGTTAATGGTGGAGGTGGAGATGAAGGGTAGTTTATGATAACAGCCTATGAGGATGCAGCAGAAGAGGCGCTCCAATGCAGAAGTGATGGGTGGTTACTGCGTTTTACCACTATACGCCACCAAAGTATAACGGCTGGTGGTTAACCTCAGACTTCCAGCTGCTACGAACGTACATGTTTGTGCTTTAAGACGTCTTGCCCGACATCTTCATCGTAATGGTTTTCACCTCTGTGTACTCTTTTAGTCCAATCTCTCCACTGAAACATTGAGGAAAGAAGATTATGAGGAATTATATATGGGGGATGTATAGAAAACAAGATGTCATGTGATTGAGAAATGCACTTACAGTTCACGGCCATTGCCGGACATTTTGAATCCTCCAAAAGGACACTGGCAGGTCATGGCGTTATAACAGTTAATCCTGCACAACAACAACAACAAAAACGTTCCACAATTTTAGAGATTTTATGATAATTTTGTAGGTTAAAAGCGAGATGCTCAATTTTGGTCAAATCAAATTAAATGTACAAAATGGATTTCATATGTCAAGAAAACATTAAATGCAGTCAAAGTGCCAAGTATATTTAAGTGTCAAAATATGGGTAAAGTAATGTTTCATCATAATTTAATGTAATGTAAAAACGAAACCACAATAAATTGTATTTTTTACATGTTTAAAACGTTTTTGGTGTAAAACCTTGCGATTTGATGGATATTAGCCATGATTTGGCTATCCATCTTTTCTTGTGACTTCATTTTTGTGCAAGATTTTGTCTTACCAGACGGTGCCGGCCTGCACGGCTGCAGAGATGGTCATAGCCTTGCTGATATCTCTGGTGAAGACGGCCGCTGCCAGACCGTATTCTGTGTTGTTGGCTCTCTCAATCACTTCTTCAATTGTTTTGAACTTCATGATTTGCTGAACCGGCCCAAATATCTACAAAAAAATTATTGTTTTAGTACTTTAAACATTTGAATTTAGATTGATTATTTGGAGATAAAAAAAAAGAAAAAAAGAAAGCTGACCTCCTCCTTGGCGATGCGCATGTGGTCCTTCACATTAGAGAAGACTGTGGGCTCCACAAAGAAGCCTTTAGTAGCAGGAGCTTTGCCTCCACACTCCAGTTTGGCTCCTTCAGTGATGCCGCTCTGAATGAGCTCCAGCACACGTCTCTGCTGCTCCTCGCTCACCTGACACACACACACACATTTGGTAATGATTATTAACGTACAGCTTTTCCTTAAATTCCTACTGACTTTGACTGTAATGACATTTCTATTTTGATGTGAAATAAAAAACAAATGTTAGTTGTTTTATAGAATAAAATGAAAACGAATTGTAATATTTATGCACAGGATTTATTTGAGGTGTTTTAGTAAAATGCTAATGTGTGTTTTATTATTTAAACGTCTGATAGCATTTCTTCCAAATTTCAAAATAAATTGAGCATTTTTGTGCATTTTTTTGTTGATGACAACTGGCCAAATTACTTAATGTTTTCATATGTCATGACTAAAAATCAGGGTCTTAACTCTCAGTGATGTCTGAGGCTAAAACATTGGTGTTTGTGTTGTCTAAAAATGAATATAAGCATGTCTGAAAACACAGTGCCATTTTGTTATGGTAACATTTTATCAGTAGTTTACAGAGCAAAATGGGATTTCTTTCAGACACGTAACTAACAAATAATAAATGCCTTATTGTTTCTGTAGTTGTTAAAATGTCATTATTTTATTTGATGCAAAAGCAAAATTTTCAGCAGCCATTACTTGAGATGAAACATGATCCTTTTATATGCTGATTTGCTCAGCACTATCATCAATACTGATTCAAGTTGTGCTTCTGAATATTTTTGTGGAAATTGTGACAGATTTAATGTGTCATATGATTCTTTGATTAATAGACCGTTAATTTATCAGCATTAATTTAAAATGAAAATCCTTTGTATCATTATAAATGCCTTTACCATCACTTTTGATCAATGCTTTCTTGTTTTAACAAAAAATATTACTGACCCAAATTTTGTTTTCCATATAACTATATACTTTATTTCTTTATTATGAATAGGGTGTTACCTGAGGTCCGTGTTCAGTGGTTGGGTCAAAGGGATTTCCCACTTTCCTCCTCTGTGCTCTCTCAACACTTCTTCTCACAAACTCATCATAAATGGGCTCCTCAACAAAGATACGGGAACCAGCAGTACAGCATTGACCGTTATTGAAGAAAACCCCCTGATGGGCCTGTTCTACTGCCAGCTCAACTGAAACACAGACAATACATTAATAAACATCTGACTGCACTTTACAAGCCACATAAGTGCATTAAAAGGTTTGAAACTCTGAAATTGTGAAAGATTTATTAAAAGCTTAAAAAACCCGTTTTACTGGATTTTTTTTTTTTATATGGGTTTGAGCAAATTATTCATATTGGATTTATTCCATTAAAGTCTGATAACCTTTCTTCCAAATAAAAATATTTTCATTTGGAGCTGGAGCATTTTCCTTATTTCAGGATTGGTCAGAATAACAAAATTTATATACATATATATATTTTCATATATTTATTTATTTATTTATTTTACTTTTTTGTGACAAAAAAATCAGGGTTATTCAATCAAAATCAAATTCTGGTTTTGACAGAAAATCATTGGAACTTTATGTTTATTATCTCTTTAATATCTATAGACTCTTGTTTAAAAATGAAAATAAACATGGCACATTTTTGTTATTTTATGCAAAAAAGAAACTTTTAAATGACACATTTTTAAAATAAAACACAAAGGTGATAAATAAGAAACATCCTCAAAATGCCTTTCAAAATAATTGATGAACATGCTTGAGCAGAAGTCAATGGCTCCACGACTCTGTAATAAGATTCTTGTGGTGAGTCTGCTGTTTATGCACACATACATGCAAGTGTGTACATCTGGGTGAGATAACAGACACCTGGGAAAGGCTGGACTGGCAGACTGGCATTTGAAGGGTTAATGGAGCAGGCAGATTTACGGCTCTAGTGTGATGTGGTCCATTCGGCTGATTTACGGGGGGCTATGCTCGCGGCTGCTGAAAGCATTTAAAGCTCTAACGTGCGCCTTGATTTGGTGGGCTACATGCAGACACTAATGTCCAGCAGTTTAGGAAGTGAGACTCATTTGCATGCATATACGCCTCTTCAAAACTAAAGATGATCATTTTTCTTTCTTTTGGTCAGACGCAGCTCTAAAAGCTCCCTGAAGGTCTTTCATGTGAAGCGACAGTCTGAAGCAGCACCTGTGCACAAACTGTTGCAGCGGGACAACAGGAGGCCAGCTGTAAAACAGTGTCTGAATACTTACAATCAGCATCTGCAAAAATGATGTTGGGACTCTTTCCCCCGAGCTCCAGCGTGACTCTCTTCAGATTGCTCTTTCCTGCTGCTTCTTGGATCAGCTTGCCTACCTGTGGAGACAGAGACGAGGAGCTTTAATCACCGCAGAGGAGCCTTACTAAATCTCACTATCAGTGGGACGCTGTCATTAATAAATCGTCCCCTGCTCTTTGACTGGACAACCAGCAGCATTATCAGGCCCCTGAGCTTCAGCCCACATCTTAAATATCTATTAGTGCTCGCGGAGGATGGAATGTCCCACACGCAACAGTATCTGCAGGCTAATGGAGAACAGGAAGATCTGACCGCAGGTTTGTGTAGGATGCTCGACACTGTCACAAAATAACAGTGAAACAAGACCCTTAAAATGCATTTATTGGCTTTGTTAGTGCCTAAATGAAAGCACATGTATGTGAGATTATCTGAGCTGAATTTCAACAGTGACATTTATAATAAATTGTAGTGAATCCGTTTTAATTTAACTAGAATTACACCAGAATTCTACCACTACTCTCCTGCCTGCTTGCCTGATATATATATAACTATATATATAAAATGTTATGACTTTTTGTTGTCTTTTCTTCATTTATAGTGTAAAAAAATGTTGGGTTCCACACAATCAATTTGTGCTGGAACAACATGAAAGAATTAAGTTAGCTTATTAGTTATTACAAATTTAAGTGGATTGAACATAAAACAATTAAGTTGTCCCCCAAAATCTCAAGAATTGTTTTGTTTCAGCTCATTTTAAATAAGTATTTTGAACAAACAGCAAACATAATTTTATGAGCGTAAGTTAAACTCATTTATTCATTCATTTTCCTTCGGCTTAGTCCCTTTAATCATTTACACAGTGGATGCTCTTCCAGCTGCAACCCAGTACTGGGAAACATCCATACACACTCATTCACACACACACACACACACACACACTGGGGCCAATTAAGTTTATTCAATTCACCTATACCACATGTCTTTGGACTGTGGAGGAAACCGCACAAGAACACGGGAAGAACATGCAAACTCCTCACAGAAATGCCAACTGACCCAGTCAGGACTCGAACCAGTGACCTTCTTGCTGTGAGGCAACAGTGCTAACCACTGAGCCACCGTGTCGCCTGTATGTTAAACTGCTTTGACAAAATCTACATTGTAAAAAGCACAAAAAAAAAGATGAATCAAACAACTTGAATTATCTGAGCTTGAGAAGAATTTGTTGAATACGTCCATTTTGTTCGCAGCTCTTCCCTGAATGGGTTCACATCTAAACTGAATTTCACACTAAAGTTTCACATTAGCAGTGGACTTGCTCTCGTCTTACATGCTGTTTAACAGTGCAGACATCACACAGCTGCTGGCCGTGGCCTCGCTTCACATCACATGCTCACATCAAGCTATTCTTTTCCAACTGCGTGTGTGTGTGTTGTATTCAATACAATGTGGGGACCAACTGTCTCCACAAGTATAGTGATACCAGTATTTATTCATTTTTTTTTACTTGTCGGGACATTTTTCTTGATCCCCATGTGGAAAATGGCTCATAAATCATACAGAATGAAGGAACTGGAAATGTAAAAATGCAGAATGTTTTCTGTGAGGATTGGAGTAAGTGGACTGAATATACTGTCTGCATGGAATAAAAATCATTACATCTATGGGAAGTCCCCATAAAACATGAAACCCCAACATGTGTGTGTGTGTGTGTGTGTGTGTGGTGAAGAGAGAGAAAAGTGCATTTTTTCTTCACATCCAGCTTTAGAGGCGAGCAGCACTCCTAACCATAAACAAACATTTGTACATTTTTCCTTTCCGCAAAACATACTTACTGACTGAATATTTTCTCTATCTGTTTTCCATCAGATAGCGGAAAGAGAAGGGGAGAGGGAAGAAGACGAGTGAAAACAATCCTCCTCTGACACTCTCGTTCAGTGGAAAAAACGAAGAATGTCAATGCAGTGTTTGCACTACTGTCAGTCTCTCTCACAGATACTATATGTATGTGAGAATTCTTCTCTATTTTGGGAAGGGTACTTTCATTTTTCTCAAGCTAAACGATAATCCAACACTTAAATATTCATAAAAACAAACCTTACTGACACCCAACTTATCAACAGTTGCTTTAACCATCAATTTAATAGCCTGTCATTAATTTTCAGCATATTAAACTGAACTAAATGAATATTCAGTAATGTATAATTTGACTGATTTGAAGTGAAAAAAAATCATCTAAATCAACTGGTTCAGCCTTTACAAAGTGCTTTATAAAACAGAGAATAAGTCTGAATAAAATTATTCATTAAAACAGACTTTCCAGTCCCAAATCTAAGGAAGTGAAGTGACAAAATTAATAAGTTCACTACATTGAATCAGACTTTTCAAAAATGAACCAATTCACTATCCAAATTTCTAAAGCTACGTGCAAAAGAGATTGACTTAGGATCAGCTGACTCATTGGAATGAATCTGACTTATATAAATATAAAATATACTTATGTAATATAAAAGATGTGTTTCAAAAGTGTTGAAAAGTGTTTCATTACCTCAGCTCATTAAAGACAATGACATTGTCTTTCTTAAAATTAAAGGTTACAAAAAAATTTTTTTGCAGAGATGCCATGGAAGAGTAATTTTGGGTTCCAAAAAGAACCTATTAGTGAAAAGCTCTTAAAAAGAACCACTTTTATTCTTAGTGCAAAGAATATTTTAGCATTGTGAAAAGCTTCTATGGAGTACTAATGGAAGCCTCAATGCCAATAAGCTTTATTTTTACACATGTGGTTGGACTAATTGGTGTAGTGCTAATTGCAGGAAACTTTAGAAAGATTAATATAAGAAATATGAACTATATATAAAGTGGCACTGCACACAAAGGAACTAGACTCCACAAATATCAGCAATGGGCAAGTCACAATAGACCAGAATCTTTCACTCCCTCAAGGAGATGCTCTCCCTGGTCCCCCCACCCCTGGCCTAGTCTTCCCAAACACACACACACACACACACACACACACACACACACACACACACACACACAC
>CAIGQV010000818.1:15460457-15493956 GCA_903798115.1 Danio jaintianensis | reverse complement strand
CAGGTGGTCTACTAAGCATTTCTCGGCCTGAGAGTGTGTGTAGTATGAGACAGCAGACAGTCCTCCTATAAACACAACTTCTCAGACTTCTCATTACAGTCACCTTTAGTAATGGGGTATAAACACATTAACCCTTTACTGTTGGGGGAAAAGTGCAAAAACTGAACCAATAGGGGTACAACAGCTTGTCTAGAAAAGACAAGGTTAGCATATTTTTATCAGGGGAATTCCGGGAGTTGCAGAAAGTTGAATACAATGTAAACTGTAGTTTTAATGTTGTGCTTATTACTATCAATAGTCAACACCCAAATCTAATCTAGCTCACTTTTTATTTTCTGTGATACCTTCATTTAATCAGTTTTTGAAGGCAGAGTAAATGTATCTTTCACTACTTTTAATATCTCACAATCATGTGTTTTCCATTCCTGTCACTTCACCTGTCACTGTCACCTGCACTTTATGATCATTTTGGGTGTAAATGTACATTTTTCACCAACTCTTTTCATTTTGATGTCATTTCTAGAGAGAAGTTAGTATTGTAGAAATGAAATATTCTCACTATTATCACCAAATCTCTCTATTTTGTTGTAGATCATTCAATCTTTACAAACGCTGTGTCTAAACTCACCGCTATTCTATATCATAGCGTTTCTGCATCATCTGTATTCAAAGATCATCTGCACTACAGAAACACTACAGCTTGGTGTTTTGAGAAAAGCACTGGTGTTTTCAGCAGACACACTTGTTGGATTTTTCAGATAAGTTTTTGGCATCTGTGGTGTAGCACTGGTTGGTGCTTGTCTTAATGTGTTGAACTGATGTATTTTCTGGTCTTGAGCAAGTGACATTGACGGTGACTAAAGATCTAAGTTTGCAATTTAGGTATTGACTGACATGGAGCTGATGTTTATCCTAAATGTCTTCAAAGTTTATACTTCTCCACTTTAAAGGTGCAACAGGAGATTGTCTTTTTTTTTGGTCAATTTTTGTTATTTTTGCTGCTTGAAAGTCTCTTCACATCCTGATAGCAATCATTAAACTAAATGGTCCAATTGTCTTAATATGCGTTTTAATATTATTTGGAAGGTTTATAGGACCAAGAAAAGTTTGTCCAATCAAAATGTTTATTCCGAACATTATGGTTATTATGTCAAAATATGTAATTGCATACCTATACACACAAAAAAGATTCACAGACGCGGTTTAGAAAGAGAATGGCAGGCAAACATCAGCAACCTACTGTCATTTTTAAAGTTTGGTAATGTAATTACTAACTGTACTATAAAGTTTTCTCTTTGGTAAATGTTTTGCGATGTATTGTAGTGATGTTGCGTGTTCAAGAGGCATGGCTTTGGTTGGCAATTTGCAGGGTGGGTGGTAGGCTTTCAGTGCTATCAGGCTAACCTTAGTATTTTCCAAGATCTCCTATTGCACTTTTAACTAAAACACATAAATTGTCAAATATGATACCTTACGTACTTGTGGATGCTTACAAGACCACAAGACTGTGGAGTCCACATCAAGAGTGTAAAGTTACACTAGCGGAAAGGAGGATGAGGGAAGAGGGTGGGATTCTTCCATTTGTCCGATAGGAAAATTACCTCAGTCGATCCTGTGAACGCCACTTTGTCTATGCCCATGTGCGAAGCGATCGCGGCTCCTGCGGTTGGCCCATAGCCTGGCAAAATATTGACGACTCCCGGTGGAAACCCAGCCTGTGAAAACAGTATAAGAGGAAAAAGATTTAGACGAGAGTTGAGCCAAGAACACCACAGGCCGTGGAGGGGGAATCCAGACCCACCCCGACCTCCCTACAGGCCCTGTGGAAGAGAGGATGGACAGAACATCAAAAGAAGAGAAGAAAGTAGGCCTCTTAATCCCAGAGAAAAGGGAGAGGCAGAACAACAAAGGTCTGGCTGCAGCGGAGAACGAATGATGAAATATCACACATTTGCATTTGAACGTGTGTTGATGTTGCTTTTGTGTGACTTTGATCATCGTACGGCTGCATTATGGATGTGATGTGGTCAGAAAGGACTGACAGATATCAGAATGTACGATCTGTTCATTCACAACAGTGTTGTAAAATCATGGTGCTGTACCTCTTTGATCAGAGCGCCGAGGTAGAGGCAGGTGAGAGGGGTTTGCTCAGCAGGTTTCAGGACAACCGTGTTGCCGCAGCACAGCGCTGGCCCCAATTTCCATGCTGTCATCACCAGGGGGAAGTTCCACTGTACAGACATAGGTCAGGAACTTACTGTGGGAGCTCATTCAAACAACCTCATATCTTTGTTTCTGAAGAGCATAACTCCCTCACTAATGATTTCAGGCTCTGCACGCTCATTTAGAAACTGAATGTTTCTAAAAAAAAAAAAGCTTCTGTATCAATTCAGTCTGGTTACTTTGTGCAGTGATCTGGGCGCATTTTTGGTCATGAGGTGATTAATAAGCACAAATAGAGTGGTTGCAGTTATCTTTTTTGGCGTCCTAATTTCTATTTCTGTCTTTCAAGTGTACCTCCCACTCATTCCTGCCTTTCTCTTTCATTATTTTCTTAGTTTCGTTTTTCTGTCTTCTCAGTCTCACTGGCACTGGCCATCATTTCCTTCTGCTGGCCTCTTTTTAGCCAATCATACAGATAAGAAACTTAAATACTTCCAGTAATCTGCACAATTTACTTTAAATCCATTGAAATAGCAACAGATGTTTTCTTTTACTATTGCAAAGTACTGAGTGAAGTCTGAGGGAAATGGATTATTAAAAAAATTTATGAGGGGTACACTAATAAAAATCTATTCTATAGTGAAGTAAATACTATGTAAACATGATAGAAAAAAATGAATGTAATTTCTACATTAAGTCATTTGTTTCGGGCAACAATAAATATGTGTAAAAAAGAAATTAAGCTTATAGTTATAATTTGCATAGAATCATTTGTTTACAATGATTTGATTACAGTTGTGCAAAACCTACCCAATTTTCTGATAATGGTGTTCCCATCATGCACTGGGGGATTTTGTACATTACATTCAATGTTTTCTAGTCATATTTACACTGTTTTATCATTGCTTTTGCTATTAGCTCTAGACTATATATAATATAGTAGCTTGCCTTTTTATGATATTTGTTCATTTCGTACTCAAAATAACATTGATGTTCACTGTTCATCACCATTATGCATTGTGTATGACATTTTAAATAAAAATTGCACAGTCCAAAAAATGACCAACACCATTTACAAATTATATTCTTTACATTTTCAAGTCATGCCAACTTAGGGAACACTCAACCACCATATCCAGACGTCAACAAGTCTGTCATCCCTGATTAAGGTGTTCAAACGATATAAAGATGGCAAAAATATACAGTATTTAAGTAAGTAAGTAAGTAAGCAAGTAAAAGTAAGTAAAACCCAAACAGGGCCAAAACACTCACAGGAATGATCTGTCCACACACTCCAATGGGCTCATGCCTGGTGAGGGTGAAAAATTCTCCATCTATTTCACAGAGAGAACAAAAGAAAGCAGAGTGTTAGCCAGAGGATAAAATTATGTCAAATACCCTTCACACTCATGAAAGTTCAAATTAAATGACAGAATTATTGGCAGCATATAGTCAGAAAATACAGCAGGAAGATTCCTATCAGCTGTCATTGTTACTAACACTAAGTTTCAGTCAAAAGTGCATTAGATAAAAATCGCTGTCTACGAAAGAGCCTGTTTTCGTCTTATGGCAACATGGGAAAAAGTGTGATCTCTCCATGCCTTGCTGTGGAAACATGAGGTTAGCGTAAAGCATCTGGACATGATGCATGCCAATGAATCATCTCACTTGGTGGCCAGATAAGAGAAGGCCAAAAACACACATTTTGTTTGTTTGTGCTGTAATTCTATTACGGATGAGATTGGAAATGAAATAAAGCGAATCGCCGTGAGTTCCCACTATGCAAGTTTGGTTTAGCAACACAACAAAGGCCCAGTGCTGAGCTCCAGCGCTGACAGGGGGATTTACAGTTCTTTTCCCCTCCATTCTTCATTTTTATTTCTCCTGCTGTGAAAATCGTATCATAACAGCATGCAGCAGCATGGGTGCTTGTTTGTGTAAGATGAGAGAGTGAATATGAGGGAGACATTATCAAATACAAGAGTGACTGCAGTGAGTGTGTGCTTTATTCAAGAACTGTATCCACCTTTTTCCTTTTCCCATCAGGCTTTGCGTACATTTTGGGAGTAACATTCATAAAACAGTCAGTGAAGTGCTTTTAAAAAAACTGAGTACCAAGGTTATTTTAGTAAACAAAATTTAAATGAAATAAAATGTAAAAAATTCACAATAAACTGAAATTAAACTAACATAATAATCACTGAAAAACTATCTTCAATAAAATAATAATTAGCAAAAATAAATAATATTTTTCAGAAAATGAACACTATTTTCTGTGAACACTAATTATCATAATCTATCATCTTTTCATTAACACTAATTCTGTGGTGAAAAATCTGACCTGTTTATAAAAACTCCTGCAGATCAGTTAAGCATATTATTATATAAAAACATATTTTCTATATAAACGTAAAAGGTGAATTCTTCATAATTTTCACTTTTATTCATTGCAACCATAGAGTTTTGGATTCAGTGTATAACAAAATAACAACCATTACATTTAGCTTTGGTTGACACTGGATGTGTTCTGTTAACTCTGAAACTGAAACTAAATATATAAAACATAAATAGAAATGGGGGCGTCACGGTGGCACAGTGGGTAGCACGTTCGCCTCACAGCAAGAAGGTCGCTGGTATGAGCCTCGGCTGGGTCAGTTGGCGTTTCTGTGTGGAGTTTGCATGTTCTCCCCGTGTTCGCGTGGGTTTCCTCCGGATGCTCCGGTTTCCCCCACAAGTCCAAAAACATGTGGTATAGGTAAATTGGGTAGGCTAAATTGTCCGTAGTGTATGTGTGTGAATGAGTGTGTGTGGATGTTTCCCAGTGATGGGTTGCAGCTGGAAGGGGATCCGCTGCGTAAAACATATGCTGGATAAGTTGGCGGTTCATTCCGCTGTGGCGACCCCGGATTAATAAAGGGACTAAGCCGAAAAGAAAATGAATGAATGAATGAATAAATAGAAATGTGTTCACAAAATAAAAAAAATTAAAACAAAACTGTTTTAAAATGCAAAACTATAATAACCTCGCTGGGTACAATGAGGTGGCGTTGCATATTACTGCAGGGAACAAAACAGAGTGAACTCAAAAGATCTATAGCCACAGATATTCCTATGACACTAATGAAATCTTAAGATCACTAATGTAACGTTATTTTCATGTGGATGAAGTACCTCTCACTCAGTTGCTACTATGTATATGGGTCATTTGTATATAACGGTTAGTTTCAGATCTTTTGAATGAAAGTTCCCCAAACTGGAGGTGCAACCCTTAAATTGAAACATAGTCAAGTGTAGAAAAAGGTGGACAGCACAGTGTATGTTCGGATACTAGAGGCTGATCTAATCAGAGAGTGATGGTGACAGACAGTGTTGGAATGCACAATAATTACACGGACGCCGGACACCTCTCTAACCCATGTGACGGGGGGCTCCACACACATACTTGCACACTAATGGCTGCACCGTGACATCAGAGCTGCAAGTCTGCTGCTGTCCCGTAGTCTCCAGGCTCCCTGCCGCGTTCCTTTCAAACAACTAAATTAGCCAGAACAGACCCCCAGTGCCCCCCCCCCCCCCCAAACCATGCCCCATAGTGCCCCCCGGCCCCGTAGCTGTCACTGTGCTCCACCGATGGCAGCGCTCCACAGGAGGGCGGCCATTAGCACTCAGATTTATAACTGTTATGGGACCTCGTCTGTTTACCCTCAGTGCACCTCCATAACCCCACAACATCTCCTGCAGGCCTCAGAGAAAACACAGCTACCCCAACTTAGAGCTGCACTCTCTCTGCTCAAGGTCAAACTTCCTAAAATGTCTAGGATGGGTCTGCAAGTAAAGCACTGAGTGCATCTGTCTCCTCCATGCTCTCTGAAATGAGTGGTTGCGTACGGTTGAGTCACAAGCTTTCGCTATCACGCAGCTTACATAAATGGCATTGAGTGTTTTTGGAAATTTAAAATAGCCTACACAAATGTGTAAATTATCTGACTAATCTCCACCACTGCTCGAACGTTTGGGGGTTCTCAATGTAGAGTCATAACCGTCACTTCTTCTTTTTTCAGTTAAAAGGAACAGTCCATCTTTTTGGAAATAGGCTCATTTTACAACTCCCCTAGAGTTAAACAGTTGAGTTTTAACATTTTTTAATCCATTCAGCCAATCTCCTTGTCTGGTGGGAGCACTTTTCCTTGATTATCACGCCAGTATGAGAGCATAGTACCTAGCCAGTCTTAGGACACAATGTAACTACAGAAGAGTCAAGCTTTAAATAGAATAATTGCTAAAACTCTTTTTAGACTTTTTTCGAGTGAGAGGCGAATGGTTTGATGATTTATACTAAAATCTATCTAGTATAAAAAATGATTTATACTAAGCTAAAATTGCTCCAGCAAGACCTGGAGATTGGCTGAATAGATTAAAAAATGGTTAAACTCAACTGTTTAACTCTAGGGGAGAAATGAGCCTATTTCCAGAAAAAAGTGGAGTATTACTTTAATGAATCTTTGCTGAATAAAATGAATATTTTTATTTTAATCTTATTAAATATTAAATTATATTACATATATTTTTAATTTATGTTTAATAAATATTACATATTTAAGAATAATAATGTAAATTTTGTAAATGTACAATGTAAGTTTAATATTTAAGGGATGGGTTTGTAAATCCATGTTGAAGTGCAAAATTATGACAGTATTTATATTATCCATGTTCATTCTTAACAAAGGCTTGTTTACAGCTTGACTTCTGTTTTAGGAGCTACTGTTTACTGTGAGATGAAACTTTGCAAGCCTTTAAGCTAAAACAGTTTATTTTAGGAAGTTTTTTTCTTACATTTTAGGACTCTCCAACTTCTTGCTTTGATTCCCCTTTGTTATGGAGGTTTAGGTCTTAATTAGGGTGCAGACCCCCACTCCCCAAAATCCCCCATCATTAACATGCTATTTTTTTTGTGTGTATATTTAAGGTTTACGGCAGGGTGAGCATCAGCTTACCAGTCGGAATTGTAGACCCGTGGATCTTATCTGCCCATCCAGCGTAATATCGAAAAGTTTTAATGATCCCCTGAAGGTCCACAAAGAAGCAGGGGAGGAAAGGTTTGCCGCTGTCCAGAGACTCCAGGGTCTGGAAGGAGAGAAGCAGATGAGAGTGTGGGTGTGTGATGAAAAATCACTCATAGGGATTAAACCTGACACCCCCCATGCTGCATATCTAAAGCACACACGTACATCTGCTCCCCAAAGAAACATGATACTCATACAGCCCTCACCAGAGACCTGACTTTGTTATCTCTGCATCAGCTGGCCATGATTTCTTATCGACGTGGGATTAGATTGATATAAAGAGCGATCGTAACCACATGGACATCGCGTTTCTCTTTTAAAGCAATTCGCTCTGACACTTGTTGCGAGCTAGATGAAAAAAATCTGTTGTTTCAGTCCATTTAGGACAAAGTCTAAACCGTAACATGAAAGAGATTTATTCAAAATGGCCACAGCGAGAGCTACACGCATGAAGCAAACATTGCGCTCTTGTCTCCTCCGACACATCTCTGCAAGTGGGAAGTAAAAGCAGATGTCCACAATGGAAAAACGGTGGAGATAAAAGCAAGTCACAACACAGAACAATACCTCACCTTTACATTTTGCTCCTGACCTAAGTGATCGTTAGCACCCAAAGGTCATATGTCATCATTATGGCTTTCAGATATTTGCAGGACAAATCAAAACTGGTCAAAAAACAGCAGCTCCTGCCTCAGTAAGCCCCAAGCAGACAGACAGGCCACTCATTAGACACCCTTATTGTTGTGAGTGTCTTTGTCTGCTCAGATGGCTCTGTCCTGTTGAATCTGATTCTCACTTAGAGAAAACTGGCACTGACCAGAATGAGACTTTGGTTAAGTCTGCCCAGAAAACCCCTGGTTCGTGAGTGAAGGTGAGAGATTTGAGGCAGTCAGGACTGATGCCAACAACAGACGCCAACTTTAAAGTAACCTATTATCGGATTTATTATTAAAGAATATGTCAGCAAGAACCTCTAAACGCCATCTGAAAATTTCTTCTAAAATGAGCCTGATTTTTATCAGGCTCCTGTGTGTAGGTTCAGTAATTTCAAGGAATAAGCTTTTTTCATGACCTTTAAAATGTAACAGCTCAACATAAACATAGGAGGCTGAGAAAAATGCTCATTTTCAACAGAAAATTCAGACAGCAGAGGTTTTTGCATTTGAACTCTTTTTATATTAATATATCTGAAAACGTATTATCTAATTAATTAATTAAAAAGTAATGTTTCTTTATAGAACTTAAAATATGAATGTATGTACAGTAAGTGCCACTAAAATGATTTTAATAATACTTGGGGCTAAATTGGTCCACTGTTCAGCCTATGAAAGTACTTTTAAGAATACTTAAAGAGTAACTGTAGTAACTTTTGAATAAACTTTTTTTAGAATAGAATACATAATTATACGTTTAAGTATATCCCAATCAAAATGTAGACCAAATATCTACGTCTTTTCTATCAGTGTAAGTCAAGTACACTTAAAGGGATAGCTTACCCAAAAATAAACATTTACTCACCCTCAATTGGTTCAAATCCTTTATGAGTTTCTTTGATCAGATGAACACAAAAGACGATATTTTGAAAAAAAGCTGAAAACCTGTAACCATTGACTTCCATAGTAGGAAAAACATTGTATGGAAGTGAATGGTTACAGGTTTCCAACATTTTTCAAATCAACTTATTTTTTGCCTAATAGAAGAAAGAAACTCAGAAAGGTTTGAAACCACTTGAGGGTGAGTAAATGATGACACAATAGTCATTTTTGGGTGAACTATCCCTTTAAGTGTAATTCCAAGTTTTGTTTCTGAGAAGTATATAAAAAGCAGTTTGTCACTTTTAAGTGTAAAGTACATTAATAACACACATTTTGCAAGGGAAGGCTTGATCATTGTGTGTGACAAGAGTGTTGGATGGAGTACTTACAGCAAGGTAAGCACTGTCTCTTTCCACCAGATCAGCCAGTTTGAACAGTAGCCTCCCGCGTTCAGATGCATCCATTTTCCTCCATACTGAACCTAGAGAGAAGGCCGAACGTGCAGCCTGCACAGCTTTATCCACATCAGCCTAACAGAGAGACAAAGAGAGAGGAGACCCAACAGAAAGAGAGAGAGAGAGAGAGAGAGAGAGAGAGAGGAGAACACACTTAATGATATAACATTATCCTGCAAACAGGTGTTTGTCCACCTCAGGGACAAATTAAATCCATTCATTCCGGATGAGTCTCAATGACTTCCCCAGTTGCACGTTCAGGGGGTCTCTATTTCCTGTATCCATTCTGGTTTTCCACACTTTCTGCCTGATTTACAGAGAGGAACTACAGCCTCTAGCTTGCTTAACCACATTAGTCTGAACTACAGCCCCTTCCCTCCCTCTCTTTCAGTTCTGGATGCTTATTCATGCTGAGTGAAGGCTGAAAGTGAGAAGCACAATAGCGGCGCTGGACGACTAAATGTTGTCCAGCAGAGCAATTGTGCCAAACCTGTTTCTGGCAACGCTTTGACCAATTACCAAATACACACTCTGCTGACAAACACACTAGCATGCTAAGAAACCACACACACACACACGCACATGTTTCTTTTTGTGAAAAGTGGGTACATTACATAGGTTTCCATTGATTTTATACAGCACAAACCGTATTTTGTATTGCCCTAACCCCACCCTACCCCTAACCCCAACCATCACAGGAAACAGTGTACAGCTTTACTCTCTGAAATAAACTCATTCTGTGTGATTTATAAGTTTTTTGAGAAATGAGGACATCAGCTGTGTCCTCATATTTCACCTCCTTTTTGTAATACCTGTGTCATACCTATGTCATTATACAGATTTGTGTCCTGACATGTCACAAAAACACGTACACACACACACACACACACACACACACACACACACACACACACACACACACACACACACACACACACACACACACACACACACACCTTGTTTGCTTCCTGGACATCACAGATCTTCTCTCCTGTGGCAGGGTTGTATGTGGGGAAGACCTTGCCGCTTACAGAATCATGCCATTCATTATTAATAAAAATCTACAAGGAGAGAAAAGAAAGATATTGTTTAGTTTTCACAACAGTGAACAGTGACTCTTTCAAAGCAACAATGTGAACGTTATGCAGATCTATCTCAGAATTGTAGCTTTATGTTGTGGAAAGGTTGTCTCAAAGTTCTGTACTAATGTTCTTCCAGTAACATTAAATACATATTCTGCTTTCTAATGTTCTCAAAATTTTACCACAAAATCATTGTATTTGCAGTGATTCTTTGATAAAAGTGCTACGTGCAAGAAGACATAAAATTATACAAATATTGAAATTTTTAAATGAACAATACAGCCAATTACAAAAAGCTTAACAAAAAAAATTTAAGTATTTTTTAAAATTATATAATATACAGTACAATACTACAAAAAATAAATATTTGTAATATATTTTTTATTACACTTTACATATCGTCAAACTTATAAGTGTACCTTATATGAAACTGTAGAAACTGAGATCAGATTTGTGAATGAATCATTCTTTTGAACTGATGAACTGACTCATTGTCAACATTATTTCATGATGAACCTGCGGAATCAGTTAAAACTGCATGTCCAGCTTAAAACATTTCAATAACCATGATTAATCCTCAGTCAAAATTTAATATTGCTGATATAAACTCTATAAATATTGCCTTTATAAACTCAACTCAACAATTCCATATTTTGCAAAAGTACATGATTTGCATATTTAATAGTTAAATTACTCCTTCAAACCGATGTTCCAAATTAAGACAACTGTTAGGAATTAAGCAAAACTTCAAACTCCATGCGTATCATCTATAGACTCCCATGTGGAATTACGGTGAGTTAGTTTAGCTTCACAATGATGCACAGAATTACAAGAGATTCTTTTTTCTCCCTGTGTGCTTCATGGTTGTGGTGTGAGAGGAATCTCTGGGAACCGTGTGCTATTGCAGGGCTGCCCAATATCACTCTCTTGGGAGTGATCCAGCAACCAGACAGAAAGAGGTGGGGGAAAGGGGAAAAGCAGAGATAAATCCCTATCAGACACACAACACGCACACGGATATAAGTGCATAGGTGCGCGCGCACACACACACACACACACACACACACACACACACACACACACACACACACACACACACACACACACACACACACACACACACACACACACACACACACACACACACACACAAACACTGAGATACACACAAACAGACGCAGGTTTCACAACATCACTGCTCGTTTACGAGACCATAAAACATGGGCCGCACTCTGGCTCTGGTGATGCGTTAAAAGAAGCAGCCCGTAAAACAACCGCCTCAGATTCCAAAAGATGGATTTTTCAAGCTCGATAAAGAAGAGAAGGAAAATACATCCTTCTTTGTGCACACAATGTTCAGTTGCTTACACTGTGATGGATAAGGTGTTAAAGCATCTGCTGGCTCTGAGCTCTACATGCACACATTTACTCCTCATGCCATTTGTGTGGAGGAAAACATCCAGTTCAAAGTGAAGCACGGCCCTGGGCCTCCTCAAACTCTTCTGCATCTTTACTAATGTAAACTTACAGGCCTAAGTACAATTTAATTGGCTGTAAACCACGAGGCGTGTTTACTTTAGAACAGGTATAAAATGCCAGTTGACTTGGAGGCGGTTCAAACTTCCTCAGTCACTCCCACTCTGCGTCTCCCCCGAAATTGGCATGAATAAATCACTCCTGGACAGGGTAGGTATCAGTTTGTACCATGCTGATTCCTCTCTGATACATTTCCATCAGACTCCCTTCACTCTCTCCCTCCCTCGCAGGCCTCTTGCATTAAGGGGGCCACCTTTAATCTGACTCTCATTTGGAGCACTTCATAAAAGTGTCAGTGGTCTCATTGAGCAGAGGGCCTGTTACAAAAACAGAAAGCCCCGTAGAGGAGCGAATTAGTTTTCAAATTTATAGAGGCCACTGTAGTGGAATGCCTTAAATCAGGGGCAGACTGTGACAGGCCAGTGGGCTGGGGAAGAATGCAGATGGTGGGTAGCTTTATGCTCTTCGTAACCCCACACTTACAGCACCCCGGAACGGAGATGAGGGGAATGCTGGGTGAGCCGAGGACTGGGCCACCATCTAAATCACCACTAGAAAAAGACGACTATTAGAGGCCATTTGGCCCAGTCTTCTCTGAGCTCTGGGGGCTCTCGGACTTTTGTCTCTTCCCATTGAGAAAGTTGATAAAGAGTGACAGGCCGGTGCAGTAAATCAACTCTCAAGCTTTCTTTATACTTTGGCTTTGATTAAAGAAAAGGGATAAGAACGTAAGTGCAAAAGTGCAAAAATTCATATTGATCACCGCTTCTTTTGCCGTAACACTGCTGGAGGCTTTAGCGGAGCTGTAAAGGACTTGAGTAATCGTGCTTCATTACTGCACTTAAGCATTATTTTGGGGGATTTGTTCTTTACCCTTGAAACAGAATACTTCTAGTCATAAAAATGTGCTTTTTATTCATTACAAGTTTAATTTAAGCCTCTGGAGTTTAAAAAATACAGTTTTCACAGGTCATAATGTCTTAACTGCACTTTTTTGGTCTATTTTATCAAATGGTCAAGCCAAATAGGCTTAAATTCTGATAACTTGTAATATAGCCAATAACCAACAAAATCAATAGCTTGATTTATGTACCAAATGCATAAAAAGCTTTCTGTTTGAATGTCGTATAAATGATCCATATTTGTCCTTTGTCAAGAGACATTTAATCAGTTACCACAACATGTTTAAAAGAAATGAAACCATAAAAACATTCCAATTACAGCATTGCTAAATATGGACAAACCCAACTCATGAGTGAAGTTGGTCGATGAACAGTCTATAAACAACTATATTCAATTGTCAAACAACTTTAATATCAGCTGCGGTTGAATTTAAACTCATAGTGACAGGTTTCAGGATGCTGCTTATTATTACAAACTTTCAGACAGTTTAAAAAGTGAAGATACTACAATGTTTTCTTATATTTTTAACTGGATTTCAAGAGAGTGTTTTTCTCAATATAGAGTTTGTTTGAGTGCTGAAAAAACTTTAAAACTCTAACGAAAACTAACCGTCAAGCTGTGACATCTAGATTTTGTTTACAACAGCAGGAGGGCAGAAAATGTATTATCTTGTAAACAAAACAGCCACTTGATGCAGTACACAAACAGAAAGTGAAGCGCTGCCAGCTCGTCCTACGCTAACACATTGTACTACAGGCCATTAGGAAAGCGGACAGAAAGAGGATGGGCTGAATTTTTTTACACGCAGGCCACAGCACAAGACAGCTGCAAACATTTAGAATCACTCCAGGTTTTTTTTATTCAAGCTGTCAGTCTCTCGGTGCTGACTGCGCTCGTCTGCAAAGCTAATTAGATGGCGAGATATGCGGTGCCTATCATAAACAGATTGTGGAAGAGGGACCCACAGCACACGATGACAGCATCACTAGGCTTATACTCCTTATTGCTGAGATTTTTATCACCAGCATTACTTCACACAGGAAAGAGGGTTATCGGCCACAAAAGCAGGAGGTCGACTCGGTTCCTTTGGGAGAGTTAGTGCTAGAGAAGAGCATGCTTTTGGGCTTGTAGTGACTAAAATGGCTCTAGCAGTCGTAGAATGCTGATCTGTTTCTCATCTGCACCAGCGAGCTCTCTGGAGGATTCATTCGCACAACTGCAGGAGGAAGCGGAGCAGGAACGGGGACGGAGGATGCCAAAGCTCACGCTACAGCCAGTGAAACATCTGTTTGGCCGCCAGCGCCTGTTAATGGCTCAGACACATGAGAGATATTTAATGGCAAACATTTTTTGGCCATTGCAAAAAAGATTTTTTTTTTTTATATGTATGCTTTATCTTTTTTGGGGGGGGGGGGAATTCCGGAGCCAAACAGGGCACCTGCAGCACGGCACTCGGCTTGAACAGGAAGTTTCATATCCTTTCCAGAGAAGTTCACTTTCACTTTGCAACTGGGTTCATTTTAGGATGTTGATAATCAGTGATGTTTCAGGAGAAGAGCGAGCTTAAAGGCATAGTTCAAACAAAATGAAAACATTGTGGTTGAATTTCTCAGCCCACACAAAATGTAGGCAGTACAATTTTCATTAAGTTTCCCAGTGATTGGTTGCGACTGGAAGGGCATCCGCTGTGTAAAACATATGCTGGATAAGTTGGTGGTTCATTCCGCTGTGGCGACCCTTGATTAATAAAGGGACTAAGCCGAAAAGAAAATGAATGAATGAATGAATTTTCATTAACAATCCATTTACTAAAACCTTAAGCTCAGGTACTACTACGTAGTAGTGGGTTTAGATATTGGGTAGGATTAGGTATGTAGAATAAGTTCATACTTTAGTACTAATAAACAGTAAATATCTTAATAATAGGCCTGTAACAAACCAGTAGTTAATAACTAACTAAAGTGTTACTTAATTTCCTTCTTCAATAGAACATTCAAGGAGATTTTTAGCTTAATACCATGTTCCTTGGTAATTCATAAAATGCAAACAAACAGTTATCATTACATTTGTTGACAGAAAAAAATCCTGTGGCTGGTTTTACAAAATGTGGCACTTCCAATGACAATCAAAACTGAACTAACAAAATATACTTGGCTTGGGGAAAAAAAAACCTTTGGTGAACACACAGCCATAATGCTGGAAATAATGTTGAGTCTCTGGCACAGGTCAAACATTGTGTTTTAATTTTATTTCAGCCGTATGTGTTTTTTCAGTCCCACTTTATATTAGGTGGCCTTAACTATTATGTACTTGTATCAAAAAATAAATACAATGTACTTAGTGTGTTCATAATGTATTGCAGAATACTTTTGGTGCTCTTGAGGTGGGATAGGTGGGTTAGGCACAGGTTTGGTGGGTAGGTTTAAGGGTGGGTTAATGTGTAAAGGATGGTGCTTGCAGGTATTTAATTAATCATAAGTACAATGTAAAAACATGTATTTAAACAAATACATTGTAACAAATGATTAATTTCAGTGCAAGTATGCATTACTTAAGGCCACTTAATATAAAGTGAGACCTTTTTTTTGACTACCATGGTGGTTACAGTGACTTGCGGTTTAAGAATCAACAAGGACCACGGTTTCAGCTAAAAATCTATTCATATGTTCTACTGAACAAATAAGAAATAAGAAATAAGGTCACCTACATCTTGGAGTAAATTAACAGCAACATTTTGGGTGAACTATACATTTAAGACATTGAAGCAAGGCTGCATGTCTCTATACCTTTTCTGTTACTTAATTCATTACAATTACCACAAGTGTGATGTCAAACTATGAAACACATATTAGCCTAAAATAAAAGTTCACAAAGGCATTGCTGCTGCAGTATCAAGCTTAGTTATAGAACCTCATATTAAAAATGGAAGCACAAAATACAAAAAAATAAAAAATTACATTAAGGCTTAAATGTCTTAAAGGTTCCATTCCTTTGCAGTGGGTATTTTGAACAAACATGGTAATAAAGAGCAATACCATTTTTAAAAATTCTGTAATCTATGAATTAACCTAAAGTAATAAATGCAGTGAAAATGTTCATGGTTTGTCTGTTGTACCTAATTAGCCATAAAATGTTAACCTAATAGTTCCAAAAAATTTTTTTTTTTTTACAGCTTTTATATCATACACAAATTCCTTTCTACTGTGCAGCACAAAACAAGATACTCATTGAAAAAAACAATTTGGAAAAGAGTTTCCAATATTACCACAGACTTTCATTGTATGGACAAAAATTAATACTATGCACTTCTCAAATATTCACTTTATGTCCACAGAAAAAAGAAAGCCATACAGGATAGGAACAATATAGGGGTCTTTTTTTGCTGTTGTTTTAGTTTAGTTTTTTAACAAACTAAAGCATATTGCAAAGCATTACAGCTAACATATATATTTTAACTGCAAAAAAAGGTCATACATTTTTAGCATTTAAATAAATCAGCATGTTTAGGCATGATATTGCTAATAATATGAACACAATCAAATGTTAGTCCCTAAGAAAAGAAAAAAAGCAGTGAAAGGCCAAAGACAATCAATGAGGAAGATGTAAAGAAAAGATCAAGCGTAAGAAAGGGGGAAATTATAAGTCAAAGCAAAAGAGTGTGTGTGAGAGAGAGTCCTCACTGTGCCGCTTATAATAAATCAAGCTTCTCAGCGTATGCTCTACTAGGCTGCTGTTTGATGTGAAGAAATGGTGGGTTTTGAAGTGAAAAACTCCAGAGGTATGGGACAGACTCTCGTAAGTCAGGGCCACTGACCCTAACAGTGAGACACGGCCATATATTACACCCTGCTGGACAGCTTCTAGAGCAGAAAACCCCCCTGACTCCCATCTGTACTATCTCATGCACTGACGGATTGATGAGGCCTACCTCATTCACTCAAGCTGTCTCCCAGATTAGCTTACAAAAGTCCTCACTTCAGCGCACACTACTGTCCTGGCTGGACGCTTAAGCCCTTATAATATAAAGACATGTCCAACAAATGGCTATCAAGTGTCTCTTCCTCCCTGAACCTCTCATTAAAGAAAGCACACATACATACGCACACAAATATTCAAAGTACAGTTTCTCCATTATGAAAATTCTGTCATGATTCACTTATTAATAGAACAATGTTGTTGGACTCTACTCACTTATTGTACTGACAATAACATCTTGATTTTTTTAAAGACATTTTAGGCAACACTTTTTTGATGATATTTTGATTATTTTTGATGATCCCCTTTAGACATTCTGTTGAGTAACTTTGTAATGACATGTCAACTAGCTCACATTAGAGTATTAGTAGATTGTCTAATTAATTTCTGCTAACAATTTATTTTAATGGTCCCCGACATTCTTCTGATTTTAGCTTGACTTTGCATGAATGTGTCAACTTTAGTTAGTTACTTAGTGGGCATAGTTACAAAATTCCCTTTTGGTGAACAAAATATGTAAAGAATGACCATCAAAATAAAATGTTAGCTTTATCAATTTTTATTTTGAATAGAAAAACACAATGTGACTCTGGTTTTATGCTGCACAGGCATATTTTTGGCAATAGTCAAACATATATTGTATAGATTTATTTTTATTTTATGGCAAAATAACTCAAATATAAAGTAAAAATCATGTTCTGTGAAGATATTTAGTCAATTTGACTACTTTAAACATAAAAACTTCATTTTTTATTAGAAATAAGTATTGGTGAGAAAGTTTGAACAACTTTAAAGGTGACTTCCTTAATATTTTGATTGTTTTTTTATCTTCAGATTCCAGATTTCAATAGTTGTATCTGGACCAAATATTGTTCTATTCTAACAAATCACACATCAATGAAAAGCTCATTTATTTTTAAGCTAATTTAACTTTCCAAAAAAAAGAGACATGCGGCTGATTTTATGGTCCATATTCACAAATGTATTCATTTTCTTTTCGGCTTAGTCCCTTTATTATTCTGAGGTCGCCACAGCAGAATGAACCGCCAACTTATCCAGCGTATGTTTTACACAGCTGAAGATATGTTATATCTTCCAGCCGCAACCCATCACTGGGAAACATCCATACACACTCATTCACACACATACACTACGGACAATTTAGCTTACCCAACTCACCTATACCACATGTTTTTGAACTTGTGGGGGAAACCGGAGCACCCAGAGGAAACCCAAGCGAACACGGGGAGAACATGCAAACTCCACACAGAAATGCCAATTGATGATTGGGTAGGCGATTGTGCTACCCACTGCGCCACCGTGCTGCCCATTCACAAATTTAGTTCATTATTAATCGCAAAGTCTTCAAATATCATATTTGTTCCCACTGAAAGTATAAATCATGGATTGTTTAACCCAAATTTGGGTAAAATATGTACCAACCTAATGATTTAAAATTTAACCCAACTTTTGGGTTGGTCCATATTTTACCTAAATTTGAATTAAAACAACCTGACAATTTTCAAGTGAAGATCTGGAGTCCCAGGGTGAATAAACAGTGACAAAACTTTAAATTCTGCGTGAAATATACCTTCAAAACCCAGAATAGCAAAGATCATCTGCACTTCACTTTTATTCAATACCATCAGTAAATTCCCCTGACTGAACAACATTTAATCCAAATATGCAATTTTCAATTGCACCGCACAGGGGAAAGTGAGAGAGTAATCGTCTGTCTCCTGTTTCCTTTCTTCTTCCAGGTTGTAATCTCAAGAGTCGGCTTCACTTATGTGTTATAACTGAATGGTGTGAGCACATCATCACCCTGCCTGCTGGAATCCAACACCTCCCTTTCAAAAACACTCTTGGGTCCCAATCAATTACACTGATATACACACCTATCAACACAACCTTTCCTTTCCTTTACTCTCTTCCATCCAAAGAGGGGAAAAAAAAGAAGAGAAAACATCAATAACCAGCGATCACCGGAGACAAATTTATGGCTTCCTTAGTGCCATTATCAGCCCAGTGGGCCAGCAGACAGAGAAAGAGAGAAGAGAAAAGTCCTTCAACAGACTAGCTCTCCCATGACCAGTCAAACACTCTCTTATACCCTATGTGAAGTCAACAGGAGATTCTAGAAGACTGTAAAGTGAATATTGAGCTCAGGTGTCTGCAGCAAACAACAGGACTTTGAGAAATACTGGTGTAAGTGATAAGCGGAAGCTCAATTGTAAATGTGCAATGGCAGGGCAGAGGGAAGATAAGTTGCCTATCAGTGCTCTTAATCTCAAGTCCATAGCAAATACACATTGGTGCAGGTGTAGTGACGGTCACATAATGAGTTCAAACCTGGGGTGAAAAGTTTACTGAGTGCACAAAGTCCATGTTGTAGCAAATTTGGTGTATAGTATTCCAATTATTTACATTTTGCATTAGGAAAAGCACAATCTATTATAAAACAATGAAGTTTTGTGTTGGTGGAACACAAAGTCCATGCTATATAACGATTTTATTGTATAATATTCCAACTATTAACATTTTACATGTTTTTACGTGGAGGAAAAACTCCATCCACTATCAAAGAAATTAAGAACTGGTGGAGTGCAAAGTCCAAGTTGTAGCAATTTTGCAATAAAATAATACAAGCATTCAAATTTTGCATAATGAAAAACACGTTCCACTATAAAACAAAAATGCTAAACAAAAATAGAAAATTAAGAACTGATGGTACACAAAGTTGCTGCAATTTTAGTGCACAAAACTTGTTATTTGAATTTTTAATGTGTAAAAACACCATCCATTAGTAAAATAATAAATTTTATCAAATGCAGCACTTAAAATATTAATGAGGCTTCCAGTAAATAAAATAATAAAATTTAATTAAATAAAAAAATAAAATAAAAAAAAATTATGAACAATATGTTTTTATTATTATCATAAAAAAGAATAAAATTCTACCACTATGAATGAAAACCAGATGTCCACAAAAACCTAGTAATTACTATAAAAATGTTTTTTTATTATTATTATTATATAGCCTACATTATATAGCCTGCATAATTGCTCCTACCTTCTACCTTTCCCTGCTTGATATTATTTTACTTTAAATGCCAGAACTGGATGTGATTCAGTATTTGCATAAGTGCTTGACAATGATAGGAATGAGATGTTAAGTATGCCCATTAATGATATTTCCATAACTCAATGTCTCTGGCATAAAGTACTGCTCATTAAAAGCACAGAAAACACAATTTAAGAAGTCTCCAAGGAGTTTTGCTAAAACGGTTTAACCTAAGACTTACACAAATAATAAAAAACTTGGCTCTGCACAGGCTACATTTGAAAGCATATTGATTGGGCATATTTGGACTGTTACATCAGAGCCTGTGCTGCACTGCACCAGGCACACAATATCAAAATTAAGATGGGGTGGAGAAAGACATAGAGAGAACGAGTGAAAGAGAGAGATGGAAGAGGGTATGAAGGGAGTTCACATCACCAGTGCCCAAACTGAAACCCAACACACACCCATACAAGCAGCACACACCGGATAATTCAAATTCCTAAGCATGAATCCTTCTCACACTCCCATCTGCTTCTGAAGGAAAGTTTGAGATGAGTGCAGGACAAGGAGATGCAGTGAGTGTGTGTGCGTGCGTGCGTGTCACAGGTGTCTCAGCTCCTGCTGAACTTTACTCTCAGTGATAATTGGCCTGCACTACACTTTGACTTTATCCTCTCACCTCACGGCAATAAAAATATTACTGTCAAAACCGCGGCATAATTTAAGGTGACCTAACCAACAACACAACAGAGTTATATTCCATAATCATTTTATGAAATGATTCAGCACTTTGTTATTTACAGAATGGCTACATTGCTTAAACTACTAAAATGTTTCAGCACTTTTACAAACGTTCAAAAGTCTAAATATAATTTTAGACTGGCTTACATTTCCTTCGTTTTAGCTTGTTTTTATCCGCATTGCATCTTTTCAGTGTATCCAAAAGTTAGAGATTCAATCTGGGTAGTTGCCAATTTACGCATTTGATTCGGTTTGCAAATAATGTCAATGAGGTCAGATAAAGGTTGTATTTTGATCACAAATATTGTGTGCGTGCGATTTTTATCTTGTCCAAAACATGATGAAATTATGAATATTTAAGGTACTAGGCTGAATCACATAAAGCTCCGTTGAATTAGAAAACGTCTGAGAGAGTGGTAAATAAAGACAAAACTTCTTTACCGGTTAAAAAAAAGTCATTTTTAAGTTCAATATAAACTTTAATGATCTACGTGTCTCTATTCTAGGCAACAGGTAGCATATCTGAATTATCCCTCTCTTTAAACTGACACAAAAAGTTTAAGATTAGAATGAAATGCGTAATAATGCAATGTGTATTGTCAAAAGCACGCAATGAGTCTGCGTACTTAAAGACGAGACCATCGCCAAAACTCGCAACTTGTAGACCAAAAGCATATGCAAGAACACGTCTCCTGATAAAGGCATAATGTACAGTACTTGTTTGCCGAAATATCTTAAAATGTATAACTTGTTTTAAATTAATAATGTTTGAGTCTCTCATTTACTTTCCCCTGACATTTAAGCGCAGTGAAAACTGCTTTAACGTGCCACCTAACCAAAGTTTGCATTTCCCGTATCATTGTTGAAAGTAGTTTCAAAAAGTCTGACGAACCTTGGTGTACTTGATCTCAGGATTGGGTACCGGTGAGGGAATCAGATGGAGAGATGCCATGAGCGCAGCCGGGTCGTTCTTCACCTCTCCTGGCAGTTCAACTTTACTGGAGGTCATCGCGTCTCTTGAAGATGCCGGTTGGGTTTTTTCCCTGCCGATGTGCGATTACAACTTTGGAATCCTTCCTGTGTTTATAACCAGGTGTCAGCCCTGGTCCATTTTTATTGGGCAGGGAATAGGGCCGTCCTCCTAATATAATTAAAATGGAGCATTTACATAAACTACTCTCTCTCTCCCTCTCTGACCATAGTGAGTGAGTGAGAGAGAGATACCACCCACTCTCAAGACAACACTATGAAGGAGATTCAGGATTTATCAGGAAGAAATTCAGCTGACAGGCAGTAGTAAACTGCACTGTAAAAATGTTTTGTCACATAACCAGAAAATGTGTTTCATGTGGTAAAACTGAAATCCTGTTTTAAGTCAAAATAACCATAGCTATATTTATTTCACAAACACATAAATACCAGGCTCGTTTTAAGGTATAGATCAGAAATAAATTTGATACATTTAATACAATCCTATGAAAGAATAAAACCATGGAGCACGTTTTAAGATTTTTTTTTAGCAAAACTAATTTTTTTAATTTAATTTTAGTATTGTTAAGGTTGCTGAAATGCAGTTTCCATGCATTATTAACAGTAGGCTATGTATGAATTTTTGAATCGCCTGCTGAAATTATAAACGCAGATCACTAAATCCTTTTTTTTTTTTCCTTTTCAAAATAAAGCCAGTGTTTCTCTCCACTTGGGTGCTCAAACTGTCACGTAAACGTTAAAGTTTTCTTTGGCAAGGTCCGTTTGCCCCTTTGAATCCCACAGATTCTCCTGTAACATATCTGTCCGTCAGAATGTTTTTCCACAATCTACATCAAGCGATCTCAGGCTATTTCCTCGTCGTGCCTCCTGCAGCGCGGGCACTCCGTTAGCATTTAACTCAGAATATCCAATAAACATTAAAGACCATCTAAAAGGGCTTTTAACACTCTCGAGGAGTTTGTGGTTTAAAGGATTAGCAAACACAGACATTCACACTTCTACTGTGTAACTGGTGGATAAGGATCGAAGCTCTTCAAAACACCGGATCACGGCAAAAACATCTACGATTATCCCATGTCACAGATAAATAAAACAAATAATCTCATTCACACGTCCACAGGAGGAAACATTCAGGAGTTTAGTAGTCTTGAAAGTTGTGGAGCATTTAGGCTATCATGACTATCTTTAGGCAATTCGGAAGAATCACGATTTGAGGTACATTCATATTCATAATTGTTTAGCAGACAACCTTAAATTTCTAGGTAATATTGTTAATAAAGTTATATTGCTCCAATTGTGGCCTTCAAATAAACAAATACATAAATCACAATTATTTTAGAAAATGTTCATACAGACACACACACACACTGAACTGATTGTGACCGTTTGTAGGCTACTTTAAAACATTTGAGGTGCTCTGTATGGCCTGCAAAAATCCCAAATCCGGAGATCAAAATGACTGTCGTTACACCTAAAAGGGATAGTTCACCCAAAAAATCTATTTATTCACAATTAATTCACCCAAAGCGGTTTCAAACCATTGAGGGTTTTTTCCCCCTGTTGAACACAAAATAAGTTATTTTGATTGATGTTTGAAACCTGTAACCATTGATTTCCGAAGTAGGAAAAACAAATACTATGGAAGTCAATGGTAACAGGTTATCAGCATTTTTAGAATGTTCTTCTTTTGCGTTAAACAGAAGAAAGAAACCCAAACAGGTTTTTGATTAGGATGAATAAATGACAAAATTTTCATTTTGGGGTGAACTATCCCTTTAATTCAACCATAGCCTTCTATAACTTTAAATAGCCTAATTATTTTTTTATAATATTAAAAATAGCAAGTCTGCGTGATCGCTGTTATTGTGCGTGACGTGCTGAGGGGCCGTTAAGATGATGAAGGACACGGGGTGTTATAATTTGTTAGAACCCACTGGGGTGCTTTTTCTCCATCAGCACATCCCCCACATTTCACAGCACTGACAGTGTCTGCCTCACATCAAAGACGACACCCCAGAACAAGTGACAGTGATTAATGCAAACAAAACATACCGCTACCATCCTATCGCTTCTTCTGTCCCGCAGCCTGCTCTGCTCCGGCTGTCATGAGACGCCGCCGACGGTCACTTTGGTTTTTACTCGGTTTAATAGCGCCACCCGGTGGACAAGAATGAGCATTACATATAGAAGGTGCTCCACAATGTGCCAATGCTTCTTAATAAAAAAAATCTCCTCAAAAGATATGTATAAACTTATGGCAAAAAATAATAATATTTACTAAGTATGAGTTTGAGTCAAATATTTATCTTTCTTTTTAAAAGTGTTGTAATTTATAGCATTTACCCCCAGGACATGACAGCTGGTCAGAATAACAGAATAAGTCTTCATGTGTTGTGATCGAAATTATTTTTCTTAGAAATTTCTTGTCCTCTAAAAAATATATAAACACGTCTGAAAACATGACGCCTTTTTAATTCTTTTTTTTTTTTTTTTATATATATATATATATATATATAAAATGCATTAAATTGCAAGAATGTTCTTTTTAATTTGGAAGAAAATTTGGATTATTTTTTTAAGAAGAAAGGACATTAAAGTGTTATATTGAAAAGCCTAATTAATGCCCCTTTTCTATTGTGCTGCGTTTGCGGTGATCATTAAAAATCAATGACGATAAGGAGTTCAGGATGAATTGTAGGCTAAAACTTTTCATTTTGACCCCTCTTCCCTCATATATATTTCCCAAGAATAGTAAATGCATTAAAATATTTAATGTTTATGTTTCTTAAGATCATTTAAAAAAAACATTTTAATTGATTGTAAATTATAAAACAGATTATAAAACATTTAATAAAACTATTTAACTACATTAAAACTACATTTAATTTTTAACTACATTAAAATACTTCGTTTTATTTTTTTAATCATCAAAATCATAACAATCCTTTTGATTATTAGTTTTATTGTATTTCTTACTATTTTATTAGACCTAGTTCTACAAATCAGCGTCATGATATTAGGCTATAGGCTTATTCGGCTACTGTTTTGTATTTGCTTAACTGTAGTAAGCTGTATAGCTTACTTGCTCAACTTCAACTTAAAATCTCTTATTAATTATTTTAATAGAGTATAATAAATTATTTTAAAAATTTGCCGTGGTATTACAGTTCTTAAATAAGTAGCCAAACGAGTCTACCGATTCTTCACAGAACTCAATCCCCTCCGAAGCGAACATTTGTTCGCAAACAATAGTAAACAAATATGCCACGCACTGACATTTCCGTAATTACTGCTAGTTGAGCGGACTCTGGTCGTGTTTGTCTCAGCATGAGGAGGATGGATGATGGAGAGAGAGCAAAGAGGAACCAGCGACCTGTCGTGTCAGTGTGTTTAATGACATCTGAGTAGCAGGAGGGGCGGGGAAGGTTAAAACCTAAGACACTTAAACTCCAGCGAGATCAGCTCTTCAACTGTCTGTCCGCTCACAGCATTTCAGCTGTCTTCGAAAATATGGAGTATCTCGAAAACATCCGAAATCTGAGGGGGAGATGCGTCCTGAGGCGGGACATCATCCGAGAGTTTCTGGCAGAATTACTCGGGACATTCGTGTTAATAGTAAGTCTTTTACCTGTCAGGAATTCAAAACTAAGTGAACCGAACTTGACAAGACAGCTTGAGTACACAAAAATGCGTCAGAATTTGGATTATAATTGCAAGTTTAGTGAGCTGTGTTGTGTCAGTTTTGATTTTGAGTAATGATGAAGTATATTATTTTATTCTGAAGAAGCACTTATGATGTGGTAATAGTAGCTATACAGTATGATGTGGTAATAGTAGCTATACAGTATGAGCTGTAGAATAAATGCATTGTGTAAATGCAACACCCTCTATAGACCAATTAAGTGTCATCTTATTTTTCTTATTGATTAATTCTTCTTAAAATGATTTATCTCAGTAGGTTTTGTGTTAAAAGTCCAATTTCATGAAGACAAACTCTTACTGGTAGTGAATGTTAAAAATTAACAGAGTAAAAAAATAACATTTTTGGTAATTTGTCCCCCAAAATAAGAATTAAAATAAGATTTTTGTTGTAGTTTTTGAGTAAAAATGTGATAAATGACAAACAATGACATAAATTCAGGGTAAATTAAACATTTAGTTACAATAAGCAGTATATGGTTAAATAATATGTTTTTAACTTTGCAGCACAAAGGTGTTTTTCAGAATTGTCAGATGTTTTCATGTGGTGACTTAAACAATAAATGTTAGAAATATATTTTTAAATGTTCATATTGTAGTTTTAGATGTTGATATTAAGTGAATTTTGTTCCAAAATAGTTTTACTCTCTGCCCCATGCAATAAAATTTTAAAAAGAAGCACAGCGAAAAAGAAAGAGCAATATCTTTGACATTTTATCATTCAAACCATTTCATTCTGATAGAAAAAGAATTACACTTGCTTTTTCTGGCAGTGTATTCTACTGCTGTTAATTATGTGAACAATTCTGATCCATCCTGACAGATTTGTAGCTTTGGGGTGCCTCCCTGACCATAATGGTCTGAGATTTTGAACAAGCTGCCCAACTAATTAGTTTTGAATAAGTGCTTGACAACAAAAGTGCTTTTCTTATCTACATGGCGGTAGCTTTTTCCACTAATTGTCTTCCTAAATCATCCTCTCTCTACCCATTTCCTGTTTGTAGCTCTTCGGTTGCGGTTCAGTGGCCCAGAGTGTCCTCAGCAGAGAAGCAAAAGGACAGCTTCTCACCATCCATTTTGGCTTTACTCTAGGGGTGATGCTGGCCGTCTACATGGCAGGAGGCGTGTCAGGTAACTGGCCAATGGACAAGTCTAGAACCCACACACGTACAGTTCAAACTTCAATACGCCTGACTGTCACTTATATATTATATAGTCTTAATAAATAGCAAAAATTACACACACACAAACACAAAACAAATGTAATAGAACTTTCAAATCGAATGAATGAATCCATTCGGAAATGCATGTTCATTTGTTTGAGTAAATACATCCGTTTGGGACCGTTGAGTTCAAAGCATCTTTCCATTTCAAAGGTCATATTTAGCTGTTCATCTGGGCTGTTTTTCACATTTGTTTGTGATCTCTGATCTACTTACAATCTACACACAAGCCACCTGCTTCCTATATGCAACAAACTGCCATATCTAAAATATCTGAGTATGTACTGATCTGATCTGAGTGAGTCCAGATCAGACACAGTATTTTCCTAATGCTATGTGCAATTTTATTAAATCAGAAGTGTTTATGTTGACAACTACATACATCTTTAATGTACTTTGCAGTTTTAAAATAATGTTACAAAAAATAAAATAAAAATCTTATTAAATTAATACAGTATTGTAGTACAACTAGTGTAGTGTGAAAAACATGCACATCCGCACTATGCTATCTGTTAAGATTTAGGCAATATTGGGTAACACTTTACTTGAAGGGGTGTTCATAAGATTGTCATGACACCTTTATAATCATGACATGACGTCATGAATATTAAGGAGATTTTTACACTTGCTTATGACAACTGTTATTAAGTGTCATTCACTCGGTTTTGTTATTTTAAATGCAAAGATGACATTGTTTTAGATAACTTGACATAAACCAATAAATCACAACCTATTTTATTCATGACAGCCTGGCATTACCAAGACAACATAATTTGTTATAAATCTGTCATAAACATGATTTTCATGAGCCTGTTATAATTGTGGTTTGAATATTTTTCTGATCAATATTTTCAGTGGAACAAAATTAATGTCAATACAGTTTCTCAATGAAGTGTCAATACTAAATAAACGTAAGTAATAGGTAATGACATGTTATGGACAAATTCCATACTAAGGTCATAAACATGCATAAAATCTCATTCATATTCATGACGTGTCATGATTATAAAGGTGTCATGTCTTATGAACACCCCTTCAAAGTAAAGTGTTAACCTATAATTCCTTTAAAGACTTTTGATTTCTTTGATTTTACAGTATCAATCAACCTAAAAGTACTGAATGAAGTCCTCAAACCACAAAATGATTGCATTGTAAATGCATATTCATTGCTGTTGGCTTGCTTTCATATTCCACAAATCAGACAGTTTAGCATGCATTCCTATCACAAATTGTGCTTTACATTTATATATGACAGCTGATGAAATATAAGTGCTAAAACAACTGAATACAATTTGAGATTGGCTCGGGACATACATAATCTGTACCGCAATTTGTTATTGTAGGACTATATGTGTGCAAAAGGACCGCTGATGTCTAAGTCCCGGATGATACCAACCAATCAGTGTGCACAATGCAACGCACTGATTGGTTGGTGTCATCCGGGACTTAGACATTAGCGGTCCTTTTGCACAATATGTATATGTAGGACTAAAAGAAAAAGCCTTTTATGCATTAATAAGCCAAGTGGATCAAATCGCCCCATACTGAGCACTTAATCTCGATCTTTGACACCAAAGAGAGAGTGAAGGGTGGATTTGCTCTAGACCATAACAAACTTATGCTTTCTGACAATGTTTTTTAGGGTTAATGAAAAATATAATAGAGGGCGTGTGGTGCTTTTTGTGTTTGAGGTTCTTGCCTTCTCGTGACAGTTTTGGGCCAATAAAGTATACATTTCTTATGAAAATAGCATAGGGATGGCTGAATTCCTGGCTCTTAAATCTTGCATAAGGCTTGGTGTCAAGCGGAGATGTCTTGGGTTTGATTTACCAGAACGGACATGTATGTCTGGCCTTCATTAAGACAATTCCTCAAGGATTATGTTGAGGTGAAGCTTTTATTGTAATGTGTCATAATAATGGAGATGATTCCAGTAATTTCCATTAAATCGCTTCAAGCTATGGCAGTAAAAGCAGCAAGAAAACAGTAAACAAGAGCACAAAGAGAAGACAAAGTGGCAGAAGATTACTGGCAATAACTAACTACACACTGATCCACTTAGACTAACCTCACCGCTCTAAGCTGAATGGACTCCAGGTAATCTCATTTTCACAACGAGTAGTAGCTTTAGTCTAGTCAGAAAAACAAGTCTGGTGTTCTTGTGTTGTGCGTTCATGTATTAAATGTACAAGAGAGATCTCATGATGTAACCAGTTGTTTCTCTGCAAATTTAAGAGATAACAGACTGCTAAGCATATGACTTATTCTTTCACTTTCTGGCATTCAAATCTACTGAATCTGAGTGCATTAGGAAAGGAGCTTTATGTCTACAAGATGTCTAGCTGATTTCATAAATTGTCTCGAGTGTTACTGTTTATACAGCAACTAAGCAGTGAAGAAACACTTCATTTCTCACATAAACTGCAAACTGAAGCTGTCATAGATAAGGGTGTGGCGTGAGGTGATGTGGTTATTACAGTCATCACTGGCCTTTTTGAGTTTATTACTTATTTTTGCTTGTGAAACTTTCAGGATTATATAGAAAAACAGAATAAACTAAATAAAAAGAATACAAAGCCTGCACTGAATATTTTTCACTTAAAGTACAAATGTTTTTTCTCAATCATACTAAGTTTTTTTTCTTCCGTCAAATAAATATAGCAGGCCTACTAACTCATCAACATCAAATCAATCGCTCCACTAAGCGCTGTAAGGTTATAGCAGAGAAAGCTAAAATGCTATTTTCACAGAACTTCTGTTTCTGTATTTGGGCTTTCAAAGGACATGACACAAAGAGAGAAGTGCTTACAATTTAATTTTAATTATGTTCCAGAGAATTATAAAAAAAAGATCTAGTATTTGACAACCTTCCAGAATCTCTCCCAGTTCAGTGCTGGATTCGACTAAAAACGCAGCTCCAACCATAATAGACGAAGCTGTGGATTGTGAGCCACGACCTGTAAGTATTTATATTTGTTAAAATTGATCTATTACATGCACAGTTTCTAGCGTTAACGATATGTTGTAGCAAGGACGTAAACAAAGATGTAAACAACGGGAAACGCTGTTTGGCACCATTAACAATTTAGCTACAAATTCGTTTGACAAAACGTCAAACCCCTGTAAACACCCACAATCTGTACCAGCGCTGCATTGTATCTCTATGTGGACACTTTCGCTGCATTCTACATCTCAAATAATGAACTCGCAAAAGATATGTGAACGTTTCATATTACTTACACATGCTTATAACCTGAATATATTTGAAAGACACTTGTCAGATTTTAGAGAGCAGGCATGAGCTTTAGCTGTGTCCTCCTCATTTTCTGTCTGATTCAGGCTCAAACTGATACGACTGCTACACTGACTGACAATATTTACACAACAGAGGCAAAGTGCGTTCTAGTAGAGGCGTGACGCTTCCTGATGATGTGGAGCCGATCCGCAAATCACAGCACATTATGTTAGCTGACCAATCGGAGCCTCTTGAGGGTGGGCCTTTGGAGGAACTAGGAAATATGATAGTCGTTTTCATGTTAGCTGAGTAGCAGTATATAATCAAAGTAAGATACATGAAAAAAAATAACATGATTTTTTACAAATGAAGTATGAACACACATTGCTTTGCACCCCATAAACACAACCAAGCCTTAAAAATAAACTCTGGACCATCCCTTTAATAATGTTATTTTTGGCATTATGCTTCGCCCTTTTATTCATACTTGCATTTCATTTGTTTTACATGATTTTTATTGCAGTGAAAGGCATAAAAGGTTGCATCAAGGAGAATAACAAATAGAAATGTGTTAACTGTTATTTAAAATGATAAGAAAAACATTCAAAAATGAATAAGATTGCATTGAGATTGGCCTAAAAGTAGTTGATGCAATAACAGTGTTGTGGTGCAGTAGAAAAGTCACAAAGCCCTGAGGCTTTACAGTCAGTATAGGCATCTAAATCATGAATGCACAGTTGTTTTCAAAGCTGCAACTGAATTATCGAGGGTAATAAGTCACAAGCTTGCACTATATTCCTCACCATATGCTGCCAGCATTTCCTCCTCTCAAAATACAACACGAGGGGAGGCAGAGCCATAAACAGTAAAAACATATGTATAATGTTAAATATAGCCAGCCATCTGCAGTAAAAGTCATCAAAAGTGGGCATTTGTGCATGAATAAGTTGGTTAGCCCAGCAGCCACATGACTGTGATAATCTTACGTGCTGTGATGATGACTACAGTATTGAACTAATGAGCTTTTCTGGAGCACACATCCCAGGTGCAATCAGCTCTCGGCACTGGCCCATCATTATGAAGCCTAAAACTCTACAAGAGGTAATCAATCGTTAAAATATTTCCGTAAACAAAAACTTGTAAGTGAAAAAGACTAGTCAAAGAAAATTTACTTACTTTAACCAACCAGTTTCATTTTATTATGTAATATGCAACATTGTTATGATGCTAATTTTCTCTTGATGTTTGTTCTCTTCGATTTAAAAAAAGATCCAAACAACAAAACGGGATACCTGCTTAATGACTATCATGGGTTGAAACAGAAATCATAAAGGTCCTGATTTCTTGTTTTCAGCTAGCAGTAAGTTGAGAGGACAGTCCAGGATTGCGCGGGTCAGAAAAGGCCAGTGTTTTCCGCTCTGTTCTGCTGGCATTAGAGCCGAAGCGGTGTGTATGATGGGGTCAGAGATAGTACTGCAGGCCTGAGCACTCTTGTGTCAAAGCAGTGTTACTCCTAAGCCCTGTGGTGATGTCAGAAGACTTAGCCAGATTATGTCAGACCCAATTCCCATTGACTTCCTCCACTCATTTCTGTAGACGGTGTTTACGAGGCTGTTTAAGAAGACATTGTTTGGATTAACAAAAGGAAAGTGAGAGTACTGTATATACCTACACAGCAAACAGACAAAGCACATCCATGCGAGATGAATGACGCAATACACTGTTTTGATCCTATTAAATAATCATTTGTACTAAAACCTCAATATGCTTTTATGTAAACCTCAATCAATACAAAATCACTATAAAAAAGTGAACCGCTAAAACCAGTCCAGATACTTTGCCATCATCGGAAGTTTGTCATCTCTTAGGAGGTGTTCACACACAACACAGATCAAAGATATCTAAGTAAACCAAAAACAGTCAAAACATTCCATGTGATTGCAGTGGTTCAACTGCAGTCATATGAAACACCTCTGTTCCAAAAAAAATGGTAAAAACAGATTTGTTTGCCAATGTTTCTCTTCCTTGTCAGGTCATCAGGGTGCATGTTTACTATGCTTTACTACAAGCATCATATTGCCCAAATGCGCACCAGCACCTGACACAGCTGAAGAGAGTACATAGACCAACGGCATCAATTTCTGGAAAAAAATTATTGGCACACAAAAGTGTTTTTGGAGCTTCATATGAGTACAGTTGAACAACTGAAATGATTTGTGTTTTCGGTTTCTTTTATGGACTTTGATTGTTTTATGACCATTGCTGTCTATGGAGGAGCTCTCAGATTTCACCTAAAATATCTTGAGTTGTGTTCTGAAGATGAATGAAAGTCTCAGGGTCTAAATAATAACAGAATTTTCATTTTTGGATAAACTAATTCTTTGAAAACGACAGTCATTCATTCATTCATTTTCTTTTTGGCTTAGTCCCTTTATTAATCTGGGGTCGCCACAGCGGAATGAACCGCCAACTTATCCAGCATATGTTTTACGCAGCGGATGCCCTTCCAGCTGCAACCCACTGGGAAACATCCATACACACACTCATTCACACACATACACTACGGACAATTTATCCAACCCAATTCACCTATACCACATGTTTTTGGACTTGTGGGGGAAACCGAAGCACCCGGAGGAAACCCACGCGAACACGGGGAGAACATGCAAACTCCACACAGAAACGCCAACTGACCCAGCCGAGGCTCGAACCAGCGACCTTCTTGCTGTGAGGCGAACGTGCTACCCACTGCGCCACCGTGACGCCTGAAAACGACAGTGTAAATGCTAAATAAACAAGTACCCGATTCATCATTTTCTTTTTTGTGAAAACTAACCCTCAGCTGTGGCATCTCTTTGCAGGTGGACATGTGAACCCTGCTGTTTCTTTGGCTATGGTTGTCCTGGGGAAACTCCCACTTAAGAAATTCCCTGTGTATGTGTTGGCCCAATTTCTAGGTGCCTTTTTTGGGTCTTGTGCCATCTACTGTCTTTACTATGGTAAGTTTATAGGGTACTTCTATATTATTGCTTCTGTTATGGAGTCCTCTCCAAAGACAGGCTAATAAAGCATATACCCAAGTACATTTTTAGACACACATAACCCACAAAAATGGTTTGGCTTGTTCTGATTGTTGATAGATTTAGATAGGCCTTAAATTTAACATTCGATTAGAGAAGTAACTCCAAAACAGTAATATGATAAATTTGCCTACACTTAAAGCTGTAAAGCTTATTGCTGTAAATTGCAATACGATTATTTTACAATTACTCCAAACGGTCAGCAAATCACTACCTACGAATTAATTTCTAAATCTAGTTGAAAAGCTGTTGGATTTTATATAACTTGCAGCATCTTTAAGCATTACAGGCCTAAAAAATATTCTCGTTCATAGATGCCTTTACAGAATTCGCTAATGGAGATCTAGCTATAACTGGTCCAAATGCCACAGCAGGTATCTTTGCGTCATATCCACGTGAAGGACTCTCATTGTTAAATGGATTCATCGATCAGGTGAGTGATAAACATTAAGTCATTGCTATTATACTGTACCGTAAAATTAAACCAGTGTTTAAATGTGTACTCTGTATTCTAGTACAATAGTATATTAGTATTTCCTGTTGCCATTTGTGTGTACAGTTAAAATCAAAGCCTAGAGCACCATCTTCTGTTAAAAACCAGTCTAGAGCACCATCTGCTGTTTAAAAACAGCCTACAGCACCATCTGCTGTTAAAAACCAGACTAAAGCATCATCTTCTGTTGAAAACCAGCCTAGAGAACCATTTTCTGTTAAAAACCAGATAAGAGTGCAATCCACTGTTAAAAACTAGC
>CAIGQV010000818.1:15444232-15460447 GCA_903798115.1 Danio jaintianensis | reverse complement strand
ACCATCTTCTGTTGAAAATCAGCCTACAGCACCATCTTTTGTTAAAAACCAGTCTAGAGGGGAAACGGTTGTTAAAAACCATCCTAGAGCACCATCTGCTGTTAAAAAACAGGCCTAGAGTGCATACTGCGATTATCTGCTGTTAAAAAAATAGCCCACAGTGTAATCTGCTGTTAAAAAACTAAGCTCAGAATCCATAAAAAAAAATTTAATAATAAAAATAATCGCAGAATAAATTTTTCCAACAAATCTTTCACCACAGCTGTACTAGTTAATGTTAATTACTTGGTCTCCATTAGAGAAAGTTTTGCTGATCATTAGTCTCTGTCTGCACAGGTGATTGGCGCAGGTGCCCTGGTCCTCTGTATTTTGGCTATTGTAGATAAGAAGAACATTGGAGCACCTAAAGGAATGGAGCCTCTGTTTGTCGGTCTGAGCATCCTGGCTATTGGAGTGTCAATGGCACTAAACTGTGGATATCCCATCAACCCTGCCAGAGACTTGGGACCTCGGCTATTCACTGCTATAGCGGGATGGGGATTAGAAGTGTTCAGGTACAAAAAATCTGATTATACATATAGTTCTTGTTCCGATTTAATTCTTCTCTTATCTGTATTACTGATGATGCTGTAAAAGTGAAGTTAGCCTGTGTGAGTGTGTACAATAGTACAATAAAGCCAAGAGCCAACCAGCATGTGCGAAACAGAGGGATGTCACCCACCAACATAGCTTTAGAAACTCCATACAAACTTTAAGTGCAAAGGACTATCACCATTCTTCTGACAGAGCAGATAAATTTTTTAATGCACTTGTGTATCTCCTGCATATTGAAGCAATTTTAAAAATGTACACGAGGTGCCCTGAATTCTCCTTACATAAATATTGAGCGCAAAGCCAAAGACAGGGTGCATTCTAACTTTTCCTGTTAAAGGGGGGAGGAGTTGTGGTATGCCACTCTTACTTTTCTTTTAGCTATCACAATGTAGGTCATTGGTTGAAGAGAGTTTCTGTTGTTGCGCTTCAACAGAAAGAAAAATCTGATTTCGTGCACAGTTCTACACTGTAATGCTGAATAAAAACCGATGAAGTGCCGTATAAGATAATTGGCAACCCTGTGCAAAAGAGGTGGATAAAATAGAATACGGATGTTTGCAATTCCAAATTTAAGCAAAGAAATCTCTCTAAAACCCTGAAGACTTTGACTCATTCATGCATATCTCCTGAAAATGTCATATCACTGTGATGTATTCCATTTTTAATTGACTCTCCTGGATATTTAAAGGGGAGCTACTACTCTACATGCATTTTACAAAACACATAGTCCACTCTGAAGGAGTAATTCTCTAATTCTTCAGTAAAAAACATTTCTGAACTCCATAAAACACCTAAATAGGAGTCTAAATTATATTTTTCTTATTGGAAAATACACGACAAACATCCATGTTTATTTAATTTTTTTTCCAAAGCCTATTAAAAAATGAGGGACAGTAGACATAATAATCAAAAACAAACAGTATTCAAGACATGAGCTGTAAAGGCACCACCCACTTCTGAATAGTGGGAGGAGAGCAGCAGCTCATTTGCATTTAAATAGACAGACAAAAACAGCATGTTTTTGCTCATACTTAAATTTACTCTTATTTCACCCCAAATTTAACATTTGCTGTGAATTTCCTGATCCTTAGTGCATTAGGCATTTTTTTGTTTTCAATAAAATTTAAAAAAGATATTTTTAGGTGAAATAATAGTCCTGGATTGTGGGATTGCGAAAACAGAGAGCTTAGAAAATGCTAAATATCCCGCTTTTCTTTGGAATCACTGGTGTTCAGTTTCAGTATAAACAGATTGAAGAATATGCAGACATTTTAAGCTCTATATTGTGGACAGAGATTGTTTTTCTGAAACGCAATAAAAACACCAGTCTGGACAAGAACCGTTTTCATTACAAAACACATCTTTAAAACAAAAACGCACTAGTGTAAATGGCATGTAATTCTGATTGGTCACAGTTGGCCATTCAGTTGTCAAATATATTTGTTTATTTAGTCTTTTAGCCCTTTACATCTACCCACTTAGGATGACATTCAGAAAGAGCTAATCACATATCAATGGCCTAGTAAATGGGGAAGTGCTTGATCAGTCTGCTTAATTTCTGTCTGCCTTCCAGCTTGAGACCAGATTAAGGGTCACCTGAGGGCAAACGTCTCTGATGTCATCAGTGCAACAAGCATGTGTATGCATTATAAACACTGTAATGTGCATGATACTTGCTTAAATTCAGTTCAGAAAAACATTTGTATGCAGTTTCAGTGCATTTGTTTGCCTGTTTACCTGAGCAGGTTGAAGGACACAAAGCACTAGTCTCACTAGCCTATAAAAGGATCAAGGGATTGAGGAAGGGAGAGACCTGCAGACAGAGAGCACCGGACTGACACACTAAGCACAGATTACAATGAATGCATTAGCGTCTGTACAGCAAGACTGGACAACAACACTGTTGACTTTGTCCATCATTCTGAAAACAAAACAACTGTTCAAACTCAGTTATATAGAATGTACAGGCATGTTCCTAATCAATCTTTTATGTAATATTGTGTCCAAGAGTGTCCAATCTAGTCTGTTCTGAACTGAACTGACAATGCCAACACTCTAAAAAATGCTGGTTTGTTTCAAATTCAAATGTAAAGTTTGCAATGAATCAAAATGGACTAATTTTAATATGTATATAGTAGTTATTGTTATAAAGGATGTATCTGTGTACTCCTCCCCTCCTCAAAACACCCTAATAATTTTAATCAAATACTATATCCCTCAAATACCATAACCCACAATTTGTGAAATTCCAACTATTTGTATCTACAGTAATTAAGATGCAAGTATTTGGACTTTTTGTGCAACATTTGGACAGATAAATCAAGTCTGAATGTCACTGCATGAAATGCAACTTTTCTCATACCATTTTGAAATGTTTTAAAAAATTGATAATAATAAGAAATGGTCCTTGAGCATCAGATTAGCTTGTTGGAATAACTTCTGAAAGATTGTGCTATATTTAGGACTAGTAACAGAGTAATGGCAAAGTTGATTTGTCACATTTCTTTCAAATTTGGCAATATTGTCATTTAGAGTTATTTCCATATACATATATATATATATATATATTTTTTAATATATATATAAATTTTATTTTCATCAATTAAATGATGCAGCTTTGGTAAGCATAAGAAACCGAACTACAACATGTGTGTTTAAACCAATGAGAAACATTTAAAAGTGACTTTTACCCATTTGGTTGTTATGATAGACTAATGAAATTCTTGTGTGATGGTATTGCTTTCATCTGATGCCTCCTTATGCCTCTGGTCATTTCCAATTGTATTCACTGTCAGTTCTTACCTTCAGGATCTGTTGGCAGTCCAGTGTGTATTCTTGTGTGTGTGTTTAGTGAGGGCAATGGCTGGTGGTGGGTTCCAGTGGTGGGGCCGATGGTGGGTGGAGTGGTTGGTGCTGCGATCTACTTCCTGATGATCGAGATGCATCACCCCGAGACCAACAAGAACCTGGAAGACGACAACAGCCTTAAAGACAAATATGAGCTGAACACCGTCAACTAGACCAAGAGGGAATGCATAGTATTTTTTCCTTTACTATAGACCTCAAACCAGAAGCACTGTTATTTCTGCACTCTTTCCTCCTCTGTCTTTACCTCCATCATGGAGTCTCTTGCCAAGTATATTTATCAAACCAAGCAGCTATGAAAGACAGTAATTGGTAATTATCCATAATTCTAGTTTTCTAACGTTTGTACCGGAAGTAGATATAGATATTTTTCAAAGAGCACCAATTAATCCATCAACATGAGAAACAATTATACAGTAGTCAACACTCTAAGTGAACCAAAAATGTTTTTTTCTAGGACTAAAATTGGGTGTTGTTCAATAGTTTTAGGACAACTTTGATGAAAGGTGATGATCCACTTCAAATGATGACTACTGTTTTTTATGGGAAGCATTCATTAGCAATTGTCAACACCACTGCCAGTAATAGATTAACAGGTGCTAACAGATCCTCCATATTATTTGCTCTGGAATGTATATAAAAAGATGTATGATTTACAAAATTATGACTTTCCACTGTTTTTTTCAGGTTTCCTCATTTCTTAAGACACATTCAACCTTTGTCTAATTCTATTGCTACTGTAACTGTTGTGTGCTTTAATTAACTTTCCGAAACATCTGACAACCCTTTAACTTGCCATAAGCAGTTGTTTTTCTCTTACTAGTATAAAGGAAAAATGTACTTTACTGTCCACTCTGCTTGATAGAACAAGCCTCGCTGTCTGTAAATGGTGTAGCAAGCACCATCCAACATGAATGGAAGAGCAACTAACCGCATGCATAACGGCTGATAAGGTAACTTGCATGAGGTAACTGGATGAATGTCGAAATGCATGCAAAAAAATTAATCTGTGATATTAAATATAAGCTTAAGAAAAAAATCTGCAAGTATTTATGCTACATTATATCAAAATGTTGAAGAAAGAGTTTTGCAGCAGTATTGTGTATAATGCCACTGTTCAAGCTCAGCAAAGCCTAAAACTTCATTCAAAAATGTGTTAATTGCTGTCAATTTACTTACTCTCAGGCCATCCGACATGTGATTTATTTCTTCACTTTAAGATAAAAAAGCATGTAAATGAAAAACTAAATGAATACCTGTGGCTCCCAATAATACATTGAGGTCTTTTGAAGCAAAATGATTGGTCTGTGCAATTATTTATGACATTATGGCCTGAGAATGAGCAAATTTTTATTTAATGTCATCAGTTGAAGATTTAGTAAGTATTACATAATTATTGTTTGTGTGAAAAAAAATTGTTTTGTGTTATGTTTTGTTTTTATTTTCAAAAAAGTTATTTTAATAATTTATTGCTTGACACAAATTAATTTATAGAGTTGTTTGTACAATTTAAAGATATCCTGCTATATATTTAATTATATATATTGTATTTTTATCCTATTATTTCAGTTTTAGATTTCTTACTGTCTTATAAATGATAAATTTGGGGGTTATTTACTACATTCAAAAGCTGTATTTTCATTCTGCTAATGTAAACCTGACATCAAATAAACATACAGTTATACATTAATAAAAATGTCTGATTTCCTCTATAACGGACTAGTTATACAACTGATGGATACATCACAGTCAGTTTACTCCTTTAAGTTTAAGACAGACACATCTAAATTAATGTATCTTGGCAATACTGCACAAATGTTTATATTGTTGTAAAGAAAAAACATTAACTCACCTCAGTATATTTAGTCTCAGCATAAAATCTGTGGTTAAACTACAAGTTTGACGTTAAATATTTGTAAAATAAAGAAATGAGAGGAAAAAATAAACCGCTCTGCTCACACAAACGCATCTGACCTGATTTAAGCATATCTGACCATCAACATCAGCTCACCGAGCTGCATACATAAACCCTCTGTTTCTGTTAAGCAGTCTATAGCATGTTCACCAGCCAACCTTTCTATGAAAAGACAGCAGTAGGTATAAACACAATTAGTTATTTTAATTTAGGAAATCCTCATCATTATTTAAAAATTTAAGAAAGGTATGTTAGGTTTAATTCTCTTCTAAGTATAAAGCTGTCCCAAAATGTATAGTGAAGGGTACACACGCATACATGTGCGCACACAAAACATGTTATGTAACAAAATTGCAACAAAATTACTGGGTGAACAATGAGCTCTATCATGTTTACTTGAATGTTCTGATATTCTGTATAGGATTAGATCATTATATAAGAATATATAAATCTTATTTCTTAGTTTAATTTAGTTTGACTGGAATAAAAACAAATTAAAGAAAATGTTTAAAAAAACAACAACAAACAAACAAACTATTAGGTCATTATTATTAGCCCCCTTATTAGCACAGCACTGTTGTCTAATGACTTTCCTAATTAAATTGACTTGCCTAGTTAACCTAATTAATCTAGTCTTTAAATTGCTAAAATCTTGCAAAAGAACTACTAAAATATAATGTATTGTCAACATGGCAAAAACTAAAGAAATTAGTTATTAGAAAATTATTATTAAAACTATTATGTATTATATAGATGTGTGTGTGTGTACTTGATTATGTGGTTTAAGAGGAAACAAAACTGTATAATGACATATGTGTGTGTGTGTGTGTGTGTGTGTGTGTGTGTGTGTGTGTGTGTGTGTGTGTGTGTGTGTGTGTGTGTGTGTGTGTGTGTGTGTGTGTGTTTGGCCAAATGAAACCATAAAACAATATTACTACTTTCATATATACTGTCTGGACACTTTATTGTCTGCACCTGTTCAACTGCTAATTAATGCAAATATTTAAGCCAATCACTTGGCAGCAACTAAAGTGTATTTAGGTTTGTATACATTGTCAAGATGATGTGATGATGACTTGATAAGAGTGGAGAAAAAATGTGATTTAAATGACTTGTGGAATGGTCTGAGTATTTCCAACATTACCAACTCTGACAACACTTTTTTTCCACCAATTGTGTCACTGGTCCTTATGTAACAACATGGAGCCAATCAGGCCATCACTAGTGTGCAAAAGCTGACCCAGAGGACTGAACTGCTGGCAAACAGTGTAAGTGAGTAAGTGTTCATTTGGACCATCTGAATATTTACCGACCCCTCCTCTCAGACAGGTTCAATAACTTGCCTACCACCTGGCTCAATGTGCTCTTTTCTTACCCAAGAAAAAGATTGTGAGGAAATATTGGGCTTATCTTTTGGGGCTTCAGGTGTGACTTTAACATGAAGACTCTTATTAAAGTAGTCTCCTGCTTTCTGATCATCTCAAAGGTCAGTCATGGATCGACGTTTCAGGGAAATCGAGCAGGTGAGGGTCAATTACACTCGTCTTAAAGAGCTAGTAAACCCAAAATTAAAATAATGTATAAATCATAATGTTGTTCCAGACCTGTATAACTTTCTTACTTTTGGAAAATATAACACACACATACAGTTGAAGTCAGAATTCTTAGTCCTCCTGTTATATTTTAGTTATTTTATATTTTTATTTTTATATTGTTAAACAGAGAGAAGTTTTTTTTTTCAACACATTTCTAAAGATAATAGTTTTAATAACTCATTTTTAATAACTGATTTATCTTTGCCATGATGACAGTACATACTATTCTACTAGATATTGTTCAAGATACTAGTATTCAGCTTAAAAGTTAAATTTAAAGGCTTAACTAGGTTAATTAGGTTAATATGCAGGTAAGGGTAATTAGGCATGTCATTGTATAACAATGGTTTGTTTTGTAGACAATCGAAAAGAAATACTGCTTAAGGGGGCTAATTGACCTTATATTGACCTTAAAATGGTTTTAAAAAACTAAAACTGCTTTTATTCTAGCCAAAATAAATACATTTATTTAATTTATTATTATTATTATTATTTTTAAATTGCACAATACTGATTTTCATTGCATGGACTCAAAGCAATAAAGTCAAACAGGGTAGGATGAACATGTGGATGAATAAACGACAGTGTAGTTTAAATACTTGGATGAATTCTTTTTTGAAATGCTCTTCAGAGTATCTTTTTACCAGTGAATCACATGCATCACTGACATAATTCAACATGCAATCTGTAATGCTGTGACATGAAGCTTAAATTGAGGCTTCTGCTTGCAGAAAACAAACCTAAATGAAAACAACAAAAACACCATGATTTCTGGCCATTATTAAGAAAACACAGTCCTGTATTTGTAGATGAGCAGAATGTGATCCTGATGCTGAAATATTAAGAAATATTTGCAATTAGAGTAAGCACTAATTATATTATGTCTGATTTAATTTTTGCTGATGTAAAAGGTCAACGCTTGTAGTAATATCCATCAAATTCCAAGGAAATAATTATAGCCTGCGTTTGCAAATTGAAGCGGAAAACACAATACCTTGACATTTGCACAATGGCATTGATAAACGTACATTTTTCATATGCAAAAACCTCATTATTAAATTACATGCTAAATTCATTCAGTAAACTTAGTGTCACACAGTCACACATAATAAGCTAAATATTAACATTAGCTGTTTTTTCCCTGCTCATTGAATGTTTACAACTAATTGATAACCTGAAGGAGAGATCAATTTCTCAGTCAATGCATGCAGAGTTAGTTAGAAAACTTAATGTTCCTTTGAAATATATGTTTACATAGTAAAATATCAAAATAAGGAGTCAAACTGTTGTATTCTAAACAGGCTAAGGTACTTCCAAAGAGCATGCATCAAATATGGGATAAACTGTATGATATCTAGTTTCATTAAATATTTTATGTTAGGCTATATATGTGTATTCAGTATAAATGTTGTATGGATATGAGAAATGCTACATGTGTCCTATCCAACTCTCCACACGTTCATTTAATCAGCAAGAGACAGAGTCATATGTAAACACATTTATTTGCCTTGACTCAAGCTAAAAAAAAAATCAAGCTCTAAGTTCTTCTACTACGGGAAATAAACACACATAAATAAATATGTTGATTAGTACTTGCCCATAGTTCATGATTCATACTAAATTGCATTATGGGTCCTCGATCTATGCTACAACAACTGTTTAAACTGAAAGTGACTTTTAAAGTGACATTTTTATAAGTCTGAAATTATATACTGTTTTATTGTTTGGGTTTTTCATGTAAATTACAGTACAAATGTCATGTTAAACAGAGCAAAGATTTTTTTCACAGTATTTTCTATTATATTTTTCTTGTGGAGAAAGTCCTATTTCTTTTAGCTTGGTTATATAAATAATAATAAATAATAATTTAAAACTGCAGAGGTCAATATTATTAGCCCTGTTAAGAAATAAGTGGCTACAGATCAAAGCACTGTTGTCTAATGACTTACCTAAGTAACCTAACTTGCCTAGTTAAAGCATAAATAAATGAAAAAACATGTATTATAAATTACTGGCAACAGTTAACTGATATTTTTTGTCATGCATAATGTCATAACTGGTCAGATTTGCTCATTGAATGGTCAGAGAATTTCAATTTGCATATGACCATTCTAACAGACACTGAGCCTAAAGCCAGGATGAAGATGCGGTATGAACCTAAATCAGTCTTCAGGGTTTACACTGATGGAGAATACACAGAGGACACATGCACACTGGAGCTCTTCCAGCCTCACACACTGGACGCCTGTGGCTTCAACAGCAGCCTTCCTCTGGCTATCATCATTCATGGCTGGTCGGTATGTCGAGTTCATTGATCTAATAGAAAAACAGATCAATGGTTCAAACGAACAAAAGGTCACAGAGACCTTAGCACGGACTGCAAACAGCTAAGCAAAGTTATTTCACATCTGATAAAGACAAAATTGACTTGACAAAAAAAGCCTTCAGAAGATTCAGCAGAAGGCTCACCAAAAAAACAACAACAACTAAACAAACAAATCCTCCACCCTGTCCCGCAGGTAGACGGAATGATGGAGAAATGGATTTCTCAGTTGGCATCTGCACTGAAGAGCTCAGAGGGAAGCATCAATGTGCTGATTGCAGATTGGCTGACTCTGGCACACCAGCACTACCCTATAGCAGCGCAGAACACACGAATAGTGGGACAGGACATTGCCCACCTGCTGAGGTGGCTAGAGGTGAGAATACAAATCTCTACACTAATGGCTGGACAATTTATTTTCCAATCTAATACATTGTGCCGGTTTTACATCTTATACTGTATATGAAACTGAAGGACTTTCATTAGGACCTTTGGGTAGTGGAGTGTATTTACTGTACCGCTGTTCAATGGTTTGAGGTCAATAAGCTTTTGTTCAATGTTTCTGAAAGAAGTCTCTGGTCCAACCAAATTTTCATTGATTACAAACAGTATTACTGTTAAATATGACAATATATACAACTGGGCTGTTGAATGGTTGATTCTGGTTAGCTGATGAACATTCTAAGGTGTGCACAGTTAAAGAGATCCAGGCAGGTCCGGTATTTTGATCATTTTCATAGATTTCATCTTTTGTCATAGATGCCATTAGTCATTATGTAATTATTGTTTCCCCACAGAACCCTATAAGTTATTAAAAACTGATTTTTCATAATGTGTCTAAAGAACCTTTTTCAACTATAAAAACATACTTGTGGAATGAAATGGTCCACTGGAGCTTAAAGTTTATTCGTGGAACCATCATGTGCCAATAAGAAATATTTTAATCTTTTAAAAGTGTTCATTCATTATTATTAATATTATTATTACATATTATTATTAACTTATAACTTTTTTTTTTATAAAGTAAAATGTTGGACATTTTTGCCAAAATCCTTTTTGCCAAAACCTCAACTTTTGCACAATACTCTACATATCTTTGTTTACTAATGACAAATGTACTTGAAAATGTGTTTCCTACATGACACCTGTGAAAATGCCAAACAGGATTTCAAACAATTTCCTCTGGGAAAAGTTCATTTGATTGGCTACAGTCTTGGAGCTCATATATCTGGATTTGCTGGGAGTAACCTAGCTATGTCTGGGAGAACTCTGGGAAGAATTACTGGTAAGCCAGTCTTGTCAGGATTGTGAATATATTTCTAAACAACCGATAAAAATGTTAAATCATAGGTCAAAGATAACATCTTATTTTGATGTCTGCATCGAATAACATTTAGAAAAGGGATTTATTATACTTTGTGTATCAAAATCAAAGTCTACTTTAATGTTTCAAATAACTTGTAAATTTTTTAAAATAATTTTGCTATTTAGTGTTAGACATTTTTATGTACAAATTTCAAGCTGTACTTGAAATGTGTAAAAACAAAAAAAAAGTGCTATAATATTTAAGATTTTTGAATAATAAAAATTATTTGAGGGTGGCACAGTGGCTCAGTGGTTAGCACTGTCACCTCACAGCAAGAAGATCGCTGGTTCGAGTCCCGGCTGGGCCAGCTGTCTTTCTGTGTGGAGTTTGCATGTTCGCCCCGTGTTCACGTGGGTTTCCTCCGGGTGCTCCGGTTTCCACCACAGTCAAAAGACGTGCTATAGGTGAACTGAATAAACAAAATTGGCCATAGTGTATGAATGTGAGAGTGTATGGGTGTTTCCCAGTACTGGGTTGCAGCTGGAAGGACATCTGCTGCATAAAACATATGCTGGAATAGGTTCATTCCGCTGTGGCAAACTCTGATAAATCAGAGCCTAAGCTGAAGGAAAATGAATGAATGAATGAATAAATAATAAAGATGATTTGACAAATGACAAATGACTAAAACCTAGTATTAGTCTATCCTAGTTTGAAGCATAGTGGTATGAAGTATGAAGATTAACTAGTATTTTGGGGTTGCATTGCAATCCTTTAATACTCTTAAAATTTCATCAAATGATTCTTGTCTTTTTAGTATATACATTTTTTCTATTGAACGTCAATTTGCATGATGTGCACTTTCTGTTAATCATGGTAAAAAGCATGGTACTCCTTATTTTTTGAGAAACATAACATTCTAATGTAAGAATAAAAACATTAATATAAAAGAAATGATCAATATATTTTATTTATAAACATAATTTAAAGCTGCACTACACTTTAAATTGTTTTGATGCTTAATCCCTTTTCATTCACATACAAGTAAAAAAAAGACTTTCAAGTCATCAACTCAAATAATTTTAAACATGACATATAATTGCTGTTCAGTGGTGAAAAAAATGAACGTTTGTCTTATTGTTGTAGGTTTGGATCCTGCGGGTCCGATGTTTGAGGGGATGTCTCATACTGACAGACTCTCACCCGAAGATGCTAAGTTTGTGGATGCCATCCATACATTTACCCTGCAGCGCATGGGACTCAGTGTGGGCATCAAACAGCCTGTGGCCCACTTTGATTTCTACCCCAATGGAGGATCATCTCAACCAGGATGTCAGCTGCACGTGCAGAACATTTATGCACATTTAGCTCAGCACGGGATTATGGGTGAGTCTCTCAGATGAATAGACGGATGAATGAATGAGAGAAAGGGACAGGTTCATCCCCAGATGAATACCTTAAATGTCAGATTAGGATGAGACACATCCAAAACATCCTATTAATGACACCGCGAGAATGGCTAACTACTGAAGACAGCTTTCCAGATGAAAGGCAGAGACACATAAAAGCAGCTGTCATCCTAACAACTTAATTATTCCAAATCCCTCTTCTGTTCTGCTTTCCTACTGAGATATGCCTACAGGCAATTAAATACCCCTATGGGAAAAGCTGAAGCAGAAAGACAGCCCTAAAAATCCTTATTTTTAACAGCTCCACGCTGATGAGTGCAAGACTCTGACAGGCGCACTGTGCTAATGGACAGGGGTGAGGCAACTGTAACTACAAAAAAAAACTAATTGGACACAGTTAATTATATGCACTTCCTTTAAAAGAGTTAAGAATCAGACTTTTTGTTTTTGAAATAAATTTGAAAGCAAAATGCTAACCCAGGTTGCATTTAATACAGCAAAGTCAGTAAAAAGTAATATTGAAATTAAAAATGAATTAATTTAAATCTGTGATGGAAGTCATCTTATGCATCACATGTAAAGTGTTGCTTAACATTTTTGTGAAAACATTTTTTTTTTTAGGATTCTTTATTGAATAAAAAATTCAAATTTATGTAAGACAGAAATCTTTCTGCAACCTTGAATGGTTTCATTGTATTTTTTATTAATAATTTTATTTCTGTCTTTGTAGAATAAAGTTTCAATTTCTTTCAAAAGACAAAAGTGTTACTGATTAGGAAATGGGCATTACTATATTCAGTTTTTCTGCAAAATATACTGCAATTTGAAAACTAATGAAGTCTAATATTCAATTACAGAAATGTAATATTTAAATGTTAAATAACATTACACAGACTTCACTGTACTAATTAAATACAGATAGTCATTGTTAAAGCTGCTAAAAAGATAGTTTATTGGACCTTAATACATTTACTGTGTTTGGAATTTTTATGAACACAAATGCTAATGATAAACTTTAACTTTCTTAGATTAAACTTTACAATGAATCTACAAAATTATTATTGCCTGGTTAATAGGATCCCAATTTGACATTACACATCTTGAGATATGACTCTTCCGTATACAAATATTGCTGTTGATACTGAATGACACAGTATACAGCACTTTTACTGGCCCAAAGCTGTAACTTCACGAGTATTAGCACCTCCAGTAACTGATCACAAATCCAGACATAGCAGAACACACAAACAAGTGAGAATAAGCTAAATGTCGGAGTGAATCTCTCATTATTTACCGTTTCTGTTCAGTAATGTATAGTGTCCTTCTAACTTTAGGATTTGAGCAGACGGTCAAGTGTGCCCATGAGCGTGCCGTGCATCTCTTCATTGACTCCCTGTTGAACAAAGACAAGCAGATAATGGCCTACAAGTGCAGCGACAACACCGCTTTCAATAAAGGCAACTGTCTGGACTGCCGAAAGAATCGCTGCAACACTTTGGGTTATGACATCAAGAAAGTGCGCACTGGCAAAAGCAAGAGGCTGTTTCTCAAAACCCGTTCGCACATGCCATACAAATGTAAGAGTCAGCTGTGACACCCAGCCAAAATGTGTGTAAAACAGTCACTTCCTGTAAACACCTTATGCCATTTTTAGAAATTTGTTTCTTGTTTTATGGATGTTTAGTCATTTTACTTGAAAGTTACTAATTAAGAGGTGGATTTTGTGCAATTAAAGTCTGATTAAGTGTGTTTTACAGTTATTTTTGAACATAAAAACATAACAAGAGCTAATCTACCATCACTTTTCTTCCCCATCAGTGTTCCACTATCAGTTCAGGATCCAGTTCATCAACCAGACTGATAAGATCGACCCCACACTCACAGTCTCTCTAACCGGGACACTGGGAGAAAGCGAAAATCTCCCCATAACACTGTGAGTGTGCGATTAATATCCATATAAACACAGCTGAATCTTAAAAGAACATCATCCCAGTAAATTGGTTGTGAGCGTCACCTTAATTAGCTATTTAATGACTTTCTCACCATATGGATGCACTGTGTGCTTCTGCCATTTCTGTTCTGTTTGCTATTAACCACCATTTGCTATAACCAAAATATACACACCGATGAGCCAGAACATTATAACAAGTCAAAGGTAAAGAGAATGTTGACAATCATCTCCTAACAAGGCTACATATTAAGTCCTGAGTAGATTAGATAAGGGTTCTCCAGCCTTTTATACAACATAGAGCAGTTTTGTTTTGAAAATATTCTGTTCCCTGTATACATCTTAAAGGGATAGTTAAAATATTCTGTCATCATTTACTAATCCTCCATTGGTTCCAAACCTGTTTGAGTTTCTTTCTTCTGTTGAACACAAAGGAAGATATACTGAAGAATGTTGGGAGAGAAAAACAGCTATTGACTTACATAGTAGTTTCATTCCTACTATGAATGCCAATGGCTGCCTTTCCCCCCAACATTCTTCACAATATCCTCTTTTGTGTTGTTCTGTTTACAGAAGAAAGCAATAAAAGTTCATAAAAAGTTTAGAACCACTTGAGTGTGAGTAATTTTCATTTAAGGGCCAACTGTCCCTTTAACTTCCAATCTAATTAACTTCCAATCAAAAATGTCTCCTGACAAGTCACCATAAGTTAAAGCAAAGGCTTTGTTGAATGTCAAATGATGCCAACATCAAATATCTGCCTTACTTTTTGTTTTGTTTGTTAATCTAAAAATAAATAAAATTAATTTGTCAAAAAACAAAAATGTTAAAAATTTGGTGTCAAATGTTTTTGTTTAAAGAACATTTTTTATCTGAGAGAAAACAAACTCACTTATTTAGTTTACATTCATTTACATTCCATAAAATCATTCACGTCTCGTTAGATGGAGCAGGAATGAGTGACAATGAAAAATCCTCCAAATGTCCAGTCTGTTCAATAATTACTACAGAAATTATGCTTTCTAAATCTTGCTGTTTGTAAACTTGGATTAAACGCTATACATTTTCCCCAGAACATTCTTGTGACCAACTATTGCATTTCCCGATAAGGGGTCTTGTAGAGTCCATGCCTTACTGGGTTGATGCCATTTTAACAGCACAGCATGTAAGAACTAACCACATATTAGGCAGGAGGTTATAATGTTTCAGTTCTTCTGTATATAGTATATGAACAAGCTTCCCTTGGTGCTGTATGATAAATACAAGAATATAACTATATATAAATCATTTCACAAGTACAGTTTATAGATATTGTTGTCACTTAAGAGCTTAAATCGGTGTGACAGAAGCTGAAGCTCTTGATTTAACAGAATGCCAAATATTCCTTAATGAAAGACTGCATGATAACATCTGGGATGAAGAAAATCATTAATATTTCATGTCCTGGGCTGTAAAAGCTCAAACTAGCGTGCTCCGCTTCACGGGGAAGCGCTCAATTTAGAGTCATCATAGCACACAGAGTGCACTCATCGGAATAACTCATCTCGCACGAATGGATGAAATACAGTACATGTGTGCTGTGAACATGAAACAGAGAGCAGAAAACTGCAGGGACTCATGCGATGGACTAAAATAGCATCTGGAACAAGAGCATGTACACAATCGCGCTCACACAGGCTAGTGCACAGAAAATTGTGCTTATTTATCATAGAAAAGCCAAAGATTAAATGTTTTAAAATAGCTTTTAATTTCTCACCCATCTTTTCAGAGTCGAGGAGATTTCAGGTAACAAGACCTTCACGTTCCTCATCACTCTGGACACAGACATCGGTGACCTGATGATAATGCGCTTCACGTGGGAAGGAAACCCGGTGTGGGCAAACATGTGGAACACAGTTAAGACCATCATACCTTGGCGCAAAAACAGCAAAGGACCGCAGCTTACTTTTGGGAAGATTACAGTGAAATCTGGAGAGAGCCAGAGGAAGTAAGTGTGAGATGAGAGACAGATAACAGTTGGTGGGTGAAACATTGCAGATTCAGAAGAGATCAATTGCTCAGATATTCTGAGCTAAAAGAGATGCTGACTAAAGATGAAAGCTTGGATCCATCGTCTAATGATCTATTCTTAATGCCTCAAAGGGACAGTTAAGCCAAAAATGAGAAATGTCATCATCACTTGTTCCAAACTTGTTTTTTCTGTTGAACACCACAAAAGATGTTTTGAAGAATTTCTGGCCCATGGATGCCGGTAGCTATT
>CAIGQV010000818.1:15357787-15444222 GCA_903798115.1 Danio jaintianensis | reverse complement strand
CTACAGGTTTACAACGTTTTTCAAAATATCTTCTTTTGTGTTCAGCAGAAGAAAGAAACTCATGAATGTTTAAAACAAGTAAATGATGACAAAATCTTCCTTTGGGGGTGAACTATCACTTTAAGTTAAGCAATACTCCATTAGCAAGCATGATAATTTGATGTCTGACATTACAAAGTACAAAATTATAGAAAACACAATGCCCTCATTTTTAAACGGGACACCACCAACAATATTATTTTTCTAAACATTTCCAGTCTTAAGTGATATTTAGTTATTTTAGCGACCTCTAGTGGACATTGCTAGACAATGTTGTTTACAGGGGCCTTTTTGAAATTAAGGAAAACAAAGCTACCTTGGCTGGAGCTCCTAACAGTGTTTTTCCTCTGCAGAACCACGTTTTGCCCTCAGACAGACGAAGGCATGAACATCGAGCCGTCGCAGGAGAAAGTGTTCGTGCGCTGTGAAAAGCAGAAACGGAGGGGGATAAAACAAACTCACCTCAGACACTTTTAAGTCCAGTCGGACTTGTCTTTTTGGATGGGGGGCAGCTGAGTTTCCTGTAATATAGCCTATATGCTTCGTGTTTTAACTTTTGTATAGTTTGAGAAATTAAAGAATGGCCAAGTCAAGTGTATAAGGAAATTTGTTGTTGTTAAACGTGCAAAATAAGACGATAATAACTTCGACACCACCCGACCTCGATTCAAATTCCCGCCTCAAATGTAAAAAGTGTTTTTGATTGGCTAAAAAGGGATAGGTATCCGCTATGGCTTTGGGAAGGAGGAGGGGGGTCCCTTGCAACACTTTTTTGCATTCCCTTCAGTAATCTCAGAGACAGCTTTTCTGTTTTGTTTTGGAAACACAATTTTAATCATAGACTAAAAAATATATTAAACCCACAACGTTCGGATACCCACCCATAAGATGATATACTGCATGTAAAATGTTAACCCCTAGCAGGGGGACAGTTGCAGCATTCATAAAAAACAAGATTGTAATTTATTTTAGTTTTATTTCTAAACAGACGAAATGTAAATTGGTTGAAATATATATTATATTGGTAATTAGGACTACAAAACATTTGAACTAAAAATGTTTATTAAAAATCTAGACTGAACCTTTACTAAACTACTTCTTTGAACTTTGAAATTAATTAATTAATCAAAGAATTATTTTTTTTATGAAATTATAATGAAACTAATGAAATTACAATTGCATTGTTAATTTAACAATCGTTTACATTGATGTGATAAGGGTTCGCTCTGTCAGCCATGATCAAACATGCTATGCTAGTTACCTATTTGAAGCTAAAAAACAAAACAGTGATTTAAATTATATGAATGAATAGTGCTAGACAAAAACAGTTTAGACAGTATGAAAAAATAGGTTGAGTAGGTGTTTATTTCAAAGAAATAATACATTCGCCATGTTGTCATTAACATTTAATCTAGAGTCACTTACCTTACCCTACATCTCTGTTGGCCTCATGGGACAGTACATTTTCTATGTGAGTATTGTTAATTCAAATATGATGTCACTTTTAGGCCAAAATTGCATACTTTCTTGTGCATGTTCTGTTATGAAGTTCTTCTCTAAATGTGTTTAGCATATAATTGAATGTATGTTATCATTGTCATCACTTGACCTCAGTTATTTTGCTTTACTGCCATTTACAAATCCTCTCCTTTGGACTTCTGAATCTCACTTGAAGAAATAAGTCATCTTGGTATTTCTTGCCTTCTCTTCTGTGAGTACTGTTGATTTGGACATACTTTTTTGTCTGCTACATAAAAGTATGCAACTTCCAATGCATCCACTATCTATAGAGCGGTCCGAATTGCTGTACTTTAATTCTTTTTCAGTCAAATTCTGCAAATCCTGCTAAAGACAATTGGCGAACAACTTTTTTTTATACAATGAAAGTGAACGGTTACTGGTTTCCACATTCTTCAAATATCTTTAAATAAAGATTTATAAGCACATGAAGATGAGCAGCTGTGATCTCTGGCACTTTTTTAAATTATCATTTAAAACGGGTAGCTCCTTTTGGTTTCATCAAGTAATAAACTCCCTGTCTATCAATGTCCCAAAATTAGTATTAGTATTAGTGGTGTTAGTGAGGCCAGCAGGGGGCACTCAACGTGCGGTCTGTGTGAGTCCTAATGCCCCAGTATAGTGAAGGGGACTCTATACTGCTCAGTGAGTGCCGTCTTTCGGATGAGACGTTAAACCGAGGTCCTGACTCTCTGTGGTCGTTAAAAATCCCTGGATGTTATTCGAAAAGAGTAGGGGTTTAACGCCGGCATCCTGGCCAAATTTGCCCACTGGCCTCTGTCCATCATGGCCTCCTAACCATCCCCATATCATAATTGCCTTCATCACTGTCTCCTTTCCACCAATCAGCTGGTGTGTGGTGTGCGGTCTGGCGCAATATGGCTGCTGTCGCGTCATCCAGGTGGATGCTGCACACTGGTGGTGGATGAGGAGATTCCCCCAAAAATGTGTAAAGCGCTTTGAGTGTCCAGAAAAGTGCTATATAAATGTAAGGAATTATTATTATTATTATTATTATTACACATAATTCATATAAAAATTCAACCTTCAATCAAACATCTCTGCATTTGTGTGCTGCACATCTTTAGAGTAGATATTGTATTCTATGTGTTTTAAATGCTCAAAATACAAGCATTGCACATAAAAATCCATCATAACAATGGGAATAAAATATATTAGATAAATGTATAACTTCCATTGTTGATGTACGACCTTATTTAGTGTTCTCTTGAAATATACTGTTACAATATGCCATAAAACACTAATCACATAGTTTTGTAGAGCACAGAGGGAGTTGATATTTTTATATATAGATGTATATTACCAGATAGTGAATAGAGCTTTTGATCAAGGCTATTTTATTAATGCATTTCAAGTACTTCAAAAAAATTACATGTTGTCGCACAATACTTATTGCAAAGTATTTAGTAAAAATTTTCAAAAAGTGAGCGCAAATAGAAGAGAAATAAACTACAAATCAAAACAAAAAAGAAACGAAAGAAGGAGCAAGAAAGATACTGTATAAAACACAGCGGACATTTAAATCAAGCAGTAGTATTAAACATTTTCTCCATCTTGTTTTTCATTTTCTATCAACACACCATGCTTAGTGATCAGTGCACATTACTTATAAACTTAAAGCAAGACAAGCTAAAAAATATATATGACAAAAAAAGAATAAAATAAGCCTAAGCCAAATCCCCTTACAAACTCAACCAATCCCATTTACAACAGAATAACACATAAACGACTGATCACCCTTTGCATTCAAAGCAGTCAAGCCAAGCTCACTGAAACACCTTTCCCATTAACATAAAAAAAAAAGAAAAGAAAAAAAAGAAACAGAAATGAAGTGATGACTTAAACTAAAGGAGGACCTGATGGCCAAAAATGCTCATCTTCAAGAAAGCAAATCATCCACATTTTAAACGCACGCCCTAAAAGGATGCAGGGAGGTTCGAGAAGATAGACTTTAGAAACATTGGACTCTGTTACACTAACAAGCTCTCATTCAACAAGAAGACAAAACATTCCTGTTCTGTTAAAAGCAACTTGGAAAAGGACATGTGTGATGCACAAATTATTCCTAACACTGCCTCTCTAAGAGTCGCGCACAAAAGACAATCAAAAGTTCACATTTAATGAGAATGGAAGGATTTGGAGAATGCGCAGGAAATAATTACCATGGGCTGGTTCAGATACATTACACAGGCAACGCAAGGCATATGCATTGATTATATAGGCTGCTAGTCTGGATCTTTTCCTTTTTCATACATATTATATGTAATTACTGAAATAAACGGTAAGAAAAGATCCTTTGTATAAATATTGATTGGTCTGTAAAAACACTATATAGGTTCTACAGATTGTTTCTGTCATCCTGCTTTCTATCCCATCCCTTCATTTATGCACACCACTCATTTGTGTAACTGTCCACACTTTCCCGTTTCTGGCGAATTATTGCAAAACAAGAACCTTGCATGTATTGCATGAAGCAAATCTCTCTTGATGCTGTGCTTATCTTCTCAAATCAAAGTAACAGTGACTTGCGGTAGATCAAGACACCTGGAAAAGTAACAAATCTTTTTAATCCTTTCATTAAACTCTCTCGTTCACATGGAATGAAGAACTGCAGTTCTTTAGTGGTTATCAAATCAAAATAAAACAGACAGAAAAAAAGCAAAATCAAGCAGGTGAATATGCTCTGAACAAATGCATATTTGCTTTCTGCAAAGTGAAACTGGTAAAAGGCCTTCCACCAATAGAAATTCTCTGTGCTGTTGTTTTCTATTATATCCTGAGTGTCAATGAAACAATCCTTGATTACTATCCAACAGAAGAAGAAGAAAAAGAAAAAAAAAGGTGACATGACTAAAAAAGTAGAGTCATTTGATGATCTCTGTACAACAGCACGCAGAAGACAATGTGAAAGCTTCAGAAATGAAAAGCTTTTTAATCCTTTTTGCTTGCATTTTAAAAAACATTTTAATTACATATTGGAAAATGAGTCTCTTTAAAGAGTTATCTCGGCCGTCAGTGATTGGCAGAAGAAACTATGACTTCCCATCATGCTCAGCTCCACAGGAGGGTGGCAATTCCAAATACTAATGATTAAAAATGTTTTAAAAACTAACAAAACTAGCAAAAAAAGGGGGAAACTTTAGAGGAGAATAATAATGATTTAATCACTTGAGAAAAGAAAATGAAAAGTGAGGGGGGGGGGGAAATAGAACAAAAATCATTGACTGAAAATCCTCTTCCTCATATCTCGCTTCTGAATTATTCTCTGAGCTACGCAACGAAAGCTTTGCTGGCTCCCAGAGCAGTGGTTTCTTACTCTTTAAAACAGTTGTGTTCTGAAGTGTAGGCTTTTCTGAAGTCCATTTGATTTTGCCAGTTTCTTAGTTTCTAGATGGGACTCATTGATTGATTCAGGTAACTCTTTGGAGTGAAGTGTTTCCCACTGTAGGCACTAGGAAGAACCAAGGCAATGAGGAGGCTGCCTCAGCGTCGCATTTGTCCCATCTGATAGTTCTCTCTCTGCTGGCGCTGGCGCTGTGGCTGCGTCTGTGCAGAGGGATTCTGGGCTCTTCTTCTCTTCAGTGTGCCTGCAGAATAACAGGTAAGATTAATCAATCTTTGTCCAGGGGTTAACCGAGGCCAACTGCTGAATGTCACCTCTACCAGAGTTCACCACTATAATAAACGTTAAACTAGTTTTCTGATTGGGATGGAGTGTACAAATAGTTTTTTGTTGTTGTTCATAACTTCTAGAAAGAAACTCATTGGACAAGAATGAAACTCTGTAGTATACAAGTATCTTGTGTTTGTCCATGCTGTAAATTGGAGTTTAGCTTGAAAGGCTATACATTCGGCTGTGCACATAAAACTGAAGTATAATTTGGGCTGTGGTGGATGATTGCTTGGCTGAGGATCAGAGAGAGGTAATTTAAAGCATTTCTTGTTAGACACTTTGACTGTGATAAGTATTAAAACAGCAACATTCTGGAGAGAATTTTTGATGGAGAAAAATAAGTCTGTTTTATCTATGATATGACTGGATTTTAAATTAATTCATCCAATAAAAGTGTCATTATTTCCATTGTTTTAGTGTATATTTGTATACACTTTCTTTTAATTAGTACTCTGATTTTTCATGTCTTTAAAAGTGTAAAATGATCTGTGAAATGAAAGATGCTATAATATATGATTCTGCATTTAATCTGGTTGGAAATAAATTAAGTTATAACATTCTCATAAATAATTTTATGACTGTGGTTTGTTGTGGGAAGTGGGAGGTATTTGGGGGTATTTGAGTTAAAGGGACAGTCAGAGCTTGTACTGGGCATTATAGTCCATAACGGCACATGCAGGTTGACAGAATGACAACACCAACAGGAAAGAACTGACATTGAGAGACAGAATGCCCATTTCAAAGTAGAATAACTGCCTATTGCATTGTTTTAAAGAGAAAAAAATGTATTCGGGCTTTGGGTTTATTTTTTTCCTTTGGCATATTCTTAAATGTTGCAAACATACACGCATTGTTTCAAGAAATCTCTTTGTCCAGATGGAAATAGGAAAAAGTGGGTTAAAACAATGTAATGTGTATGCCACACCTATATGTGGCACCAAACAAACTAAATGTAAACAATTAGACGCATTTAACTGATAATACATCTCCCCTGGTCATTTAACGGATAAAGCATTATCAGATTTTGTTGTAATAGTGCTAATAAGCAGCACAAGCACAGCTCTGTAATCTGCCACAGTTGTTGTTACCGGTTGTTTCTTGCAGGGTTCTTCCTCTACCCTATGGTACTGGGATGGCATCGTTTTCAAAAAGTGGCATTTATCCTTTCTACAGAACTACTTTAGAGGTATTGTTTTGAGATTTTCCTTTCTGTAATCTGTTATCCAATACGATTAAGCGTACTCAACAACACCTTGTGGACGAAAGGCTGAAACGATATTAAACTTTTGCAGACTAACTTGAATTTGATGCCATGTGGATGTGGGCTGAAAGACAGGGATTGTTTAGGATACAGTACCTGGCAGTGGTTTGGGTGGGGGTAATTTAGGGTTGCTGCTAGGTGTGTGCACACTGCAGATCTTGATGAACCCAGCCATCAGCATGATGAGAGCAATGCCCATTAGGAGAACAGCCCACCAGTGTTCCTGAAACAAACATTTTCAACATGAGATCGACACTGAAAGCAACTGGTCTATAAAATTTACAGTGATTAAACCAACTAACAAATGCACTGAACAAGAGGTTGCATAAATGAGACACTTGCCACTATCCACTCTGCAATGCTTGTATAGAGCTCAGGGTTAAAGATGGCCTTCTTCAGCCGTGCCAGAGGGCCATCAGCATCCACCAGCCTACACTTCATAAAGACATCACAGTAGCCTTTGAAGTCATTACAAGGAGATCCAGGCTGTAACGTGATGACCTTCTTATCAAAGAACGAAACCCATCTCACTGAGCTAGTGCTGCTGCAGGTGCTTGGCTTACCTACAAACATGCACAAACACAAAAGGAGAGAGTGGGATTAGCAAGAATTAATAGTGAAGAAATATTGTTCAAAAGTATTTTTTTACCATCAGGGGGCTAAAGAACAAAAAATAAAAAAAATTCCTAAAAACAAACCCCATACATAAGCCATAACTGTCCACACTCTTGTGAGCTTTTTTTCAGGTTTGGAAATTAGTGATGACTGGGGTTTTGTTAATACATTTTGCTGTAATTATTTGTGATGAATATGTATTGGTGAATCAATGATAAATAAGAACTTATGCTCTATATGAATGTTTATGAATTGTTTATGACTTTGTAAATGGTTAGCAAACTACTAAACTTGAAATACCATAGCCCTCATCCTGGCCAGTGTTTTAATTTCTGTTGTCCTACAGATCTATTATACGAGGGTTATTATGCTACTATAAAAATGCTACTGTTTTGATCATGTTTGACACAGTTTTGTACAGATAATATCATGATGATCATTCGTCTTACAGAATGAGGTCTCATCAGCAATAAACTATCCATGTGCTATTTAAAAAAAAAAAATGCTACCTGTCAGTTTAAGCGCAGCTAATGTAATTTTGCCAGATATAGCTATAAAAAAACAAGCATAAAAAACAAGATCAAATCTTCAATATTTCAATATTCAAGATCTGGCAACGTGGCAAAGTGAAGGCTGCACTCCTTGCTCACATCTAGCAGCTGCTGCAAGTCAGAGACATTAATTTAATAAGCAACATGATTTTAAATAATATTTTATTTATAGAACAAAAAAATGGACCTCATAGGCCTGAATGCATTACATCTTTTTTTTTTTGCTCATTTTTTTCAGATGATGGAAATCTGTTGTAGTGATTGAAAACTTTAAGTTCTGAAATATGCATATCTGTGGAATTAATTTAGGTTTAAAAAAAAAAAAAAAACTATGCCACTAAAAGCTACATGTTCAGTACTGGAAACTATTAAGATCTGGACTGTGTATTTGAGAAAGCTGTGAATGATGGTATGACTTCACTCACCCTTTTCCATACAACACACATGACAGAGCTCTGTGTCGTCTTTTCCCTCCTCAGTGGCACAAGTGCATACATCAAGATTATGCTTTTCACATATGGAGCCAGAGCAACCCTAAAAAGAAAACAAATTATATTCTTAGACAATATCATTTTTTTATTGCAATGATTAATGTTATAGTAATTGTCAACAACTCTTTTAATCCTGAAGGATGTGTTGCTTTTTATTGAACAACCACATCAGAAGACATATCTTGAGGTCATACTCCAGAACGTCAATTGTGAGATCTATTGGGCTCAAGATGTCAAAGAAGGCTTCATTTTCACACATAAATTGACCCCCAATTGACAAGAACCCATCAAGAAAGTCTGCTGGAAAAGACTCAGGGTCAGATAGAGGGGGTCATCCCATTAATACAAGATCTTGGCCAAATATGAATGCAACTCTTCACTGGAAATGAACCTTATGACATTGCATAAGAGTTTCACAACAATGCTATGATTAATACCAGAGTTCCCACTCTAACCCAAATGCCAAATTCCCTGACCATCAAAGCATTTTCCACGACTTATGAATGTAAAAACAGGCAGTTCTTGTGTTGAGCAGTCCCACCAGAATTTTGCGATCGCTGAATTTAATGGCAAATCAAGTAAATCATTGAAATTCCTCTAATTGCTGCAAATTTTCCGCAGATTTTGACACCTACATTACATTATATTTGCTTATAAAAAAGTCTTCATCCAGTGTGCGATATCTAACAATAACAAGGCTATGTTCGTTGTATTGACCGCTAAAATGTTAACATGATTTTTCTAATGCTATTATTGAAGTTTTGTTTAGTCTGACCATTTAGATTAATTCATGCATCAAATATGATGCAGTATGCTCTATATGGTTAAGATGTAAACACTTTCTTTATTTCCATCAATGTTCCCTTTATACAAATTACAGAGAGCAATGGTTCTTGCTGCCAATATTGCCATGAAACAATGTGTTAATAACAGGGTATAGAAAAAATAAACTTTGAAAAATGGGAAGTACAATTTTTTTAATGACCAAAAAAAAAAAATGTCTGTAAAAGACCTTTAAAAATCCCATGATTTTCCAGTAATTCCACAACCCGTGGGAACCCTAGAATACACATAGTAATCAAAGCTAAAGATGATTACTATTCGAGAGGCAAATCACTTGGTAAATTCTACTCCTCCTTTCACAATTTCAGCTTGATAAATCTTGCCATTGTCTTCCTGGATTATGACTATGTGATATGTCTTCTGACACCGGCCATAATGCATTACCTACCCCATTAATGCAGACTTGTGTATTTGCATGGCAGGCTGTATAATTTGCTTTGGGTGTTGAGGTGGGGCACTGGGCAGAGCGTCCATTGCACAAGCCCTGAAGTGCACACTCCGATTCCACCCTACACACATCACTGGTCTTAAATGTACACTGGTGTGTGCAGCATGGACCCTGACTGGGACTGCAAAAGAAAAGATTGGACAAATGAAGGCTTAATTTCTCTTAATGAAAGATGTGTTCACTCAAAGGCTTAGGTAATCCCATAAAAATTATGATCATTTCATCCATTATCTGATTTCTAGCATTTACTCATGATAGAATGAGTAAGAAAGATATAAAGCCTAAAATCCATTCAGCATATAATGCAATCATGCCTCTTCAGAAAGCTTTAATTAAACTGCTTAATTTATAATTTAGTTTTTGATCTCTTTATGAACATCTGAACCATCACGTTTACCAGACATTTAATGCAGCAGGGATAAAAATCTCTCGGATTTCATTTAAAATACCGTAACCTGTGTTCTGAAGATGAATAAAACTCTTATGGGTTTGAAATGACATGAGGGTAGGTAAATGATAACATATTTTTTTCTTTTTGGGGCAAACTAGCACTTTAATAAACCCAAGAATTTAAGATTCTAAAGAACAGATGCTAAACACATTATATAGTATAACAGTATTTATTAATATAGGTTTAAAAAGGTTTATTTTAGTTTTACTTACTTTACTATCATATTACTTGCTTTTCCTTTTCCATTTTAGCAGTTTTAGTATTAAACAAATGACATTTCTAATTGTCATTTCTTTTTTCATTCATTCATTAATTTTCTTTTCGGCTTAGTCCCTTTATTAATCAGGGGTCGTCACAGCAGAATGAACCACCAACTTATCCAGCATATGTTTTACACAACGGATGCCCTTCCGGCCGCAACCAATCACTGGGAAACACCCATACACTCCCATTCACACACATACACTACAGACAATTTAGCGTACCCAATTCACCTATAGCACATGTCTTAGGACTTGTGGGGGAAACTGGAGCACCCGGAGGAAACCCATGCGAACACGGAAATGCCAACTGACCCAGCCGAGGCTCGAACCAGCGACCTTCTTGCTGTGAGGTGACAGCGCAACCCACTGCACCACAATGCTGCCCCATTTCTTTTTTTGTTTAACATATTTATATTTAATTTAAGTTTTATTTCAATGAGCAAAAGCAGACAGTTAAGGTTTTCTTACCTGCAGAGAGTGCCTGGCCTCAGTTTACACTTCTGTCCCTCTGGTTCATCGGCACTATAGCAGCACTGGTCTTTGCACTGATCGCTATAGCCACAGTCACACTGTTCATTAACCTCAACCAAACCATTACCACAGATGGGCTGTCCGGATTCTGGAAATAAATAAGAGTGAAAAAGAGAATTAGCCAAAGGGACACTGAATGAGAAAAATCGATATTACTTTATCACTGACAAGTCTTAAAGGTGAGGTTTTTTTTTTGGCATTATAATTAATTAATTATTTACAAATAATAATCTCTTAACCATGTTTATTTTTCAGAGACTCTCCAAAATATGCAGACATAAACCAGGAAAATAATAAAAAACACTGGCAGTGCTTTTACAAAATGGAATAATTTCAATATTTAGGTTTAAAGACACTGAACTTGCAGAGCTTCTTCTCAACTGGTGAACAAACCTCTTTGTAAACGCTTAAGTAAAATACTGTAAAGAAATGTATTTGATATTCAGGTATGTGTAGTGAGTTTAAGGTCATTTGCAAACTATTGTAATTCTACTGCAGAATTTATATACTTCACCTTTAAACAGTCCTACAACACAGTTATGTGCCACATTCTTGAAGGAGGTTAAAATCTCACCAACAAAGCAGGCGGATCTCTTCTTATCAAGCACTTGGCTGATGTTGCGAATGCTGCAGATGGAGAATTTGTTGTTGTTGAACTTGTCTCCTGACGTGGCTCTGGCATACATGATGTAGTTGCCTTTTTCTTTCTGGTCCTGGGTCTTAGACTCTCCTGGAGTGCAATCAATTCCTGAGTCATGCTGGAACAAAGACAGGTTTAATCAGCAACAAGCAACCAAACTTGAAAAACACTATCTCAGCAGCTATCATCCTGCAGCTTCTGGAGGTGATACTACAGCCAGCAGGGGGTGCTCACCCTGCATTATGAGGAGCTATTGCTAATGCACCATTACTGTCTATGCTCTAAAAAGACATCAAAACTTGGTACAGATTTTCTGTTTATTTACAATCTCAGGATGCTTTTGAAAGAGTGTGACTGTTATCCTGCACAACTTTCAACAATTTCAGCATTTCCTGTGTAAAGACTGCCATCCTATTTCTGCTTAAAAAACAAACAAACAACCAAACACCAAATATGTTTTTTGATTTCAAGGTGGCTTAAGGAGCCTAGCCAAGCTGGTCATGTGTTTTTTTTATTCTAAAGACCAGTGTGGCCTGAATAGAAGATTAACAAAAAAAAAAACTGCTTGTATTTTTTTTTTTCAGCAGTGATAGAATCTATGGTTTCATTTGGGCAGATTCATTGTATTTCTCACACTCTCTCTAAGTAACCTTTGATTGTAAGAAAAGAGCTTTAACCGTGACAAATTAAAAAATAACAAATTACCATTAATCAAAAAATATATACTCTCATATGAGACATACATATATATGGGAGAAACAAGAAAGATCTTAATTGGCCTGCTACCATAATTCAGCCTGAAAATATTCCAACACTGTTCTTTAGTTGGCCATGGGCCAGCTCTCGGCAATTGCTTTTAAACTGAAATGAGTTATAAAGGATTGATAAGTCAGGTTATTGTAAAAGTTGGCTAGATCAATCTGACAATTTAAGGTTTCAAAGGCAGTAGTGTGTAATTCCTAATTCGTGGAGCATCGGAGAGTAAAATTGATTTGTTCATAAAGGATTTAGCCGAGGTGTGTTGTTTACGGCTAATCTGTCAAGGATGCAGCACATGAAGTGAGAAGGACTCACCGGAGAGCCGAAGTTATGTCCGACTTCATGAGCGAAGGTGATGTGAGAGACTTTAGGAGGAACGTGCGATGCATAGTTTTGCACTGTGATGATGCCGGTGTTCAGAGACTTCTTTTTCCCATCAGAGTACTGTTTATTCTTCTCGCAGATTCCACCTGAGCTGCCTGAAACCACACAATAGAAAGGCATTAATCCAATACAAAATATAAAATTAAAAACATTAACTATATTAACTAAAAAAAGATCAAATAATAAATTCAGAAACCAATTTTCAAAGCCATTAAAACAAAAACAATGAACAGAATACGCTATTTTGCTCTACTCATGAACTAAAATGAAACATTTATACAAGCATGCAAGCTAAGACATTCAAACGAAAAAATTTTTATTAAAGTGCCAAATTTTAAAAGCCAAACTTCTATCCTAATTGAATGTGCAGAACCAGTTATAATTCATCCAAATTATTAATGCTACAGCTGTCAAACAGCCCTTTTTTTTCTTGGAGTATCCTAATCATTGTGGCACAGCAACACTGGCTCAGCCAATGGTGAGTGTTTCGGAACGGAGCCATTTGTTGGTCCAAACAATGGAAAACACGGGAAATGCTTGCAAAGTATTGTTTGGTGACACTGATTAATTAGTCAACGCTGTGTTGAAATGAAGTGATCTCATTGTAGCTGTGGCTCAGGCACCCACAAAAGAAGCAAACAGCACTGAAAACAAACAACCAGCTTAGCGTACAAAGACACATGTCACTCTGCCATCAGATCACAAATACCTGCAACAATATTCTCTGTGATAGTACTCCCACGCACCTACTGCTCGAATTTGAATAAAGAAACCAAACAAAGAGAAAGAGGCAAAATAATAAAGCTCATGTTTTACAACTGACATGCTTGGTGAGCTACACATCTGAAATCCTTTAGTTTGAAATTTTAATGACTGCATTTTTGGGCAAAACAACTTCAACTAAAATGACAAACGTTGTAATTTGAACAGTATTTTGATCTAATTAGTCAAAGAAGGGAAATTCAAAGTGCATGAACAAATGCCTATAAAGGCTTAGTATGTTTAATGGCCAAAATAATGCTCAGCTTTTCATGTTTACAAAAGTAAAACACAAACCACATTTTTCTCATTTGTGCATTTGTGTTAAAAAGGGTCTGCAGAGTAGGCAGAAAACTGAACTGATAACAGTCTAAATGAGCCAAAGAGGTGAGACATGCACACCTCTCTAGCAACACCAATGCATTAATAGAAACACAGACTAAAAGTGATGAAATGAAGCTCTCACTTTTAAGGTGTGCATGTCTGTGTAGTAAAGAAAGACACATAAGTGAAATCACTAACTGGAATATTAACAAGCACAACTGAAATGCAAGTTGTGTTTATGGACCTTTTTTTGAATGCAAAGCTTGGATGCTGTTTTGTCCTCATCTCAACATCTCTTTACCTTGAGACTTAGATTAAAAACAAAAAAAGTCACAGGGTAAATAAAATCGACTCCATATCCATTTCAATTAGTACATTTCATATACACTATATTAAACCTCCTGGAATAACATCACTTTATAATAGTATTGTAAGCTATACTATATTTGTCATTTTTATTTTAATCATTCTTTAAACTTTTATACATTTCTCTATATATATATATATGTTCAAGATGTAACCACAGTAACTTTTCTGTTTGATTTCCACTTTAAAGGGGTTATTTTATGCAAATATCGCTTTTATAAACACAGTGGTGTGGCAATAGTCTGTGAATATAACCAGCTTCCAATGGTAAATATTTATTCATTTAATTTTTCTTTATAATTTAATTTAAACATTATAAACCTTAACACTTAGCTAACACTGATTGACATTCTCCCTTTGCACATGTCATCAGAGGTCATCCTGAGTCTGAATCTGCCACTATGCTGACACATGGGCATTTGAAAAGAGGGCTGGGAGCACAATCTCATTTGAATTTAAAGTGACAGTCACCAAAACAGCACAATTAGGATCAATGCATAAAATGGGCAGTTTCTAAGAGGTTTTTTTTCTGTTTTTGTTATGATTTGTGTGGTATTTTGAGCTGAAACTTCACATGCACACTCTAGGACATTAGAGACTTATTTTACATTTTAAAAAGGGGCATAATAGGTTCCCTTTAATATTTCATCTGATATATCATATCATAAACGGTCTTCTTTGACATTTATATTCTTTATTGTTTTCCTTTTTAGATCTCTAATGTTAAATTCGTCACAGGGCGATAGAAAATAGAATAGAAAAATAAATATACAGACACACTTTCAACCCTATCAGGAGATAAACTGGGGAGACCCTTTGTTTTTCTCTGATTGTACCTGAAGGAGCCCCGACCCAGGCCAGACCCAAGACTCCATCATCAAAGTCTCTGTCTGTGAAGACGTAAGCTAGGCAGTATTCATCGTGATTCTGCTCTGAGTTGAGCTCAAGAAATTTCTCCACACCGATGTTGGCAAATCGGAAAGGGTTGGTTTTATCCTTTTCATCATCGGTTGTGTTGATCTGAAATAGAGACATAAAAAGACAAACAGGCATTATTTGAACAGTCTATATAACATTAAAGATTAATCGAACAATTTGTTTCTATATTCATGTGTGCAGTTTTTTTATTGTTTGTCTATGTAATTGTGCTAGATAGAAGTTACCGTTTCACTGTCTCATGCAAGAATGCTTTCTTAAAATCCGTCTAAAAATATTTCTTAATCATCACTAATGGAATTCATGAAAATATGTTAAAATGTAAATGTACTGAGCATTTACTGAATAATAACATACATGTGAATTACATTAATGTCTCTAAAGTAAGTCAATTTGTTAAAATGTAGGGTTGTAAAAATGAGTACACCTTTGATTAAATTCAACAAATTCTAGCACAAGGTATCTCTTCCACAACATTAAGTATACTAACGCAAACCCTTCTTGGCACAGAGTGCACAAGTTCATGACAAATGATCACATCTATACTTTTTAAGTCCTGCAGGACGACCTTTATCAATGACCTGATCTTTATTGCAGAGAGTTTTCTTTTCTTGTCTCTATAAAATCTCCCACAGGGGCTCATGAGGGTTAAGGTTGAGTAAATTACTTTTTTTTCCCTTGGGAGAATGTATAATATAGTCACTGACATGTTTAAGAAATGCCTACCGTAACAACGCAGAGAATGAAGAGAAGGTAGCTTCTTCAGTTTTTATATTACATCATACAATAGTGTGGAAATTCATTACAGCAGTGATAAAGCACACCCCCACACACCTTCAGCACCTTCAGCACTCATCCTAATATAAGAACTTTCCTACCACCAAAGTTCACTACCATCCTTCACAACTTTGCTTTTCTTACCATCAAACTACCCCTGCTCCTTTCCTGGCACAGTGATTTTAAAAAAGGATCACTCAATGAAAAAAATAAAGCAGAAAATGAAGACCTGATTAATTTAGGGCCTTGTTACAAATCACTGGTTTTTATATTTCTTACTTAAAACATGATGTGGTACTCTTGTAACAATGGCTCCTCTATTGCCCAAAGAAAAACACGTCTCCAATTTAGTTCCAGCATTATCAAAAATGATTTAATCACCTATGCAAGACTTTTAATGATAAAAAAAAATAAAAATCACTTATCTGAAAAAACTTGTTAAAAACATTCACTTGATTAAAAATTCCTTTTAGCATTCACCAGAAATTAGTACATTTCAAAATGTTGTACACATTTTTAAACCACAACGGGAACAACAAAACAACAATGTCTCTTTTGTAAGCTTTGATCAGGCACTTTTTGTCCATAACTGATTTTAAACACATCCTGCAAGAACAGCCCTATTTGGTTGAAGACTAAAAAGAGAACAGCTTACAGAGAGTTATAGTACATGGCTGACATGCTTTTATTGACATCTGGTCAGTACACAGTGAGATCTGTAACCCCTCTGTCCAACGTAACATCAACAGCCAGTCTGTCAAGATGGAACTTGTATTCTAACCTGTTAATCATTATACAAAACAAGAATAATAATCTGTTTAAAGTTCACATTAGAATAAATGTGTCAAGAACTGGGCTTGACATTCTGATATTAGCATGAATTAGCATCTACAAAATAGTCTCAATTCATACTTCAGTTTTCAATAGGGAATAACAAACATAACATACAGACATAATGACAGACATGACAACAAAGAGAAAAGCATAATGACAGACAGGCATAATGACAGACAGACATAATGACAGATAGACAAAACAACAAAGGCATAACGACAGATAGACATAACAACAGACAGACAAAACTCCATACAGACAGGTATAACAACAAATGTAACAACATTCATTCATTCATTCATTTTGCTTCGGCTTAGTCCCTTTATTCATCAGGAGTTGCCACAGCAGAATGAACCGCCAACTTATCCAGCATATGTTTTACACAGCGGATGCCCTTCCAGCTGCAACCTAGTACTGGGAAACATCCATACACACTCATTCACACTCATACACTAAGGCCAATTTAGTTTATTCAATTCACCTATAGCGCATGTCTTTGGACTGTGGGGAAAACCGGAGCACCCGGAGGAAACCCACACGAACACAGGGAGTACATGTAAACTCCACACAGAAATGCCAACTGACACAGTCAGGACTCGAACCAGCAACCTTCTTGCTGTGAGGCGACAGTGCTAACCACTGAGCCACTGTGTCCCCCGAAATGTAACAACAGACAGACATAATAACATAGACATGGATAATGACAGACAGACAAAACAACAAACAGATATATCAACAGACATGCATAACAACAGACATGCATAATGGCAGAAACATATAATGACAGATACGCATAATGACAGACAGACAGAAAGATGGATAGATATACCTCAGAAAAATTAAATGGCAACCAAGATGAAAACACACTTACTTTGATTCTCTTCACCATGAAGCTGATATTGCGAATGCCCTGAAAATCTGTGCCTTGATAGATGGAGTTAATCGCCTTCACGTGACTGGAAATCTGGATAGCACAAAAAAAAAAAAAAAAACTATAAACATACAATATAAAAAAAGTAGACAGAATATGCCATGAGGACACCTGCTATTTCTGTTTACCTGTGCAATTACAGCCTCCCTGCTGCCGTAGTATTTGTAGAAGAGATGATCTGTCTGGATGAAGAGCTGACAGGTGTTTTTCTCTGCCTGTGCTGCACGACGTGTCCTCAGGATCACCGGCCCATCAGCCACCTCTTCATCAATAATGTGGTTCGTCTGCTGAAGACAAAACAGCAGGATGCATTACAATTTAACTGAGAAGATATTTGGTATGTTTGGGCGCAGAGGCAAAATGACTTCTTTTTTTTTTTCTCTAATGAATTATGGATGTATTCAGGCTTCAAGTTGATATCTGAACATCAGAATGAAGAGAAATAAGAAATGTTCAGATCTCTCTTTATGTGGTGAGGCTTTTGGGTTTGCATTGTGAGATCAGAATGATGTACTAGTTGGTGATGTAAGTGCTATTCTGCGAAAATGGTGTTGTTGCTGACCTGGGTAGGCTCCTCCACGGCAGACGCCTGGTATTTCTTCATCCTCTCAAACACAGAATGATCCGCACAGCCACCTTCTGACCCATACTTATGAGGGTAATCTGAAAAAAAAATAATAATAAATAAAAAAAAATAATAATAAATAAAAATCAAGAGTTACAGTGTAACAATGTTCTTAGGATACATTAAAAAAAAAAAAAAAGAAAACATTCTGTTAACCTATACTGAAATCTTCCTGATGAACTTTTACTTCGCCAAAATAATTATTCCCTTTTGTTCATTTGAATCCATTTTACACATCAGAATCACATTATACCTAAATGCAGTCAGTCCAAACAAGATACTAACCCTGAGGAAAATGATCACACACAACACCTAAGGAAGAACTGCAAATACAACCCACCCTTTGCTGTTTTTATAATGGGAACAGCACAGTGTTATTGAAATTTGATGTCTCAGCTTTTTTTGTGGCTGCAGAGCATAAAATCTACTACACTCCTTAATATTTACAGAATTTAAATCAGCACTGACAGTTTCGTTTTAGTAATGCCATTGCATACAGTGGCTGAATTTGATGAGTGAGCAAAATATCTGTGCTGTTCGTCACAAATCATATATCTTATACTATATACAAAAAAAGAATTTCAGGATCTTTACCAGTACTTTTGATCAAATCAGAGCATCCTTGGTAAATTAAAGCATTCATTATTCATCAACTTTATAACAGTGCTATATCCATACAGTATATTAATCATCTCCACAAATATATTGCCATCTCAATCATAAATTATTTATAAAAAAAAATGTATTTATAAAAACATTATATACAATAATAGTAATAATAATAGTAATAATAATAATATTATATATATATATTCAATTTAAAGCAGCAAATATGCATGGAAGGAAACATTTCTGACAGAAAGTTCATTCTGATTTTCTGCATTCACTTGCAATAACCAAACATCAGCAGAAATGAAAATGAGAGTATAATGAAATATTTTCTCCAGATATTGTATATTTTTAATGGACAGTCTATATGGAAATCTTGCCGGCATTCGTAATCAAAGAGCACTTGGCTCCTCTCCTGCTGTTAGGTTAGTCAACCGAAGTGATATGCAATATGCAATTTAAGTTTCAAGGGAGAAGTTCCAAGACAGCAGGTGAAAGCTTCTCTATGCATGCACAAACACACTCAGATAAGTATCTTTGTGGGGACTTCCTCTGACAATGATTTTTATAAACGTACAGACTATATATTCTATCCTGTAACCCCACCCTCGTGGAAAACATTTAGCAGTTCAAAACACTTCCTGTTGTTTGATTTACAGGCTATTTTCCTCATGGGGACCAAAACAGTTTCACAACAGCTTCAAACATTACTGCCATTTCTATACATGCAGGGATATTTTTGCACACATATGGACACATTTTAATTAACATTAATTTATTTAGCTTTAATCATTTTAATTAGCTACCTAATGGGGACTTTATATATATATATATATATATATATACACACACAATCGCCTCACAGCAAGAAGGTCGCTGGTTCGAGCCCCGGCTGGGTCAGTTGGTATTTCTGTGTGGAGTTTGCATGTTCTCCCCGTGTTCGAGTAGGTTTCCTCCAGGTACTCCAGTTTCCCCCACAGTCCTAAGACATGCGGTACAGGTGAATTGAATAAGCTAAATTGGCCGTAGTGTATGTGAGTGTGTGCAAGAGTGTGTGGGTGTTTCCTAGTGATGCGTTGCGGCTGGAAGGGCATCCGCTTATAAGTTGCCAGTTCATTCTGCTGTGGCGACCCCAGATAATTAAAGGGACTAAGCCGAAAAGAAAATGAATGAATGAATAACCTAATATTAACAATACTAGAACCCATAATGCACACCAACCAAATTTCTGCATTTGTTATTCATTTTATGAACTTTACTTAAGATTCTTTTAATTTCTAAACTTCATTAACTACTATCCTAATGTAATTTCCACAAGCTACTTTAGATACTACTCACAGTTCGGCACCCACAGGTACACTCTGACTCATCATGACCCTGTTTATTACTTTAAATAACATTCTTTTTATCCAACATTGCAACGTGTGAAGAGCACCTCTGGACACTTATCCAAACACAGAGTGACTATTTCAGGCACGTTATTTCAAGCTCCCAGAGGTCTTTTTATAATACTCCCATTAAAATGTAAAATGCTGTCAAGTGTCACTACAGCAGGGAACAGTCAATGCCCTAAAATCTGGAACAGATGTCATTCTGATGAACATCAGCTTGTCACTGACAGACGACTGATGATCAGCAGAAAGTTCTCTACCCAAAGGTTTTTAGGTTCGGTTATGGCAAAAATAACACAACAGAACCTAAGTAACTTTTACACACCAGTCTAATTACCCATGACAGGTTATGGCTGATGGTTTCTCAGTCCCAGAACACCCAGACACTGGGACTGAGCAGAGAGAGCTGGTCTAATGATACAGTAGAGCTCTGAATGTCCACTCAGCGTCTATGAGAGCGCCACTAAGAACAGTAACCACTGCTACTGATTTAACACTCTTCATAATCGGTACAATTCAGAATTGTGTGCATTGCTTCCTGACTTTATGTTGAGTGTAACTGCTGCATTAGTCCGTCCATCATGAGTTACAATCTGAAAAGTGTTCAGGAAGTGTGAAGACACTGAGCTTTCGAAGCGAGACAAGCTCCACCATAAACCTTTGTCATCCTCCTGAGAGAACTTAAGCAATGTTTTTTTCCAGAAGGAAGGTACTCTCTATGGTAAGATAATGGTGGCATGCACAGACCATAAAATGTTCTTTGTCAGGTGAGAGCATGGAGAAGTACAGAATATATATGTATGCAGTTGAAGGTGCCTTGGTGGTAGTTAGGGAAAGACTGTCACTTTAATCTCTGATCACAACAGCTACTTTTCTTCTCTGTGAGGTTTTTATTGTCCCACACTGAAAGCAGCCACATTCAAATGCAAATCTCTGTCGGGCAGAACAAGAGAGACATCTGTCTAGAGCAAACAAGTGCAAAAGAAAATGACAAGTGCCTTGAGCAGAGAGCTGAAATCTATCTTTTGAGATGAGAAAAGTCTCTGACTTGTCAAAGTAATCTAAATGGAAGCATGGCGAGCTTTTAGCCCAAAAAACCCCCCTGATCAGTTTTTTTACTCTTGAGAAAATGAACACACACAAACACACACAGAAATTATTCATGCAGTGACACATTTTTGCTAAGTAATGAACAGCAAAACATCAACAACAAAACATGAATAAAACTGACAAAGAACTGCTTAAAAATCCAACTGTGGTTATGACAGGTTGCCTCAATTGTGTTTGCCTCAGTTTCATGAGTAACAACTCATACTGAGGTGCCAGTGACTGAGCTTAATAAAATATGCAATAATCCTCCCTGGAATTCCCAAAACTCCAAAGCAAGTTGGAATCACGTGAAAGAAAATAAAATATTAGATGCAAATAAGACCAACAAATGTGTCAAACAAAAATATGTTCCATTTTGCAAAATCACATTCAAGCCTAAAACTAAATGTTCCATGAGGGATTTCATTGTGATGCCAAATAAGGTCATTCTTGATTCTAGTTACTAATCCATAGTTTATTCCCCTATCAGGTACTTTTGAACTTGATCCTTGTGCTTCAATAGACCACTGTCAGACACAATTAACTCGTTCTCTCCTAAAGATACAAACTGTCTGACCTCATTCGCTCTTATAGTAAGAACGCTGTACATTAGCAGGGCACCACGCTAACTTTTTGAACTACAAGTACAGTAAAAACGTGCTGAAAAGTTTAAGCACACAATACTTAAAATAACCTAGAACTCAGTTACTACACTTTTAACAGACCAATGTGTCAATAATAGACTTGGTTCACCCTAAAATGAAAATTACCTCATTTACTCTCCCTCATGTGGTTTAAAACCTTTATGATTTTCTTCTGTTGAACACAAAAGAAGATATTTTAAAAGAATGCTGGTTGCTTGAACCCATATACTTCCATAATAGAAAAATGTTTTTATAAATGGAAGTCAACAAGCAATTTTCAAAATATCAAATTTTGTGTCCAACAGAAGAAAATAACAAAAATAGGCTTTGACAAGTAAAGGGTGAGTAAATGATGACTGAATATTCATTTTAGGGTGAACTATCCCTTTAACTTACAGACATTACACTTGCTTGGTTATTATAAGTTCATAGTGGTATGGCTCCAGACTAACATATAAGAATGTGGCACTGGTGACACAAAGTTCTACAGATGAAGCAAACTATGTGTCATACTTAAGTGGTTCATGGTGGATTGTACTGTTTGGTGGTTGTGCAAACAGAATGGTCAGTGAATAGACATATTTTTTGTGCTGTGTTTTGGATCAAGCTGATAAAGATTCTGTGCAGTTCAAATGAGTAACATTCTTTCAGTCTGCTTTTGCTGTTTGGGGTTTCTCAAATGAAACAGAACAGCAGTGGTTATTGGTTAGTAGTGGCACCATCATGACCTAACTTTAATTTCCCCAGCAGGAAAGAAGGTCTCAAAAAGCAGCCATTTAGTTGCAGTTTAGAGCCCTGAACAGCTCTCTTTAATGATTACACATTATCTCTAATTTACTGTGACTGTGCAAACAAAATATGCAAGCTAGAGTGTCTATCAGCAAAGCTTCCAGTCATCTGACTGTTTAACTGCATCTACAATGATGTATGTGTGTGAGCTAGAGTTAGTCATCCTGGTTTCCCCATAACTGATATTGAAACGGAACACTTCATTTATTCACAGGACTAGAATGACAGAGCTGTGTGGTAAATGTGCTCAACTTGCATTTGCACTACTACATGCTTTTAATGCTACTTTATAATTGGCAGATGGCTTTGGAAAGTTAGGTATCAATTTCTCTATTATTAAAAGTATTTCATTTATAAAAACATATTTTGTGCCAAACCTTTACACTTTTAAACTTTTGTAACGCTTCAAGCGTACATAATGACAAGCAGCTAATCGTTGACAGGACTGCGTTGTTTTTAATCACTTCTTTGTACTTGACGACATTATAACAGTGACACCACTTAATATCATTATGGCCTTATCAGCCTGTTGAGCTGGAAAAGTGGACCACTGCAGTTTGTTTGACTAAGAGAGTGAGTCACTGACAGAACGCAAGATAGGGAGTGAGAGACAAGAAAAAAAAAAAAAGTCTAGTGCTTACTTAAAGACTGAAGCTTGTTGCCTTTGGATGTTGTAGTGTGCTTAAAAGATGAAGGTTGCTACATTTCGCTGTCCTAACTGGTTTATTTCTGCGCCAATGCTTTGTATTACGCTAATTCACTCAATGGTATGCACATGACCCAAAACACCTTCCCCAAAAAATTACAATGATCATGCGCTTTGATTCCAATAAAAACGGCAATAAAAAAAAGACTAAATTAAATCAAAAGCTGGCTAAAACCATTTCCATAATCCAGCCATTTCATGGCTCTCCAATAACAATCTGAAGAGTCTCGGAACATGAATGATTGGAGACAGATCCACTCAGGTGCACTCATTTATCAGTTAAAAAAAGTGTGATATAGATACATATCTTCAATTGTCTGCTAACTGGATTGTTAAAAGAAGATTATTTCCTTTACATCATTAAAAGCTGACCTGAGCCACCGGTTGGCTTCAAAATGAACAATCCCAAACCTTTTCTGGTAGTGTATAAAACAATTTTGTTTGCTATATAAATCTACATAATCTCAAGCTTTCACAAAATTAAAAAAAACCTGGAGTAACGGAGTAAAACATATTACACAAAAAAGGATTAAGCATACGATGTAGGTCACTCAAATGCTATTATTAGCTCACCAATGTCATCCTCGTGATAGATGACTGAGTGGTAGGGCATATTCTGGTCTTTGAGGTATCTCTCTGAGGGCTCTACGTAGTATGTGCCATGATGGCTCTTTATAAAGCCCTCAAACTTCCCATCCACGACAGAGCCATGTGTCAGACTGTCCTTCTCACCTGTAAGACAAAAACAAATCAAAGGTTAAAAAAACAAAAAAACAACAACTGTAAAGTCATTCAGTGCACTGAAGCTGGTATGTCTATCAATACTGGAAGCCAGAGAGCATGTTGGGAAATTTGACAGAGGGAGAATGTATGAAGGATGCTTCCATATTATGATCCAGTGATTCATCTCTTCTAACATCAACACTCTCAATGCACACCATGCAACTATGCTGATGACCTTCAGAGTAGTGATGACCTCAGCAACCCAGCTACTGTCTCCAACAAAGCAGAACTGTTCTTCATCTACAGAATTTCTATGGTTGATCAATCAATCAAAATAACACCAGCCAGGACTGGGAGCAAGTTAATCTACAGTAAGCACAGATAAAAAATAAACATTAAATTGTTCAGAATTTATTGCTCTTTTTTATGAGGATGGAAAAGAAAAATTATTACCACTGGGGAAGAGTGAAAGGGAACTAAATTTTAAGTGCAGCACAGAAACAAAACAGGGACATAGGGACCCTCCTTTTCCTAGAGCAACAGCATATCCTGGAAAATTCTTGTTCAATTTCAAACAAACTGCCAAGTTCGACATGTCAGCACATGAACTCTACAATAACACAGAATGGAACTGACAAAACTGATCAACGAAAGCTGTTGACCATAATTATCCAGATATCTAGACTGTCAAAACCTCAACAGGCACTATTAATGTTTGAATTTAGTCCAATTTAAGAAAAACAAATGAAAGAGAAGCTTTTGATGTATCAGGAGCACTGGGATATTACAAGCACAAAGCATGCTTTTAAGAAAACAGCTTAAAACAGTTAAAAGGATTTATCAGGAGCTGTGTGCCATCATCGTTAAAAGGTTATGAGAAAGTTGTGCTGTGTGTTTTAGGTGTTTCTCAGGCACACAGGAACAACTTGCAATCCAGTTCCTTCAGAGACGAACAAGCTCTGAAATTTGTTGAACACTTTATCATCCCCCCCAAAAAAGAAAATAAAAGAAATAGTATCACTCCGTCATCCTGTGTAATATCAGACCACTCTCCTCATCCCTCCCTGACCAGATAAAACAACAGGAAAGCTGATGATGTGAAGGATGATGACACTCCAGCACCTAAAACAAGCAACAGCCAATATGGATATTAGCATAACATACTTCTTAAATGTTTAATCTCCTATAAAGTCAGCCTTAATAAACAGACTATATTTCTGAAGAGCCTAATGAGAAGGACAGGCCTAAAATCTACCTAAATCTTTAGAGTAAAAAAGAAAGCTTAAAAGTAGGAAATGCTAATGAGAAAATAACTGTTAATGTCACTGCCATTCCACAGAGCATTTGCACCATCAAGGCCGACTTCACTCTGTGAAACTCCTCTGTGAATATTAGAGGTTATAAGATTAAGCATATGAGTGATGTTTATCCTATAGAGAGAACAGACTTCTATAAGAGTGTGCTAATGGATAACAAAGGAAGAGAGAGAATGCAAAAGGTCTAGAGGACAGTTGAGAAAAAGCAAGTGAAATTGTGAAATCTGAGCATTGAGCCCAATGGCTATTAAAGAAATAGAGTCAGAAAGGTACAGAACATGTAAATGAGATGCACAAACCATTTAAGACAAAGTTAAAGTTTGACAAAATTTCAAAAGTGCAGCCATTTTATTTTTTTTTGTAACAAATTTTTTTAAGTATATATATATATATATATATATTTTTTTTTTTTTTTGGGTATGTGTCCTTGTGGAACAAAGAACAAAGACATTACTTCAGGAATGCGGTGTATGTATAAATTCACAAATGTGTGTCAATCTGTAGCAAAGTCAATTTGTAGACAAATTTATAAATATATATAAAAAAACGATATATAATTTGCTTGTAAAATAAATTTTTCTACATGTAGTAATGTAGTAAATTTCTACATTCTTCCTCTTAAAACACTGCGCTGTTGTTAATATCTTGAACAATGCTTCCCCCTTGTTGGTATTTTCAATGAACAATACATTTTAAATTAGTGTCATTTTCACTAGTGCTGACAAAAAGGCCTTAAACTAAACCTCAATGCAAAAATTCAAGTTTCATCCTTAAACTGGCAATAAAAAGTTGATCCGACAAGGACTTAGGTTTTTATTTATTCCAAAACAATGCTTTGTGCTAGGCTAAATGCATCCATTGTGTGTACAGTACACATGGTATCAGCTGAAAACTCGATAAGAGCATACAAATTGTACAAAGGAGTCACAGAAATAAAATGAATTTCTATGTTGTGCACAAAGTTTTGCTGCATTTCTGATGGTTGTACTACATTGGGCATTCTGTTCTTTTCATTGTCAAATCTTGTAGTATCACCATTTTAGGTTTAGGTCTTTGACTTGCGTTGCATTCATTTTAATTGAGCAGAGTTTGTTTGGAAGCAATCTTTTCAGTGGTCTGCTTATTTGGGTGTCCACCAGGGTTTGGATAGCAGTGCTCCCTATAATTCAGATGATCTGCACTAATAGAGCCATCAAAACAATTCCACTTGTAAAGTGTGAACACTCCTATAAAGGTGAGTGATAACATGTTAGATTATCACCCGCAATAAGAAAACAGTTCAGAGCAATCCTACACCATATTCACTTGCTCAGGCCTAAAGAAATCAGCCATGTTAAGAGATCACATGAACGTTATAATCTCCTAACAATTTTACTTTTTATGAAACATCCTGTGGTTAGCAAAAAATTGCATGAATCTATTCACAGCAAAAACTGAAAGGATGTGTCAGTACTCAGGTCAGGGGAGATGCTCAGAGTAAATGAGATAAGGATCCCTGAACAGACGAGGGGAAAAAAAAGTTGTTTTCATCCTCCAGCAGCAGTCTGTCCATCACATAAAGTACATGGGTAATTGCTCATATTTCACTAATGTGCGTTTATGGCAAGCTGTAGCCATGATCAATCAGACTCAGTGGCTCATCGGCTTCAAAGTCCATTACAAAATACATAACAGAGAACAAGGTGATGATGCAGATGTTCTGAAGGAATTCACTAAAATGAGGTTATAGTGTCAACTCAAAAGCTTCAGAAATGATCATGCGATAACAAAGAATAAATGAACAAGACACCACATTCACTTATGCCGAAGATGAGATCTGAAAACTTTGACTGCAATGAAAATGCTCAAAATTCTGCGCAGTGACTGCATTAAAATAAACTGACAGTCGATTATTTAAAATGTGCCCTAGCAAAGTTTTTTTTTTTTAAACATATTTTAAATATAGAATTGTATTAGAGGATTTAAGAAGAATTTTAGTTAGTAGCGTATGTGAGATATAAATAAGATGGTCATGAGACTCCAGCATTCTTAGTGATCTCCAAAATTCATCATGTCAGAAATAATTATCGATTTTCTTTTAAAACAACAAAAAACTGTTTTGTTTCTTATACGGCAGCAAAGGATTTCTAATGCGCTACAGATGCACCTGTCTAACTAGATAAGCCAGAACAAAAAACTGTATCAGATGTTACCAATAAAAACAGAGAATAATTTATCGAGGCTATTTTGCGGAATACTTTTAAAGCATTTTTCTGATTGCATCATAAACTCAATAAAAAGGCATTTAAAAAAAAAAAGACTTCCTCACTATATCTGCCATTTATAACAGTGTACAAATACAAGTGTGTGTGTGTGCGCGCGTGTGCGTGTGTGTGTGTGTGTTGGAAAAGTGCCAAGCTCACCATATATTTCTCCAGTGTAAATTTGAGAGGTGTCATAGGGGACCTCTACACCTGAAACTTCCACCTTCAGATTGTGAGAGAACAGAGAGGTGTCCCGCTTCATCCGAAGGTTAAAATGCCTAATGGAAGAAAGAAAACAAGATTATTGGACTGTGAAGTTGCCTGTGAATGTATGCAATGTGTCTCAGCAGAGGTGAACACAAGACACACAATATTTAAGATGCTGTGCAACACACCAAAATACTAATAGTCTGAGCCAAGAGTTACAATGCAGAGCCTTACTGAAACTATGAGATAAGGGAGCAAATAATGGAAATCTGCCAACCGGCATTTCTCACCGGCAAAAATATTTTTTTTCTTATTTTCTGGCATTTATTATCAAATCAAATCCTCCCTTCAGATTATTATATTTCCAAACAGCCTGTAGGGTCATTAGGATTCTCCAGAAAACACCAGGTGCTGGTGAATGACTCATTCATTTTAGGCTATTAGCTTGACAGACTAATACAAAGTGATGCTCTGACTTGCATTAAAAACACGATGTCCAAATGCGAAGGAAATAAATCACTGGGTAAAGGTGCAGTCTAGGGATGTAACAATTTCCTGTGAGCCTGTTGAAAATTGTGCAATGATTCAAATTGATTGGGATGTTAAACGAATTGCGAAATGCATTTTGAAGAGCAGGCATCATTATGTTTACTGCAAACATGTTAAACATGCCCAATAGCAGCAATCAAGTTGTAGCATAAAGTTCAAAGCATTGACGAGTGTGGATGTTGATACTGAGAAAGCTCCAACCTAGTTCAAATCAGTGCCGCATTTTCAGCATTAACCCAAAACAACGGCAAAGAACCTTGACACAGTGGACCAAGATTCATTGTTTGTTGTGATTATTGCAGAAATGTATGATCACACAAAAGTAACTTTCAAACCATCCAGTTTGAACATGAGAGAAATCGAACCTTTTCACCCTCACATTGAGACTGCAGATTCCTATGACTATGACTGGAATTTGCTGTGAAGTTTAAAAAGCAAATGGGACCTAACCTCACCATCAAGCAAAGAAAGAAACTGTGAGCATATTTTATGTGCCGATTCAGACTACATACACCATCAACTATCTAACGATCAAATCCACATTTTTTAAAACAAAGTCAAACTCTATCCTCCTTATTTCCTCAATAACAGATCTCTGAAAAAATACACACTTGGAAAAAGTCAAGGGTGAGTAAATATGGTTTCAAGTCAAACACTTTCAAACAGAACTGTTAAACAAAAACAGCAAACTAAAGGTATCAAAATAAACGTCCGCCTTTACAATTTATTGGTCAGGCAATTTTTAATAAACAAGCACAAAAGGGATGGGAAACGCATACGATATTACAAGTCTACTGATACTCACTGAGCTTTCTGCAGTGTAATTTGTGTGTAGATAACATTAGTCATTTGTTTTGTTGACAGCAGAGAGCGAGACAGAGAGAAAGAAAAGTCTCGTTCTGCTGAAACAGCCTTGACCACCCTGTTCACCATCACTGAGATCATGGGTTCCCTCAGGATAAATGGGATCAGGTGTCACCCATGCTTCAGTGTGTGGCTGAGCCTGTGTGTGTGTCTGTCTCTAATACATTTGGGACTAAAGGAGCCAGACAATAGCTGTGGTCAAGATGTGCCTCACCAAGGGAGATTATAATAATGTTAGTAGTGATAAGACATTACTGTAATGTGCAAAACAACAGAAGTATATCGACCCAATAACACACAAAGCTGAAAAACTGTTCCAAAGAGAAACAGGAAGCATTAAAGGGAAAGGGGCGGAGTCACATCCCTGTAGTCATGCAAGATAACAGGCCTGTGCTGCACCCTGCGTGGGTTCGACCTTTGAGAGAGAGACAGAGAGACAGAGAGAGAGAGAGAGAGAGAGAGAGAAGAGCAAGAGGAAATGAACGAGAAAACTAAAGGACAGAGTGCCCCAGAGGGGAAATGGACAGGTGGAGCAGGTCAGGGCATTTTCAGAACTCTCTAATTAAAACTCCCCTTTACACGCACATGTTTGCTTAGACATCTGAATGAGGACAGAAGAAATCTACAAATTGTGTACAGGAATGCACATGTAATAATAGACTTTTATCATTTTTATATATGGCCAACATTTAGCTAAATATTTACTGCATTTTTACAAAGAGTATTTATGACATTGTGTTTCACGGGTACTAAATTAACAACCAGGAGTCAAACACATACAAATCTTCAAAGAATGTGTTTGAAAACGGAAATTTAAAAGCCCAAACACACTTTGTTACCAACTCAAACATGAAGAAAATTTGTTGTTAGGGTCAAAAAGAACACTGTAAAAACTTTAGTTAAATCAAATGAATGTCTGCTCAACATCAATCAAACTGACTAAATGTATTACGTTAAACTTTGTAAAACTTTTGTTGAAACCTGATTAACTTATTAATATATTTATATATTAAAAATATATTATTATTATATTACTTTATATATTAAAGTAACACAATTTGTTGTGATTTTGTTACAGGGAAGTTTAGTACCATTAGCAGCAGGATCTAATTGAGAGAGATTTCACTTGTTTGAAAATAAATTGTCAACATTTACTGACCCTTGTGTTATACAAAACTTGTTTAAAATTATTCTTCCATGGCAAATAAAAGAAGAAAAAAAAGAATGGAATTGTACTAGTTGCGCTTTGGATCAAAAATTTCAATCTTCAAAGAGGGCAAAAATGCCCCATAAACAAGAAATGAAAAGCCATAAGGTTTTGGATGTGACAGTAAGTAGTTATTAACAGATTCTAAAGGGTAAATAATCCTTTATCACAGGACATTTGTGTTCCATTCAATGATTCTCTTAAGAGTTGAAATCGTTAAACAGAACAGATACTCTAGTACACACAACCATTAGGAGTACAACAGAACATACATGTTCATATCACTCATAGAGTGTTACCAACGTGCTTTAATACAAAACACACATGCATACCTCAGGACGAGCTCTGACAGGGAAAAAAAAAAACAGAAAATCTACTTATTACGTGGCAGTGGCCCACCGTAACATTGTTTTGAGGAATGAGCGTTTTACATGTTCTTTCTTGTGAAGTCTGTTGAAATGTGCACAAGGAAGTAACGTAGGAAGTCAATCCTGCGTCAAAGTTTTCACAGCTCAGAGAACTTTTTTTTTGCATGAGCTTAAGTGAGATTTAGCCCATTTATGAGTCAATAAATGAGTCAGACATTTCAAAATGTAAGGTTTCACAAATTAAAGAATTCCAGTAGTATTCATTTACATGGCTATAAACAAAAACAGACTAGGATAATTTCAAATTTGCACTTAAACCTCTGGACTATATTCAGTCTTTCTGAATCAATATCCATTAATTCAAAATAATAAAAACTGGTCTTCAGAAACATCAGTTAGTTTGTGATGTAAAAATACCCACCAGCTTATTAACCCCTCAAACCCCACCAAAAAAACGTCACCATTTATGTTTCCCTCAGTCAAATGAGTCACGGATAAAACAACAAAGCAATACATGTCTATGGTATCAATTTCAACCCATTGTTGTACTTTATAAAAAAAAAAGATGAATATCAAAAGTGCTAATTTCTAAATCTCCACTTCGTGTGCTTTTGAAAGCAGAGAGACAAAGCTGTAAAAATTAACAATACGGTTCTAGAAAGTTATAAGCTAAACTGAAGTTTACAACTCCGGTTGTCATTATTTTCACTTTTAAAATAAAGTGAGACTGAACTAAAATATAATATAAACAGTTACATTATTTATAAGACTGCGTTGATTGTGCCTTTTCTGAAAGTTATTATTTTAAGTTTATTTGTATTTCAAGTCAAAGTTAGTCTGCAGCAAACCATTATTTTGAATACTGATTAATGTATTATTCTTAATTTGATCACTGATTCAATCAATTATTAGAATGATTAATAATTTTTTTTTTATAAATTTGATAACTTTGTATGTACTGACCATAATGCCAACTAATTATTTCAGCTCAAATTCGAAAACACAGCTCTGGGAAAAAAAACATTTATTATCGGTTCTCTTGAAGTACAATTAACAGGTACATGGTTAGAGTAAAATATACAATTTTTTAAATTTTATAAATTTTTGGAAACACTGAACAAGTATCAAAAAAATTTTAATGTGTGCGTGTATAAACAAGGAATGCTTTATATGAGTGTTGTCAGAAGTATCGATTTCGATACTAATTGGTACAAAAATGTTTAAAACTTCCATTTGAGTGTTTCTAACATGAAGCGTTTCAAACTTTCGTCGATCAGCCGGTCTGTCTCTGAGCTGACATACGCACAATTTGCTGATGTATCGACTGATCTACCTGACTTTAAAATGCTCCAGTGTCCAAGTATCTGTGTTTGCACTCAGTGAACAGCAGTGAAGTGCGGTGAACTGATGACCTTCATGGCCAATCACAGTAATTTCTGTTGAGAATGTGCACAATGACCAATCAGCAGTGTTAAAGAACGTGGAGAACCTTGGATCACCAGTGTTGCTTTTCAAACAAATTAGCAGCATTATTACTGCAGAGGGCTAGATTTATCCCAAGTGATGGCAGGAAGGGTAAAGTGCTGTATTTCCTTGTCATTAAACACTAGAATGAAAAACATGAACTCGGCAAACCCAACCACACAAAATCACAAACACGTGCAGCCCGAGCAGAATGCCCACTCTAATTATATTAACAAACGAGTGATAAAGATGCAATTATTACAGACGCAATTTATTTTATTCTGCAGCACACTCCTAATATGCAAGCAGACGCCGGCTGCTAGAGATTTTAATGGGTCCCACCATCACCAACAGATCATTAGACTCTGATAGCACTCGCCCTCAGAGCCAGAAGAGACGGTCACGACCCCCTCATCAGCTGAGCACCAGCAAAGCCTTCATTAGCTCCACAGTCAATCATAGCATTTCTCTTCCAGTTGACAAGCACCCAAAATCCTTTGTGTGAACATCCTAAAAGCCAAAGAGAGCCATCTGGGTTCCCACTGAGAGCTTTTGTCCCCTGACGGCGTCACTTTCACCGCTAAAAGAAGTTCCAGGAATATCCCGCCTGATCCCAGTCAGACCCAATTTACTCAAACCAGCACGTGCAATGCAATTACCCAGCACTCAACACTTTCAATTACGTTTACAATAATGCATCTGAAATTAGTGACATCCACCAGCTCAGCCTCTTAATCTAAGTGGATTTCATGTGCAAAGTAATGGCATTCACTTAAAAGAAATGATGGTGATGACGCCAGCTAGCATAGACGCTAACAACATGAGCCTACGAGGACAGTGTGATACAGCAACAGGAGATTTACTGAGCACATGATGCGGCTCTTGTTTACTACAGAGCCATAAAGGAACGCTTTACTAGAGTGCTCTATAACAGACGGGATATGGAGGCGGTAAACAGTCTGGAATATTGAGTGTGAGTCAGTCTGCGTGTCAGAGAGAATGACAGGAACTGAGAATGAAACAACCTTTAAAGAGTAAGCAAATTAAAGCGAGAAGGAGGAATAAAAAAAATAACTAAAAATTACTGTGAGAGGTGGAAGCTGAATTTGGTCAGGACAGAGGAGGTAAGCGCTGATGAGAAGAACATCCCTGCATTACACAACTGGCTAACTCACTGACCCGATCCAGACTCGATGACTCGATTATTATTATCATTATCATTATTATTATTATTATTATCATCCTCATCATCATCATCATCATCATGTAATATTTAACAATAAATGTACAAAACTCCAAACCATTTTATTCCAACAAAAATGTACACTAATAAAAGCAATATTAAACATTGAGTACAACAATCAAGAATACTAAAATACCTTCAATATTAATAACAGCAATAAATATAATTATTAACAGTAATAGACAAAACAAAAACAAATGATCAAATAAATAACAACAGGAAAACAACAAGTATTTCTAAACAAATTAATCATTTTATTAAAAGATTAAATGTAAAAATGTGTATTGTAATACAAAAATGATAACAAAACCAAAAACTAAATAAAAAATTTTAAAAAATGATCAAAGACAAAAAAAACTTAAGTTTAACTTTCTTAATATCAATTTCTTCACTGTAATAAATAAATAAATGTATCCGTCTATCCATCCATGTATCGTAAAGTAATTTTATTAACTGATATCATTACACAAAAAATATATAAACACTCCATTTACACTGGGGTGATTCATGTGCAGAGAAAACCGAGAAGGCAAAATGAGAAAAATTCACACTGTAAGAGAGCTAAGGAGACCTTGAGCAAGTCTGGATTGTGTCTCTTGCTGAGGCAGGCTGTGAATCACAGCAGAAATCAGAGCCCTGACTTCTCTGAGCTGGACTTTGCCTCATATGCTTGTCTCTTCTCTTCTCCTGTCCTTCTCTCCTCTTTAAAGCTACCTATTTTTACCACACTATAAGGACTCATTACTAAGACACAGATTGGCCCATCTGGCTGCTGGAGGGCTATACACTTGGATGCTTGCTCTATGAGTACACAAAAACTATGAAAATGGGGAATGAACTGTCAGACGCCAGAGAAGCCATTGATTTTGCTGTGCATAGCAGGCTTGAATCAACTTTCATTGCCAGTCTGTCTGTGTTCAATGTTGCATGCCACACAGAATCAATACAACAGAATTAACTGCAGACTGCACCACTGCGGGCAAGAGCACAGCACTGGTGAGAAATCTGATGCCTGCAATTGAAATGAAATTATTTAATTACATCCACTTCAACTCAATTAAGAGGTTTGTTATAAAGTGCTTTTCAAAAAATGAAACATTCTAAATTAACTAAGCAAATGCTAGTGCCTTAATAGAAAAGGTAGTATTATCAACACCAAAATTCTTGCATAATGTACAATACAAAAACCCTCAAAAAACAAAAAATTTAAACAAAAAATCTAAATACATAGTTGTTTAGTAAAAAAAACAAAAAACTCATTTTACCATGGTTAAAAAAAATGGTGAAGTGTTTGTCTGGTGTCTAGATTTTCCATGTTAAATCACACAGGTTAAATAAAAATGTGATTAAAAGCAGAGCTAAATGGTGCTGTTTAGTTACATGTGCTATTTGTTATTAGCAAAGCTTATGATTATATAAAATGTATGATGTTGGGTTAATTTTCATAAAATATAAATAAATAGATTTTCTGATATGAGAAATAAGTATTGAACGCGTCATGTTTTTTTCTGGGAATAATATTTATTAATTTATTAATAAATGTTATTAATTAGTTGTTGAAAAACTCAAACAATATAAACAATTTTTTTTTAATGAGTTATGTGTAATAACAATGAAATGACACAAGGAGAAATTACTGAACTACTGAAATGTATTTAATACTTTATATAAAAGGCTTTTTTTGGTCAGCTTAAAGACACCTCTCATATGGAGAATAAAGCCACATGCATTGCTCAGGTGTAAAAAATTTTTCACAGACTTCAACAGAGTATAAAAATCTTGCTGATTCTCATCTATTAAATTTAATCTTTATTTTGTATTTTCTATTGATTCAAGTCAGGTGATAGGCTGAGCCATTCTACAGCTTGATTTTCTTTCTCTGAAAGCATTTGACAGTTTCCTTGGCTGTGTTTTGGATCATTGTCTTGTTGAAATGTCCACCCTGGTTTCATCTTCATCATCCTGGTAATGTAGATGTTGGACTGAAGCAGCTAGTATTAATTTACCTAATTAATAATTGTATTAATTTATTTAATTTATCTGGTGCTATTGTGCTAACTTTAAATTCGACCGGCATGCCCTGTTGTTCAGTGCTGTGTGTGTGGGAATGAGTTTCGTTGTGTAGTGCACGTTTCTGTTCATTACTCCTTTGTATTCTTTTTCTGATGCTATCTAAACTTACATCAAAATGGTCCAAATATCAACATGATTTAAGAGTTTACAATTTCTTTTTGGAGCAAAAAGGAATAGTTAACCAGGTCGCACGACATACATTTTGCCCATGGCTAAGTGAATGTTTAAATTTATCTGTGTTTATTATTTAGCGGCAGCAAATACGCCTAAGATTTTAGTTTCTTTTTCACAATTTTCATTTTGTTAGCAAGCTTAGAGGGATCTTGGGTTTTAGTTTGTGTTTTTTTTTTTAATTTGCTTTGCTTTGCTTTGATTTTCTCTTTTCCTACATTGTAAATAGCTCACACATGTCTATTATTTGATGGCTTTATGAATTTAACATTGGAATAAACTAATTAAAATTAATCTGTTTTCTCCTTGTTGATTTCTAACCATCCACTTTACCCAGCATTAATATCACTTTTTAAATGTTCAGTTTTTTCCCTAGACACCTTTTTAAATTGTAACACTTGCATTCTTAACTCTAACTAACACATCCTCCTCTCTCTGGAAGCGCATATATTATTGCCACAGTGTACTGTTATGATGTACCACACTACAATATTGTTCTTCCATTATTAGATGCAGGTCGGAGCCAGTGTGATTAGTAGATTTCTTACAGAATGTCCTAGAGGAGCACCTCAATCCAAATCCAATTTAGAGAAACGGGACAAAAACATCAGGAACAAGTGTGAGCCACAGGAGCAAGGGTTAGACTACTGAGAGAGGCAACAATAAGAGTGAGTGAGTGAGTGAGTAAGTGAGTGCAGATGAAGAACAACAACAGAGCACAGAAGTAGAGGTTTAGGTGCTGGCACTGTTATCCATCTGATGAATGGACAGCAATGCCTTCCAATAGCTTCTCAGTACACACCTGATAAAGAAACCATCTGGTGATGAGTCAACATCTCCAGTAAAGCACATAGAATACAACAAAAGACATCCAACTGTATGAGCAGAATGAGCAAAAGAGAAAATGAAAGAGAGATGGAACCATTAGTGGTGTTTGCTAAAGAAATCTTCAGTTCTGTTATACTGTAATTCATCTTTTTCCCTAAGCAACTGGACTTGTGTTATTCACTGGACTTGTGTTATTCATTAGTTATTTAAACTAGTTAAACTTACACTAAAATAGTGGTCAAAAGATTTATATGTCAAATAAATGTATGTTTTATATCTTTAAAAAAAAACTATGTAGCACAAACACACACAAAACTGCTCTAGTGTTAACACTCTGCAATGCAATTTATTATGTATTAATAATTACAGTTGAAAACGTTTTGTACTGTTTTGCATAAAGCTCTGGAAAAGCTTAATGAAACAGGTAAATCAAGACTAACTTTGAGCTCTGTAGCATATTTTTTAAACAAAATATTTAAGCCTCTTCAACAACATCTTTTTTTTTTTTTTTTTTTAAGAAAGCTCCATAAAAAAAAACACCACAACCAAATAAACCTATCTGCTACAAGAACTGTCCATTTTAATGAACTGGAACCTGCTACAAAGGGGAAATACACTATAATCAGAAAAACATCCTGATCCCAATTCAATTTAAAAGAAATGAGTTCAGTGCCTGACTACCACAAATAAAAGACCTCTCCTGCAGTCAGATCCTTATTTAACCCTGCTCTGATCTCTCCACACTTCCTTTGTTATTTCAGCCACTTCTGTGCTTCAGGTCCCTTTACTGTGATCAATACAGAGCATGGACACCAGACGAAACCCCTCAAAATAAGAGAGTGTTTTTGTTTTTTTGAGGCACAACATCTGAAGTAGATTCACGAAAGAAAGAAAAAAAAAAAACATCAAAAATCTGAAGATCACAGTGAGGGAAATGCTCAGCGAAGTTTCATTTACTATTTTGAAGCTGTTGGTTGCTCAGCAATTTTCTGTTTTGCTTCTAAAACCAACCACCCCTCAACCCCCAAAAACAGTGTGTGCATCAAAGTAGGTATGCAAAAAATGATGCAAAATTAATACAACTAATGTTACAGTGAAAAAAAGAAAACAGACTTCTCTCAAAGACAGAATGGACCGCATTGTGATCACATGCCTAACACTCTTTCTTCAGGAATTTCAGGAGCAATGCAAGGGAAGACTGTGCTCATTCATACTCAACTTTTCTTAATTGCTCTGTTCTCTGAGCTCATATGAGAGTAGGGGAGGAGAGATATGCATCACATGTAGTGCATGTGACCCTGACTCACTTGTTTCAAGCTAAAGAAATGGCATGTTTATCACACATGCACACACACACTCCCTCTCATGACTACAAAAATGTGACACCACAAGTCTATTGGTCTTAGCAGAGTTATAAAAGCCTGATATCATTCCCACTTCTGCAATTATTTTTAAATGGGAAAATAAATAGAGTAATTTTAAAAATGCTAAATAGAAGTTTTAACAGTAATTTTGAATCGCTAATGCAATCAAATCTCCTGCCTCTGTACTCATTTGTATTGGCAAAATAGACTTTTATTCTCACTGCACAGCAGGAGTGGATAAGACCTGGGTACACAAAAAACCATCACAAACTAAATTAAACCGTTGTAAAGTTCAGAAGCACTCTGGCACAGTCAAGGAGTGCTGTATGTGGCGATAATAAAACTGCCTTCTTAAGAGTTGACTTTTAAAAGTTTAAGTCACGTAACATTCAGTTCCATAGCAAAATTTGATTTAATCTGGTTTCAGCATCAAACTAATCTAATAATACTGCAAAACTAGGTTTAACATGGTATCGACAAGGACTAAAACCACTTAAACCTACATCACAAACACCCCAAAATATCACATGTTCTGCAAAAAAGAAAAAAAGTGTGTACACATTTCAATCAGATTTACCAACATTTCTGCCAGATCAACAAACTAATTTTCACAACCAAACCAAACACAAGACAGATGTTACATGCAAAATGCTATACTGTATTTAGTCAGATTAAAAATTAAGCCTACAAGAAGTTTGTGATCCAAAATGAAGAATATGAAGGAAATGGCTACCCGCCTGCTCATGTTTTGTTTTAAATTTAGGACTCCTTCTCCAAATTTTCATTTGTTGTGAATCTGACATTCTCATTGGATGAAGGTCATCCCAAATAATGTAATTTCCAGTCAAAACATATTGGCCTTCCACATCCCCTTATATCTTAGTTTTGCGTGTTTATGTTAAGTGGTAGGGGTTGGAATCCCTTCAAATTAGGAGTTTTTCTTAATGGGAAATATTTTCAGAATTGAAACAGAATTGGGCCCCAAGTATGCACAATATCTTAAGGGAGTGTTTCTGCCAGATTTCATCTATCATAATACACAATATGCGACTGTCACTCACAACAAAGCACAGATTTTCCTTCAATTTGACTTCCATAAAACTGTCAGAGAGTGAAAATCTGGGTTGGTTTAAATCCTTTAGCGTGTACGGTTAATAGTCTTCAATACCATTGTGGTTGAAAATCAATACAAGATGTTACCTGTCGGTTGAAAATCAATTGGTGAGCCGATTGACCTAAGCACCATTCTCTCTAGCATGTAATTTTAGACAAAACAAAAGACAAAAATTCCCCTAAACAACACTTTCATCAAACTAAACAAAACATAACTATCAACATATTCAAACATATTTCAAACTCACAGAGCACAAAATTGGATTTTGTTTTATTGCTCCAACTTGCTAGTTACACAATGACTACTTCACTAGTATTTAATTAGTTCCAACTGAAAAATGTTCAGCTCTTTTAAAGAGCAGCTCTGTGTAGGTTGATTTGCTGGTTATTTGGTCATATTAAATCCATTGATTGATTGATTGGAAAAAAAAAAAAAAAACATTAAAATATCCATTGTTCTTCTAGTTCTGAATAATTCTCCATTCATTTATATATTTTTGCTTCACAAACCTTATTCAACTTTCATATTGACTAATCCTCCACATAATATTTGATGTAATCATGCAAATAATGATAAACATTTTTTTCTAATCGTAATGACAAACAGGGAGCATCAATTACAGTTTAATACTTGAGCGATTTAATCTTTAAGGTGTTTAAATGAGTGGGGTCTTAGGTGACAATCCTCTTGCTTCAGGGCGAAATTTTCACTTAACATTTCATTAACCAATGTAATTCCATGTTGATTATCAGCTTATGCTAGTACACATGGTGTTATTACAGAAAAAAATACACAAAAAGGTTTTGTCTGAGGATGTTAAACTAAAATAACGTGTCCACTAAAAAGCATGTCAAACACATTTTAATTAGGAATATAGGAAAATTAAACCTTTTTGAAAGCAGTCACTTGCATAAGCCCTTGTTAAAACCAAACTATTTGCAATAAAATGCAAATGAGTCAGACTAAATAAAATCAACAGTGTTATCTTTTATCAAAATGGTGCTATTTTGATCATGATTGTGTAAAGATGTCACACATTCAGAGTTTCCACACAGGAAATACCCTGTATGTGTGTGAAAGCAGGTTTGGCTAAGATCCTGCAGTGAAGTGATACTGCACCTATCACTCCAGTTCAACAAACAAGTGAGTTCATCCACAGTATTGAGGAGGGCATCTGAAGCCCAGGCTGCTATCTCTGAGAGCCAAGGGCAGGAGGCGAGGCAAATTACTCAGGTAATTCTCTCTGACCTTCTTAGAGACTAACAAACGTCTTTGTAATTCCAGCTACATGAACAAAGTTCTGAAAGGAGAGAAAGAGAAGCAGACTGAGAGAGGAACAGATATACGAGGTATATCAGATATCACATATACTCAGCTAAAAAAGACATCCTCTACAAATACCCGCAGTGATTACAGCAAGTCAATCAGACTTCAGATACTGTATCTACACCCTACAGCTTACCCTAGAAATTCAATGAATGAATGAATGACACACTGGCAGAAGCGCAGCCTCAGCATTTAGAAAAAACAGAAACATCACAATCAGACACTCAATAAAATGAACCAAACACACACACACACAAAAAAAATTGTTTAATGTGCTGGTTCACCCTGTGCCTGCAAATTGGTATATTTATGCAGTCGTGTGGAATGAGAGGGGATTTCACTGTGATCATGGCTGTGTAATCAATAAAGTCCAGCTAATATATACACTGAGCAGCTTTATAATCTCTTAACACCCTCGCTGTCTGCATAGCAAAGGCTGAATCACTTTCTGCTACCACCCCCTCTCTTGCAAACGTCAGAATTTAATTTAAGAGCCTAAATTTACCAGAAATAATAATGTTGTGGTATATTTTATTTGATTTTAAAACTGCAAACACTAAATAATATCCAGATATTAAAGCTACAGCAGACACTAATCAATATTTATTTTTATATTATGGTCATTATTAAAATAAAAAAGATTGTTCAGTATTTTTAGATAGCTTTAGGATTGTTGTTATAGACAAACTTTAAGTACCAATACAACAGTCTTGCCATTTACCAACATCAGTATGCAGGACCATCTGAGTTCGAAATAAACCACATAGCTATGAGTGAGCTTTAGAGGACAATCACAATTGGCAGGTTTGGTTTTTATTGAAAATGCACTTGCCCATTTTACCTCCACCACTGAACATGGTGTGATACCCCAGTCTGCCATACCACCCGCTGCTCCACTCCCTACAGATCTGCATTTAAATCCCAAAAAGAGGTAATGGACAACGTGGTTTTGACATTGCCTTATCTTTTCTAAGGACATCAAGGAGGAAGATAATAAGAGTGATAAAGGCAAGGTAGTGATTGAGGATGAGGGAGAAAATGAAGGTCTTGAGGTTGTAGATGATGATGAAAAATAAATGAAAAAAGGCTTACATAGGGTTCGAATATAATGAAGATGAAGTAATAGACTAGGGTGTGTTTGAGGAGAACTGTGGAGATGAATATGTGAATGATGACTACAGGGGAAGTGGAGGGTGACAACCAGGAATCATCATGGGATGAGTAAGCCAAAGAAGAAAAATTAGCTCTTGGATTTTTGCTAGAATTGAACTAGGATGAGAACAGCAAATGACCTGCAGGGACGTCAGACAGAAACCCCTAAAATTATCCCTTGAGCCAAAATTATACTTTGCTCTTTATACTCTATTTCAAAGTATAATATTTAGGAGCAAGCGCTACACAGAAGATCCACACATGCGCACTAGAAATCCTTGTCTGTGTTGCACTGCTTTTCTTTAAAGCTTTTCTGTGACAAAAATGTTTTTATACTTATCTAAAACAGAGTTGTGTTTACCATTAATATCCCTCACAGAAACATGTCAAAGCAGGCTTTTTTGCCATCTTCAGTGGTTTGTTGTATTTGTTCCCTCTCCTCAATATCATAGCTGTGAAACTGGGTTAACTCTGAAATGACTAGGTAGTGCAAGCTAGGTAGTGCATAAACAATTCAAAGAGCATGTGCTAGCAGTACATGCAGTTAAAAAAATGAGTATGCATTTAATGGGCTGGTGATTCTTTTTTCATGCACTCTAGCGTACAAGTAGAGTGAGGAACATTTTGGGATTTCTGGTCTGTCGATTTACAAAAAAAAAAAAAAAAAAGCAACCTGGCAATCACAACTCAGAACTTTAACAGTCAAAACATTTTTTTCCACTTCGTGTGTTTCGAACAAATCACACCAATGCAAATTATTATTATTATTATTTTGTCTTTAACTGTCTTTCAATTTTCTGGTGTCAGTTCTTTTCTGCATACATTCATTTATTAATTAATAGTACATTACATAATAATGATAATAATTTATCAATCAATTTACAAAACTGATTGTTACGATAAAAAACCTCTAACCCATAGTGCCAATATGTTCTGCATCCCACTTACAAAGCAGCTTTTTTAAAATATGAATTTAAGTCAAAGTAAACAGTTAACAGGAACCAAACAGCAAATCACAAAAGGGATTCCCACAGGATCGGACTGACGTGAGCCGAAAAGCCGAAAGACAGTCAACAAACAAATGACAAAACAAACCTCCTCTACCTTCTAGCTTCTTTGACGCTGATGTATACAGTTACTTCCCTGGAGGTTAAATCACAAGCTCTCAGTTCAGCTTTGTTTAGCTCAAGACTTTGTTTAGCAAACTGAAAGATGCCACAGCCAGCATACATTTCATGAATACCTAAAGGACTTGAGGAACTTATGGGAGGCTGTGGTGTCTCAGTTGTCACCATGAAGTTAACAGCAGCCCAAACCCTTATTCATGACTGAGAATAATACCTGTGATCCTATCACCACTGTGCTCTTGAGCTAGACACTTGAGTCTGGGTTGCTCAGGAGGGATGTATATACCAGATGTATATAGATGTATATACCAAGTCACCTTGGATTGAAAAGTGACTGTTTATGTACTGTAAGATAAATAAATACACTTCTTATTCTGAATGTTGATGTACTGTAAGGTAAATAAATACACTTCTTATTCTGAGTTTGACATTTCTTTGAGGTCTAGCAACATTCAGGAACTGTACAGAGACTACACTAGTCATTAGACTCAAACTGACTAAGCTCAAGTCTTACAGTGATGTGTGACCCCCCATGAACCTTCTGCATTGTTAAACATTCATTCACTCTTCAAGCTTCCCTGCTTGGGCTGCTGTGGGCTCACCTTGGAGAGATTAGCTCCAGAGCTCATTCTGTTCCACCTCTGGCATGATGCTCCACTGCGGCTTAAACCACTAATCCCAATAGGCAAAACACACAAGTGCTACACACACACACACACACACACACACACACCGGTCCTTTATCAACAATACACTGCTTTCAGCCGCGGACAACTGCCTTAAGACACACCCCGCCACACCACGTGTTTGAACGTACAGTTGAGTTCCCATGTTAACGTCAGGAACAGGAACTAAACAAAACAGCATTCAGTGATAAGAGACTTATTACATGCAAACTATCCCAGCAGTCAAACAAAACACACTAGCTCTTTTCATCAAGAGACAGGACAGAGGACTATTTGGGCCAGAGAGAATAATACCCACTGAACAAAACTCTCTATTTTATCTACGTCATGCATATTTGTTATGACGATCAGTATGATACTAGTTACTGTTAATGAATAATACTCCATTTATTTTCATTCATTCATTCATTTTCTTTTCTGCTTAGTCCCTTTATTAATCCGGGGTGGCCACAGCGGAATGAACCGCCAACTTGTCCAGTATATGTTTTACTCAGAGGATGCCCTTCCAGCTGCAACCCATCACTGGGAAACACCCATACACTCCCATTCACACATATACACCTATAGCGCATGTCTTTGGACTTGTGGGGGAAACCGGAGCACCCAGAGGAAACCCACGCGAACACAGGGAGAACATGCAAACTCCACACAGAAATGCCAACTGACCCAGCCGAGGCTCGAAATAGCGACTTTCTTGCTGTGAGGCAACAGTGCTACCCACTGCACCACAGAGTGGACCACGCCCCTCCATTTATTTTAATCAAAAACAAAAGTAAAGTGTATTTAAAACAACAAATTAATTTATGTTTTTAATATATTACTATGTAACAATTGTTGGGGGATCCCTAGAATAGTTTGGCTAATATGAATGTTTTCAGAAGTCAATAAAACTGGTAGCACAGTAGAATATTAATATGCTTGGCACAATGATGACAAGTAACTTATTTACATTTAATGACATCCATCCACTCATTAGAAAAGTTTAATCAATCCCATAGATCCTCCAGCCTTCAATGATGAATCTTCTTAGAGGAGCAGTAAAACACCTTTAGATTAATTTGAAGCCCAACTCCCTCTCACTTTGAGTTATCAGATATTCTCAGATAGGTCTTACAGACACATTAATATATACACGCCATCTTTCAATAAGCACTTTAACCTTATTATATAATTAAATTCAGCATCCAAACATAATGAGGCTGATTCATGAATAATTTATATCAAAAGGAAAACACTCCATCACACGTGACAAATGGCCAATTCATATGCTGTGCCACACTCAACAGTTCCTGCACCTAAACTTCAACTTGACTCACACTTTTGCCTCCCAGAATCCCCTTCACAATAGATGACCTTCATCATGTTTGAGAATAATGGCTTCACAAAGAGACCTGTGAAGTCCAAAGGGAGAAAGAAGCCCTCTCAGCTCATATGAACAAGTGTCCCATTTACACCCTGTATTAACGCAAATGTAGAGTGATTAATTAGAAGGACTGCTGTTTAAATGCATCTCAGGCCTTCTTTAGACCAGGTATTATCATTCATTTTCAGTGATCTAATCACAAGAGGTCAGCCAAGAGGCATTTCTGTTTTCACCTGGTAGTAACATGCTTCCAAACAAGTCATTTGAGATCACTTTCATTTGAATTTCGTCAAACCCCTAGACATGGAGTTCCCAGTAAAGAATAAGTTTCTTGCGGTATGAAAACCATGGATAAAAATATCACGGTATTGTTATTACTGCTCTAAAATAAGTTCTTCTTAAATGTCTGAGTAAAAAAAACACAAAAAACAACTTGAACTATACATTTTATTTTAGGAAAGATTTAAAAGATTTTGGAACATTAAAAATGTCAGGCTAAATAATTAAAATAAATCATTGACTTCTGCTGTCTTCATTAGTTTCAAAGCCACAGATTTCTTTACAACACATAAAAAACCTTACATATACCTTAGGAACGGTATAGCAGATAATTTAGCGGTTTTAAAACCTTGAAACCGGTTATCGTCCCATGCCTAACCCACATCCATTTTAGCCTGGGACACACCAAGCCGATGTAAAAGAACATGGCTGCAAGAACACGCCAAACAGACATGACTAAAGCTAGAATGTTTGTTCGGTACCAGTGTGAGAGGCTGTACCTTTCTATACCCGCAGGTGTTAAGCACATATTAAGGTTTTATGGATTTCTCACTAAATCCAAACGATCAGATTACGCAACTTTTGGACCCTTTTGTTATCTGTATTTAGTACCAACTAGGAGAGCAACAATACAGACTTCTCACGGTTCAGTTTTTAGTTTTAGGGTCAAAGTTTTGGGTACAATTTAGTATATGATATGTTCAGTAAAAAAAAAAAAAAACTGAATAGTATAATCAAATATAACACTGCATACTGTATATCATTTGTACTGTATATATTAAATAAAGGTTAACCATTGAGCTATATAGCCATTCAGTCAAGAGCACAGAGTGATTTCATTGTGTTTTGTTGTTTGATTTATACTGTATTAAAAACACAGACAACAGAAATGAGATGTTTTTGCTTTAAGACAATCCACAGATGGAGCACAATGAGAAAGTTATAGACAGCACAACATCTCCATTGTTTACGTTCTGAGGCATAACTCACTGAACTCTCGTCAAGTCAGACACATTGACTTAATTATGGGTCATAATAAAGTTTTACCATTTAGAAGCAAGTCTTAATTTGCACATCATAACTTTCATTGACTGGTTCAGAGCACTTCAACATTTAACATTTAAATATCAAAAGCTTATGAATTTAGTTTAAACAGGAATAAGGACATGAGATTTTGGTCCCACATGCACTCATGCTCTGACATGCGGCACACATCGCTTTCATTTTCACGTGAAAGCATCCATATCTATAGCGCTCACTGATATACACTAGTGGTGACTCGTATATCCATGCGATAGAACAAGGCTTACATTCTAACACGCACAGAGTCAGTTCAGAGAGTAATTAAAGGTGCCATATACTGCATTGGTTTAATAGTTAGAATTGTTCTCTGATATCTACATAGTAGGTTTATGGCTTCACTAAGTTAAAAAAAATCTCCAGAAATGGTTTTAAATACTCATTTATTACTCCATAAAATACCCATATAATCAGAAGGTCCATAATTGACCATATATGGTTCATGTCGTGAATATTAATGAGCTCCGCTCTGACGTGTAGCTCTCACAGACAGACAGACACACATACACACACACAGAATCATGTATGCTGAACACAAGACAAATATAAACCCATGAGAGTAACGTTAACCTATTTTGCTCACCAGATCTGTTGTGGATAAAGGCTAAATTATAATTAAATTTGACAAAAGAGAGCGATAGAGATGTTTTGAGTTGCATTTTGAAACTATAGTCAAGAAAACAGCTAGGAATTATTATCAGCCTCTGCATGAACAGAAGACTGATTGACACAATTCAGCAGTCTACGTGTATTTGTTGAAACATACGCAACAAATTTTACAATAAACATGATAAATTACAAAAGATACAATTAAACATACTTTATGTCTCTTTGGAGCTGAATAAATGTATAATCTGTAAATACTGCATTTTGCGTCCTGACGCAAGTTTGAACATGTCTCATGCAGTCGTTGCTCAGTGAAGCATAGTAAACAATCTGCTGCTCTCGTTTTCAAAATGAAAGTCCCACATACATAGTAAATTAAATATAAGCTTAAAATAACTAAGGGAGGAAAATGATCATTGGTGTCTCACTAGGAAACGTTGTGGCTTATCAAACACAGCCTGAGGCATGCATATTAATTATCCCAGAGCTACATATGAGTCTGTGGTCTCCTCATGACGCGGCTGCTCATCAGGTCCGGATGAATGACCTAAAGTAGGTATACATGCAAATGACGAGAGCATGGCCTGTGAGTCACGCAACAGTTTGCTTTGTGTTCTAATTGGCCTGTTGTCCACCAGAGTTTTACACTCGTGGAATTTACATGAGAACGAGGAAACAGTGGTGCCTGAGGCTCACGGTATGTCCATTTGCATATACTGATCTTATTATTCGACTATGCCTAGATATACCCTGAATTTGTTTATAGGGCACCTTTAAAGGAATGGGAAAATGCAAAATACAATTTTTTTATTTAAATGCAAAAACCGCAATTTTCGTTTGCATATCTAACTGTGGTGGTTGTACTGAATTTGTGTTCAATATTATATTCAGTATTGGAGCTCCCATAGTACCAACAACTTTTTTCTAAGGTCCACAATGACTTTTTAATAATGCCTCCATTTTGGCATGTTGCCACTGATAACAGTGCCTCCTTTGAAAGCTGTTGTCTTCCTTTAGTCTAATTTCATGTGAGGACAGAGAGAGAGAGAGAGGGAGTGAAAATAAAAGAACACTTGGGATGTGTTATTTTTAGGCTGCTGAACAAGCTTTCACTCACATGCAGGCAGGAAGAAAGCAGATGGTTGTGTGGACTTGCGTGCATGTTTTAGTGTGTTCCTTTGTAACGACACAAAGGAATAGGCTGGTGCTTGTGCACATGTGGAGAAGAATTTGTGCACTATAGTAATATGCACTTCAACAGTTTTTGATCTGGGTTTAGTCTTTTATCTTCACACGTACATTCATGAAAACAGATTTACTTTATCATTGAAATAAATGTTTCCAAAGCATAGAAAAGATTGCCATCACAACACAGCACAAGTTAAAACCAGCCCCTCAAGATGAGGCAAACTGGAACACGCAAGCAGATCTGTCTGGATGTTGGAAAGATTATGTCATTGGGCTTAGCAGGCTCAGGTCTTTCAGTCCCCTGGCTTGTTTTCATATAAAAGGTTCAGAAGGAAGGATAAACCTCTGCTGAAAAAAGTGAGAAGTAAAATAAAAGAAAGAAAAATGGATCTGTGGAGTTAAGATGCTTCTAGATACATTAAGTAAAAACTATTTGATCCCACCAGTTGGAGAATTTAGCACAGTCTAATAAAACAAACGTACATGTTTGTTAGTTTGCCCATTCATTAATTTGTACATATTATTCTTATATGGACTGAAGATGATCTGACAAAATGCTTCTGACAAAATGCTGACAAAATCTAGTTAAAATTTGTTGACAGGCATCTGTAGAAGGTGGTTAAAAAAAAAAAAGAAACAATTTTTTTTTGCATAGGCCTTTACAGTAAATCACTTCGGAAGTCTATGTAGGCCAGTTTAAAAGAACAGCAAATAAATGTTTAAATGAATGCGCGACTGCTTATTTGCATAAAGTGAAGCTTGGCTCAACTTTGTTCTTTGCCAATGGTATGTTTTGCTTGTGTCAACGAAAAATTGCCAACTCTTGTTAAAAATGAATAATATCCTGTCGCTCTGCTGCTGCAAATTGCTGCCAGTACACGCAACCCTTTAGACTGTTAAAAAAAAAGCGGACAGATAAAGTTATTTTTTAATGAATAATTCATGCAAGTGTGTTAACAAAAACACAAGCTGTACATTTGTGCTTTTAAACTCTGTGATAAATATGCACCAGCGGTTTTCGCAGGGCAAGGCTGTAAACGTTTTTTTAACCAAAAGAAGGAGTGAGTTGAAATCCTTTTTTGTGGTATTAAACATCACACTACATATGCTGCAGAGGTATTGAATGTGCAGTATTTCTTTCATGATCACCCAGTGCAATTTCATCAGCCTCTCTACTCCATCAGTGACTGAACAACAAATTTATCTTATATGTCCTTGTACTGAAATAGAGAGTGCATTAATAGGTTGTCAGATTAAATCTGTAGATTAAATATGGAGCAAATCCTAGAGTGAAAAGCTGGCAGCTTTATTACACTTAATTTATAGAGCTATGAAATGTATTAGTGAGGCATTATGTCATAAAAATGTAAGGTAAGACAGTTCCTGTCACAGAAGAAAACAGGCATCAGAACAATGCACATCACATCCTGTCTAAATGCTGATCTGGCATATTACTGCACTGCCTCAGGTGTAATTATATGGCACCAACTGTACAACCTGTGAGCTGAAAACTGCCTAAAGACATGCTAGCACACCACAAAAATGGGAAGCTTTCTGTCAGCGGGCTGGTTGCCAGACCCCAAGATCAAAGCTCGATCAATTTGTTTCCGCACTGCCTGGAGCGCTGAATCACTGGAGGTCTCTAGTGCTCAGTAATGCTCTGTGAAAAAGCGTAACCTCAGGTAGAACAATCTAGGGTGAGTCCCAAAGGAACACACAATCTGTGATGCTGGTTTCCCCTCATAAATGCTCAAATGACAAGTATTATACCAGAACAAGAAATATCCAGTATTCCATAAGGAAGACTAGTTTGGCTTACCTGCCGTGAGCATGGAAGTCCAGGTGGATGAACTGATCCTGGTGTGACAACGCTCTCTTAGCCCTCTGGTGTTTGCTGTGCAAGACGTCTGTGTCATAGGACAGGCCTTCGTAATGTCTAATGTACTTGTTTAGGGGTTTCCCATAGTGACCTACAAAATAATAGGAGGGAGATAGAATTTAGAGACTGAGATCATACTAGACACAGAAGACTTTTGCAGAGGGTTAACAAGCAAACTGTTGTGCCAGAGTGGAAATAAACCTCTGTGACTGTTGGAATTACACTGCAACATGATTACCTATTGTGTGTAAATTACATGGCTTAAGCTCATTTCACACATTCAGTGTCTTCTGCATGCAAGTGAATTAGCATTACAGAAACAACAGGGCACTGAACTTTCAAACTGACAAAGTTTCTGCAGTGTAATACATCTGTGGCTCTATTTTGGCTGTTTTAAACAAGATGGGTGACTGGACATGTGCCCAAGGACACCAAATCAGTGAGGGGGCCTCATGCAGGGCCAAAGACAAAATAAAAGTCATTTCCAGTATCCCATGCTGAATTTATCCATTAAATAACAGCCATTAATTATTTCCAAATGTAAAAAAAACAGACAAACTACATACACATCAGTGATTTAAGAGTATAAAATGGATTATTTAGCCATGTATGCCATCCACCAAAAGTGGTTTGTATTGTCATCTTGGACCTCCCCCTACAATTAAAACTATGACCTGTTACTTTAATTTTTACATAAAATTTGGTAGAAAAGTAACTGTTACTTTTGTTAAACTGTACACAAAAACGTCATAACATATTATGAAATTAAAAGAAAAATCAATTAATTTTTAAATCTAAATTTAACAGTAAAAACATTTACAATTAATTTAATTACATAAAAATAAAAAATAAAAAATGCAGTATAAATGCTGCAATCAGTAAGAATGGGCATCAACATTAATATGTTTGGCTGTGTGAAGCAGGCACTGTCATAAAAATTAATTACAAGGAACAGTAAAAATATAGACAAAGAGGAAAAAAATAATTACTGCAATATGAACAGGAGAGCAAATATAATTTACACTTAAATTGTGGGAAAGTATACAGTATTCATGGTTTTCCCTCCCATCCTTCCTCAGACTCAAAAAGAGACTTCCTGGCACAGTAGCATTTATGCTAAGAATAGCCGACCTTAGCAGGGAGCCTTTTCTTCATCATGACACTATAGTATCTGCTTCAACAACAATTGTACATTATTTCATCTCAGGAACAGTCTTTCAAATCATAGCCCTAAAATCTAGACAGGATGATGATATACTATGGCTATATTGAAATAGGCAATGTAGTCAATCTTATTTAAGAGAATATAAGATATTATGACTAATAAGATCACCAACGTCAAGTTGATGTGTTTAGAGGAAGACATTTGACACTGGCTTTCCATCTGTCAATACAACCCGCAGAGAAGCAATCTTTCCTGTTTTGAACCAAACTCAGGCATCAAACCAACTTGGAAAAAGCGGTTCCTTTTACTCTGGGAAAAGAATTATGTTTGTGGAAGTGGGCCATCAGTGCAAACCAATAACATTTGGAGACGGTCTGAACCGATTTATCTGTACAGCAAAAACTTAATGTCACCAGCCAATTTCTGTTGCAATCTAGTGTTGAAAGGGTTTTCTCAGAGCTCTATAATGATGCTGGTTCTTTCAAGAAGCATTCTTTTTTTTTCTTAAGTGTTTCTCAACTGCTTTCAGCAGCTCACTGCAGCACAACAAGAATACAGAGACTTCACAAAAATGCTTGAATATTAATTATACTTCAAAAAACAAAAAAAAGGGCGACGCGGTGGTGCAGTGGGTAGCACGTTCGCCTCACAGCAAGAAGGTCGCTGGTTCGAGCCTCGGCTGGGTCAGTTGGCATTTCTGTGTGGAGTTTGCATGTTCTCCCCGTGTTCGCGTGGGTTTCCTCCGGGTGCTCCGGTTTCCCCCACAAGTCCAAAGACATGCAGTATAGGTGAATTGGGTAAGCTAAAATTGTCCGTAGTGAATGAGTGTGTATGAATGTTTCCCAGTGATGGGTTGCAGCTGGAAGGGCATCCGCTGCGTAAAACATATGCTGGATAAGTTGGTGGTTCATCCCGCTGTGGCGACCCCAGATTAATAAAGGGACTAAGCCGAAAAGAAAATGAATGAATGAATGAAAACAAAACAAAAATCTGCCAGAGGCTACAATTTAAAGAGGTAGTACAACCAAACATGAAAATCTTGGTATTGTGTACTAAGCCTTATGCTGTGCCAAACTCATATTACCTTCTTAAATTAAATCGACTAAAAAAAAAATTTTTTTAAAAGAAGAAAAAAAAAAAATTCAGGGAACAATTTAAACTTCAGTTGGTTTCAATAAGGTTCTGTATGTCTTTAGAAGACTTAAGTCATGGTCACATGTATCATTGTTTGTTGAATATATTACTTTTAAACAGAAATCCAAGCAATCTAAAATTGTTGGTGAGTGCCAAAGTTTGACTCGTTTAAAAAAAAAAAAAAAAAAAGTTCTTTAAATGTTCTACTGAAGAAGAAAAAAAAGTCACCATTGATGGCTTGATATAAAAATAAGTTAACTACAAAATTACATTTCTGTGAGAACCATCCTTTTAATATTATTAATGTTCTCAAAGTCATATGGACTCTTGAACAACATGGCATTAGTTTTATGTAGAATTATCCTATTGGAAAAAAAGATATATACATAAAAAGATATGTGAATATCACAGAAAAACAAACCATGTACATTTACAACAGAGTAAAAAAATTGCACTTCTCAATGGCATCTCTGCTATTTGGAAAGAGCTAATGAAATTGCTGCATGGCAGTTTGCCATCCACCGAACTGTCAATTGCAGAGAAACATCATCAGAGTCTTTCTCAGGGAACACAACAAATGACAATAAAACAGCAGGGCAGCTTTCACCAACAAACAGCTTTTGTTCATCTTCTATAGTCTGAGGTTTGACAGAAGTTCAGAACACCTCACCTGATGGTTGATGCACAGCTTTAATCATAACCAACTTTACCACTAGATGACAACACTTTGTTTTTTTTACTCTTAACGGATGCTCAGGATCTGAGATAAAACAGCAACAAAAGAAATCAGAAAACAAGGCCAGAAACAAACTGCACAATTTGCAGACACAGAGTGGGAGGGAGTTCAAAAAAAGTCTGTGTTGTACTGGCTGGGAGTATCTGTGTTTGTCCACCTGTACAGCAGCGATAAAAATCCTCCTCTCATCTTGCTGTAGAAAGAGAGAGAGGAAGAGCAGAATCCAGGAGCAGTACTGCCTCAGAGGAGCAGAACGTTCCAACACTCATTCCAATTCCACACACATTAGTTCTCCGCCTCCCCAACTCTCTTCCATCTACCTCACTCAAGGCTAACTCTTTTTTTTTTTTCCCTCCAGTGTTGCTCTCTCTATAGCTCTCTAAATTCAATGCACTGTCAAAAAAAGGTCCATTGAACTACTTGATTGCATGACTTCATGCGAGTGATTACCTTCACTGTATTGTAGACTACTGGGAGAGTTATCGGTCCTGTTTGAGTGCTAAATATAGTTAAGGTTACACAGTTAACTTATAAAGACATATTAGATATAGGGATGCACAATATATCATTTCAGCATCAATATTGCAATGTGCACATCGCAGGATCTGCAATGTGGAGTCACGATTAATTTTGACCAGGAGCCACAGTTTAAATAACATGTATTTATCAATGCTTGTGAATAGTTTATTTTATGCATCTTTTATGAATATTGTATGCACTACAAAAAAATCTCAATCAACCTAAAACGACAAATTATTTCCTACTGGAGCCATTTAAGTCATCTGGTATATATTGCAAAATGTATTACAGAAAAATAAATATCACAATGTCTGTTTTTTCACAATATCGTGCAGCCCCAATTAGATAATCTATACAGTACGAAAGTGACCTCGCATTTTTTAGGATGCACACCTAGCTGAATTTTGAAACTAAAGGATATGCATGTTCACACTTGGCAGGTTTGTTTTGATGAACATGAACTCTGGTGTCATTGCTTTGTACTGTGGTTCATTTGGAGAGGAGTAAACTAGGTATAGGCCGGTTTAAGATTCTAATGGTATGATAACCTTGGATAAAAATATCACGGTTTCACAGTATTGTGATTAATGCTCTAAAATATATTCTTTTTAAATGTCTGGGTAAAAAACAAGATTTTTTTTCCGCTTTGAACACAATGGCTGCATCCGAAATCACATACTTGCATACTATACGCTAAAAACAGTGTGCGACCCAAGTAGTATGTCCGAATTCATAGAATTCGAAAAAAAGTATGCGAGAAGTACCCGGATGACCTATTACTTCCAGTGAGATTCTGAAGTGCGCATCCGATGGAGGCTACGCTATCCCATGATGCACCGCGAGAGAATTCATGAATGGGAGTGAAGTGGGTGTGTCACGTGATGATGACAAAATGGCATCAGTAGTACGTCCGAGCTCCATTCATACTCGCATTCATACTGTATAGAACGCACTTTTCTATCGGTCGAGTAGTAAATTCAAATTTAAAAGCAGTACCTACTGAGTAGTAGGCGATTCTGGACACAGCTATTATATTTTAAAACGGCATCTTTGGATATCTTCCTCAAAAAAAAAAAACCTTACATATACCGTAGAAACATAACATTCATTCATTCCTTTTCTTTTCGGCTTAGTCCCTTTATTAATCTGGGGTCGCCACAGCGGAATGAACCGCCAACTTATCCAGCATATGTTTTACGCAGCGGATGCCCTTCCAGCTGCAATCCATCACTGGGTTCAACACACTCATTCACACACATACACTACGGACAATTTAGCCTACCCAATTCACCTATACCACGTTTTTGGACTGTGGGGGAAACCGGAGCACCCGGAGGAAACCCACGCGAACACGGGGAGAACATGCAAACTCCACACAGAAACGCCAACTGACCCAGCCGAGGCTCGAACCAGCGACCTTCTTGCTGTGAGGCGAACGTGCTACCCACTGTGCCACCGTGACGCCCACCGTAGAAACAATATAACAGAAAATTTTGTCAGTTTTACAACCTTGACTAGTCCCGCCTAGTGTAAACCCCGCTTTGTGGAGCACCAAACAAGTGGACTTATGAAAAGATGGGCCTCGGTCTGCTTCCAAATGAAGTCTGCTGCAGTTTTACTGAAATATGAATGTGACGTTGATAGAGACATCTAAATTGACCAAACAAGGTGTGGTCCTAAAAAGGACAGAATGCTAAAGCATACCTGTTTTTTCAGTCCAGGAAACAATTTTGCTCATTAAAGTTAAATATATGCTTTGGAAACATGTGTACTTGCAGCAGATTTTCATTTGAGTGAGGGAGGGAAAAATTCCTGGTTACATTTTGACTCGTTTAAAAAATGTTATAAGCTGTTCAGAAGCTTTAAGCGTTTACCTGATTAAAAAAAAACCTTCACACATAGCCCAGCAATGGTTTGAATCTTCAGATAGCCCTGTACCAAAATATGTCATAAAACACTTAAATATGACTAAATTAAATAGGACTAAATGTATAATTTTCTTGTCACACATGAAACTCATTTTAAGTTTCACATTAAGTTTTTCATATCAGTGTATATCATCTACTTTCAGAAAGCTGCAAACATGCTTTGACTGGAACTGACCTTTAAACAGCTGTATCATTCAGCTTCTGTTGTATTGGACCACATTTCTTACCACAAGCTAATCACGATTTTCAAGTCACATGTCACAGGCTTATAACTTAATGGCATGGAGCTCCTTCAGAAAAGATGCGAAGTGTAGCATTAGTTTCCGAATAGATTAAGTCCACAAATCCTAAAAGAGACCCTTGAAGTTTTTAAGCTGCTGTCAGCCTATAATGCCTTAAAATGATGGCCATGTAGGAAGCTCAGAAACTTTAGAAGCTCTCATGTTGAGTGCAAAAGACAATACTGAAAACAACACTCACTCACTTTCCTTTGGCTTATTCCCTGCTTTATCAGGGTCACCACAAAGGAATGAACTGCTAATTACTCTGGCGTATGTTTTACACATCGGATACCCTTCCAGCCACATCCCAGCACTAACAGTAAAACCCTCAGTGCTGGAAAACACACACACACACACACACACTCTCCCACAGACTACGGTCAATTTAGCTCATTCAACTCACCTATACCACATGCCTTTGGACTGTGGGGGAAACCGGAGCACCCGAATGAAAACCCACACAGACACAGGGAGAACATGAAAACAACACTATGCGAAACATATTAAAATGTGCAGCCTTGGCCTTGTGCCGTAAGAGACAAAGACATTTATATCCATGGACTTTTGGACAACTGTCTCGTTTTGGACTCGTTTCTATGGCAACTTGGCATTTTGAGTAATTTGCTCACTTATCTTTAGCCCTATAACCCAGAACTAGAGTCAGCCAGTGAACCATCACTGAGAAGCATAAAGGTGTAATGACAGGGAAGTGATGTTTCATCAGAAGCAAATGGGACAATTTTGCTCTATTAGCTAAGGCAGAGAGGTGAGTCAGTCCACTTCAGATCAGCATTTCCTGCCCTCAGCAGAGCTGAATCTACAGAGCACTGCATCAAAAGAAAGAATATTTTACAATAGTTAAAATGAGTTTAAAATGCTGCCCACAGAGTATGAACATGCATTCATTTGCATTGTCTTTGTGGAGGAGCACAATACATAAATACAGAGGACAAAAATACAACAAAATATACTATATAAACGACATTTATTTTCTACAGTGAATAATATATATTTGAATGATTTGCAAAGCTGACATTTTCAAGTAAATGTCATTTCCCTTCATTACCTCAAATGTAAAGTGTTTTATTTGGTAAATTCTGATTAGTCTTCTTGATGAAGACTTGTAGAATGCAGTTAGAATGACAATATACTATTACATAATGAAATTTAACAGTTAAAAAAAACAGTTCCACAATAAACAAGTTAGTGAGTGAGTTACAATGTAGACGCAATATTGTCTGAAACTAAAGCAGAAGATTTGTGTCTCTGCTGTGATTCTTCCTGAAATGATAAGTTTTTAAATGAATCCACCAACAATTCAGTGACCGAAAGATTCAATGATCCATAGTCACTTCTGAATTAATCAGCCTTTTTATATTAACTGTTTGAACAATTTGAACTGTTTGATACATTTATTAAAAAATAAACTGACCCAAAAATTTAATTTCTGTAATTAATTACTCACCCTCATTTCGTTCCAAATTCCTGAGACCTTCATTAGTCTTCAGAATACACATTTTAGGTAAAACCTGAGAGCTCCCTCATCATCCATAGACAGCAAGAGTCCAGAAAATACAGAGATAAATAAATGAATAAATCCTCAATACAGACCATATGACTTCAGTGGCTTAATCGGAATATTATAAAGCTACGAGAATCATTTTGTGTGCACAAAACAACAATACAGTCAATACAGGGTGCAATACACGTGTTCACATATGCTGTAGTGTGTACTTATGCATGCCCCAGATGCCCACACACAACTTCCTCTGTTTGAAAACAAGGCACAGGGCATTCCAACGTTATATGTCAGAAGAACGACCAACCACGATACACATAAAGAGCACATTGCCCTTGAACATGTGCCTTATACTGACACTGAGAAGAAAGTCATTATTTTTTGCTTAATGTGTGCAGTCTTGTAGCTTGATAATATTCCGATTAAAAAGGTATCAGAGGTTTAGAATGACATCAGGGTGAGTAATTACACAGCAGAATGTTTGGGTGACCTAACCATTTAAGACAATTTTAGTGTCGTATTTTTTACCCTATTGTACTATATTATATTGTACCTATATTGTACCAATAGTACCCTATTGGAAAAAGTCACAATAGTTGACAATACAAGGTCTTCATTTAAATCACTTCTACATCAGTTAAAAAAGGCCAAACAAATATATTTTGTACTGCATTAAAACGTACAAACATGCCCAAGACAGGCTTGAACAGATGGCATTTATAATTGAAAACATATAACATTCAGGGTAAATGAGAAACTTTCCAAATAGACACAGAGAGAAAGGCGTGACTGTGCAAGGAGGGTGGAACGGAGCACTTTTGTACAAGCACAAACAATCGCTGTCTCATTTCTGCCTAAATTACCCCACATGTGAGGACAAAAGCACCAGACTCCCACACAAAGTAACCGCAGAGCTGTTAGAAGTATTGCACAACATGGATGAGACAAGTGGATGGGCCTAAACAATTGTGATGCTGGAAAAGTTAGTTGTTGATAATCATAGTGAATGCCAAATGGGAAGTTTTTTTTTATTTTATATACAAGATACTTGTGACAGCCTGCGACTACACATCTTTTATAGCAGCCACCTTCACATCTATAATCAGCCAGACTCTTTTTGTTAAAAAGAGCATCTTTCATTTGACATCCAGATAGGTTTATTTTTATTTTTTTCTACAGACAAGTCATTTATTGGAACTGCTTCCATAATAAAAACACTATCATCACTCAGGGAGTGTTCCATCTAAATCTCTTAGATATATCATTTGGCCAGTTTCTAACACAAAGCTATATTCAAGCTTTAGAAGAATTTTTTTTTGTGATAATGTTACATCCTTCTTAAAGCCTGAAACCCTCAATTCTATATTTTGTAAACAAAACAACCAGTGCATTATTTAAAATAATCCTTTCGTGTTCTATAGAAGGAAAAAATCTGAGTGAAATGAAGGAGAGTAAGCATACATTAGTCTGCAGTCACACAAGTTTTTTTGTTTTGTTTTTTGATTAAAAAAAAAAGAACAACACGTTTCCTACACGCAAACAGAAAGGTCACCATGAGCTCTGATCCCCAGTCACAACACAATGCTGAGTAAAGCATGAAAAATTTCCCAGCTCAGCCAACACATTAAAAAATGTACTATTTACAACACCATTCTAATTTTTGAATCACATATTACCATCAAACCTAATTACAAAAAAAAATAGGTCAATGCGTAGTAAAACATTCCACTGAAACAGAATGTCACTGAAATCAACTTTGTATTCTCGGCATTCACTAAAGCATGAAGCTGAACTGGGTGGTACACAGTCAGAAAATTTCAGGAAGTGGAAACAGCTTGGCTCATGATTTATTATGCAGCAGTAAAATTCACACCAAACTCGTGTGAGGGGCCAGTGACCTTTACACTCACGCTCCTACACCCTACGCCATATAAGAGATTACAGGCAGGGCTCTGTGGAGACAATATGAACATGTATGTGACAAAAGCAAACTCCACTTTTAACAACACAGGAACTGACTAAGATTCTATTATTTAAAAAGAATTACAGATTTGACAGAACCCAGAAAAGGCCTCAAAAACCTCTTCGCTATTTATGTTGCCCTCTGAAATATTACATTAAAGTTTGATCTGAACCCATGGGTGGTCAGACAGGTCGCATGGCAAAAGACTTTACACAAATTAGCCTTTGTCATGGACGCAAGCTCTGGGCAATGTTGGTAGGCGTTCAATAGCATAGCATAGCATTGCATTGTTTCTTCTCTGGCCAAGATCTGACACTTAAAGGGACAGTTAACCTCAAATTTTAAATTTGCTGTTAATTTACTCACCCTCAGACCATCTTTGACAATGTTAACGGTATCTAGATCAAAATGTGATAATTCATAAAATGAAAGTAATCATCTCTTTTAGGGTAAAAAAAAAACACACACATTGAAGAAAAACAATGTATGTTCTACTGGTGAAATAAATAAAACCCCTTAGATGCCCTGAGGGAAAGTAAATTAAGGGCAAATTTTTATTCTTGGATGAAAAGACGCTCCCCACTCTCTATTACTGTCAAAATACTGAAAACAACTCTCACTTTCAAGTAAGTGAGTAAGCCTGAAAATAATCTCTACTCTTCACAAAGAGCATGAGCTGGATGAAGGTGATACTGTGGCAAAAAGGACTGGCAATTTGTTTCCGAAATACAATTGAAGGTCTATCAGACAGCATTATATTGGTTCCTTTCTCTGGTCAGAGTAGTTTACTCTTCCTTTCTAACAGAAACACAAGAATCTGAACACTACAGCTTTGGGGTGCGGACGGAAAATAGTCCTGGAAACGAGGGTAAAAATCCAGTCTAGTATAAGCATAGTAAGGTGTGATACATGGATGAAAGATTGGATCTTATTATAAGTGCAAAGGGCAAGGAAAGAGAAGTGAAACCAACTCTAGTAACAGTGCTTACAGTGAAAGTTTGAAAGTAAACTGATTATATATATATATATACACACACATAGCCCTATTAATAGAAATTCAGATGGCAATCAACTTCTTAAACAATAAAAAAAATAGCTGTAGGAGACATATTTGGCCTGCTACAATGTCAACAATTTCTTGGTTTATGATTGTGGTAATTTACATTCATTCATTCATTCATTCATTCTCATTCGGCTTAGTCCCTTTATTCATCAGGGGTCACCACAGTGGAATGAACCGCCAACTTATCCAGCATATATTTTACACAGCGGATGCCCTTCCAGCTGCAACCCAGTACTGGGAAACATCCATACACACCCATTCACACATACACTACGGCCAATTTTGTTTGTTTTATTTAATTCACCTATACCATGTCTTTGGACTGTGGGGGAAACCGGAGCACCCGGAGGAAACACACGCCAACACGGGGAGAACATGCAAACTACACACAGAAATGCCAACTGGGCCAGCCGGGACTCGAACCAGCAACCTTCTTGCTGTGAAGCTTTGCGCTTAACATTTTAATACAGCCATATAAAACATAAAAAGACAAATGTATCCATCATAAACTGTATATCACATGAGCGGGAGTGATTTGACCACAGGCACAAGACTGTAGGTAATAACAGCTAAGCTGATATTGAGTAGCACATTTCATTTCCTGCTGTTTATGCACAGCTTTGAAATCTGCAGTCTGCAAAAACTGCAATGAAACCAAACAGAATGGAGCAAAACCCTGTCCTGAGCTGGAGCAACTGAACGCCTATGAGGCTGTTTTTGCATTCCACTATTTCTTTTAACTTGCATTAGATTAATGTTTTCATTGCGCTCACCTATTGCATCATCTTACTTAAGTCATGTTTAAAGAGTTTTTTCTCCTCCACAGACCACTGCTCAGAATCTTGTTCACATTATACTGATCTAAAGTCAATATTTATGAACAACATTCAAGTAATATCATACTCTACTTGTCACATTTTAGGTTGTCTTTTTTCCTTAAATATTCTCAGGCTGTATTTGAAACAATGAGCTAAACGCACTCCAATTACATTCATTACACATTCTAATTGATGACAGACAGAGCATCACTAAGACAGTCAAAAGGACAACTCATATTCATTACTGATTTGGTCCCCAAAAAGCAAATACAAACGCAAAGAAACTACACATAAGAGCCAAGGAAAAACAAAAGTGTGTAGTGCTAAACCTATGCCACACAGCTCTGGTCTTCCTTTGGCAGCTAAAACAGAATTAAACATGGCTATTATTTTTTTAAGTAAATAGCATTTTATATCTTAAACACACATTTAATCAAGAGAATTATGCTCTGAAATAGTTCATATCAGCAGTGGAAAAGTATGGTTTTGCACTGTCATATATCATCTATTGAATAAAACCAGATAGAAAATGAAACGTACTGATCTTCTAGTTTGTAATGCCTCTTGAAATCACTTTAGCAAATAAAAATTTTTTAACAACTATAATGGGCATCATCTGAGCTGGTTGTGGAGGTTTGGGGAGCTGAAAAAAAGTAGGTAGAGAAAGACACCCTGCAGCCTGAGAGGAAAAGATATTTAAAAAACAATGTTATCATTTCTAGTGGGTGTGACTCTTTGCCTGGTTATCTATGCACTAACACATTCACAAGCATAGGATAGACTTTCTGTGAAAACATGAGCTGAGCTTAAAAAAAAAGGTGATGTTCATATCACAACGATGTCAGTAGGCATCTCTGAGCTTATGCATGTTGCTCCTTTTCATTCAGAACAGATGACAGCACACATCTCATTACTGCTTTCATTCATATTCATATTTAAAATCAGTTTAAAAGGCAGTTCTGTAGTGATGGCAAAAAATAAAGCAAAATCATAGTGCTCATAACATTGGTCTGACAGAAGAGGTTATTAGTCAACTCTGCTTTCAGTTATTTATTATTCATATCTAGCCTTTGGTAAAAATAGCACAAATGTTAAAGACCAAATGTGAAAACGCATAGCCTTTTTCAAGAGGTGAAATTTGCTTGATTTGCAAAAGCTTAAACAAAGCCAATTTAAAGCTCCAAAAAAAAAAAAAAAGGATATGAGGTAATAAAACATGTAATGCAATGTGTATTTATATAGTGCATTTATTGTGTATGGCCATACACCCAAAGCACTTCACAGTCATGAGGGGGTCTCTCCACACCATCACCAGTGTGCAGCATCCACTTAAATGATGTGACGGCAGCCACAGGACAACGGTGCCAGTGCACTCACCACACACCAGCTATAGGTGGAGTGGAGAGACAGTGATACAGCCAATTCAGTGGATGGGGATGATTGGGAGGCCATGATGGTTAAGGGCCGATGGAGGTAATTTGGCCAGGACACTGGGGTTACACCCCTACTCTTTACGAGAAGTGCCATGGGATTTTTAATGACCACAGAGAGTCAGGACCTCGGTTTAACGTCTCATCCGAAAGACGGCGCCCACTGACAGTATAGTATGCGATTACCTAAACATAATCCCAAAAAAATATTTTTGAATTGTAAAAAAATCCTCAGCTCTGGTAGACTCCAGTTCATATTTTTTCTAACAATTGTGTGTACCATTCAAAAGCTTATCCTGTTATTACATTAAAGGCTATTGTCGTTTACCACTGGCAGGAAACTGGTTTCCTCTGTGAGGCTGCTCTGATAAAGTCACAACAATTTCTTTTTTATTATTATTTATTTTTATTTTGAAGCACCTGAAGAACATCTCTCATCATTATGAGCCTCTTATAATCTATTCTATGCCTTTGTTTCTGGACATAAAAATGAAATATTAATGTGTGTTAAGTTGCCACTGCTAACATTTATAATTTATCTGAAATCTAAATATGCAAGATCTACAATAACTAATTTACTCTAAATTTGCATTAAGCTCAGATACATACTTTGTTTTTGTTTTTTTAAACATGCATACACAGCAAGCCTGGTAATTTTTGGCAATAGAATAGACGGTGTACATGCTTGATGTTGCAATAGTTTGTCCGGGTGTCAACAATGAACAGTTTCATAGAAGCAAGAAAGATGGAAAAAACAGAACGAGAACAACATCATGCTACTGAAGACAGCAAAACAATAGTCGCATGTACTTATGAGTACATATATGACTTTGAAAAGATTAAAAACTATGGCCAACTTTCAGAACGATCAACAAAATCAATTACATAAATTTAATTGGATGTTATCACCAAAATAGAATGTTTAATTTTGACATTTCTGATGTTAGTGGAATTCTGCTAAAAATGTAATGCCTCCCTATACATCCTGCACTGCACTTGTAACTCCTATTTTTGTTGTGGTGGTTAAATGTGAGAAATTTTCCACATATGTGCTGCCAAACAGAGTTCTGGAGAACAATAAAGAGCTTTAGGTCAGACAAAACTTCAACCAGGCAGTATATTTTTCAATGAAAGTAAACTCGCTTTATAGTGCTCCAAACAAAACAGCATCAGATTTTATTTACCCACAATTTTCACAAGCGACTGTTAATGCTGGACTGTGGGAATATGAGAAAGGCAACTTGTGGGAAGATCCATCAATTTGAAGAAGCTAACATTAACGCAACTAGAAACATATAACATTGCGAAACGGTTTACAAAAGCATTTGGGTGTAGCTGGCTTCTTTTTCCAACTCACTTCATTTAAGGGGTTAACAACTTAATTTGTATGTTTCTCAACAACAAGCCACTTCATCAGTGGTAAGTGTAAACTCTATATTTGTTACCTCCAGTCTTCATTCACTGTATGAAAAAACTGATTAAACAAAGCTGATTAAACAGAGCTCACAGATGTTGATGTTACAGGGAGATAACAACATGTTTGAGTTGATATTCTAGCCAAAAAGGATGTCAACAAACTGTTTTACAGTTGTTTTCACAGCTGGCTAATAATAGCAACAAAGAAAAACATAAAAATGGATACAAAACGTTTCAACAAAATAATGTGGCTTGCACTTTAAAAAATTACTCTTATCACTCATGTTAGACAAAAAAAATCCGTAATTTAGCAGTATTCCGCATATTGTGATTCATGTTTTTATTTATTTATTTTCCCCATTTATTTATGCTTTTGAATTGCATTGTTGGACGCTGATCTTTCTTCCAAAAACTTTTAATCTTGAAACATTTAAATAAGTGACTTTTATTAACATTTTTATAGTTTAAAGTAAAAAGTAAACGAAATTATATCTAATCGCGATAAAATTTATGTCAATAACAATAAGCTCTGGACTTTTTTTTACTCTAGACTGATCTAAGAGCCAATCACACAGCAGAAATGTGCAATAATGAGAATCTATAGTGTGTTGATATTAGAGATGTACCGAATTTTCAGCCACTGAACATTTAACGGCCGAAATTATGCTATGCCATTTAATGGACCCTCTCATTTTTGTGGCTTCAGTCATTGTTGGGGTACTCTTTTTAAATCTGGAAGCATTAACAACTTGTATCGAAATATATATCGTTATTGTTCAATATGGAAAATAATTTACAGAGACTGCATTTTTGCCATATCGCCCAGCCCTAGTTTAAAGTGATCTATTGTTTAGATTGGAGTATATTACAGTACAGTACAAAACCTTGGAATAAGCTGACAGTACATTTTCTGCTATTTTACAAACTTGTTTCTCTAAACTGCTAAAATGTCAATAAAAGTCACTTTGTTAAACTGCAGAGTTGAATTTTTAACATCAAAATTCGACAGAGCAGAGATCAAGGTCCCATAATGCAATTCACAACCGTAAATAAATGGAAAATACTTGTGAATCACAAAATACAGAAACTGTTAATTAACAGATATTTCTTACAGTGTAGATTACTTGTGAGATGCTTTTTGCATTTGAGGTGAATCAGCATGTCATTCGTGCGGTTTGCACTGACTTCATATGTAATCTACTACTTGCATGCAATCTAATCTAAATTCCCATTATATTTATAAATCTTAACAGCTGAAAGCAAAGAAACTGCAAACATTGAGCTCTTTCTCTCAAAATTACTTATAAATTGCAATTATGATGGAAAAACTCCCACACTGCTGACATCTTGTCAAACTTTTCAAAAGTATACATCTGGTACTTGCAACATGTCAAGACACGCACTGTAGAAGGCACCAATCAAAATCGCCACTGCTAGTAGCACACATCTGAAACGGATCGTTTAAATCCTTAATTAATCTGCTTTATTAAAAAAAAAAAATCTGACTGAGAAAATAACATAAATAAATGTTTGATTTTGTTTAGCTGATAAAGGTTCCATGGTGTGCAATTATTCTCAATACTTTCAATAAGGCCTATACTACAGCCTCATATTACTATGCCAATTGATTTCGATAATTTCAAAGGTCCTATCAGGCTACAGAAAGCCAACTCCTAGAAAGGCAAATAAACAATATATGCACAGACATATAGCCCTGACAAATTCAATCAACTAAAATTGTTTCAAAGCTTAAAAGCTACATTACATTTCAATAGAAAAAAATTACAACAAAGTTTCAATTTTGCTATTAAACGGAACTTTTCCCATCATGGCCACATAACCGCCTTAGTCTAGAGTCAGGGAATTATCCATTACATATTTCAACTCAAGGCGATGTAAGAAATCGCAAAGAGATTTGAGACTGTGGCTGAGAATGTGAGACACTGCTGAGATCTATGCAATTAGTGACAACAAGGGGGGAAAATGGTAGCAGTTTGTCTTTTGCCCTGGGCAACAACAGCTAGATGAACACCAAATACATGAGAAACCATCGAATCCCATAGCAACAAACACATCCGGGCCAAAACACATCACAAAATAAAGCTGTTCTGTCTAGAAAACTGACTAATAACGGTATGCATAGTATTTAATTCTGTTAGAATGAAGTTAATATGAAATGCAGCAAGTAAGACTTTAGGAAACACATTTTTACTATTAACAGATTGCTTATTAGCATTACTAATTACATTACTAATCATGACTACAAATACAACTACCACAAATTCCTGATTATCAGCAAACAGTAATGGAGAGTTTATTTAGAGGAAATTCTGAGTTAAAAGTGAATATGTGTTTCCAAATATATTATATCCAAATATTACAAATATAAATACTAATACATAGACGCAAAAAACGCCTTGGTTCAGTTCTTTAAAATTTATCTTAAGCAGCCTTGTTTAGCACTGTCAGACAGCCAAATAGGACAAATAAGTTTAACACTGACAGACTAGTACTATTGAAAACGTCATCACTTCCTGCCTGACAGCAAGGGCACTCTAGGTTTCAGCAGAAATCTGAATTTACGAGAAGCGTATAGCAATATACGTTGGAAATAATTTCTATAAGTGACTGCAACGGCTGTGTTGTCTGACGACAGCAACACACAGCCAATACTACCCAACTAACTAAAGGGTGGGGGGGTCCTAAACTTCTATTGTTGGTAAACAATGTTATTATAATTAGCACAGACCAAACCCAAACTCTAACAGTGAACAACACAATATAGAAAGTGAAGGTTATTAGGCAGTATTAACATGGTAACTTTTGATGCAGTTTTGATCACCAAATCTGCATTTGTACAAAATTACGTCTGTATAGGACAAGTGAACTAGACAAGTAAAAACACCCCCCGTCTCTTGCGTGGAAGTGATTACAGGAAAGGCGTATAGTCTTTCATTTCGTCCTCGTGTATTTTCAGACATTAACTCACAAACATTACGCACTCGACATCGCACTTCAAAAATGCCACATCAGACATGCAAACAGAACAGAAAGGTACAAATTGAATCAATTTCTTATCGGTCTCAACTCCAGTTAAGTTAGCTAGCCAGGCTGCCTTTGACAGTTAACGTTAGCTGCAACATATATTGCCATTCTTCTGAAACATCCCACTCAAATTCATTATGAAAATACTTCACCACGCTGTCTATTGCAAATGCTCTTACACACGAATAAACCACAAATTCCACGTGTTTTACAATAAAAGTTGTTTATTTTTAGTGTTTGGTTTCACTTCCGCACTCTCTATGGTTCACCCCTCCCGTACTAGCTTCAGCTAAAGCACAATCCGATTAACCGTCACTTTTTCCAGAAACTAAAGCAAAACCCACTTACCGTTGGAGTCGCTTAAGCAGTAAAACAATATCAGGAGTTTGAACAAAACCATATCGAGTAAATTCATCGCTCGTACATTGACACCGAGGCTGGTTTGGTTGTTAGTTTAGCGGGTCTTAAAGGCGCAGTCGCCCTTGATGAGTGTTTGTGTATGTGTGTGCGCGCGAGTGACGACTGCTGCGGCTCCGCGCTTGTCTCTAACGGCCTGACGTCATGCGCAGGCAGAGAGGAAAACCACGCCCACCGCCTCTTACAAAAGCCAGAAAGACAACGATATTATGTCGAGACTTCTGTTGAACTTTATGAAATAAATTATATTAGAGAAGAAAATTACTGCCGTTTAAAAATGAAATTAACATTGGGTGTGGTTCTCTGAGATCTGTTCTCCTGCCAAATACGTGTGTGTATAGTTCTAGTATGAATGAATGAATGAATGAATGAATGAATGTAATAATTAAATAATGAATGAATGAAATAAGAAAATAGTGATTGAATGAATTCTGTCATAGAAATAAAAGCGGCATTTCCCCTGTACATTAAGTCTAAAAATCAAGATACAATTTGTAGTTTATATTTTACTCAACAACAGCTAAATGCAAACTTACATACACTTCAGTTTTTACTGTAAAAAATGTACATTTAATTTTGACTAACCAAACTCCTAACCCTGACAGAAATACATTTTAGTATAAAAATTATTTATTCTTTTATAAACTACCATTACGAAAATTGTCCATGGTTTTATTATAGTAAAAGTGTAAAAACAATTTGTTTAAACACAGCTATACTACAAATACTATGGTTAGTGTAGCAAAACCGTTGTTAATTTGTGGTTACAATGATTTTACTACAAATAAAACTCCCATGGTTATTGTAGTTAAATTATTGTAACCACAAATTAACTATGGGTTTGCATGGTTTCATAGAAAACGTCCATTAAAACGTTCCTAAATAAAGGTTTTGTCAGATTTACCTTACTTCTGGGATCTAGTATCCCCAAAGAACACACACACACAAAGGTACAAACAATACCCAAATCAACTAAGTAGGTCGATACTGCCACCGTGCGGTGGATAGACGCATTACTTAATGGGTTTATTATCGTGGTTTCTTATGGAATACGCTGCGTGACGTCACGTCAATATCCATGAAAAATGTACCGTCTTTCACACGTGACCACAATATGTGAGGAGAAATGCGCGAAAGATTACATTAATCCATAACTAATCCGTAATCTGGAAAAAAAATGATATTTTTAATGTTTTATATATTTCACGTGTTAGCATAGTAAAGTAAGGAATACGAACAAGGTATTAGCAACTAGGATTAAAGCAATAAAACTAATTAAAGATCAAAAAGTGGCCTGAAAAAGAAAAGCAACAACTTTGCTTATAGAAAGAAATTCTTTAAAGTTGTTACACGGTGACCATTATTTCAAAGGTAACATTTAAACACAAGACTTGAATGACTTTTTTGCCCATGCAATCCTGCACGCCTTTTTATGTGCAACACAAAAAGAAATGCAAGACCGAGTGTAAACTTCAGTTCACATTCTTCCTCTCGGATTTTCAATTCCAATATTTCACAAATAATACAACAACAACAAAAAATTGTTCACGTTTGTAACTACATTATATTTAGGAAACGATGACATAATTCTCGCGTTTAGGCGAACTGTCCCTTTAAGTTGCTAGTAAAAATGTCATACAGTCGGTGGTTGTGAATAGTCGGGCTCGGTAAATAAGTGTCCATGAAGGGATGACGTCAGAGGTGGAGATGTCATGGCGTCGTCGGAGCTGAGACTGGAGCTTGCCATCTAGTTAAAGGTTGTCGTCGATGCGTTTAGTGAAATGGAGAAAAATGCAAACCCTCATCGAGACGCAGGAGGAAGTGTCCTGTGCACCGCTATTCCCGCGGAGCCCGCAGATATCAAAACAGCCGGCGGAATGAAAGATGTCTGCGAGAAGAGAGAGACTTTGAGTACTTGTGCAAGTGCTAGCGGTGCTAATGCTACACCCTGCACACAGACATTAGATGCTGCTGAGACGGTGAGCAAAACCACACAGCCGGGCGTTTTACTGGAGACACTGTCGCCCGATGCGGCCGATCAGCTGAGCAACGGAATGGGATACGAGTCGCCGTTGACCGCTGCTGGGAATAAGGAGGGTGGCACCTCAAAGTTAGTAAACAACCTCACGGGAGAGCAACCCGACATCAATAATGTGCAAGCGGACGGACAAGCGACGAAGGTGTCCAAGCCTGCTTATTTGTGTCCGGACAAGGCAAAATCTGCGAGCCCCAATTCAAACGATCACACCGTTTCCGAGGGTCCTCCGAGTGGGAGTGAGCCCAGCATCGCAGGAGAGTCCCGCAGCTTTGATTCACTCGAGTCCTTCTCCAACCTGAACTCCTGCCCGAGTTCAGACCTCAACAGTGAAGGACTGGAGGAGAAGGGACTGGCTTTGGCTATTCAGAGTGAATATGGGGCCGAGGGGATGAAAATCCCCTGTCCCAAAGACAGGGTGACCGGTCAGTCGTTGTACCACATCAAGTGGATAAAGTGGAAAGAGGAGAACACGCCTATCATCACACAGAACGAGAACGGGCCGTGCCCGCTGCTGGCTATCATGAATGTCCTGCTATTGTCATGGAAGGTAAATAAGATGAGAGGCTTCTTGTTTGACAGGTCATACTATCGCTTATCAGCTGCTGTGTGTTTTGCCCAGTGCTACAATTGCTTTGAACATTTTGATTAGGTGCATGTCTATTAAGTAGCCCTACTATAAGTTACAAGACATCAGTTCCTTTGTTACTGATATTACATTAATGCTCATAGGATGTCTTTTCATCTTAGTTTTTGAGAGATGGGAGTTTTAAAGTCTGTTCATAAACACTTATAGCAGCAATAAGTATAAAGTTCTAAAAGTCATTATAAATATAAAAGAAGAGTCCACACTGCAGATATAACTATAGATAATTTGTACTGTTGGAATCAAATCCAGGATGATTTTTTTCCTAGCTGATGATCAATAAGATATACTGCCATTGTATAAACAGCTTGTAATGAAACCTTTAAAAATGAGACCTTGCCTGGCTTTCTAGTCTGTCTATGAAAACTTGTAGACTGATTTTTGTTTAAAGGACTCGGTACATTTTTACCAGGAAAATCAACAGGATGTGACATTTACACCCGCTCCCAAGAGTCTCTCTTCCATTTAGTGATACATGCACATATGTTCAGAAAAAAAATCCTTAAAGAGCCATTCTGTACTGTAATGTCAGTGTGTCATGCAAAGAAAAGGAACTACAGTCTCATATCTATGTAGTCTATAGTCTCAAATATTTTATAATCAAACTATCACAAGGGTAATTTTAATGACTTAATCTGTTGACATGAAGCCAGCACTGGAGCATGGCAAACATATTAACATCACCATGATCACATGCTTTCTGAACCGCTGCTTTCTCACCACTGCCATTTTTGTTGTTTATTTTGTTCTTGAGAAAAAAAGCACACAACACGTATGTAACGCATTCTTTTGAACACTTTTAGTACCGTGGGTGGCATGTGGATGTTCACAAACAGTACATTGATGCAATGTGTTTTCCAAATTCTTATACGTTTTAGGCAAATAACGAAAACAAATTTGAGTGTATCGGGGAACTGAGAAGCAAGCACAAGCAATAAGTTGTTGGCTGCAGTTCAGTTAATGACCACCGGTGTTGCTACTACAATAGACAACAAAACTGCAGTGCATGCTTATAATAAACAAGATGATATCGGCTGTTTCTCAATATGAATTCTTCAGCGTTCTTGCATCCTCCTGTTCTCGTGTAACGTTATCATCAACCGCCAAAGTTCAGTTCCAAAACTCAAGACCGCAAGAACGAAGGATGCACCGATGCCGACTTGAGCACACAACTCGCTCGAGAAGTCCCAGAAGTCATTGCGACTCAATAAAGGAGGTGGGAAATGCAGCATTCTATACCTGTTTATTATTAAAGTTCAGAGATATAACTTATTTATCTCAGAAGTTTCCCTAAATGAGACGGTGAACGTAAACATGAACATGAAAATCTTAATAAATGCACAAACACATTAAGGGTGTTTATTTGCTGAACTTCGTATTAAAATATATATTATTTGTTTTGTGCAAAGTATATTTGTAAGGTTTTTGTGCGTGTTATATATATTGAAAAGGGGAAAAACAATAAATTGTTGCATGAATGCTGTAATGTTTAAATAATTTTCCGTTAAAAATACGTGAAGGTCATGTGATCATCATGAAGAACGCAGCATCTCATTTCTCACAGGACGCATTCTGTGTCCTCGCGGTCTCCCGAGTTCGTTCTTCCGAGGTAACCTCGCAAGAACGCTCTCCATGAGAACGCAAGTCTCTGCGTTCTTGTAATTGAGAAACAGCCATCGTCTGTTAGAGTGGATACTAATATAGTTATCGTTATCTTGCTGTAGTGTGAATGAGCCTTTATTCTTGTGCAGATCGATCTCATGTTGACGCCTCATGACCCACTCTGTCTTGCAGTTGCTACAGTTAATAATAATAATATTATTTATAATACACTTCCTTTATGCAGGGATGGTATGGGAGAAGAAGCATGTGATTTATGTGAAACATTCTGCAATACAATCCGCACATCTCAGAAATCTAATTCATCCAGCCCATTAGGGGACAGTATAAAGTTAGTTTAAAAACACTGAGACAAATATTGTGCTAGCTAAATGTAAACTTCACTGCTGATTATAATTATTTTGTTAATCTTTGTTTCTGTAAATGTGATTTCATTAATGCAAACCTGTAGCCAATAAAGTGGCTAAGCAAATAAAAATATTTGCAGAGATGAAATGTGTTAAAAGAAATGGAACGCATCTTTTTCTTATTATGAAAAAGTATTTAGTAATAATGTTTTGTGCAAACTAGTGAGATTATTTAGATCGACTTTGTGTTTTCATTTTCGGATTATTTTTCTCCTCCAGATTTTTAAATAATGTCCACGTTGTTGTGAATTTGTAGACGCATAACAGTATTTTTGTTTGGTCCTAAACAGCCACTTTACAGACACAGATAACTTCTGGCTTTCAGCCCTGGACTCATTTGCATTATAAAGATGACATTTAATTATTGGCTATGACAGTGAGTTGGCAGGCACATGAGGCGCTATTTCAGTGCTCAGTCTTTCATCTTGAAAAAAGAGGCACTATGTTTTTCAGCTGTGACTGCTTTAAAAGCCACTGGCATCTTCTGGAGATGATAGCCACATTCATGCTGTTTTTAAGATGTTCTTTTTTTCTTTCTCTTCTCGTAGCACATTTATGCTGTTACAGCAGCTCATATATACAGCCTTATGTATGTGTGTTACATAACAACATTTTCCAAGGAAAAGATGTCTCGTATATGGCCATGTGCAGTTTGTCATTTAAGCTGGTTTTACAATAATTTCTCTCTGATTCTGGCACAGGTCAAGCTGCCACCAATGATGGAGATAATAACGGCAGAACAGCTGATGGAATATCTGGGTGAGCGTTTCATTTGCATCACAATTGTGGATTATCATTGTTTTCTTGATGTGACAGAATCCGTGCACTAGAGGGATCGGTAGAAGTTGGTTGATGTTTCAAGTCATATTTAATTTGAAGAGCTAATAAAGAAAGCTGCCGACATGAATATATGGGCTCACTGACAGCACAATTATGGAAAAATTATGCTTGAGTGTTTCTGGCTACTTCTGCCTGCAGCTTCATGTCACTAATTGCTAGTTCGTTCCCAAAAATAAAATGTAAATTTATCCACATAGGACACCAAATTACAGTAAGAACTATGCAAAAGCTAGTCATGTCATCCTAATTATAGGATTGTGTAGTGTAATTTCAGCATATACTCTCTGCTTAGGCATGTGCTTCAACATGAAAATCTGAGCTTTTCTATGGCTTCAAGAGGTCATTCTGTAAGGACCGGTTTACATCTGATATTAAGATGTATTTTTCGGCAGTCTGATCTCAAGTGGACAATGCTAATTACAGGTGTAAACAGTGTATGAATCATTTTGAGCTTGTCTGCCGTTAACCACCTCCAGAGATTGTCAAAAACAGATTTGACCAGATTGCTTTCGTAAAGTAGACACTCCTGTGGTGAGAGAAATTCAAACAGCCACAAAATACCCCTTAATATCTACCTACTTGACTTGTCTAAATCTTAAATGGCATGATATGTGCTAAGCATGCTGGTCAGACAGATTTTAATCTTTGTATAAAATCAAGTGTAAAAAAATTCATTCTAAAGTCCGGGACACACCAAGCCGACAATTAGCATCTGGCAGGCCAGTTTGTTTGCTGTGTTCCACACGTCACCTCTTGTTGGGCTCACGTCGAAGGGAGTTTGCCCGATTCAGCATGTAGAATCGATGTCAGCCGTCGGTGAAAAGAGCGCTCTGATTGGCTGTTCAGCTACGAATCAGAGCACGAGAATAAAAACTGAAGTGACAAACTGTCATTTCACTTAGATGTTTGAAAAATATGCTTTAGCATATTATCAGACATATTTGCACAAGGGAATCCCTCTGTGATGAGCGAGAAGTACTGTGAAAATGGTACGTAAATGCAGCTTTGTTTACAGTTTGTATGTGTGCAGCACTAGTATCGGATAAGGCCACCCTCTGCTGTCGTCCATTTGGTGTGTTCATGTGACGGGACCAGATGCAGCTGATGTGAGGCGACAAAACAGTTTTTGTCACCACTAGAACTTTGTCGGGTTGGTGTGTCCCAGGCTTAACTCAAATGCACAGCGGTTTGTGTAGTCTGAGGGCTCTCAGAGTTAAACCTTCAAGATCAGAAGAAGCTCATAAATACACCCACCCATAGACCCTTTCCTCAAAACAATGTTGAACAAAAGAGACGTTAATATATTTCCCTCATCTGAGCATCCAAAACACTTTCTAAAAGCATAGTTCACTCAAAAATGAAAATTCCATCATCATTTAATTACACTTGACTTGTTCCAAACCAATTTGAGTTGTTTGTTCTGTTGTGTTCAACAGAACAAAAAAAGCAACTCAAAGTGGTTTGGAACAAGTCAAAGGTGAGCAAATCAGAAATTTCATTTTTGGATGAACTATCCATTTAATACCAGTTGTAAACAGGGCCAAAATCAAATCAGACAGTGTTGCGTGTTCAATAAACAGCCTGATAAACATCAGAGAAGCAGAAAATGTGATATGCCTTTAGGTGCTGATGGACAGCACCAGATCAGGGAAATACCCAGGGGCTCATCCTCTTGTAACGTCACACAATCCAGATTCCTATTTCCAATGTGGCATGTTGACCTGGAACACAGAAGTGTTGCATTACTGCAGTGAAACACTTGCCTGGACCTCACTTTCTCGCACTGCATTAAAAACACTTTACTTATTTAAACGTCTTTAGTACTAAATATCACTGATGGAATTGTTCAAAAAAGTACTGTACTTCAAACTAAGAAAGTATGCCAGTTAGATGTTTATAAAGCCAAAATTGTGACTGAAATTGTTTGATCAGATCTGAATGTTGTGAAACCTTATGATGACTGTTTAACTGTAAGCAGTTTTTTTTATTTTGACTCGCAAGCTTCAGTAATGCCAAGTATGAGATGAATATAGATATCAGCTGTGGAGGTGTTGTTCAGAGGTCCAGTGGTTTCTTTTAACACTCCTTGAAGACCTTTAAAAGCACATTTAGTCATTTAGCAGATGCTTTTATCTAAAGTAGAACATCATCGACAACAGTTCATCAAATGTGTAATCTTTGCTGAATTCACATTCAGGAATCTTTCTAGTATTTAGACTTTGTGATCTTTGCAAGCTTGTGCCTTGTTCGCCCCCTCATAAAGTGCAGTGGTTGTGACCGCAGAGGATGTGGTATCGAAATGTCATTCCTTACATGGGTGTGGTCACTATGGTGAATATATTTCAGGTTTCAAACTTGACCAACCTTTGCATGTAAGGCATTTATCCACTTTGAATAAGAGTATTTACCAATCTGGTGTGTTTGTATGGTAGATGCTGTAGGTAAATATATTATATTAATATAATGTTAAACAGAAAATTGTTGAAATGCTAAAATGTTTTTTGTTTCTAATTGTTTAATATATGTAATGTGTGTGTATATATGTAGAGATATTTGTATATTTTAAAATATATTTTCAGTTTTCATTTTAACTGTCAGTTTTACTGTTTTGTTGTATTTTTTTATCATTTTTATTATTCAATTTTTTTGTAAATTATGTTTTTACTCTGTTAGTTTTAATTATAAAATGAGAATTATTTCTTTGTGATCTTGCTGAAATAATAGTTTTACATTTTTCATTTAATGTTATGTTAAATGGAGAACTAAATACTTAACAAAATATTTACTATTGTAGTATTATAATACAACGTCACTATGACTTTCACAGATTTACTGTGTATAAAACAATTACATTCCAGCTCCATTCCTGAATGAACATGCAATAAGTTGAGAGAACATGATGTGTAATAAGGAAAAAGTGACAAGGGTACAACAGCCTCAGGTAGGAAACATAACCTACCATAGATAAAAGTGTGGGAGGTCTGCTTAGAAAACTTGATTACATTGAAGATGCTAGAGGCCAAACACACCCCATTCCCAGCTGTTTGTCCAGAGATCACTCTGAAGCACTGCTCATATTGCTGAGCTGTTCATAAAGACACCCACCAATGTGATTTAAAGCCCGCCTGACATATAGGACACAGAAATCCCCTAGACACAAACTTGTGTCAGATGGAGCGTGTGCCAGCTGGGCACTTTTTACATTTGCTGTTGATCATTTGACCTTCTGTATGTTTCTTTTGAGGTATTTCGATCACGGCTCAGAGCTGTGTCTATTCAGAAAGCGCACACTCACTTATGCTCTGAGACCATCCATGGTTAGCTACACGGGCATCTGTAAATTGCTTTTCTCTTCACTAGGTGCAGTAAGCTGTTTAACTCCATTAGACAGCATCTATCTCACTCTGCCTCTCTGCTGTACTTTACAGCACTGTTAGTGTTTCATTTCAAGGCAAAGTCAGTGGCCCATGAACAAACCCTGACAACTGCACAGTCTCATCTGATTTGATCAAGGTTCATTTCAGTTACTGTTCATTTATGGTGAAAATGCTGTAGTATGTATGCATATAACCCTAGCAGTTCTTTTACACTGATGGTTTAAGAGTAATGCTAAACAAAATTGATACATAAAGGTAAATTGTCATATTACATTTGTGGAACACAAAAGGGTAATTTTTGGACCAGTCACTCTTTTTCATGCAATTACTATGAAGCAATATAGGATACATTTACATGACAACGATGTAGCCAAAATACTCTTTTGAAAAGAGGAAAAGTTTTTCCCTTGCGTAAAAAAAAAAAAAATCACATTTACGCGACAACACATCTGAGAAAACCCCCCCCGCTGCATTAAATATGCCAGGCCAGTATTTGGTGCTGTCAACTTGTAAGTAAACAGAACTTGTAGGAAAGTCACAATGTGCAGTTGGTGGCTTTTGTGTGTGTGTGTGTGTGTGTGTGTGTGCGTGTGTGCGTGCGTGCGTGCGTGCGTGCGTGCGTGTGTGTGTGTGTGTGTGATTGTGTGTGTCTGTGTGTTATGTGAAGTAAATCTAATATTTGCTGATCAAGCGTTAGCAGTCACTTGAACAACAACAACACTACCATGTACTCTACCATTGTTGTGTTTGTTTGCGCTTGCCTTTAATCTACACCTCCCTAAACATGTAGCATGCATGCGTATGACATCATCGTTTTCAAAGATTCCAGGGACACAACAAAAATTTCCATTTTGAAAGCAGTTTCCAGTCACAAAAACTCTGTTGTCATGTAAATGAACAGGCAAATCTTTCCAATTTTTGGCTGAAAACATGGTTGTGTAATGGCTTGCCAGCAAAAATCTAGCAAGTGTCATACATTTTTATGAGCTTACTTGAGTGTCGTGTTCCAAAATATCTGAAGACTGATGTTTGTAAATTAAGAACATTATTCACTCATTCATAATAGTAAATGTTTGGTTATCAGTTCAGTGGATTGGCCATTAATAAGTGCACGCTTTGAGTAAAATCTTCAATGTCATTTTCTGACATCTCTAAAATAGAATATTCTTTGAAATTTTGGAGACACGTTACCAGTTGTTTCTAAAATAAAACACAAATGGACATTTTCCTTAAAGCATGTGCATACTGGCAAATTAACCTAAAATAACTTTAAAGCTGTATTAAGATACCTTTTAGGCTAAAACGTCTCTTCTCCTTGCCAGCTAAAAATTTTAATAAAATTCCACAGTAAAGATTGAGTAATTTTACAAGAAAACTAAATTTGAGTCTTTCTACATCAAACTTTAATTTTTAATTCAGTGTTACTTGCTGTTTCTTTGCATCTGAAATTTGCTACCAATATTTGAGCGAAAATAGTTTTTACAACAAATTTCTCTTGGTATGAATGAAAAAGTGCACCCAATGCAATTCTCTTTGGCCACATACACATTGCAGAGTTTCTAGAGTGGCAACTGCATTTCCCTTAATGATTATTTTGTATACGTTCAAACCTGATGCACTCCCAAAATTGTGATGATTAACATCGGGGTAATAGCAAGTGTTGCCATATCCATTTATTATAACCAATGCTCATTAGGCATCTTGGCGCTTAAAGGCACAGTATGTCATTTTTGCCATTAGAGGTTGTGTATTCACAACAAACAAAGGCATAGTTTGATGGCACTGTGACTGAGTGTGTAATCATGAGAGCTGCCATCTTCGTTACAACCTACTCCTGCAGAAATCATGTTGAAGGATGAGCTAAAGTATTCAAAACTTATTACAATGGTCATATGAATCAGAATAAGGCTGAAAGCCGTTAAAGCGAAAGCAATTGCTGATCAGAGATGAGTGCAAGTAGTCAGGTGCAAGCTGTGATATTTTGACATGGTGTTTTTTAACAATAAAGAGTTTAACCGAGCAACACTAGTCAAGATGTACCATGTTCACTGTGACTTCTTTTACTAAGATTATTTATTAACACGGTTGTCACAACTTGAATTTTTCAGTATTTGATTTAGGATGACGTAAGCGGTTACTGAACTCTCTGTATAGAGGACAGGATTACATACATACATAGAAACAGAATTTTACTGCAGTGTGAAATCATAATAAATGATTGAAAATAAATCATACATATCTGAAGCAACGGTTTTAAACAATGACACAATCTTAATTTTTGGCTGAACTGTTCCTTCACAGCTTGATGTAATAAAGTGAATGAGAGCAGTAAATAAATGTGCGTCTTTTTTCATTTTTATAATGAGCTCTAATTAGAAGAGTAGAGGCCCGGTATGGGAGAGACGGGGAGGTTTACTGAGAAAGAGATCAACTGGTGAAGAACTGAAAGAGAGATGAAGAGACGGCAGTTGGAACCGAGGGGTTTTTGCTGAGCATAAATAAGTGAAAGTGGCCCAAACAAACCTGTGCTGGGCTGCATTCTTGGCACTGATCAGAGGAAGCGGGAGTCTGAAAGAGTGGGCTGAAAATAAAAACAGCCGAGCTTCACACTTCTTTCTCACACATTCATGCTTTGTCAGAGCAGAAACATCTAGGCTTCCTCTGGCATTTTGAACTCGTTTGTTTTGAACCATGGCAGGTGCGATCACATATTTCAGTGTTTATCAGATCACATATCACAGATGGATTTGCTCTTCAGTGTTTGGACTCTCAGCAGTGAAAATTAAACCACACTGAACTGAACTGAACTTAAACTCTAAAAACTGAACGGACACCATTCCAATTCACTATAATCTTCTATGTGAAGCTGCTTTGACACAATCTACATTGTAAAAGCGCTATAGAAATAAAGATGAATTGTTTCTGAATTATTAATACAATGACTAGTCTCTGGGAAAACTTTGAACGGTGACAGATATGCGGAAGTCAATAGATCTGTAACCGAGTAGATTATTTACTGTGATTTGGCCGTGCTTTAATGGTCAGTCCAGCCAGGCAGACCTCCTGTACCTAGAACTGTGTATGTGTGTTCAGAATGTTAAGGAGACGGATGACAGGTGCTCTGGTATTAGAGCAAAACCCAGGGTCAGTTCCTCTCATGTCTGCCAGCATGCCAGAAGCCATGGCTGCTCCCTGTCTCTTCTCCAGACCCCATCACAGGTCTGCAGGAGAGTTTGTTTGGACAAGACAATAAAAGGAGGACAATGGTAAACTCGCATAGAGGTCAAACGAAATGTTGAAGTGAATTCTGAAGTATTTGTTTTGAGGGGGCTACATGATTTAGGAAACAATTGGTTGATTTTTTTAAATGAAAGTTGAAGCCTTTAGGAGTCATATTGCAGTTGTAGTTTTATTAAAATTAATTGTGAAGCTCCTTGACAGTCACTTGCATTTCTATAACAGCAGAAGGAAATTAAATACTCTGCCTGTTATGGTTGTGAAACTGTAAAGGATCTACTATTATTTCTGTGTGCTCAGCAAAACATTGTGCTTTTATTGAATGAAGAAAGCAAAAAGTGTGCATGCTCTGGCATCTTATCAGACTTTTAGATTTTTTGAATTTTTATATTCCCCAGACCAACTGAGGCAACAAACACTTTAGTGAGTCTTTTCAGATCTGTGCATTACACCGTTGGTGTCTGTTGCCATTGGTCAGCATTGTTTTCGCTGACTGAACTGAACACTGTTTATCAGGTTGTGAGATATCTGAGATGTGATGTACTATAATGTGATGATTGCATGCACTGAAAAAAACAATTCATTGAATACAAATTTGGATACAAAAACCACAATTTATATGGGCTGAATTCACACAAACCAATTAAGTTGAACATTACTAAATTAAATTTGTTTGTTTACATTCAGCCTATATAAATTGTTTGCAACCAGTTACCTTAAAAAAAAAAAGTAAATCCAATGAATCTTTTTTTTTTTTCAGTTTCATTTTTGTCTTTTTGTGTGTGTCTGTTGTGCTGTTTTGAAGTTGAAATTTAGCCATTTCAATATGAATCCACTCAATCTAGGATTCTGCTTGAGGGTGAAAAGTCTGCCAAACTTGCTATGTTTCACATCAGGTTCAAGTTGGTCTCTCTGACCAACAAAAAAAGCTGCTTGTTTTGAAAGTGACTTCTGTGTGAACTGTGCTTCATACTTTGCTACACAATGGACAGTAGACCCTTTTGTTCTGAAATGTAAAAAAAAAATGTAGCTGAACTTTTAATGATAACCCCACAAATGTGGTTTGAGTTATCGTATGTTTACATGTACTTCAAGTTGGATTTCAGTCTGACTAAAGCAATATTTAGTCTTTTTAAAATGTCACGTAAATGTCACAGACACAAATGTCACGTAAGCTTCATCTGGCATACGTGCATGTTGATGAGATTTCATTTGCCCTCTGTTTGAATATTTAATTATTCAATTATTATTAACTATTTAATTATTGTTGAGGCACACATATTTGGACAGAAGGATGAAGAGTGTAACTGAACGACTCAAAAACCCTTGGCTAGTTTGATCCACAAAAAGAGGAAAGCTCCAGTCTCTGTCCTGCACATTATTGGCCTACATTCATGCTAAAGCTGAAAATACTTTTTCAAATGCTAAGTAAATACAGTTTGGGCACAATTACACGAAGATGAATGACTGTCTAAAATGAAAGTAGAAATTTTAGATTAAAACCAAATTTGCTGTCTTGATGAGATTTAATGTTGATCTGTGCCTATCATTACAGTCAATGGGTATTTATCGCAATTGACGTCAATATTCTGATCCTGTCTATGCACAAAGCAATTTGAGAGTCACGTTTGTTAGTGAATACCATGTAAATGTAGCCAAAGTGAAAATAAATATGGGACCTGCTAAAAGTTATAATTGTCTTCTCAGAGCAAGTGAGCTATGAGATGCCATCTCTGACTTATATCAAGAATTAAGTCACAGATAAAGGCTGTTTGTTAACAACCCATTCAGTTATATTCACACATTAGCATGGTTTTAAATGCTATATTGCTTATATAAAACAGGTAAACAGATTTTTGTTGAATTGTTTTAGGTATTTGGTTGAATTGCTTTTAGCACAGCTAGATTTTGGTTTTATTGTTAATTAAAATGATAAAAAATAGTATTTATTGAAGCACTGTCGCCTCACAGCAAGAAGGTCGCTGGTTCGAGCCCCGGCTGGGTCAGTTGGCGTTTCTGTGTGTAGTTTGCCTGTTCTCACCGTGTTGGCGTGGGTTTCCTCCAGGTGCTCCGGTTTCCCCCACAGTCCAAAGACATGCGCTATAGGTGAATTGATAAGCTAAATTGGCCATAGTGTATGTGTGTGAATGCGAGAGTGTATGGGTGTTTCCCAGTGCTGGGTTACAGCTGGAAGGGCATCCACTGCGTAAAACATATGCTGGATAATTTGACGGTTCATTTCGCTGTGGCAATCCCTGATTAATAAAGGGACTAAGCCGAGGGAAAATTAATGAATAAGTATTTATTAAAATAAAAAGGGTTGAAAAATGTTGACTTAAAATATTTTATATTAAAATTACTTGAAAAATAAAGTCTCTGTCTTCTGTATTACTGGCTTAGAGCTGCAGAATATATTTTTTCAGTATCGAAATCACAATCTGTGTATACACAGTCAAATTGCAGGATTTGCAATGTTGAGTTGGGAATAAAGTTGACCAGGAGCCACAGTTCAGATTTATAGTCACTGCTCACTGCAGAGATTAACCATAATGGAGTGAAAGTTTATCATTTTTATTTTGTGTGTGCGTGTCCGTGTCCGTGTGTGTGTGTGTGTGTGTGTGTGTGTGTGTGTGTGTGTGTGTGTGTGTGTGTGTGTGTGTTTTTTAAGACAGTGTAAGAGTTTAAAACACACAGGCACAAGAAATTGTACCATGACAAGAATTCTATCAAATTATTTAGATAATGAAGACTATGCAGTGTTATTTTATTACATTTTATTATTCAATTTCTGTACCTAAAAATGGTTTGATACCCCAGAAAAACATTTTATTTTCCTTTTATCTTTGCTCTACTGTAATTTATCTATGCTTGTAATTTGTAATTATATTTCATGCATGATTCACTCCGCTACATAATCATAATACTTCCTCACGTTTATATAGCACTTTTCTGGGTACTTTACAGATGTTGGGTAGGGGGGAGTCTCCTCATCCACCACCAGTCTGCAGCATGCACCTGGATAACATGACAAAGTGATGAAGCCAGCTGTGATAAGGGGATGGTTAGGATGCTGGTGGGCAAATTTGGCCAAGATACCAGGCTTACACCCCTACTCTTTTCAAACGATATCCTGGGATTTTTAATGATCACAGGACCTCGGTTTAATGTCTCATCTGAAAGACTGTGCTTACTGAATAGTATAGAGTCTTCATTACTATACTGGGGTGTTAGGACCCACACAGGTTGAGCAACCCCTGCAGGCCTCACTAACACCTCTTCCAACGGCAATCTAGTTTTCCCGGTGCTCTCCCATCCAGGTACTAACCAGGCAGGAGCTTTAGTGCGCGACCATGTGAAAGCTACAGAGAGCTAGCTGCCGGTATAATCATCCCAATCAATCTAATTTAATGAATGCTTTCCAAATAGAGCTCAAAAGTCATCTGGTCTGGTGAAACAGTATACACATCGCAATGGTAGAAATACAAAATACTGCAACGTCAGATTTTTCCAATATTGTGCAGCCCTACTTGTATTCATGCTGAAGCTTGTAAATACTAGTTGTAAATTGTTTGTTTATTGGCGTTATGTAGGCAGTTTGTTAATCGCAGCAATGTGAAGAAGAGAGCCTTGTCTCCTGTAAGCATGTGTTTTTCATAAGTGCACTGTCTCTCAAATGATTTCCCTAACCCTCCCTCTCTTTCTTGCTTTTGCTCCTCACAACAGGAGACTATATCCTTGAAGCCAAGCCAAAAGAGATCTCAGAGGCTCAGCGGTTGAACTACGAACAGGTAAAAGAAACCGCAGTGACTCACCGAATACAAGCCTGTGAAAGATAGCCAGTCTGTTTACATATCTCTCCGTGTGTTTGTGTGATGGTGCAGTGCTAACACTGAGAACAAGGAGTGAAAGGTGAGGCCCAAGGCTCTGACAGTGGAGAAGACGCATGTAGAGACTCAGATAGACAGATATCTTTCTCACACTCTCGCATCTTTTCTCAAAACATCCATTTGTTCTCATAGACTTGGTCAGTAAACAGCCAGTTAGTCTCTGTGGGATTAAAGTGCCTTTAGGAAGCAACATCTTGATGAGCACCCATCCATCCCAGCAGGAAATAGGGACGTGAAAACATGGGATCACCATTGACTTGAAGGAATTATGAGAACTGGTCCATTCCAGTCTGGATCCAGCTGTTTATATAACAGCGAGACTGAATATCATCATTGTGTTGCATTGAGGAAGAGTATGAGCTGTGTGCTCTGACGTTTCACATGTAAGGAGATGGGGTCAAGAGAGGCCCTAATACTGTGTGGATGCTTGACCAGGGCCAGTGGATTGATGTTTCATGCCTTCTCTTTACTAGTCCATGTATGGGGGGTGTTTCCCACAAAGATATTATTAGAATGATTTCAAAGAATCACGTGACTAAAAGTGGAGTATTGACATCCCAGGACTAAATTATTATTATGAAAAGTGTAATAGTATTACATGATATTATAGTTTTTCCAGTAATTTTCATCAAATAAATTCTGCTTTTGTGAGCATAAAATACATAAAAGGTAGTATGTTTGTCCCAAGGATGGCCATTTAAATGTATTTTCCTATTCTTTTTGTTTAATTTTAATGATTATTGATAGCTTTGTGATATTTTCTGATAGTATAAAATTGCTAATCATTTCTGCATTAAAGTATTGCTAATATGCTACTTTTTAATTTGGCATTATAATCTATTCACTTTGCAATATCTGGCATCCAAGCAGTTCCAAGTGTGCTCTATTTTTGTACATGAGCTTGAGGTTGCGAGGATTAAGTTTTTCAGATTTTTTTCAAGTGTGTGTTCTTGTTTATTGGGGTAGGTTGAAGCTGTCTGGATTTGTGCTCTTTTTTTGCTCTTCCAGCTTGTCAGTATGAGACTATAATGAGTGTTAGCTTTGTACTTGTGTTTTGATCTAGTTCTGGCTTTTACAATGTAGCTCATCTTAGAGAATATTTTTTTTTACTAGGACTGCTTCAAGTGTATCTGAACTTCATTCATGCTTGAATAATGCGATTTCTCTACACTGTAGGTCAGCTGACTATCTTCGGCCAGGCTCCCTGTATGTGTGTGTGTGTGTGTGTGTGCGCGCGCGTTGACAGTTAGTGAAGGGCTTTTTTGGCAGTAAGAGACAGTGAGAGCGAGGCGCACACACACACACACACACACACACACACACACGCACACACACACACACAAAACAGCTCCGGAAGAACTTTAATGGGCCTCTCTGCTCTCTGTGTGCCGATCCTAGTGTTTAGCCTGTGCAAACAGTGCACAATAACATCACTCAGGTTTGACTGTGTTTATCAGCCGCTGTTCACTCTAATAGATGTTTTGATTGTATTAAAGCTTTTATAGCCATCTCGGTGAGCATCGCTGGACTGGAGCACAAAGTAAAAGTGCTGGAGAAAGTGGGTCAGGGCAGTGGAGTGGTTCAGAAACACTGGCAGGGGCACTGGGACAGAGCTGGGCCACACACAGGCTGGGTGTGGGTGAAGGTTGGAATCCGTGCCGGGCTCAGCGGGGCTGAATTGGAGTTGTGGGTGGATGGGTCTTGGCTGATCTGTCAGACCTCTAACGCTCATCCAACGCCACTGCCAGTTCTACATGCTCTCATCCACCCACTGGCCATCGGGTCAGGCTGTGCCACATTGATTCATCCTAGCCCATATTCCAGGAGAGCAGGAAACATCATACTTTAGAATCGAGCTGCAAGATGATGACCCATGTTATTCTGATCAGTGTCAAGGTGAGATGAAGGCTGCGCTCGTTTCAGTGTCAGGATACGTTTGTCAGCTTTTGTCTTCTTTCTAGTGCTAAATACAGTTTGGGTATAACAAAGATGAACGGCTGTCTAGAATGCAAGGGTAATTTAAATTTGTTGTCTTGATGTTCTTCATGGGAATTATACCACATGTTTGAGAAGCAGCAGAAGCTGGTTGAAATTAAGTTTAGAATTAAATTGTTGGAAGATGTAAAACATACATCTTAATTTGTTAGTATCATTACAGTCAATAGGTAGTTTTGAAATTGACGTCAGTATTCTGTGCTCTGATTCTATGTACAAAACTATTTGGTAGTCACACTTGTTAGTAAATACTGTAAAATACTGTACTGTAAACTGTAAAAATAATGTAAACGTAGCCAAAGTGAAAATTAATATGGAAGCTGCTAAAAGTTATGATTAGCTATGTTTCCATCAAACAATTTTTAATGCTTAATTTTTAAAATGCTTAAAAGGAAATGCCAAGATGTGCATACATTTTCAAAATGCACATTAAAAACTTATGCGCACAACTGAGTTGGATACAATTTTTATCCGAAGAGAAAATGTGCATAAACAAAGATGGAAACACATCATTTGCTGAATAGATTATGCATCAAAAAAAGTCATGTGATTTTGTTTTAACAGATCAGGTAATAATAAATATGAGGCACAATGAGATGGCATTAAAGGACAAACCAACGGACTGACCACAATGTAAAACATCTGAATTGTTGTTTTGGTCATATTAAAATCCCTCAGCCAAGTCTGTTATCAAATTGGTTCAGTATTATTATCATCTCCCAGAGCCGTCTTCAGCAGCTGTGAATTTTGTGTTTGTCTTCTGAGGTGTAAAGAATTTATTGTATAAAAAATGCCCACACTGGCTTCTCCTACCGCAGTAAAAAATATATATATATATTTTGATATTTGGCACCAGTTTATCAGGAAGTGACGACATTGTTCTCTTTGACTCCCAGAAATGCTGCTTTATTCGCAAATGTTTTATGTGATTCCAGTTTTGCACATAAAACTAATTCGCATTTGGGTAAAAACATAGCTACACTCTTCTTAGAGCAAGTGAGATATGAGATGTTGTCTCTGATCTATATCATGAATAAGCTGCAGATAAAAGTTGTTTGTTAACAAGAAATTCTGTTATATTTACATATTAGCATGGTTTTAAATGATTTACAAAAGCAATATGGCATTTAAACAGATCATTTAATTGTTTAGGTTTTTGTTTGGATCACTTACAGCACAGCTAGATTTGGTTTTTAATTGTTAATTAAAACTATTAAAATAGATTTAATTTAAATAGAAAAGGATATATATATATATATATATATCCTT
>CAIGQV010000818.1:15315075-15357387 GCA_903798115.1 Danio jaintianensis | reverse complement strand
CCTGAATTAAGCGAAAATGCAAGGAAATCCTCTGCAACAACATAAAATGGCCAGGGCAGAAATCTCAGACAGAACAGCAAAGATAATCTCACTGGTGTCCAAGGTTTCATGAGGCATGATGTATAAAGCGGTTGTTATGTGGTTGTGTTACGAGCACTAATCTCAACAACTGTCCACACGCTCATTTTGTGAGCTGTGACTGAACAGATGGTCATACTGTGAGTCTTTAAAAGTGAGAACCACACACAGATTATTGTCATTACCATAAGGTCTGAAACGTAATATCAAATGCTGTGCACACACTGTTATGCTGGAGTTTGTAGCCATGCAGTGGCTTGTGTTTGCGAGGCTGCAGCTGTCTTCTGTTCGAGACTCAGTGGAGGGTCATTATGGTCAAAACTGAAAGACAGGAAGTAAATGAGGTGAACTCTGGGTTGTTTAGAGCTCTTTAGTCACTGGTCTAGAATTATAAGATTTTTCCTGCCCAGGGTAGTGAAACAATTCATTGGGTGTGACATGTAAAAGTAATGTGTTGGAAAAAATTCACTATTCCCTCAGTATTTTTGTATTTGCCTTAATAATTCTGTTGATCTCTCTCTCTCTCTCTGTAGAATATGAGTGACGCTATGGCAGTACTGCATAAGCTGCAGACAGGTCTGGATGTAAACGTTAAGTTCACAGGTGTGCGGGTATTTGAGTACACACCTGAGTGCATCGTATTTGACCTGCTGGATATCCCACTGTACCACGGATGGCTGGTCGACCCACAGGTAAGAACTCTGATGCATTTGATGTCACCACATGATGTCATTTGAGGAGGCTTTAATGTCCCCATGAAATCAAAATCTTATCTTATCTTTAGGCTTTTATTTAGAATATGTTAACTTTGCCGTTCTCTACAAGCTAGAATGCCCCAAAACAATGGCAACGTTTCCATTTAGAAAATGTATTCATTCAAAACTTGGTCTCTCACTTCTGGCACCATGGATTGACAATTATGATGACATCAATTTGTACTTTAGATTTTCTGTCCAATCAAATGTTCTAGAATCTGAATGGTCCCTTCCTGAAGTTTGGTTCACAGTAGTGTCATGTGAATCACCGCAGTGCACACACAGTCTGTACAGGTTCAGACAGATTACATCAGCACATTGAATGTTGACATTTTTCATTTAAAAATTAATAAATAAGTGAATCTTATCTTGCACAACAATGTTTTCAATTTGGTTTGTCAGTCAATGTTTTTATCACATTGTGCCATGGTTCACAATACTGGATAAGTTATAACAAGTGAATCTGTTAAAAAACATTACTCTGTTGCATTGATTTTGGTTTCTATTTATTAAATTGACCTGTTTGAAAAGTTGTCTTTTTGGCGCTGTGTCCAGATGACTGATATAGTGAAGGCAGTGGGGAACTGCAGCTATAACCAGTTGGTGGAGAAGATAATCAGCTGTAAGCAGTCAGACAGCAGCGAGCTGGCCGGTGAAGGTGGGTTATTCACTCTTTTTATCTGCCTTCTCCTCCTTTTCCTTTCACACATTCATAAAGGCTTCTTTTTATACAAGTCAAGTACTTATCTGTAGCATACCGACTCTATGGCCTAAACATAAAATGCACATTCTTAGACAACTGTTAGTTCACTCTTTGCCAGGCTTTTGTGCAGTAGGATGTATTCATGTCTCCGACACATTCCTCCATTTCCTGAATAGCGTTGCATCATGCAAAAATATCAACTATCAGAGTGTGCCAGAGTCATTTAAGCACCCTCCATCTTTTCACAGTGTGAACCTTTTTTCCCCTCTCTCAGTGTTTGTGCCTTAATATAGCTACATCTTCATCTTTTCTTGCTCTTTATTTAAGCTCGTATCAGAATGCACTGTGTCTTTTCTCTTGCTTTACTGAATCTGATATATGCCTTTTCTTCTCTAACTGGATGTCTAACTCTGTCGCTCACACCAGTGTCTGTTTGTCGGGATTTCGACAGAATTTTGATTAGTTCACCCAAATATGATTTTCTTTATTTATCCTCGCGTTATTCTACGATGACTTAAGCCACGGTCACACTAATATTTGGGAACACAATATTTCTTTGAATGTTGACATAATATGACATAATACTTTTCTGCACCTTCATAAGAAATGAAATAAAAAATATATGCCAATACAATACTGTACCTAGACACTGTAATCCGGTTGATTTACAGTTTGCATTTTTTATCAATCTTCTCTTGGTCGCACAGTGTCATGTGATGGGAACTTGGTCTCTCCGGTCTCTCTGATAGACATCCGAATTAATGAAATTTGATGGAATGAAAAAAGAAACAAACAACAACAAAATTAATATCTTAAAATTAGAACGTAAGACTCGATACACTTTTCCAAGATCTCTTCCAAGTCAGATGTTAACTTTAAATGAGAATCAGATCAAAACGGTCAAAGTCTTATTTGCTGTTTAGTTAGGAGTGTGCAATATACATAATCTACAATAATACTGTAATTTAAACTATGTGCAAACTGACATTATCAAGTATGTTACTCACTCTGGAAATAAAAAAACAAGCCTATAATTCAAGGTAGGAAAACAGGAAATACCCCAGTAAGCAAGAAGGTCATTTTCCTGAATATCAGTATGTGAGCACAATTGCAATTGTAATATTGATACAGCAGTTCAACAAATGAGAAGTCAATAAAGAATGACATTTTAGACACAATATTGTAATTATTATTATATCATTATTCTATTTGCCGAGCAAAAACGGCTCCAAATGTCGGCACAAAAACAGACTCCCCAAATGTTAGTTACTACACAGAAATACATTTTCATCACAACCTCACACAGACACACCTACTGTTAACTATCAACTACTGCGACAGAGTCATTAAAGCTCAAACTTATTTACAAATCTGACATGACAGTGTTATAAGGCAGATATCAAGACTCTTATTTAGAGTCTGCATTGTATTGCGTGTCAGAGAGGCCTCACACTGTCTCTTTTTCCCCCCCCAGGCTTTGTGGCAGAGCAGTTTCTGAACAGCACAGCGACTCAGCTCACGTACCACGGCCTGTGTGAGCTCACCTCCACCGTACAGGAGGGAGAGCTGTGTGTCTTCTTCAGGAACAATCACTTCAGCACCATGACCAAATTTAAGGTGTTATTCCTTCAGTAATTTTAAATGAAAGATACCTCTGTGCTGCTGAGAAAACCAAAACACGCCAATAAGCAAAGTAAATTTGGTACATTTGTCTGTAGAGTGATGCTGTATGTTGGTTCCCCCCAGTGGCCAAACACAGAACTTATTATAGATTATAGATATTGGATAGCTGGATTATGTTATTGAAAAGGGTAAAAGTCCATAAACACTTTCATCTTATATACAACAAATTATACCATCTTTCTGTTAAAAAAAAACTCATACACAGTATTAGAAACTGCTTAAAATAATGTACAAAAGAAAATGCAAAGTCGGTTCAATGTTTGATCTGCACTCAAAATCTGCTACAATTAGCAACAAATAAACTCTGCAATGAACGAACAAGATCTGATGACCCCTTCCTGGATGTTACTTTTAATCACAATGCACAAATCCTCAAAAAGCGGACTTGGGATATTAATTCAGAATTAAATCAAACCAGTTAAACTAGCATATTCATTGAAAATTACTCAAATGAATTTTTATGCTTTTTATTTTAAATAACAAAAAGTGTTTTTGACTGATTTCGACATTTTATAAAAGGTTTGTTTGCTGGTGATAACCTGGAATTCTGTTGATGGTTCATTCAGAGGCAAATTTGGTGAACGTGATAGTCACCTAGTATTTGAATAGTCTTAGATGTTGACTCTGTAAAACCTTTAACTGTCTTTTCGGAGAGGTTGTAAAGCCTGTGTCTGTTATCTGGAGGAAGTGGAGCTGTTCTGTACCAGCAGGACACACTTCACTCACAGATAAAACTCCTCCATGATCCTCATGTACACACTTCAGCACAGTACACCACTGCTGTTCAGTCTGAGAGTGTTGAAGGAGAGATGGACGTGTACAATTTATTTTTTTTTTTTAATAAATGCTCTCTTTGTGTTCCTCAGGCTCAGCTGTATCTGCTGGTGACGGATCAGGGGTTTCTCACTGAGGAGAAGGTGGTTTGGGAAAGTCTGCATAATGTCGACGGAGATGGGAATTTCTGCGATTCGGAGTTCCATCTGAGGCCGCCCTCTGACCCGGAAACAGTGTACCGTGGTCAGCAGGACCAGATCGATCAGGTCAGGAGTGCTCAGGGTTTTCAGTCACTGTAATTGTTTCTTACTCTGATGTCTCTGAAAGAAAATGTGCATGGCTCCTCCAAAATAAAGCTCATGCAGTTTATTGTCACTGGGAATGATGGAGTTGTGACTGCAATTTAATTAACGTATACAAATGTTTAGAAGATTGGTGCGAGTATGATTTTAAAAGAAGAGAGATTTTAAGCAAGAATGTATTACATTAATCAAAAGAAACTAAAGACAGTTATAATGTTAGTTACAAAAAAATAAAATGCAGATTTCAAATAAATGCCTTGCTTTTAAACTTTCTATTCATAATAACAAAAATAAACACATCTAGAAAAAATATAATGGTTTCCACAGGAATAAGCAGAACTGTTGTTATTGATAGTGAGAAAGATTAACATATGAATTATTTCTAATGGACACTGATAACTGTAATATCTGCTGAAAATTCAGCTTTGCCATCATAGAAAATGTATTAATTAATAATATGTACTATAATATTACTATTTTTACTGTTGTTCTGATCAAATAAATCCAGCCTTGATGAGCATTAGAGACTTTTTTCAAAAATGTAAAAAAAATTATAATAATAATCAATCTTGCCTACAACAAGCCTTTGATTGGTAGTGCAGACAACATGTACACATTTCAGCCAAATATAGAAATCACTCCTAATCTGCTGGATATACACAATTTGGGTGTTTCAGAATTGACAACTACATTGCTGTATACATTTGTTCATGAAAATGATATGGTTTACTAGTGAATGCCATTTCCATTACAGCCTCATAATCCTGATAATCATCGAAATTTGTCTCACATTCATTCCAAAAATATGTCAAAAGTGAATTATCACAAATTATGTTGCCTTGATGGCATCAAGCAGCCTTTAGAGAAAGTTGGGAATATACAACCACGCAAGTGGTTACTTGTCCCAAAACTTTTTTAACAGAGGGTAAAATGTTCTGGGTCTTTTCCAGGCGCTTAAAAAAAAGCAATATAATCTAACCCTGCAGAGATAATTACTTAAAAAAATTACTTATTAAGGATTCAATCCTCAAGCCTTCAAATTGTTCCTAACAAATAACAGGAATCCATTTCAATATTTTAGTTCCACTTTTGTTTTTGTTATTAAAAGTGATCTCTCAATCCCATCTGTATGTCCTCAGGAAATATATTCTGTGCACCAAATGGGGTGACTAAGTGATTTCTTGACTGTGCACAGAGTAACAGTGACCCTCAGGTGACGCTGGGATCTAGAGACTGATGCTACAGTGAGACATGAATGTTGACATCCAGTTGAGACGCAGCCAGTTTATTTCCAATGGGCTTTGTAGCGCACTGCTGTCCTCGAGCACTAATTCTGCTCCATTGCCCACTGGAAAATCTCCTCAATTATTGATGTTAAAAGCTTCCCATCCCTTCCTCCTGTGCCTTTGGGATGCTTTAATGCCTGATGACCAAACAAAAGTGCTTCACGTGACACAGATCCTTTCCCTTTCTGTCTTTCTCGTGCTGTTGTATTGGCTGTTTAATAATGAAGTGTCTATATGAGTGAAGGGCTTGGAGATCAGCACGCTCTGACAATCAGTCTCAACTCTAGCACAGTCTTTGTATTGCTGTGCCATGTGGTCAGTTGCATAGCAAACCAAACGGTGCTCTTTTTTTTCCATTAAATGTTACGTAAGCTCATTACTACTGTAAGGATTCAGGCTAAGCTGTAATAAAGTGCATGCTCTACAAAGAGAAATTTATGTCAAAGGAAATTATGTCATCTACTCACACATTATTATGCTACAAAGCTGTGCGGTTTTTAGTTGATTTTATTTTGAGCACAAAATAATTTATTTAACAGCGCGTTCAGGCTGCATTTATGCAACTAAAGTGAAAGACAAGGACTAGTACACTCAAAAACTTATGTTTGCTGTTTGTTCAATCTACTTATTTAAAATGAGACGATTCTTGAGGTTTTTTGGGGACAAGTTAATTGTTTTATGTTTAATCCACTTAAATTTGTAAAAACGAATATGTTAATTTAATTCCTTCATGTTGCCCCAACAAAAATCGATTGTGTGGAACCCAGCATTTTTTTACAGTGTAGGATAAATATATACACATAAAATATCTCACTTTATTATTTTGTAACTTAATTTTGCACTGCATTTTTTAAAATAAAATTAGTGAAAGTTAAAACAATGTAATAATAATATTACAAGCTCCAAAATGTAATAAAAATAACTTCATATATTATGACCACAGCTTTACTGCGGGACATTCATTATATAACACTATTACTGTCCCCTTTTTCTGTATGAACGAGCAGCCTGGAAATTATGCTGAGCAGTTTGTTTCATTGTAAAATTTACCATATGGGTTTTGAAAATCACGAGGACTGGAGTGAATTATGACACTGTTTAAATGTTCCCCTTTGTATGTGTAGGACTACCTGATGGCGTTGTCTCTGCAGCAGGAGCAGCAGGCCTCAGACCTGGGTTGGGAACAGATCCCAGAAGGCATCAGTGATCTAGAGCTGGCCAAGAAGCTGCAGGAGGAGGAGGACCGCAGAGCGTCACAGTACTATCAGGAGCAGGAGCAGGCACAGGCTGCGGCGGCAGCAGCTGCACAGGTGATTTCATAAACTACACGCATGACATAAATTAACAAATGCAAACTTAACATCATGAAATGTATATAAAGCTTTGGAAAATATCAGTGTACATTTCACTTTAGTCTATCTTACGTAACATCACATTATCAATAATTTTTTATTTTGACTTAATGTATTAGTCATATGTAAGATCTTCTATTTGATTTTTGTAATACGTTGTTAACCTCATCCTGTTCATTTAGTCAAGTATTAATCAACTGCATGTCTGAGCATTTATGTTTAGTTGTTGAAAATGTTTGTCAGGCTGCATAATTTTTAAATTGATCATTTAAATAATTTTTTCTAAATATTATAATCATAGTGATTGTTGTCGCAGTGATTGTTCAGTAGTGAAGGAATACACACTGGCTCTAATACGTTTAGTTTGAGCAGAACATCTCAATAGTGATTGCTGAACATTTTACATGTTCACTGGCGTTTTCAGATCGTCTGAGCTTCTATAAATGTAAATGGAGCATGTGCAGATGGTTGGCAGATTGCAAAGGTTAAGTAAAATCCACTGCAAAAAATGTATTCTCTGTTTGAGGGATTTAAACTCTTGACATCTGGCAACTGCAAGCATGAAGGATTCTCTCGCTTTTATTGTCAGTAAAAAACGGCATGTTGATATAGTCGCAGTTATCAGCTTATTTTGTTTGTGTCTTGTCATCATCTTCTCGTCTAAAAAAAGGCAGTTTACCCTTTTTCCATCACAGATTTAAGATTTATCGAGAGTTACTGCAAGGTAACATAAGTGTAACAATGCTCCAGACCAGAGAGGCAAAGCATGTAATTGGAACACTTGTAATGAAACAAAAGTTTTTAAAAAGACTGAAAAAGAAAAGGGTTAAGAAAAAGAAAAATGTCAGTTAGGACTTGGTTCTGGTTTTACAGCTGCTGATTAGATGGAGGCAGAAGAAGTCTGGGAAAAATAAACATTAAGCTAGATAACATTTCATGCCAATAAAACCATGAATTCAAGTAAGAGCTGAATAGATTCCTCTCGTGTCTTCAGGGACAGCCAGTAGCAGCGGGTGCAGACCAGGTGGACAGAGCGACAGCTGCTGGAGCCTCAGCTGGGGGAGCTGCAGCTTCTCCGAGCCCAGGAAAACAGCCCTCTACAGGTGAACGCAAACCCAAGAAGGAAGCCAAGGACAAAGACAAATGCATCTTGTTGTAACAGCAGTGGACTGTGTAGAGTGCGAAACGGGCAGCAGTTTAATTCCAGTGGCTCTGCAATGCATCTCCCAGCGTAAAGTGGAAAGAGCACGAGCGACCGATGGAGATGAAGCGTAACGAGCGGAGAGGACTTGCCATTCTCAAGCCACTTGTGCCTGACTTTAACCCTCGGTGTTCTGAAGATGCAGACAAGCAGAGAGGGGTGTCACTACAAGGACTATCACTACATCTTACATAGAGCTGGCCAAATGATCTCAGCAGGAAAACCACTGCAGTGCACTATATTTGTGTGGGGTCACCAGGGAGGGTGGATTTTTTATTTTTATTTTTTGGTAGTAAAACAAGGTAATGTACACATAGTACTATTCAAAAACTACCCCACCGCTCAAAAAAAGGAAAAAAAAGTGTTTTGTTTTGCATTATACAAAGCATTTTCTTTTTTTGTGGATTTCCGTTATTGCTGTTGTTTATAAGCTATTTTATACCAGTTTACCCGTATATATGCATATGTAGATTCATTTTACTGGTCAGTTTTTGTTTGACTGAAGGATATCTGAGATCTTTTAATGAAAGGCCGTTCACATGAGCAGGTAGCAAGCCAACAGGTCTCTTGGCAAAGGTAATGTCTCAGGACATGATGTAGGCCACCATAGCCTGGCAGTTTGATGCCAAATTTCACATTGTCGATATTATAGGAGCAGTGATCTCCACAGATGCATTCAGAAATGTTTTCCTATTTAGGAAGTTGCTATTCCATTTGGTTGCATAGATGTGTCTATAAAAGGATAGTTTTTGCTAACAGGACATTTACTGGGAATATCAGCAAACAACTGACACTACCCTTAATGTACATAGCTTTAATGGAAGGCATATAAAATATGTGGACATTTTTGTTGTTGTTTTGCCCTACCCCATTTAACTTTCATATTTGCCTTATAAAATGTAATATGGGTAGGAGTGTCATTCATGAAACCTAGCATTGCCCAGTGAACTACAATGTTATTGCCCCAAAACCTGAATGATTCTTTTACCTGTATGGTTTGTGTTTTCATCCAGCTGGTGGTCAAACAACATTGGTTTTACAAAGGCCAATGTCAGTACTGAAATCTGAAGAGGAGGTGACACATTTCTGTTAATTGGCCAAGGATTATTAAGGATGATAATCGAAAAATGGCTAAACAATTGCTGAATAATCGAGCTGACCGATATATCGGTCTGCCTCTGGCTTCAGCTAGAATTTTCACTCCTGCGTGTACATACTCATATAAATGGATGTAAGGTAGGAAAGGATTCTCAAGCCCATCCTGTTCCAGTGCTGCCTCCTGAGAGACAAGGTCTTCTATCCAAACATTCCAGCTATATGCCTTGAACTGAGCATTGAGTTGAGCCTCAGACTCAGAGAATCGCCAATGTTGGGCCATTTTTCCTGATGTTCTGCTCTCACAATGCAAGAATGAACAACAACTGCATGTAGAGAAGCTCGTGGTGGGGTAGTTGTTGGTCAGACAGTTGCGCAGTGGTTTTCTTGGAGCACTAGTAGATGCAGTTATATGCTAGTCAGTTATGGGCTCAAACTGTTGCTTTGACGTTTGGTCCCTCAGTGGCCAATACTCTCTGTATATAAAAAGCCTTACAATATTTACAGTATCTTTTATACCGACATAAAACAGGTGCGAGACAAGACTGAGACAATCTGTAGACCTTACCATAGACAGAAAACCGCACAGGCCTTCACAGAAGGAACATATCCATGAGTGTCTTGCAAACAGTTTGATGTGTATTAGCTGCCTTGGTAACGGATATAGATCTAATGCACAACACAGGGTTTGACTGGAAAGACACCCATTTGTTAAGGCTAAAGAAGAAAATGAGTGTGTGCTGCAATTTGAAATGCTCAAAGGCGAGTTGATAGTAATTCCAATCATAGATACTTAAACATAACTGCAATATTAAACCCCTCCACCTTTATGAAAATGAATCAAGGTTTTATGATAAAAGTGAAGTAACCATGGCTTTTAGTGTTTGATTACCACTGTTAAACAAATTTGGTTAAACTATGGTTAGTGTAGCAAATGGATGGTTCATTTGTGGTTGCCATTGTTTAACAACAATAAAACATTGTTTGTTTTTGTAGTAGCAAAATTATAGTTTTGCAAGGGCAGATGCGGCTGCCATAATGGAATGGTCAGTGCATTATCACACTCAGTAAAAATCAACAAGTTTTCTAAGATGCTACAAAATTGCTCAGGTGAGGTTTAAATTCCTAAATATATCCTTTGACAGATGACAACATGCTGAATTGTGTTTATATATTTAACAGGTTTTTAAATTCTGGAAAGCTTTTTATGCCATGTTAAAGCCTTTGTCTTGTTTTGTGATGTAGTTTAGCCTTGGTAACCTCAAATTCAGCTTGGTTTGCTACCCTTACCATAGGTTAACCGTGATATTTGTTGTAAAACTGTCAACACAAAGGGTGGTAAACGCCTCAGAAAAACATGATTACTATTCTGAACCACAAAACCACGGGTAGTTTGTTAGTCGACTTGCACAGACTGCGTCAGCTTTAACCGTTCCAACATGGCGGACAGCATTATAGCGGCCCAAGAGATAATAAAGCATATGATTGTTTATCTCGGTGATTCCTGCGATATTGCGTTTTTAGCGTAGCTATAGTGTGGTCTATGGTCGATTCTACGAGAATTTCGCGTTGTTCTAACCCCGCTTTTAACAAACACTTGGTAGAGGAAATTTTCATACTGGTAGTTTTGAAGCACTGTCTACACGCTGGTTAGTAGTTTCATCGTTTAAAGGAAAAAATAGTCAAGTAAAGTGAAGAATTACGGGTTTATTCTTACCTTTACAGTACGACACCATTCAGGAAAAATAGAGAATATAATAAAAGGATTGCCAACACTAGAACCATGACATAAACCGCTCACGTGCTGTGTTTGTCCAACAGCAAATAAATCCAAGGTATAGGATTGTAGCTACGTCATCAAACGTCCCAGCTATTAAATTGTAAGCAGTTTGGAACGCAAAACACGATAACCTGGGAATATTTCGTGATTATTTCCCGTGTGAAAATGGCATTCTCATTAAAACTTTACAGTTATTGTTATACTTTTCCAAATATACATTTTCAAACCTCAGAATCTGGGGTTTTAAGAGAAACCATGTCTATTGTTTAGTAGCTTACTGCGTTTAGCCTGAGATCTCTGTCGTTCCCTATAATGTAATGGCGTCCATACTATCATTTCACACTACACAAACTGTAGATTTACATACATACATGAATGTCAGAGAGCTTCCATCACCCTCTGCAACTAGTGTCATTACAGTAGGAAGCACAAGTTTGTCAGTTTAGAGTTAGCGGAGTGATAAAAACAATTTGTAAAGGGGTTAAAGTAGATATTCTGTATCTGTAACTGACAAAACATTCAGATCTTAACCACACAATCAAGCAGAGTTCATTGGTGAAATTGGTCAAACATTTACTTGTGTCATGCTTACAGGTCGCGTTTAGTATGAACATTCTAGTGTGCTTTTGATCAGGAAGGAGTGATTATAATGTGTATCCACTGTGCATTAGCTTATGTTGTTTGTATTGGTTGCCAATAATTTCATTCTTCTGTAATGTGCTTTGGCTTTAACCATTTGCATCTAAAATGATCCTGTTAATTGCAGACGTGTTTAATGTCACAGGTATATATACATGTTAGTTGGATAAATACTGAGATTTCATATTTAAAGAAGGGGTGGTGTAGGAAACAGGGAGTTCGTGAGTAAATCTTCATAAATAGAAGAGAAGTCCCATTTTTAAGGTAATTAAACACATAGATTTAACTAAAGCTATTTTTGACCCCCAAATAATGTAATTATATATTCCAAGGCCTTGTCTGCTTGGTTGGCCATTGGTGTGAAGCTCTGTTAGGTCCTAGACCATTTAAGTTATTTATGAACTGTTACATTGAATGCACTAGATGAGAATATACCTCTTTTTATTAAAAAAAAACAAAAAAAAAACACTAATCACCAGTTTTTGTTTGGTTACATTTGAACCTGATTTGTAACAGCCAATAAATAATGTTTCGCAATAAGGCTTAACTTTATAAAGCTGCAAGAAGAACTGAAATAACTTTCTAATGTTTGAGTTAAATGCTGCCATTTAGATGTTTGTTTTTTTGCCCTTCTTTCAAATAGGAAATGTTTGCAAGACTCCTCATGAATATAATTTGATGTTTCACATCTCAGTGCCATCAAAGGATGTGGGAATGAAAGCATCAAATAAAGATAGGGCTACCAAGGATGATTAAAACTAATGACCGGGGAAGTTAATTTTCTTGCTATTAAAATGCCACACATTATATGCTTTCTGCCCATGATGGTAACTAGAAAGGTTTCTCTTGGTGCATTGGAGTTTTGATGTTACTGGGTGAGTTCATGATGGAAATGCAATTGTGATGGATGTCTAACAGATGAATACATGTACTCCTAAATCATTTTAAGGAACAGTCCCATTACAATTTCTATTTTATATCCTTTATACGTGTATATTTACACAAAACATTTTAACTTAGCAAAAAGAAAAAAAAAAATCAGGATATTATAAGGGTCAACCTTCCATTGTGTGTAAGGTTCATTAATGACCAAAAAGATTGATGTAGCCCACCAGTGTCAAAGAGTAGATGGACAGTTTTTGTAACAAATGCCTTAGACGAGAGACAAGATGTCTGATTAAAGGAAATCTGGTCAGTGAGTGTGTGATTCTTCTGATTGTCATTCACAGTCCTGAAGTTTTTCCTTGCAAAGTGTCATACAGAAGCAAACTATAACACAGTCATAATCCACATAATTTAATATCAACTTGTAGAATAGTCACTATCATCAAAAAGGAAAAAAGGGTCACATATTGAAATGCTACTGGAATAACAGATGTGTCCAGTGCTACACACAGTAGTTCGACCAAAGCATATGAGAGTATCTGGAACAACGTGTCAAGGTTATCTAAACAAACACTGGTTAAGAAATAAGCTGTACAGCTGCACCTACAGTGTGTCAGGAGAACATGTTTGTGCACAGAGGTTGTTTACAGGTCACCAGAGAACAGTTCAGGAAACAAAAAACCTACATGTAAAGCCTTTACACATAACAAAAGTCAACCAAACCGAATCTTTACAATAACCTTCTGGCTATAAATACGTTTAGCCGATTAAAAACATCAGAAGATCAAAATAATACAAAAATAACAATAAAAAAAAAATATTTATATTTTCCTGCTGCAAAGATGTTAGAACCTTCCTTTAAAGGGCTTGAATCCTCCGCTGCTGCCGGTCATCGGAACATTAGTGATCTGCACAATTCTGTTTATACCAGTGGAGGAATGACTGTAAAAACACAACATTGGTCAAATCAATATGCATGCAAATCCAACATCTGATAAAAAGACTTAGATTATAGTGTTAACTTCAATCCACCTTGTGTTTCACCAAGGCAGCAGTTCACAAAACCAGGGCCTCAAACTAATATTTTACTATCTTTGCCGGTAACTACATTGAAACTGTATTTTCAATATTTAATACAAAATAAAAAGCATAACAAATTACTTTTTCAATTTAAAAAAATTAAATCAGATGAATAAAATGATAATATTGTTAAACACATTTTTGAATGTTTCTTTGCTTTCCAGTGCCGAACTACAGAGCTTTTATTTTGGTGGAATAAACATTTAGTAAGGACATGCAAATAGACAGAGGATGTGCATGCTTCACTCTTTCCATGTGTTTTTAGACACTTCACCTTTTAGTAATGTTATATAACAATCTCAATTTTATTTAATAAGCATCTTAATGGGATTACATTTTTAGTAATCAAAATGGTAGTTAAATGAAATCATGAATCTTCTATAATTTAACAGCTTATTAAAAAAACAGTAAAGTATAATAGTGACTGAACAAAAACCAATAAAACTACATTAACCAGGAGTCACTCTCCCTTTAATTCTTAAATAATGATTTATAATTATTTTGTCTGATAAAATAAACATCTACATTAAGAGGCAATATATGCGGTGGTTTACTTTTTGCTTCATACAGCGTCTCAGTAAGAAACAAACTATAGTCATATTTTTAAGTTCAAATGGTCTCAGTAAGCGACAGGTAAACAGCAATGTAGAGCTGAGGTAGGGGGCTATTTGTGGATATTGTGACACAAATAAGTCAGTGTAAAAAAAAAAAAACCTGGAAACTGATGGGTTAATTGTTCAACTTTACAGTAACAAAATTACTGAATGGCACTGCTTACTGACTGAAAAGGTTGGCTGGTTGCCAATAGCAAACAATGGAGTGTGCTCTGCTAGACTAACCAAGTAATTACACCATTTCAATCATTTTGTCTGTTATTAGTTCTGCGAGAAGCTCATATCGGTCGGGCTCTACTTTTGACAGTGGAAATGATTGCGTACTGTTCTGTACTGCTCAGTGGAAACGAGCCATTATTACAGTGTACACTTTGCAATTTGATAATTGTGCTTAACCATATTAAATGTTCAGGAATTGTTAATATTAGTGAACCTGCTCTTAGTCAAAGGTGGATAGAGCTGGTACAATAAAAAACAAAACACAAGGGCACACAAGAGATACAATATGTACACTAGATCAAAACAAACCTGGAGTGTGGAGCCATCATGCCAGGCCGACTGTCTCCCATTCTGCGGTTATCTGTGAATCCTCCGCTTTGTGAGCCACCAGCCCCGTGCCAGTCTTTCCTGGGACCCTGATCACGTCCATGTCTCTCTACCACCACCTGCCTGCCACTGCTGAAGTGCGGCTGTGGTAACAAGGAGGCATGTGGAATTAGATTTGCAAACCGGCAACAAAAGAAGGGTGTCAGAGGCATGTTGTGTGGATTACCTGCTCTCCCATAACCACAGCTCTGCCGTCTCGGCTGTTGAAGCTGCTTCTGCCACGGCTGGCTGTGGAAACCCCTCTCATGGCAGGTCCAGGACCCTCTCGGCCTGGACGTTCCTGACGCATCTGAACTGGTCTGTAAACACAGTCAGCAGCAAAGCACTGGTTACCAGCCACTCAAATCAAAAACAGGGCTTAATTCTCAGTTTGTGGTAGTATTCTTTATTGCCACAAATATATACCAAACAAACACACAAACACAATGGCAGAATGAAAAAAAAAAAAAAAGAAAACTATCTGCTATCAAAGTATTATTCTCTCCACCAGGCTTTCTGCACGTCTTACCAAGGCAAATTTAAGAGTACGATTATGATTCTAAATGAAATTTAAGGCCTATATAATTACAAAAAATAAATAAAAAATTAACAAAGGAGATGAAATTATCCTTTTTTTTTCATATTGAACTTATTACTGAGAACAGTAATATATACACAGACACACAAACATTCTAAAGAGAATGAGCATTGAATGAGAAAAAGAATTTAAATGAGCATTAGATCTACGCAAGTTTACACTGACAGCCTAAAATCTAAATTTTAGGCCATAAAAGGTATAACATTTACTGATGTATTGTGTTCTAGGTCATAAATAATTTAGAACCAAATAAGATCTGAATTTTAATTACCAACCCTAGAAGAAAAGGTAGCACACATTCAGCAGATCTACCATACCTGACATCTTGTTTTGTATTTATTCCTCCATCATTCTTCCAGCCAGCATGGCTGCCGTCTCTGGGTGTACGGGAGTGGGGAATGGCAGGAGGTGGTGTTCTGCCTCCAGATGCTCGATCAGGCATGGACACCTGTCTGCGCTCATCACGATCTCGAATCTCTCGCCGATCACTGTCTCTGAGCTCTGCACGAGGTGGAGGTGGTGGTTCTGCTCTCCGTACAGTTTCAAAGTCTTTAGGATAGCGTTCAAAGCCAGAGCCTTCCCGACGTGGAGCGGGTCGATTCTTCTTTGAATCAGCTTCGTTAACAAAGCGGTTGCGTCTGCAAAAAAGAAAAATCGAATCAAATAAGAATGGTTTTGTTAATTTAAACTTTTGTTTAATCAACTTTACTACTTTGGAATTTTTTTTTTATAATTATTTTATAACAATAACTAAATATTTTGTGCTGATTTGGGCCTGTCATGGATGAATTAACATAATACTAAAACCACCAATCAGTGGTGGCAAGTTCCCATCTTAAGAGATTTATTGAATATAACTATATTTTATTCATTCAAACAAAAGCAAGTCTTTACAAACAGATTCCATCTGTGGCTCACTCGTTTTGTTAAAACACCAGTGTTGCTCTTAGACGTACAAACGTACTGCTATGGCTTTGTTTGGAAACACTGACATTGGTTAAATGGAAAAAAATAGATAACTCAAATTCAAGCATTAACTTCTTGTTTGTTGTATAAAATTAAGATCACATTTGCAGTGTGATAGAATGGTTGTAAAACTAATAAAATAAAACCGTCTGCTCAAAGAATAAACAAAAGTGAAGTGTGGAAAAGTGCTTGATATAGAGCAAAAATCTTATCTCATGTCCGTTTAGTCAAACTATGTTTGGGAATTCACAAATCAAAGTTCACCTATCAAAGTTGTTGGACTGCACAGCAGATGACTGTGGGTACCGGTTGCGGTCTCTGGGGCTGAAATCATTAAAACGGTTTTGCTGTCTGCTGTTGTAGTCTCCACCTTGACTGATCCGGCCCTCTGGCTCAGTCGCCATCTTTTTACCACTATTCCAGTATGGATCGTCCCTCCTGTACATAAAGAGAAGAAAAACCTTAGAAACCAGTAACATCTCAATAATAACTGTACATTGAAATTGTTCACACACCTCTGGTCAACATCACGTCCCCTTTTTAAGTTGTTTCGTTTCTCCTGCTCGTAACGCAACTGTTCCTGTTGTCTTCTTAGTTCCTCACGTTCACGAGCCAAACGCTCTGCTTCTTTGCGTCGCTCCTTCACATACACAAAATTTCAGCACATCAACAACCACAAGACATGCCAACTCTGAATTTCCATGAGGAGGTATATCGTGGTCGCACCTGCTCTATTCGAATCCGCTCCCGTTCCAGTCTCTCTCTCTCCATGCGCTCGCGTTCAAGTTTTTGTCTTTCCACCTCCAGTCTTTGCCGTTCTCTCATCAGGTTCTCCCTTTCTTCGCGCTCGCGCATAACACGGATACGCTCTCTCTCTCTGCGGTCCCTCTCTGCTACTTCGCGTCGTCTGAAGGTCAGACCAAAACAGTTTAGAGTTTACATTATAGAATGCAAACCAAGCGCTTTGAGATTTTGTGCATAAATGAAAAAGTATGTCTACCTGCGCAGTTCCATAGCTCTGCGAGCACGTTCCATCCTGACCATGCGCTCACGCATTCGCTGTTCCTTGATCTTCTCAAACGGCAGGATGTCGTTATTGCCACCTTTGTTAGGCATGGGACGCCCTTTCTTCATCATCTCCATCTGTAAGTTTTTACAAAAGCAAATAACTTAAAACAATATGCATAATAATGGAGAGAGTACTCTTCTCACAATAGTGTGTTAACTAACCTCATCAGGTGGGCCAAACCATCTGGGACGTCTGTTCATCATATTGGGTGGACCAGGCTGTGAAGTAATAGACAATCAGTTAATTTGGCCTTCAAAAATCCCATTTTAAATAAAATGAATTACATTCTAAGTCTGTCTTATTGTACCTTCTCAAACCTCCCACCCCTTCTAAAAGGAGGACGAGATTTATTGAAGATTTGCTCTCCTTTAGGTTGGTTGAGCACTGTATTGCCTGGACTCTTTCCTGTGTATTAGAGGGGGAAAATACATACAATAAAAACACAACTACAAGTTGGTCTTAAGTTCTTAAACTTCTTCAAAAGCTAAAGTAGGGATGCAGCGAAATTATGGCTACTAAAAATGACCAGTTTTGAAGAAAACTCAATCGAAACATTGACAGTTTGTTTTGTCTAATCAGTGTTTCTTTCTGTCAAGTGCATCCTGTATTTTTGGCTTCAGTCGCAATTTTCATTTTAATGTATCATTAAGATTAATACAATCAGACAGTAACATACGTCCATGTTTCTTGTCATCTTTCTTTGCTGCCTCGGGTCCTGAATTGGAAGGTGCATCAGATTTGTTGCTTTTGGAGTCTTGTTTTTTGATATCTTTGCTGTCCTTCTCGAAGGGTTTGTCTGACTTCTTTTCCTCTTTCTTAGATGAAACTGGAGTCCTATTAAACAATAACGTAGTATAACAAATGGAACAAAACAACCTTGTGGTTAAAACTGGACAAACGCTTACTTGCTGGAAGGTTTTGCTCCAATTGGTGTGCGCTTTTCTCCAGAAATTTTACTGGAACCTGCCTTGTCTTCTCCCTCTTTTTTTGAGAAGTCCTTCTTAAATGGGTCAGTTTTCACCTGTGAGGATGATACCTCGAGATCAGAGATCAAGCATGAAAGTATCATTTAGTATCAACCCCATAGAAAGCCATAGAGTAAACACTCGTCCAGGACAATGGTGAAGCTCTTACCCTGTCCACAGATATCTGTTGTCCATGGAGTTCTGTGCGGTCCAAGTGAGAGATGCACCTGGCCACTTCTGCGCTGGAAGACATGGTAACTAATCCATAACATTTAGCTCCTGGGCTACGAGCATTGGTGACCACCTTGGCACTAAAAACCTATTTTAGAAAATTATTTTAATTTACATGAGCATATACACAGACATACAGGGGTTGGACAATGAAACAAACGCCTGGTTTTAGACCACAATAAATCATTAGTATGGTGTAGGGCCTCATTTTTGCGGCCAATACAGCATCAATTTATCTTGGGAATGACAGATACAAGTCCAGAGGGATTTTGAGCTATTCTTCTAGCAGAATATGGCCAGGTCACTACGTGATTATGGTTTAGAAAAACGTTTCCTGACACGCTCCTTCAAAACACCCCAAAGTGGCTCAATAATATTTGGATCTGGTGCCTTTGCAGGCCATAGGAGATGTTCAACTTCACATTCATGTTCATGAAAGTGTCACCAGTCTTGCTGTGTGTATTGGTGCATTATCATCCTGATACATGACACCGCTTTCAGGATACAATGTTTGAACCATTGGGCGCACATGATCTTCCAGAATGGTTCGGTAGTTCTTGGCAGTGACGCTCCCATCTAGCACAAGTATTGGGCCTTGGAAAATCCATGATATTGCAGCCCAGACTATCAATGATCCACCCCGTGCTTCACTCAGGGCATACAACAGTCTGGGTGGTACGCTTCTTTGAGGCTTCTCCATAATGTAACTTTCCTAGATATGGGAAAGACAGCGAAGGTGGACTCAGAGAACAATACATGTTTCACATTGTCCACAGCCCAAGATTTTCCTGCTGGCACCATTGAAACCGATGTTTGGCACGAGTGACCAAAGGTTTAGCTATAGCAGCCCGGCCATGTATGTTGACCCTGTGGAGCTCCCAACATACAGTTTTGGTGGAAGCAGGAGAGTTGAGGTACAAATTTAATTCTGCAGTGAGTTGGGCAGCTGTGGTTTTATGTTTTTTAGATTTTGGATACAATCCAGGTTAGCACCCGGACATTCTGTTCAGATGGCTTGCACTTGCGTCCACAGTTAATCATGTTGGATGTGGTTCATCCTTCTTGGTGTTATGCTGACATTAGCCTGAATAACGTTGCTCCTAATACATCGCAAAGACTTGCTGTCTTGGTCACAGATGGACCAGCAAGATCCGCACCAAAAATTAGTCCTCTTTTGAACTCTGATATGTCACCCATAACGTTTTGAGCATTGCAATATTTTAAACAAAACTGTGCTATTACTCTGCTAACTAAACCTTCACACTCTGCTCTTAATGTGGAATGTGCAATCGATGAAGATTGGCAACCAAGCTAGTCAAATCTAGCCATGAAACCTCCAACACTAAATTGGCCAGTATTTCAGTTTCATTGTCCAACCCCTGTATGTTATAGATGTCATACATATTTTGTATATTTGAAAAGTCACAATTACAAACTCTAAATCACAAACCTATTAATTATAAGATGTATCACATACGAACATCTTTTACCTTTCCATATTTGCCAAAGAGGTTCTTAAGATCAGCTGCTTTGGTGTTGGACGACAGGCCGCTCACCCACAGATTGCGAGTTGAGCTGGTACTGCTGCTGCCACTTCCTGAAGACAGATAGAGAGCTTTAGAAAACACTGTGCCACTGCTTACCTTAGCTTGAAATTGTATGTTTCTTAAGAATTGTACAATTGTACTACTGTGTACAAACTTAAGAACAAATTCTAAGTTGAATATTCTACAACGTGAATCCATTTATTTTAAAAAGCCATACCTTTTTCATCTTTCGCAGCCTTTCCATCTCTGTCTTTTGAAGAGCTAAAATGTGAATATTACAAGAGCGACAAGAAGAGAGAAATAGTTTTATGAGTACCAGAGCATGAGAGAAGGCTTTGGGCACCGAGGTACAGCTCCAAACAAACAACAAAGGTTATACAAATGTTTGGTGCATTACAGAAAAAGGAAAAGAACAAAACAAAAATAAAAATCCCCATAGGCAAGGCTTGCATTCGGACAAAAAAACTCCAATAAGGCTTCTTTTTCTTGCTTTTCCACAGGAGCAAGGTGGGTCAAGTTTTCTGCCAATTTATTCCCTTGACCAATGACATCCTCAGGAGGGTGTTCAACTTCAGAGAGAATGACTTCACTGGACTGACATACCCCTCTGACATCACTGGAACTACTGCTCTTTTTTTAACCCATAAGTAGGGACTGGAAAAGCAAGTGCTGGAAATGTGTGCGTAACAGACGTGTTTTCATCTCCTCGTTTAACTCCAATTACCAAACTTGATAAAATGGCAAACCAAACCAAAAGAGCAAACCAAAGGCAGGGATTAGGTACAATGAACAACTTGTTATGAAAAAATTCTTGCGGCTACCCACAATGCTGCGTTCTTAGTGAGCTGGAACTTGGTAGTAGTATCTTAAAGAACTGACATAGAAAGACAAACCTCTTTGCTTGACCTGTCGCCCCAGTTGAAGAGGGGCCTTTCTTCCCAGAATCCTTTTCCTTGTCTCCCGTTTCTCCTTTCTTCGAGGCCTCTCTGCTGTCCTTCTTGGCGGCATCAGACTTCAGCCCGTCATCTCTCTTACCATCCTTGTGGCCATCTATCACTTCAGCCAGCGAGTCTGTCTCCTGCCCCATCTCAGCAGCGGCCTCAGGCTCTTCGCAGCACTTGTCTGCCTCAGAATCTGGAAGTTTCACATGTTTACCTGTTTCCAGGAGGTCATCGCCATCCACATCCAGTGTGATGGCATCTTCAGCCTGGATGGTGACAGATATATTGTCATCCTCAACTTCTTTCAGGGGTTCAGGAGCAGGCTCGCTCTCCATGGCCTCCAGCGCTGGGGCTTCAGGATCGGTTTCTTTCTCTGCCTCAATCTCTGCATCAGGATCAGGCTCGGGCTCAGGTTCGGGCTCTGGCTCCACTTCTGCCTCAGCCTCAAGATCAGGCTCCACTCCTGCCTCAACTTCGGGCTCTGCAAGTCCATCTTCGCAGGAGAAGGTTTTAGAATTGTCACGAGTAGCATCATCAGTATCAGTTACATCTGAGGGATTTAACAAGCATAAAACATGGCAAAAAACACATTGTTTAACATTCACATCTTTGTGCTACGTGACCTAGAAAGTACAACAAAGAGCAAGTTTAGTATAAGTGGTCATCGTGGGTGAGGAAACCACAGGTACACATAAAAACACATTCCTTAGAGAACAACGTAGAGGCTGGACAATCTTCTCGCTACGATGAACATCTTGGTCCATTGTGAAGGTTCCAAAACTGGGTGACATTGACACACACTCTGCTTCATGGACATGCATTCAGTCTGAGTGAAACTGCGTATTCGTGCCATTATGAAAGTTCTCCTGGGAGATGTCACTCAGTTTCTTGTGGTCACATCAAGGGTCTTCTTTCAAACACTTACGCTGACTGTCCATCTCAGTTTACAGCTGATGGAGGCAAAATCGAAACACGGGTGCCAAATCTTCTCTGATCCATTGGAGAAGTTCAGTCTTGCTCACAGCACTCTGTCCAGTAACACAACTAAAAATGGATGTCCACCAGGCTGCATCCAGTTTTGAATGAGTTCAAAGCACAAGCAGTGACGCTAATGTCCATCTATGCCATGTTGGGTACACTGTAGTTAGAAAGAAGTGTCAAGACTTTGGTGAACAAGGTTCATATGTCATGTCATGTTCTGACCAGTCATCAAAGGTATGCAGCCTGTTGCCGTCTCCATTTTCAAACACAGTCCAGTCTCAACAGAAAAATAGGCGACTTGGTGAAACTTTGATGGTGTTCTGAAGAGAGGAAACTTGTTGAAATCGATGGGGTGAAAGGCTTTCTTCTTGGTGATGAAATGCTGTGGCAAGATGTGCTCTTTAACGAATTAGATGAGAAGATTAGGAGGACCGCTGATGTTAACACAAATGATGAAGCGTTATCTGTCCTTCGATGCAGCACGTTTCAGATGGGACATTTTAATGTCCATGAATTGCAGCAAGAGACGTTTTTTTTTTATTTGAGATTGAAAACCAGCAAAAGAAAAACGAAGCAAGAGAAGTCCAAACTTCTGAAACCTGAAAAACAAAAGTTACATCTCCACCCCAATAAGTGACCAAACATACCTTTTTCAGATTCCTCTTCCTCAGTCTCCTGAAAAAAAGAAAGAAAACTATATCAAACTATAAGAAAACTATATCAAACAAAAAAAATTAAAGCGTGTTTGTGCATTGTCTATAGACAGAACTATATACAGATAATAAGTACAAAGAAATGTGACAAAAAAGAAAGAAAAAAATATATATTTTCAGAACAAAATTAATTCAAGCTAAAGTCTGTTTAATGTGGCCTCATTTGGCACTAAGCAAAACTCTTTTGGGGAGACTGTCCTGTCTCAACAATTAAGTTACAATGGGCCATGGCCACTCTTAGAAGAAAAACAAGGCCAATATCACTTTCCAGAGTTCTATAGATTTAGGCCGATACAGTTTTCTTTTTTTTCTGTTAAGGTGATCCCCTACCACTATAATCTTATCTATATCTCTATAAAAATCAGGTCTGGAGTCTGTAAAGGCCATTTCATGGCTGACTGTTTTTCCCCCTCAAAATATGATTTTACTGCATTAGCAGTGTGTTTGGGATCATTATCATGCTGAAAATTAAAAGTATTACCATTGATGATCATACAAAATTACAGACACCACTGGCAGAAATGCAACCCTAAAAAGAATATGCTGGGCAATATGACCCAAATATGAACGATACATTTAACACTTTAGATGGATTTTGATTATTGAACGATTATTTTATTCAATGTAAATATTATTTTACTTATTATTTTTGTACTTGTTTTACTCATTGTATTTGTACAGTAAATATAATCAACTATTAAAGATAAGACTTTTTCCTAATGAAAGAGTATATTTATATTATTTGTGGTATTAAAATAAATGAAAGAAACTAACTATTTATAGTTTAAATATTTGAATACGTTAAATTGAAAATAAAAACAAACTATTGCTTGAGGACATCTTGATTAAATATTTAACTATGATAGAACTTGTGATGTTGTTAGTTCACTCTGCTGTTGCAACTCCTCATAATAAATGGAACAAGCGAGTGATGCTTGACACATTTTATGTGATTTAAAAATAAAAAGGACTATTGCTACTAATAATCTGTCAGGCTTCTGAATATTAATTACATTGTCTGCGATAGCGCGAACTGATTTACTGAAGTAAAAATGCAGATGGCACATGAGCGCTGGGCTTTGAATCGCCACTGTTCAAAGAATATGATTTACATGCAGCGTGCCAATTATCTGATGCATGAGTAACTCACGTTCTCTTTTTTGCATATCTGATAAAAAAACATGAGTTTATGGCCCATCAGCATGCTGCACATATGAACAATCAGTCCATATGTGGCAGTATATTTTACTATTAATTTTAAAATATTTAAATATTAAATCAGGATTAAAAATTAAATAAAAAATTATAAAAAAAATTTAAAACAGACTAAAAGCCAAAACAGTTTGTCAATTTTGAAAACTGCTGTGATATTATTTCTTGCAATATTATTGAACAGATAAAGGGTTACTGGACATGCAGACTTTAGCACTTTTATAAGGGTTTTAAACACAGTTGTGTGGTAATAGCGTGTGAATATAGCCAGCCTCTTTGATTGACATTTTCCCTTTGTACGTGTCATCAAGAGGGGGAAAGCCGCATCTATTAGTGACAATCTCTCTCTCATTAACATAAACAGCCCTGAGTGAAAAACAGCCGTCCGCAGCTAGAGTTTTCACCTACTAAAGATAATGTCAGCGACTAAGAGAATTATAAATGTGGTTTTACGATGCCTTCTTCTGAGACATTTCACAGTTTTTCACAAAGATAATATTAATCCTGTTTTGAATCTGCTGCTATAGTAATGCATAGGTGTTTGTAACTCTGCCCTCTTTTGAAAAGAGCACATATCTTGTTTGAACAAAGCTACAGTCACCAAAACAGCACAATTTGGATCAAAGCCTAAAAGGGTCAGCTTCAAAAAGTTATAAAACATTATTTATAGGGATGCTCCGATCGATCGGCCAAAGATCGGAATCGGCCGATAATCACATTTCATGACTCGATCGGTACTCGCTTTTCTGGCCGATCCCATGAACCGATCACAATTGCTTGTTTGTATACAAGGACATATAAAAACTGAAATCTTTTTACATATCAGAACTGAAAGTTCTGTGTTTTTAACAATATTGCAAGTTCATTAAAACCTGGCTGGAAATATTAGGAAAATAAAACTAAAAATATATTTTTTACTTGAATATTTAATAATATAACTTATTGTAATAAACAGTAGTTTATGGACCCATTTCCTTTTAGTAAAGAAGTAATGGATTTATAGGTGGATTTAACTTCTTATGCATCAAATATGCGCTCCAAACTTCATTAAGACATCGTGAATTCTTCTTCCATCATTTGCAATGTTTCCAAATTCCTTTGTTAGAGATTTTTCTTACCAATTTTTTGTATATGTTTTATCTAGTATTTTCTGTAAAGCTGCTTCTGACCATTTACTATCCAAACTAAATGGTTATAAGAGATGTGTTTAAGGGATTATATGCAACATTTTTTATTTATTCTCTTAGATAAGGCAAGATCTCCACTTAAGTATCATACTTAGAGTGAAAATGTGCTTTATGCATTATAAAGCTTGAAGCATCAGAATCGGTACTTGGTATCGCCCGATCACCATGACAAGATATTGATTGGTACTTGATATCGGCTGCAAAAATCCTGATCGGAGCATCCCAAATTATTTGTGTGGTATTTTGTACTGAAACTTCAATTGTCTCCTTAAATTGTATTGGCCTAACGCAATAACTTTTGACAGATTCTTTTTATATTATAGTACTAAAAACTTATAATCACACATTAATCACTATTAAATTAGTGAGCCCAACACAGCACACAAAAAACAATCCTCTCCATACCTTTGAGAAGGACTCCTCCTCCATGGTGGTGTCAGTGTCCAGCTCTGTCTTTTTTCCTGACAATGCATAATAAAGCTATTTAGTCAGTTTATAAAAACCAAACATGAAGTAAATGAGTTCAGCTCAGAGAATGAAGATTTACCTTTAGATTTGCCGTATTTTCTAGTGGGTGTGTCAGCTGACATGGTGATCTCAATGTTGTCTGGATCACCACCTTCATCTTCTATGGCCTGCACACAAGAACACATTATCCTGATTACAGCAATCTATGATCAATGCAAGCTCAAATTTAGCTCACACTGCAACCATTTTGCAGAAATAAAAGTACATCCGTTAAACACATAACATGCAAACGTGTTAAAAATACATTTAGGACTACCCTTCACTGAAATAAAAGCTCTAAACAACGATCTTTATTAAACCTTTAAATACCAGTCCTGATTTGCATCCACGCAGTACTTGCATTTTAACACATATAGGACGACAAACAACATTGTTACATTTGACTTTCCGCCTCTAAATTATTATACACAAATAATAAAGGTGAAATGATTTCAAGTTACAAGTAACGTTAACTAAGTTAATAATCTGGGTTCGTGTAGCGTTAGCTGCGTTCGCTTTGCTAACATAATTTGGCCTAATTCATTAACGTTACATATTAGCTTTAGAAACTGCAATTATATAATTCACCGAAATCCTGTAGTGGCTGGTGCCAGACGTTTAACAATACATTCACGCGGTTATTAAATGCATTAAAACAGGGTTTAAATCATGTTTTGGATATACAAACCGACTATGCTAGCTCATTAGCCACAAAGCTAGCTCGCGAACGATTCCAATTCGATGCTCTTTTGATTAACTGTTTTAAATTTAAATTACCTGCTTTAGTCTTGCAACCAATGTGTTTTTCACCCCGCTAACATCCAAATTTCTTCGTTTGAGCTCTGATTTGAGGTCCACAACACGTAAATCTGTAATCTTCTTAGTCTCCGCTGAAATGGCCCCCGACGCCATTTTAACTGTGTAACTGAATCTGTGTGTGCGAGGCTGAGAGCTCGACAGCGACACCCTCGAACTAGCAATACACCGGCAATACACTACGAGTACCGTGAAGCTGACGGTAAAAACGTCTTTCTGTTAGTGATAGTATAAGTGCGTGACGTTCAAATTATATCACTGACGTTTGTTTTGTTTGTTTTTGTCATTAAAATAAAAAATTTAGCTTGAGAAAAATATCCTTTAAATAAAACAAGAAAAATGTCTGTCAGCGAGGCTAGGAAAATGCCTTTAACCCTTTAAGCTCACTTGGTCACAATTAAACGTCATTTATTACTGATCATAAATTAAAAAAATTATAATAAAAAAAATTATATATACATATATATATATATAAATTCATTTTCTTTTCAGCTTAGTCCCTTTATTAATCTGGGGTTGCCACAGCGGAATGAACCGCCAACTTATCCAGCATATGTTTTTACGCAGCGGATGCCCTTCCAGCTGCAACCCATCACTGGGAAACATCCACACACACTACGGACAATTTAGCTTACCCAATTCACCTATACCACGTCTTTGGACTTGTGGGGGAAACCGGAGCACACGGAGGAAACCCACGCCAACACGGGGAGAACATGCAAACTCCACACAGAAACGCCAACTGACCCAGCCGAGGCTCGAACCAGCAACCTTCTTGCTGTGAGGCGAACGTGCTACCCACTGCGCCACCATGCAGCCTATATATATGTATTATTAATTATATATATTTTTAATTTCCAATTTGGACTATTTTTTTAATTCACTTTTAGTACAGATGTTATATTAATCATGCACAAATGTATTTTGTTAAAATAAGCACAACCACTTTTCAATGTCTACATATAAAGGTATTCTCTTTCAATAAGCTATCAGTAGCCTAATAATCAGTAAAACTTTTTCAATAATCAGTAAAAATACCAACCAAGTAAAAATGTATTTTGTTTAAATAGATTTTACATTAGCATCCACCCATTGGTATGTTCTGAAAATTGCAGTCTAGAAAACTGCTCCAAATAAGATAACGCAAATTTGTACAGTACACAGATCATTTGCATGTGGTTCAGACAGTTTCTATGTTACCTCAGTTAAATCATAGTTACCATGGTAAATCCATGGTTGTCAGGCTCAAGGAGGCACAAGAATGGACACATAAAAGAGTTACCTAACTTTATTAATTTCATAATTTTAAAACTAATATAAATCCCACAGAATATCATCCTGGGGCCATTAAATCTATGAATGCATGGACGCCTGCCATTAAGTACTGCATTCCAACACTCCATTCAAAATTATTACAGTTTTTCCTCAAAATTCAGCAATCAGAGTGGAAATACACGGCCTCAGCACACTCTCATTCTCACAGCACTCCTGTCTTTTGTCTCTCATGTGCAAGTATATGCAAGTTAGCTAGTTGAGATTAATATTAGTGTTAGGATTTCACAGCAGCAAAAGAAGGAAAAAAAATTAAGCAAAGAAAAGGGGAAAATAGTTTGCTGCACAGTCGCAAAACAAATGCATGTTAATGGCAATATCCAAGTGGAAACAATCAGCTAACAAGAGTCACTTTTTAGGTTGCTGAGAGAGAGAAAGAGAGCTAAATGAAGAAGGCTAGGAGACCCTGATGAAAAAATAAATAATCCCAGCACTCCATGTTTTGCGGTGGCTGTTTCTTCAGGCCCATCATTCTCACCGAACCAAGTCAACAAATCGAGCTAATTTGAGAAATTTCACCCGATCAAGAATCCAACTTCATCATAGAATAAAAACAACAATCAATCAGAATACAGGTAGGTGACATTCATTTTTTTTTTCTTTCTCTTCTCTTTGAAAATACATCAGGTGAAGTGCGTTACATGTGACGTCAGATTGAGGTGCTGACAGGGGACTGATGGAACGCAACCAAGCGAACGTTCAAGAGGTGAAGTGTGCAGTTGGTTCTTATCAGGGCTGGAGTTTAATTCATTTCCGTTCCGTTGGTTCAGGATCTAAATGCATATAAATTTTAAAGTAAATGTACAAGGCGCATCTCTGAATGCTTTGACACTAACTCCCTCAATCGAGTTAGCGTCGGTAAACAAGCCAAAGTGAAATGCAATGGACTCCAGCCCAGGTTACCGTGTTGAGAGTGAATTGGCGTGAGGGTGAACACTGTTACAGCAGCTGATCTCTTAACCATGATCTTGTTTCCTAATTAAGGAATGTCTTGATTCACTTAAAAAAAGAAAGTCTATTTCAGATCACAATTGTCTAAAACGTAAAACTAATCAATATACTGATCAATAAATTGAGTCCTGCAATGTTTCAAAATGGAGGTTGACATTCTATTCCAGTAAAGCAAGGCATCAGGTATGTAAAAATGCTTCTTTACCAGAGCAGCAATCCTCGCCTGCAAGTTCTCAGGCCATATGAGGCCTAGTTTATTATATGTGCAAAGAAATGCATTGCAAGGAACCATGCAAAAAAAATAAAATACAATGACACTTATGAAAACAAAAGCTACATAAACCCTTTATAAATACAATACAATTCAAAACCCTTAATGAAGATGTTATTTCTAGCTGTACTGGTACTACATGATAGCTGGCACGCTAGGCTTGATGCTTTTTGTGTGTGTATATGTGTGGATTGTTGTTTATCTTTTTTCCCATAGTTGCGCAGGTATTTCATGCCATCTTTGGTTGAATGCGTTACTGACAAAAACGAAAAGGAAAACAACAAATAAATGTCCAACAAAAAGGTTGCAAGAAAAATAGCATCAACTCTCTGAAGATAACTGAGCCTCGATGTCCACTCTGCAGATGGGGCATTTCTTATTAGTGAGGAGCCATTGGTCTACACACAACTGATGGAAGAGGTGCATACATGGAAGGCGCCTGCAAAAGAAACAAACAGGACTTTAAGAATAAAAAGCACCAATGTTCAATGCAAAGAAATTAGACTTTTCTCTGTATAGATAGATGAAACCCCTGAAAATATAAAAAGCACAGTGTAATTCACATATTTCAACTCCAGAGGGCAGCGGAGTACATAAACGATTCACTCATGAAAATCAATTGTTTATATTAAATACATTACATTACAGTACCTCCAGGAATTAGTATTAACAATTTTAGATTTTTGGCCTAAAATGTCTGATTTTGTGATGGCTTTTCACAAAACCTATAGCATTATTTACTTCAATTCTCCTGTATTGCTGTAAAAATACATAAGACTGTTTTTGAATAAGCACCATGCCTGTTGCCACCATATTTTGTTGTGCGTGCACTACTATTGAAAATCGTGGGAATTTTATTTCCTTTATTTGCTGCGAGAGCATATTTTTTAAAAATGTTATTTATTCCTGTGATTCAAAGCTGAACTTTTAGCTTCATTACTCCAAACAGTATCCATCAGAAATCATCCTAATATGCTGATTTGTTGCTATTATGATAATTTAATACTGGTGCTCACTCAGTAAATATTAAACAGATATTTATAATGCCGTTCACTATAAACAACACTTACAAACAAACCGTAACTAGCGGTGTGTGGAAAACTCAAACCCCATTAAATCAACTGACTCTGCCAGTTAATGAATAGCATTAAACTGTTTTAAAAAGGGAAATTATTAAATAATAACAACAACCATTTATAATTTACAATATCATGTAATATTATATTTTATTATAAAACAAATTACATAAAATAAATGTCAAAATTACGAATTACACAAGAAATCCATTTAATGATATAATTACAGTGGAATAGTGTACACTACAGTTTTTTTTTTTTTTAATGAGTTTACCTGACATCCTCCCCTTCTTCCAGTATAGACAGACAGATGGTGCATTTCTCCTCCGTGTCTTCCTCTGCCCCCTCCTCTTCCTCCTGCTTACCATGCAGCTTTCTCTGTGCATAAGAAAGAAGCAGAACAGCCATTATGAGTAGTTTCATTGCACGCCAATCCCCATGAACATGTAAACAGTAGCACACATATTACGTCTTCTTCCCCCAAATATATACAATTTATATCAATGTTTTCAACTGAGTAAAAAGTAATATCCACAAATAAAGCAGCTTAACAACTCAACAGTCTTTATTATTATAAACAGTCAAGAAGACGTCAAGCAACAACACAGCCTAAACTTCAGATAAGCCACATAACATAGTATTAATCAAAAAAAAAAAAACAGACACATTTGCTGACAATGTGCTCCTCGACTACATCAACTAGGCCATTTGTCGACTATCCCTGCCCCTGTTAACATCTACACAATATGTGAGCTACAACATGATTTCCCAAACTATTTGTTCACATTTTTTCTCACCGAGTTTGAGGTTGAGTGCATTTTTTTCCCAACAGATGCCCATGCTTCAGGTGCTAACTGTTCCTCAGTGTCTCTCTCCACCACCTTCTGTATCAGGGCGGCAGGGTTTTAGATTACTTTACATTACTGGTAGTCAGAATAATAGAATGCATTCTGTCATCTGTATGGAACCTTTGCCTACACATTAGTGACATTTCAAACGTCTACGCTCTGGGCAATAAAAGGACTGGGTGAGGATTTTTGTGATGCATCTTATGACACAACAGATCTGGTTTTTATGGCTCCTGGTTGATAATTTGTTTTGTGCCTCTAACAGGAAGCCCCTATATTATATCCTCAGACTCTTTTATGTCCATTATCACCAAACAGGACTTTATTTTGACCACCTGATGTGTGTAAGTGAATGTGTTCTCACCTTTTTGTATTTGTGTGGGTAGGTGCACCTCTCTATGGTTCCCTGAGAGGCCCCTCGGTTCACAGTCCCCAGTCGCTCTTCTAAATGCAGCAGATCCTGATAAAAAACAAAACAAAACAAACCACAATACTGGTTACAAAAGCTTTTAAATGGGTCATGTTTGAAGAATCTCATCCCTCCATTACAAGGGAGTTTGTTTTAAGGTTGATTTTTATTTTTAATAGTCCGTGCAGAGTGGATTGTTCTGTAAATCTGTGTGGTGTAATGCAGATTGCACAAAGAAGCTGTTTTATTGAAGGATGGGGAAATTTAAAAATAATACTGAAAGCAATTACAAACTTGGCTCTAAGTGAACAGAGCCAAAAACTCAAGAGGTTTTCATTTGCAAAAAAAAAAAAAAATAAATCATTAAAATGAAAAGACTCATTTTACTGTTTTACAAAAAAAATCCCCTAAAATGGAATTCTATGTAACAATATTTTAGATACCAAAACCATCTTGTCAGTTATACTTAGAGGAAAAATAATTTGACGCTATATTAATATATTTTATTTATTAAAGATCACAGTGCAGGACCAAAATACTACTTAATTGTAATTTTAAACAACTACTCATTTGTGGTTTTACTCATTTGTCAATAAGAAGTGTTTACTAATTTAAAATATAATTAAATTAATTCATTATGATCACTTATTCTTAATAATTTCTTTAAGCACATATATCCGTTATGCTATACCACATACAAACATGCACCATATACTTTACTTTTTGTATGCATTCTTAAGGAAAACGTCTTCTGTTCTTGTAAGGTTCTTGTTTGTTAGATTTTGGTCTACATTCTAGTTCTTACCTCATATGTGCGGCCAAAGGTCATTCTGGAGGAGATGTAGCGGATATGTGGATATGTCACCTCAGGCATTGAGCCAGTGTGCTGAGTAAAACAGATACATAAAAATCGGTGACGGCATAAAGTGGGAGAGAGAAACGGAGTGAAAAGATACCAAATCATTCACATGCCTGTGTGTGCATGTCACTCCATATGATTCAAATATAATTTTAGACTTTCAAATATATCAAATTCAAATTTCACACTTCAAATGTCTAATGAGCTTCCATTATTACTTGTGATGCATAATTCATGGCCTTGTACAAATCACCCTGAAATAACAGATGCTGCGGATACACGGCTCGGGGCTGACGCCATTAATCTGTGCCATACCTGAGAGCATATCAGGGCTTTTTTATTCATGCTAATGTATGCATATATTTGAGCTGATGGAGTTGAGCTGGGGACTCACCATCAGCTGGATGGGGAAATGGTGCAGTCTGGGTGGAGGGTGATAATGAGGCAGATGTGGGTGCAGGTGTCCTGAAGGGTAGGGAGCAACAGTAACACCAGCTTCGATGCCCAGCTCCCTGAAACAGCAGCAACGCCAACAACCGGCATGTTAAAACACAGCAACTGTACAATATAATGCTTGAAACAGCAACATCATGACTAACAGATCCCGATTTTAATTGAGATGTTCATTGGTGATGTGAATTTGTAGGCCAAACAGGAAAGCTAATTTACCACAAACTCCCTGAGAAACATCTAAATTAGCGGTCTTCCATTATTGTTAGTCTGTGATAGCCAAGTTGAAAACACAGTCTACTCGGTCAAATCTCAAACTTAAGAACAACACATTCACAGCTTGTGAGAAGCTTTCAAGCAATGTTAACCCCAAACCTTGATTCATAAATAAAAACATTCTTATTATACCTTACATCACATTCTATATGTTTTATATCAGAAATCCAGAACCGATATTATAAAGATTCATTAAAATTCCTCAGGGAACTCATGTCCAAGTGTGCAGTATTCAAAACAAACGTAGAGAAATCCACTTTGTACTATACCATGTTGTCCTCTGGTCAGCCTGTCGAGGGTGCGATGACATGGTTTGTGGGACGTGAATGTGATGTCCGTGACCATAATTAGGGTGCATTCTATGGGGGTGCGGTGGGGGTCTCTCGTGTGCTCGCCTTAAAGAAGAAAGGATAAAATTTGTTATAGAAAAAAACTAAAGCAGGACACCGTTTGCAAAGGTAATAACACAAAACATTTTACTAAGTTCTTATAGAAGTTGTTAAGGCTTTAAGAATAAGAGTGGTCATAACATTTATTAATAATAATATATGAAGTACAATTATAAAAAGTTTGTACAACAACAAAAAAAGAAATTCTGCTGCTAAAAATTCAGCTTTGCCATCACTGGAATACAGTGATGTATTTGTTATTAATTAAATTGAGAATAAGAACTTAGTTATGTTCATAAATTCTTACCAACCTTAAACCTTTGAAGCAGTTTATTTGAAGTATTATAACTGTGTGAAATGTATCTTTTCAAATATAAAATATTCATAATAATCATTTAAAAAAATCATGTTTTATTTTTTAATTTTCAAGCTGACATTATAGACTTTAGTCACTTGAAAGCGGAACAGCCAAACATAAAATAGGCCTTGAGAGTTGGCTGCACAATGATGCCTCACAATTAAAGTAATAAAGGCAAATATATCCATGCGTTTTAATTTTTTATAAGATATGAAAGTTAAGTGATAACACACATGCAAGCATGCGGTTTTCACAAATGTGATATTGATTTTATTAAACTGTTTGACAAAAAAAGTTAAAAATGAGTGACATTTTAGACACAATGTTGTCTGTTTTATTTTGCCAGTGAAAACTGTTCTGAAGTCAGAGCATAACATTTTATCATCTCAGAGTAACACTACCTCATTTTTTAGTACTCAATTAATCTGTTTTTGAACGAATCATATGAGTCAATGATCCATTAATAAAGAAAAAGTTAGTGTGCCTCAAACGAGTCTGTAATCTAGAAAAAATATTTTTTGAATGAATGAATGATTTGATTTAATCACTCATTAAGACAGGGACTTGCTGTCACCTAATGTTGCTGTCGAGTCAAATTTGTCCATACATGACAGACCAAAACCAGTCAAGAATACATTTAGCAAAATACTGCTTACTGTTATTGAAAATAAATGTGAATTGAATTTGTTGATCATTACAATTCAGCTTCATTAGTTGGCACATTAATAAAAAAACAACAACAACTGCAACTCACGTTGGGTGCTGCATCATTCTGCGTCTCTGCACCTCCATCCGCTGCAGTAGGTCGTGGTGGTGGAGCCTCTGCACAGAGTTTGGGCCAAGAACTGGCAGGTGGTGCTGCAGCGCCTGGTGCTCAGGGGGAAGATGCTGAGGGAGAGGGGCACTGGAGCCTGGCAGATGATGGGAGGGCAGGGAGGGTGGAGGAGCAGTGGGCACCGTGTGGCCCGGGGCATGAGTGGGCAATGGAGTGTGGAAGGGGAGGACGGGGTGTGGGATCACATAGTCGCCCTGTGGAGGAGGCTGTTGAGGTGGAGGAGCGTTACTGTGAGAGTGAGGACAGGCCGAGGAGGACTGGTGGTGCAACGGGCGGGACAAAGAGCCATCTGGAAGAGAAAAAGAAAACAGTCAAACCAAAATTTATTCAGATATCTAGATTAAAGTTTCTGACATTTCTTTACTAGTGGGAACAGGATACTATAGTTTATTTATGTAAGTAATAAACATTGACATTATATGCAAAAAAGTCTTTATACAGTGGACTAAAAATCATCAGAAAGTGAAGAACTGCTGCAGCGAGTCTGGGAAAATACTGAAGTTCAGAACCCTCATCTATCAAGAGTGCGTATGCACAGATGTGTGTGTAATGCATGCGTAGGAGCATTTTCACAAAGTGTGGGATGTACAAACTTGTAGTTATACATAGAAATGTGTGTAAATGTAAGCACATCTCTATGCATGTTTACGCAGAGAATCTAGTGGCAGAATCGCAACACTACACATAAAAAGCATTTAAGAGCATCACAGTATGCATTAAGTAATCCATGTATGCCCTGTGTCCTGACCATTTTTTAGTTAATACTTTAATGTCAAACCATTTTTTTTCTGGGACAGTTCTCTCCTCAGACGCAATGGAATTTACTGCATTGGTGACCTTCTCCCATTCAGGGAATTTTCTTTTGCTTGTAATTCCTCCTGCAGTGAGTGAACTAAACAAAACTTGTTGTGGGATGGATTCAACTTCATCTACCAGTTGCTTCAATTCTGTATTTGTAAAGTTCCTTTTCTTAGCTTATTTTGGCATTATTGTGGTGAGGAAAAAACACAATCACATGATTTTTAAAGGGAAGTGTTCTCACCATACGTGATACACCATACAATTGGAGGTGTTTATGAATGCTAATGACTGTGAATGTGAACGAGCATGGTACTTACACTTATGATTTATCAACAATGATTGCTTACTCGTGTGTAAGAACTGCATGTGCACATTTGATAAATATGGATTTTCTTGTACTTGACAATCTGAATTTCATTCGTAGTACAATATATTGAACCTTTTCTACAAACTCTTGTTAAATGAGAGCACAGGTTTGCACAAACTTCGTTCAAAGCAGCCCAGAAGATTACAGGTTGGCCCAATAAAGTATTGATAGTTGCATAAATATTATCATACCAACAGTTGTCTGAATAATTTTGGCTGATTGTTTTTTCCATTACATACTATAGCGTTCTATCAAAGTCATCTGACTGACATGATGAAGATAAATTAGTTCTGACCCAGTTTAACCGTGAGTTCTTGTCATATTTTATTACAATTTTCTAAACTATAGCAAATAAACTGTATAGAATATGTGAGAAATACTGTGGCGTCTTCACCAATTTTTGGTTTAACTGCAGGTTAGTATGAAACTTTTCTTTTCTTGTTCCTTCACATATAAATGGTAATTGCTGGGAGGATGTAAACACATGTTCTGGATGCTGCCCAGGTGAGTGAGATTACCCTGGAGCGGATGAGTTGTGTGTTGTTTGTTAAGGATTTGACAGACAGAAGGGAATGAGGAAGTAAAGCGAAAACAAAGAAAACAAATGACCAGGAGATACAGGAGATAAATATAGAGAGAGCGAACAGGAGAATGTGCAAACAGGTGCTCCAGTGAGCTGTGAGTGGCAATTACTCCACTAAATTCAGGCCCACCAGGGAGCCCTGCCACGCTCATTTATATTCCACACAACGCTATTGTGAGCAGAATCGGCAATTAAGTGAGACTGCTGGGCACACTACCTGCAGCACTTAACACATTAAACATCAGGTGTTTCATCTAATTACCATAAAGCACAGGCGCCAGCATCTCAGAGTCTTCACATTCTCGCTTGCACACAACACAACACAAAGGAATCGTCGCAAATCAAATTATATTGTACTGCCTTCTTTTTAAGAGCATCCAATAAATTGAGTCTAATGGTTTTAACTTTCACCAGATCCAGGTTGTGTTATTGTTCTGCTGTTTTCAGTAAATACAGATTAGATTATTAATTCATCATCTCTATATTATTGCCTATTTATATGAATGCAGTATTATATGACAACACAATACAGCACACTGTATATTAAAATAATGACAAAATTATGAATTTTGCTAATTATTATTTAGAAAATAATATCAATATTTTTTATTAGAATATTATGGGGGGAAAAAAGAAATAAAACAAATAAAATAAAAAAACATTCTGATGTGGCTTTCCAATAAAATATTTACATAAAATGTGAAAATTAAAACTCAAACTTTTCTTCCATAGTTACTACCCAAGACGCAGAGCACTGACATTACTATTGAAGCACTTTTAACTTGAGAAAACTACTTTTATAACATGTTTTTGGAGATGCTGCATGTGATCGGAGTGTGTGACAAACATGTCATTGAACAGGTTCAGTTAGAAAAAAAAAAAAACTATAGGATAGTGGAACATTACAAACTTTTTTGTTCATTCACAGTTTATTTATACATGATTTTTTTCACTCCTAAAATAGAGGCATTGATTATTAATATTGGATTATTACTATTAGGATGAAAGTTCTTACAGGTGGGATGCATGTAGTGCCTGCAGGAAGAGAGCTGAGGAGGTTGGGGCTGAGGCTGGGCCACTATGGCTGGACTGAATGAGTCGGCCACCGTCTGTTGGCTTGGTCCAGGTGCAGCCTGGGAAACGTAAACAGGAGGCCGGGAGGCGGAGCCTGGACAGCATGGGTCAAAGGCAGATGTGCCATGAAACCCTGTGCTGCTGGATCCACTGCTACGCACTGCACTGCTACTGAGATCCACCGGCAGAGTCTGCTGAGACAAAGAGAGAAGTAGGAAGGAAGATGGACACCAGCAGTTAATCCAGTGATAAAGATAATATATTCAAACAAACACATTATAATACGTGAAAGATATGCAAATGTTTGTCAGAGTGTTTTATATATATATATATATAAAACAAACAAAAACATATGCCATCAAATACAAACCATATGTCAAATGGAAAACAGATGGTGCTGTCAACAAATTATGCTTTGCAGTCAACATATTATTTAGAAATTTTCCCTCTCAACTTATGAAGCAAAAGGTGTTTTGTTTTTAATTTGTGATGCAAAAAGGATATAAAATAAAATAAACAATTAATAACATGCTTTTGCGAACAAACATTGGTATCGCAACACATCAAATTCAACGTATTTGTGCAGATTGCCATAATTTGCATAGATGGAGATTACAAGCAATAATAAGTTATTGTTTTCTTTGTATAGACAAAGAATACAACCAAGAACAGTCCCTGACACAAGTTATTCTTTTTTCAAGGCAGTTTTGGGGCTACTTCAAGGCGCCCTCTGAAAGTAGCCCGGTCTCACATGCTGCGTAACATCACTCCGCCAGGTGAAGTGGCAGAATTTCTTGACTATGACAGTATAGTTCCTAGCAATATTGGCTTAGAAAAGTCATTTTTCAATTTCCTTTGGTTTCATTACACGATGTACCTACAGAAGACTTAAATTTTAAATAAGATAATTATCAAAACTCTTTTTTTAGTATTTTTCGAAGAAATGCTAATGGTCAAATCCGATTCAATTCACTATGATAAGCTAAAAGTGACCTCTCCACAACAAGAAAACGGTTGAATAGATTCAAAACCTGAAGCACTCAAACAGCCTGGGTAGAAAATGAGCAAGAAGATGTTGTGCAGATATGAAGGTACCTGGTCATGGTACTGGTTGCTGCTGCTCACCCCTCCACAGGGAGCAGGCATTGCAGTGGGCCTCTCCAGAGGGCAGCTGGACTCTTGGTAGGCTAAGGAAGAAGGAACCGGTGCGGTGTGGTGGTGATGGTGGAAGTGGTGCGAGTGGGCGTGGGAGTGCTGGGAGCCAGGCTGTGGGGGGCCGGACTGCTGCGTCGCCCCTCCCTGCATGCACCCTGAGTGGGTATGCCCCATAGAGAGGTGACCTGAAGACGGCCCGCCGCATGGAGAGTGCTGAGGGCAACAAGAGGGTAACCTAGGCATCGCAACACCTCCGTTCTCACCCAATAAGCTTCTTCTGCTCTCATCTGATCGGAGGAGAGAATGACATTCAGTTATGCAAATGCTTTATTAAATGATATTATTGTAGATAGTGTCTAGATCTAGAGGTTACCTTCGGTGGCAGTGGTATTGGTGGTGCTGGATCCTGGCACTCCACCGTGGCTCTGAGCAGCCAATGTGCTATCAGGGGCGGTCACTGAGCAGCTACTGGAGGGACCAGGACCCTCCTGTGGCGATGCTGAGGTACAGGCATTATGGGAGGAGGAAGAGGAAGAAGAACTGACTGGCTGTGGGTGTGTGCTGTCAGAAGTGGTTGGCACGACTGAGAGATCTGTAGAGATGGATGAGCATACACAAACACACACATAGTAAAATTTCTGACTTGTATTGAAACCATCAATGGTGCCATGTTGGTAATCATTCAGCATAATTAGTTTTTTAATGTTGCAATATTGGTCTTTATTAAATATATAATTGCAATTGCAATTAAAATCAAATCAAAATCACTTGAAAAAAATTTATAACATGCTAACAGTGTTAAATGTGATCTTATTAAGTCTCTCCAAGGCCGTATTGATTTGATCAAAAGTACAGTGATAACATGAAAATGTATTGCCATTAAAAATAGTAATTCTCTATTTTAATATATTATAAAATGTAATTTATCTTAGGGATGGCGAAATTAATTTCAGAAGCTATTACTCCAGTCTCCAATATCACATGATTTTTCTTTCTAATATGTTGATTTGGTGGTGCTCAAGAAACATTTCATAACATAATTAATGTTTAAAACAGTTATGCTGCTTAACGTGTTGGTGGAAAAAGTAATACTTTGTTTTGTTTTTAATGTAAATAAATTAAATTCTTAATTGGTATCAGATGAAATTCTAACATTCTAACATCGTACCATGCTGCAGTAGCCCTCAGTTTAAGTATACTATACATTGAAAAATACAATAAAAGGGGATTAAAAGAGGTATTACTACTATTCTTAACTTAAATGAGTTTGTAGTAAATGGCAACAGATGATTTCCTCCATCTCTAGAACGTCGGTGTCATCAAACGTGTGCATTTTCACATTCACGCACTTTATTCACAATAAAGTAGCCCATGAGGACAGCTACTCATTAACATTCCATTGCTAGTAATCCATCTGCTTTTTCCTCACAAATTAATTTCTCACTCCATCAAAAGAAATGCAAATGCAATCATATCTCAGCCTGCTCTTTTACCACCCCACCAGCTACAGACCCCCAGAGAAAGAGAGACAAACAAAGAGACACTTTATGACAGCAAATCAAACGAAACAATGGAAATGAGTTTTCCTTTGACAAACCTTGGGATTTTGGAGCCTATTACAGATTAATGAGATAACACTACACAGATTTAATTCCTTATCCAGAATGGCAGTTTAATTGGTTCCTATAGTAGTTCTCTCTGACTCTTTGGGGCCAGCGCCTGATTGCATAACAGACAGACTTCATTGCGTTGCCTGCAAATGAAATCAGAATTAAACTCGATTACACACAATAAAAGGGATGCTTCTGGTGTCCATCGGTCTGTGGCTGTGAGAGAATGCTGTGCAGCTGCAGAGGCTATTTATGCTGCTGTGCATGCTGAAAAGATATAGATTAATCATTATTAACGGGGCCTGAACACACAGGCGAGCTGCAATCCACCGTGCTAAACAACACTAACCGAATCTACCAGATTCATTCCTCCTCCCCCTCACATACAGAGATACAGCTCAAAAGAGAGAGGGAGGACCGCTCACAGTGAAAGATGAGTAGATTAGATGTGACATCTAATATTTCCTAAACCCACGCAGTGTTGAACAGGGTGATCTAACGCTCATTCTCTCCTTTATGTTCCAGACCTGAAGACCATCACTACAGCACCGAGACGCTCATCAAATACTCATCAACCCTGTTACATTTCAAATAAAGGCTGACACGCACAAAACAATATCCTCCCATTGCAGGGCTCAGCAAAAGTTGACGGCCCGATTGTTTTAACTTCTTATGCAACTTATTTCCGTTGTTTTAAAAGTTGCGGTTACAGCTCATGTATATCAAGCATCTGAATTTAAGCATGAGAAGAGGTCATGACCAGAACGAAAATCAAAAGACCTTTTTATGTTCTCAAATAAGGGGATATTAAATTCCTGTCGAGTTCCTGTTGCTTTGCTTTCTCCCTTCAACTCCGTCTGATTATGTTGTCAAACTGTGGTTCTCTCACATGGATGGTTTTCAGTGATCATCAAAAAAATAACATGGATCCATACACTCCTGCTCCTCTACATCCCAAGCTTTTCAAAACAGAAAATACTTGTACATAGTACATAAGTACATTTTTACATATAGATCACTTATTGCTCACATAACTGAACATTTTATGCATTTTGGCCATTTATTTACACAACAGTGGTGCTTTAGGGGAATAGCAACACACAGTTTAAAAAAAAATTAAAACATAGCTATTATCATCTCCATAAAAACTACAAAAATGCATTTCTGTGAAAACGGTAAGGTTGTGCACATGTAACATGTTTAAAGATTACAAGCATGACAGAGATCTTGATAACCAAGACATTGATGGACAACCTCTCTGGCCTGTCATGCAAAATAATACTTTTTTTTTTTGCCATTTTATACATTTTGTTTGTGTGAATGAGAATCCTATTGACAAAGTTGTTGACTGTATGTGAAACTTTTAAAAACATGAAGAAATAAACTATTTTTACCATTATAACTACAATGCTGTTAATTGTTATTTTTACCATGTACCATTTCACACAATGTACAATATAATATTAAGATGTCAAAGTTAACGAAACATTTTAAATACATGCTTTTAGATTAAAATATTTAACATTTCCACAAAACAGTATATGTATGTTTGTATAAATTTAATAATATTACAATGATTGGTTTAAAACCATTTCAAATTTGGTAGACACTGTATATGACAATGGGACTTGGAATATCCCTGAGGAGTGAATGAACAGAAAAGGTCTCCTCACCATCCTCATCCACTGTGAGGTCCACCACCTCTCCAGCGCTCTGTCTGAGCGGCTGGATGACGGTGGACAGTCGATGACGGCCACGTCCCTCCTGAGCTCGGCTCTGGGAACAGCTGGGTCCCCAGTGCATCCTACCATGACCTCCCACAGAGCGCGGCCTGCACAACACAAATATGACAATCTGCATTAACATAACTGTAAGGCTAAAATGCCAAAACTCAATATGGCCACTGACGTGACCAGTAATAGGTCTGCTCCTGCCCTCAGTCAGTCTCTATGTATGTAGAGTAAACTTTTTTTTGCTTTGTTTTGTTTCCAGTGAGCTGCAGCAGGGCATCAGAGTAGCAACTTTAGCAACTACTGAAACGATCGGCTGGAATGTAAATAAGAGCCAGCTGACACGAAAGCTCTACACACACACACACACACACACACACACACACACACACA
>CAIGQV010000818.1:15288803-15314675 GCA_903798115.1 Danio jaintianensis | reverse complement strand
ACACACACACACACACACACACACACACACACACACACACACACACAAAACTCATGAGAAGACACATAACACAAGAGTGCATATTTTCCCACACAAATACACAGAACCACGATGGAGCCATCCATAACAATAAAATCATTTCACATTGCACAATCTGAAGAAAACCATGCATATGAGAACGCATCTCTAAAAGCTTTGTATTTCATAAGAAATTTAGGGGGGGGAAAGGGAGAAACAGTGGACATGAAAGCTGTTATGTTTGAGCAAGAGTCCAGGAGAGAGCCACTCCTCAAAGCCTGAGCTCCCTGGTGTAAACAGTGTGAAGGAGGGAGGAGCAAGTGCGTGCTGGAAAGGGGAGGGGCTTGTGAGATGAAAGATCTGAAATGCAGCTCTGTCAAGTGTTGATGTTATTAGCTTTTATTAGCCTCATTTCACAGGCATTACCGAACCCATTTGAATGCCAAGCACAATTCTGATCATTTATAAATTTATAATTAACACTTTAATGAATTAATTTCTTTTTGTGTTATGCCGCCTCAGTTTCATGTAAATTCTGCTCTTTGCAATAAAAGAATATACTAATTCTAGTTCTATTACAACTTTATCTACTAATTGGAACTCACATTAAATCAAATCTACATACATCTCATCAGAGAAATCTGAACCATATTTATTAACAGGGGTAACTCTCAAAACACAGAACTTACAGATCAGTTCACATATTCCATTTTAAATGTAAATGTATATAGCTATGACTTTTATCAGAGCACTGAATTCCAGAGGAGAGGAAATGATCAAAGACGGCAATGTCTATTTTACAGCAAAAACATACGTAACATACATAAGTAAATGAGAAGTGAAAGTTTGTGTCAAAGCTTTATTCATGCTATTCAAAGTAACTTTCATTCATGGCATTCCTTGAAAACTGAACCAATGACTCTGCTCTACTGTTTGAGCCTTAAGGATTTTTTTAATTAGCTTTAAAAAGACAACAACAAAATAACAATAATTTACGTCACTGTATTCTTTCTTACCAGAACCTCACATAAATAGTTTCTACCAGTAATGCAGTATTATAAAATAATATAAAAATTACCATGTGTTTCTGACTGTTAAAAACTCCTGGTGAGGAGAGTTTAGTTTCCCCTTGAGAGTTGAAACAACATGGCGGTTTTCCTAAATTCCAAATAAATTATTCTGGAATTCTCTAACCACTCGAGGAATTCTACCCCTCTGTGAGGATTTGATTCCATAGGAGGGACGCAGCGGCCCCGGTTGCCGTAAAGCAGAGTGTTCCTGGGAATTGAGTTGTTCTCCAGGCTGGGATTTAGCAGCTCCAAGCCCCCTGTGTCTGGAGAGCAAAGAAGCCCCCTGCCTCCCAACCCAACACTGGTGAGCCCGTTAACCACAGATTGCATCATTAAAACATCAAAACAAAATGATTACCAACAGGCTTGAAGGGTTGAGGGATTCTCTTGAGACCAGGGGAGTGACTCCAGAATGTGCAGTTTCCTTGAGAACGTGTCAGAGAGTGCGTTTAGATGCACAATCTTACACCACTTAATAAACTGACAGTATGTAGGTCACGTAATGCCTTAAACTGCGCTCTTTATATCATGTTAAGAATAGAAACAGTTTAGGCTTCATTTTTTCCCCCATCACCCCAATTTTCGTCTGTTTGTAAACACATTTACTGACGTTATGGAGGCTTCAACATGTTTGTCCATGTTAATTTTGTTCTGATATAGTCATCTCAACTCACATTTTCTCTCACTGCAAAACACTAAACTATAATTTTTTATTTTGTAAATGATTTAAAACGTTTAGGGTTGCAGAGTAAATTAAAATTAGTTTTTAGCATTAGTATTCAGAAAATGTTTTGTACTCAAAGGACAAATAAAACAAAATACAAGTTCGGTCACTATAAACAGTGAATGCACATGTTCTGCTTCAATTTCTCCTTTAAAACAAGCAAATAATCTATAACATAAAAATAATTCATAAAGGGGGTAGTCTATAGTCATTAAATAAAAACAAAAGCAATTACCATCATAATGCTGGGTTCACACCGAATGCAAATGTAAGTATTCCCACAAGCAAGTTACAGGAAAAAGTCAAAGCGCTTGCGCAAATAGAGGTGCATTTTCTACAGGCAGTGTGAATTATGTGAAATGCGCGATGCAAAATGCACAACGCATTTGCTACAAACATGCACAATTCGCAGCAATCGTATCTTTTAAAAAATAAATCTTCAATTTGAGCAAAAAAATAAAATAAAATACCACGAGAAGTCTAGAGTGAGTCACACAATGCTTCGTGTTTAGTCTGAACCCAACATAACACAGGTGGGATAAGTATCTTATGACTTTGTTTTTAGTATTTTAAATATGGTAGAAAAAAACTGTTGTGTTTGATAAAAAAATGCATATATTGTTTATTGATACAAGAAAAGAAAATAATTCCACAAAGTAATATCATTGGCTAATTTGAGGGTGTTTACAATTACCAAGTATTTTGAAGCCTTAATATTAAATTCAATACATATGCTGCCTGTCACATGATAAAGAGGCTTCAATTAAGGCTCATCCAATTTTATATTATTTTCCTAATAAATACTACAAAGAAAGTAATAACTACAAAAAAAATCTATCCTTACAAATTAAATCATAACCAAAAGATATAAGACCCCCATATTCTTCAGGAAGCTTTGAGAGAGTGGAATCGGACATGAGAGCTTGGGACACCTGAGGCTGTGTGTGACATTGCTCTTTAATTGGCAGAATCATAGACAGAGCCAGAGGAATCACCTGAGACCTGCCTCTAATTACCCACAAACAGGCCTGGGATTATTTTGTAAATTACACCAGCGTGGCATTTTGAGTCTATGGTTGGGATGGGCTCTGTAAACACAGAAACTGACAGGATGGTAGCCGGGAGGGAGAGGAAGTAGGATTATATTAGAATTTAAGGCATTTTAGGTATTTGTCCACAGAGCCCTGTTTGAAAACACATAGTTGGAAGTCATCTCCCTTCTTCTCACATCACCTTACAGTGGACAGGATTAACACAAGCATGTTCCTAAAGCCGGTATAAAGGTCAGATGAGGAGCCGTGTGCAGAATTTGAAAGGAAGCCTTGACATTTCTTTTTTTTCCACATAGGGTTTTCTTAACACCCAGCCAGCAATTTCTTTAAGCAAAACAACACAACAGAAGTCCATGCAAAATGTGTCAAAAGCCTCAGGATGCCTGTGTGTGTGGGAAGACGTCTGCCGAGTTTTGCAGGCTTCTGCATTTAAAGTGATATGATGGGGGAAGGGTGAACCACAGTCATTTGAGTGGCAAACAAGTGACCGTGCACAACCACTGGATAGCATCTCTCTTTCAGGGCCACAGAAACACATTCAGGCAAGACAACGACAACAACATCATTTGAACAGACACACAGAGATTGCCTATTAAAATGCATAATGGGAACATACAGACATGTACTGTAAGCGAATGTCTGCCACAGCTGCTTGTGCATATTTTGGGTTCCACTAAATGTCCCCCCTACACACCCTTTAGTTATTATTACGTCTATCTATACAATTTCTAACACTGGTCTGTCTCCATATGTACTATAAACAAAGGATCTTTGAATGGAAGAGCTTCATTGCTCATCCGGCTGACCTTAGACACCCAGAGCCCCTCCTCCAGCCGAGAAACACTCTCAGCATTCTGCTGCAAGCCCAGGCACCTCGGGGAGATGGGGAAGATTAAATGAGACCACTCTCGCTACATAACACACATTCAGTTCCTGGAAATGCTTTCCATAGGCATGAGCTTAGACTAGAGGAAGGGAGGAGAGGAAAACAGAACAAGAGGAAGAGCAAAAGCGTGGAATATGTTAAGAGGAAAAAAATAAAACATCAGAATGTCAAATGAACCCTGTTGCCCTACATTAGCACTGCATGAAGAGCTCTGAAGCAAGACATATTTCATAGCGGAGTGTTCTACAAAATATGTTTACTGTCAGCCAGTCACCCACCAACCAATAGATTTGTAAGGTTGCTAGTTTATCGATTTATTGATCTAGATGTTAGGGATGGGGATACAACAAAACTATTACTTGAAGAGAGATTGGTTAATCAGTAGGGTTTGATCATCTAGCTTTTGCGAAAAGTTGAATACTAAGAATGCATAATCTAACCAACTAAAAAAAAAAAATTATAATAATAATCACTTCAGCTTTTAAAAACATCACAAATTATAATACTTTCACATTTGCATTACTGTTATACTAATATAATTATTATTAACATGAGAAATAATAGTCATAGAATAGTGACAGAATTAACTGTAATATAAGTAGACAATAATATTAACAGCATTAATCCTCTTGTTGCTGCCTAGCACTGTAATGAAGACAATACTTTCTTGTTAGCGTTATTGATAATGGAGACTAATTGTTTCAGCCATAACAGATGTTAATGATTATGCATTCTTTCATTAAAATTCCCAAAGAATCTGATCATGTCAGGTGAATCCCAAAGTAAAATTAATTATTGTCCAGTTTTGGTAAATAAATAAAAAATGATTAGAGCCAGACAGAATCTGTGGACATTTTTTGCTATTTTTGCTGAGAATTTTGTAAAAAATCTGAGGATTTATGCTGAATGATTTTGGGAGTATCATAACAAAAAATTTAATACAGAAAATAAAATACAATACATTTTTAACTTTTATTTAATGTTCACAATGCAAATCCAATTAGATACACTTATTTGTTAAACAAAGCAAATCTCTCAAATAATATATTTACTAAAATACAGAAAATATTAATTTACAAACTGTATTGTAAATAAATCATATGAACATTTTCATATTAGTCAATAATATAACTGAAATTAATAAAAAAAAAAACTGAATAAATATATATTTACACACCTTTACACAAGTAAATAAATAGACTCAATGATGGGCTAAAAATCTGTAGAAATCTGCGGATTTATGCACATGCTGATTCCGTGTGGGCCTAAAAATGATCAATATTAAAATTGTACATTATATTGTCTAACAACAGTTCTGCACATACGCAAGTAATTAAAAAAAGGGCTTAAAGTTACTTTATGTAAGGTTACTAATATGGATGGTATATGGAAAATAAAAAACTTCCCCACTGAATAATTACAAAAGCAGAAAATCTTTTAAAATTAACAATATTAAGATTATTACGAATTTGATACTTCTAACTCTCCATTTTCAACACTGATGTTATGTCCATTAGAGAGGTAGCATTCAAATCACAAACAAATGCACAAAGTGTTCGGAATGAACCACTTCACTGCTGTATATCTCTCTGGCTAAGAGCAAATGCAAACTAAACATATGCACCCTGCTCAAACACGCATTTACAAAAGACCCCCATTTTCCTCTGACCTTGGCCACGTGATGTTTTCCTGAGCTGTAAAGCCGTTCCCTCCCCCTTCACTAAAGTCCAATCCAAACCACAGCACAGTCTACAGCAGACACACAGCCTGCAGATCAACATTTAGTCACAAACACACAAGTCCACATTCCAGCACAATATCTCTCTCTCTCTCTGCCATATAACGGCAGGACCACATGATTTCAGCTGCATTCCAGTGCTGTTGTTTGAAGATGGATAATAGTCCTCATGACCTTTAGGAAAATAAACGAGCGCGATGATCTTACTGATGCAGGGAAAAATGTGCTACGGGAAGAGGAAAACTATAATTGGAAAAAAAAAAAAAAAACACTATACCACTGCTCACTATGTAATAACTGGTCGACCTAATACCAAGAGAGAAAGTCAGTCTTCCTCGAGCTTCTCCAGCAGGATGTGCTTTAACACCCAAACACAAGCACATGGCAGGCAGGCGGGGCACAGAAGCCAAACACAGCCCTCACCACCTGTAGGGACAGAGGGAGCATTGGCGTCCCGGTCATGTGACTTTAACCAGTGGAGAACATGAGTCACAGGAGCCTCAAACTTTGGATAGGTTCATAACAGAAAACTAGTACACTGCTAACCACTTACTTAGCAGTATATACTGTTACTTTAAACTGCTGGTTTAATCTACAATTTATTTCATTTAAGGCATGCATTGTGATTAGGCAACCGGTTTCAAGGTTTACCGCGGTTTGGTTTTAAAACCGCTAAACTTTTCTGTTATACTGTTTCTACAGTATATATAAGTTAACTTTTTTTATGACTATTTTATTTAGTTTTTTAGGGCAACAGTATCTCCATCAGAAAAGGACTCTCTCCACATCAAAAGCTCTTGGTCAGCCCATGATTCAGGAAACATTTGTGCACCAACATCCAAGCATGCTCTGGACCTGAACAGTGCAGTGGCTTACTTTATATCCAAAGAAAGATATCCAAAGATGCCTTTCCAGGTTGTAAAGAGATCTGTGATTTTGAAACTAATGAAGATAGCAGAAGTCAATCATTTATTTTAATTATTTAGCCTGATGTGTTTACTGTTCCATAATATTTTAAATGTTTCTTAAAATAAAATATATTGTGTTCAGTGGGGAAAAAAATTGTTGTTGTTTTTTTTACCCAGACATTTAAAAATAACATTTTAGAGCAGTAATCACAATTCTGTGATACCATGAAACTGTGATATTTTTATCCAAGGTTATTATATCATCAGAATCCTATAATGGCGCATGCCTAATTGTGATGTGCTCTGCAGGATCATTTTGACTACAGCTGCATTCAAATATACCTAATTTCCTACCATAAAGTAGGAGAAAATAGTATATGCAAAAAGCAGAATGTCTGAAATGACAGTAAGGCCACAAAAGAGGATGTGTAAAATGTGAAAATCAACACAAAACCTAAGAAAGGCAAGCCTTTAGCCAAAATAAGCACAATGGCTAAAACTAAACTCCCAGTACACAGTTAAGGAGAACAGAGTTCCTATTTATTTGCCTATGGGGGAAACAACTACTAGAAATAACAAATGGCTATAACCGGTCAAACTACTTGCTCTACAAACAAGTGTTTATGACAGGGGTGCCCAAACATGGTCCTGGAGGGTTGATGTCCTGCAGAACTTAGATCCAGCTTCAACAGACCTGCCAGGAAGTTTGATTAGTAAGAGTTAGGAGTTTAGTAATAAAAATAATAAAATAAGAATACTAATAAGAATTTTTTTTTTTTTTTTTATGGCAAAATATCAAGTGAATGAAGTGAATTTGGCAATTTGGTTCCAATGGATCTGCAAACTGTTAGGTTGTAGCATTTAAGATAATCAATACAATATATCATATTAAGGAGCCATGGATGTTAATTTTAATATTGCATGCACACTTTTTTGTTTTAAAAATTGCTGGTAGCCACTGACTTGCATTTAATGAACCACCAAGGACCATAGTTTCAGCTAAAAATCTTTTTCTACTGAAGAATAAAATTTGCCTACATCTAGGACCATCTAAGAATGAATAAATTCACAGCATTTTTTTTTTTTTCAAATATCCCTTTAAGCTAAAGTCAGTCTCCTTAAACTCTTAAACTAATTATATAAACTGACATATATTGTATTTCTACACATAAAATCAGCATCTGTAAATCAAAAGTATTCCTCCATTGTTTTTGATGCAATAACAGATTTCATAATGCACCTTGGGATTACAGTCACTTTCCTTGAACTGTTAAATACAAACTCTAAAACCTCTGAATTGGAAAACTTCTTTTGGAATGAGAATCAACACTTTGGGAAAAAAAAAAGAGAAAGCCACTTGTTGCAATTTACAGTATTATGTTTTTCTGAGCAGCGCATCCTCAACCTCAACTAAATGGACCAGCAGGCATCAAAGCTATGCAGCAGGCAACCATAAAATCACTTATTTATCTTTGTGTGCATGTTAAATAAACATCCCTCCAGGCTGGACTGACTGTGAAAACTTGTGTTTCACCTCATTCATGCTGTCACAGAGGTTTTATGGGCTTCCGTGAACACTACGGGATAAAACATGCAAACATGCACCAGTGAACAAACAGCCTGAGGAGTAACTCATCCAACTCTAACGTCTCGGCGAATCCAGAGAAAGGCAACCACACCACCGATCAACCTCCAACACACAGCCCACGATGACGAAAGTTCAGTATTCAATGGGCTTGACTGAATGACTTTGCTGGCAGGCGTGTGGTGGTGGTGGTGGCCGGCGCTATTTCTGGCAGCAGTTAAAAAAGTAATAGAATCAAGCAATGATTCTCAGCTCAGGAACAGACGCCTCAATAACAATTAGGAGAGAAGCGGGACACTGAAACCAAATCAAGCAACGAGAAGAGGGGGCACAGTTCGGACAAAACCATGTAAGATGTGATTGAGTTTAGAGCTTCTATCAGATTTCTAAGGAAGGCCTGCTGAGAGCACCGTCTGAAATAGTTTTGGCAAACCCAGCCAAAATACCGGAGGCTGTAGAGTTTATTAAATGGATATGCCATGCAGCAAGTTGAAAATCAAATCTACGTGCAGAGTCTCTGCTTTTTTGTGAACTCAATAGAAATCTTAACAACACTCAAGGAGAGGCATTGTACTAAACTCCTTTCACAAGAATGTGAGAACATCCCGCAGGTCAAAAACATTAGGGAACCATGAAAACTCTGTTGGTTTTGGTCCACAGAAAGATGGCGTACTTTCTGATATGGGGCTCTTCCTCAAAGTACACACTAACAGCTGGAAGCTCAGTGGAATGCCTTCATAACACTGTAGACTGCCAGCTTCATGTCTAAACCCAGATGCGCCCTCTCATCTGGACTGGGGTACCAACAGAATTTTCTATAATGCCATATGAATCAAGTTCAGCAGGGATACCATTCAAATAGTTCAATATTTGTTTAAAGCTACGAGGAGACACTCATGAAAAATCTCACCTGAAGGCATCTCCGACGGTTACGATCTCCACTTCACTGTCTGTGGAGGTGACGTTGATCTCCTCACTGGCAGGCACTGCAGGAGCAGGAGTCGCTTCAATAACAACCACGTCCTCATCCAAGACACCTGAAGGAAATTAGGCTCATTAATGCAAATATTTCAGCACTGGAAACTACGTTTAGAGGAAACATACAAGAGCCCTTACTGTGAGCAATTCCAATTATGTTTTACTTGCATTTATACCGTATTTTTACCGTAACTATAAAGTATATTTATTATAAAATTCCCATGGCCCCATCAGCATGAAAAATAGAAACTCTGAAATCATTTTTATAATTAGTTCCAAAACAAGGACTAAATCGTTAGACTTTCTTTTATGTTTGATTTGATTTCAGTGTATTTCTAAAACTGACCAAAAAAAAAAAAATCTCATTCTTTAGAGAGAACAGGCTTGTTGTGGGTTTCTGCTCATCAATCAGATTGGGTAGACAACAGCTCCACAGGGCTATTGTAGCTTTCTTTGCACAGCAGGCCACGTTCGAGCAAGAATCAAAGATTTGACAGTATTTTTATGTACTTCTGGACAGTTGTTCTGAAATGTATTTTCTGAATATTTTCTGTATTTTTTTTGTTCTGAAATGTACTTTTGACCACATTTAAAAATTTATTTATCACACAATGTATATAATAACTCATCGTACATTGGCCATGTTTGCCTAAGCAGCCCTTTTTGTATCAATCTGAATTAAATAATTGCATTTGATGAATTAAAATATGGTTGACATGTTTGAATTCACTTAACACAAAGTAATTGGGTTTGTTTACATACACTGCTTACTCATCACAAGCGAACAACTCCAGATTTGATCTACCAGTGGGCTGAGACCACTGTGTTCTGATGATCTCAGACCAAATGGTTTGCAAATGGCATTGATGTGTTCACATATATCCTGACATATGATTCAGATTCCAAAGCAAATGTTTCAAATGAGACAGGTGTGAGTGTGCCATTAAAACTTTGAACATTTGCTGAAAATGCCTAGTCAAGTGGACCCTAATTTTGAAACCACTTGTTTAATTGTGAAAAAGGCAAATGGTTGCACCAGAAAGATGCTTGTCCCTGTTCTCCATTTAGAATTCCAAAGCATCATACAGGTACTGAAACATCATCACTATCAACACAGAAACCTTATGTCCAAATCTTATTGCTTTTATTTTTGGCCACTGAAAATCAGCAAAACTTAGGATAATGACGCTTGTAATTCCCAAAACATCCACCTCTCGAATATGAAAAGAGCTCCTAGGGTAAACTTGTGCAATTTCTGAAGTAGAACCAACATGCATCTTCAGTATTTGAATATTTAACATTACCCCTGCTGGTTTTGTGATGAGAAGTGCATAAACACTACCATCAAAGTGATCTGTGGTCATCTTCGCTCTATTTCACTAAGATACCTAGGCCTTATGAGTAGCAGAAGCAACATCAGCCTCAGTAGCTACAGCTGTTTAATTGATGATGGTTTGGTGCAGCAGTGGAGCTAACCAATGCTTCAGGCAGGCGTGTGTGTGCGCGTGCTGGGGAACTAAATGTAGGTCAGTCAAAGATGTGCTTTGCAGTGTGCCGGCACAGGCTTCTGTAGTACAATCACTCATCTCTCTTCTGATTGGCTCTCCTGCTTGACTTCTCATTCCTTCTTTAACTCGGGCTATGCCTGGATTTGGTGTCACGAGGCCAGGGTGTGTTCAAAATAAAGCTCGGAAGGATAGCTGGTTCATAACTCAGTGCGACTGACAAACAACTTGTGCTCAAGCTTCATTTTCTACAGAAAATTGCATCTCAAAACATATAAAAGAAAAATCACTGAAATGAAATGATTACAGCAGTTATGTGACCACTATACATTTTAATTAAAAATCAAATGCAGTACATATTTTAGCTTAAGTTTATAACATCAGCATTCCCTTCAGATTTCTTTTTTCATTAAAGCATTTTTATAGAAGTTAGACTCAAAGCTGAATTGCTCAAAGGTTTAAGATACACAACTACTATATACTGAATGCAATATGGTCAAACAATTGTATGTTAGCATTGTAAGGTTGTTGTGTTATACTATCTGTGTTAGGCATGTTTGTGCACTGAGGCAGAAGCTCGTGGCTCAGGAGATGCATCACCATTCTCCGGGGTCTGTTGTTAGGGTTGGCTCTCCCACTGAGTGCTGCTGCTTAGCACCCTGCTCTTACCCCGTTCCCTATGCTGCCCACAAGAAATCATCACACTACCAAACACAACTACAACTTACAGGAGTAAACACGTAGCCATATATTATGGATTCAAACCTGACCTATACTACTGATATAGGATAATGAACTATAGAGTTAGAATTCTACTAATGTGTGGAAAAGAATTTGTGGTGTCTTGGTTAAACAGTGGGTAAATAGGCTACATGCTAAGTAAATTACAAAATTACAGCAACAAAGGTCTGCAATTCAACTCTTTAGTCAAGTCACAATACGTTCATTTCATAGGACTTTTTTTATATTAGACTGCAAATATAATTTATTACATAGTAATAAACATGATGTTTTTGGCAACATTGGGCATATACATTTTTGTTTTATGGTTTTACTCACAGATGTCTAAACCAACTTTTTTGAAGATTTCCAAGACAAAGAGTTCTGTTCTGGGAGTCACGATCCGATTCCAAAATTATTCTTGACCTGCATTTTTTCTATTTCTTCTGCTGCATATTTACAACTTTTATATTTTAACCAGAATTGGAGTTTCTATGTTTTTGTTTTAACGATTCGACTCTCTGTATTACAGTACTGTTTATTTTATTAAAGAATTGTTTAGGATGCACAAGCTCTAAATGTAAAAAATGGCAGATTACAAAGGGCAATTAAGAAGAACAAACTGTTCTTATTCTCAAAAAAAGAACATTGTTCTGTTTAGAGCAGAGATGCCCAAACTCTGTTCTGGAGGGCCAATGTCCTGCAGAGTTTAGTTCCAACCCCAATTAGACACACCTGAACCAGCTAATCAAGCTCTGTCTAGGTGTACTAGAAACTTCCAAGCAGGTCTGTTGATGGAAGTTGGAGCTAAACTATGCAGGACACCGGCCCTCCAGCACCGAGTTTGGGCATTCCTGGTTTAGAGCTTGTGCTCATGCAGACCCGCACCTGCAATCTAATTTGAATATTGAATCGACACTGAAGCTTTGAGAATCATTCAAAACTGTTAGAAAAATAATTGTGCATTGATTTTTTTTTCACCCACCGCTAGTAGAAATGACGTCTTGGTCAGTATTCATGTTTATCTGTGCTCGAGACCTTAGAGACAGGAGCAATTTATGCCGCTATTAATCAAAACTGAAAATTGTCCCAGTGTAGACAAGCCTTCAGATGTACAAAAATTCTGTGCGCACACTGAATATAATTTATAAAGTAGACTCAAAAAATATAATTCAATATAATTCAATATATTTTTATATGTTTGTAACAAAACTGTGAACTACTGCATGACAAGTTTTTTAACAGATTTGTTTTATATTAATTTTATTATTAATTAAATAATGGAAGGACCCTATATACTATATAACTGCTGGTTACCTATGTTTACATATAACATCCACTCTTTACACAACTCCTTATCTTTTCTGATTTTGATTGTAATACAATAATGTGCACCTTTTGTAAAGCTGCTTAGAAAAATAATTATTGTGAAAAACGCTATACAAATAAACTTGAATTGAGTTGAATTTTAAAACAGTTTCACTTTTTTTATTATTTCCCCATCGTAAACACACTGAATTGTAATTTTAAAACCAAGGTCCAGAGTGAACTGTAATTTCTGTGTACCGTTACACCCTTAAAAGTGATGTAACAGCAGTGCTTCTCCAGAATAACTGATGTGAGGATCGCAAAGTACGGAAACATCTGGGGGGCTGAAGAACTGCTCTGATCTCATCGACTAATTTCCAAAGAAATTCACTGATTTTCCAACAACTGATATGAGAACTAATATTCTGTTTTCTTATGTTAATGATAAAGGTGTTTCATCAATTATTGGATAAGGATGTTAATAAATTTTATACAGATGATAATCACAGCCTATAACTAACAAAACATGACAATAACAATACTATAAAAACACACACCTAAAATGTGGCTTTATTTTTAATATAACTTTCAATCAACATTTCTAACAATGAGAGACCATCTCAATGATTTTATCTACCTTTTTAGGCAGCTATCAGTATTTTTGAGTGTTATAGAGTGGCAGACTAATCACACGTATGCATGAAAATATGCTGGTATGAGTGAGTGGCAAGGCAGAGAGAGAGAGAGAGAGAGAGAGAGAGAGAGAGAGAGAAAAATGTTAAATCTTAAAATGTTGATTGTTAAATGTACAGTGTATTCTGTTTATATATATATATAGGGGTGACGCGGTGGCACAGTGGGTAGCACGTTCGCCTCACAGCAAAAAGGTCGCTGGTTCGAGCCTCGGCTGGGTCAGTTGGCATTTCTGTGTGGAGTTTGCATGTTCTCCCCGTGTTCGCGTGGGTTTCCTCCGGGTGCTCCGGTTTCCCCCACAAGTCCAAAGACATGCGGTACAGGTGAATTGGGTAAGCTAAAATTGTCCGTAGTGTATGTGTGTGAATGAGTGTGTATGAATGTTTCCCAGTGATGGGTTGCAGCTGGAAGGGCATCCGCTGCGTAAAACATATGCTGGATAAATTGGCGGTTCATCCCGCTGTGGCAACCCCAGATTAATAAAGGGACTAAGCCGAAAAGAAAATGAATAAATGATACACATATACATATATATACATATATATTTATATGAATAATATGATATAAATGAATATGATATATTGAATAATAATAATATGATATATTATTTATTTAATTATTATATGTATATATCTTTTTTTCTTTTTTTTATTATTGTTTTATCTTAAAATGTTGATTGTTAAATGTACAGTGTATTCTGTTTATGAATAATATGATATAAATGAATATGATATATTGAATAATAGAGAGAGAGAGAGAGAAAATCAAATGAAGCACTAGACCACTAGTTATGTATGGCAGGTTCTTTCCTGATGCATTGCTAGCTGCAGATATTTTAACACATTTCTGTGGTTTTATCAGTACGATGTATGTATATTCAATTGAGTGGCGTAGATCTCCGTGAGAAGGGAATGTGTGAACGGTAGAGAGAGCAGTGAGAGGGCTGGGTGAGGACTAGCTGTTGCTCAACAGGAAATTCAAACATTCTGCAGCATGTAACACACACAGAATGCCACTTGCTGATGGATTGCTGCACACACAGACTTGCTGACGGGTTACAAAAGTTATGGTATAACATAAATCTTTTAAAATGTGCACAGTTATGACCAATGAACAAGACTTTATTTTTATTAGCATTATTATTTTTAGTATTTTTTTGCATGCTTGAAACAAAATGGGAAAATAAGTATTTGAAACTTTGCTTATATGTGTTTTAGAAAATGTAGCTACATAAAAATAAAAAAAATTACAGGTTTGTGGAAGATTTCTTTTTATCTCAAACTTCGCTAAATATCACAAATGACTGCAAAATAAATTATTTACAAAGGCAAATTGTGTACACCCATTCTAATGAGCTGATTTGGTACTTAAAAGAGCCATTCACGAGACGTATATGCAATATTTTAGATAAAAATATATTTTTAAAAAAAATTTTGCACTCAAGTCTGGTACTTCAAATGGAGACGCAGGCCAAGCTTTTATGTACTATAAAAATTCTGTTATAACGGTAGACTAATTACCTCAAACAAACGCAAAGCACTCAAACAATAAGCACACTGTATGCATTTATCTGTGTTTAAACTAAAATTAAGCGCTGTCACCTCACAGCAAGAAGGCCGCTGGTTCGAGCCTTGGCTGGGTCAGTTGGCATTTCTGTGTGGAGTTTGCATGTTCTCCCCGTGTTCGCGTGGGTTACCTCCGGGTGCTCCGGTTTCCCCCACAAGTCCAAAGACATGCGCTATAAGGGAATTGGGTAAGCTAAATTGTCCGTAGTGTGTGTATGTGTGTGAATGAGTGTGTATGGGTGTTTCCTAGTGATGGGTTGCAGCTGGAAGGGCATCCACGGCTTAAAACATATGCTGGATAAGTTGGCGGTTCGTTCCGTTGTGGCGACCCCAGATTAATAAAGCGACTAAGCCGAAAAGGAAATGAATGAATGAATGAATGAATAAACTAAAATTAATTTAAGCTTTTGTTATTTAATAAATTATTCAACCTCAAGGCTTGAAGAGAACAAGCTGTTGAGATTTGCGAATTGCCTCATCTTTCTAAACCTGTGAAAGTTATGACGTGCAAATGAAGTTTGGCGTCTGAACTGTAGAACTAATTTATATCCAATAATTATGTCAACGTGCCTGACTTGAGCATTCAATCGGTTATGGCTTAGAATATAAACATTACATTCTCACTTGAATGCAGTAATTCGTACTGATTATGCTAAAAGGGCAGATCATGATTGGTCATGATCTGAGCTTTTGACATCAGAGTAGGGAGCTAAATCTAATACAGCAGAATTTCAGACACTGCTTCTGATTTATGGGGCTTATAAAAAAGGTGGATGGATTTTGACCATTATAGGCTGGCTGTTTATACACACTTTGGACACACATCAGTGTTTAAGCAACATGTAAAAGCGAATTTTGCATGCTAGGTCCCTTTTCAAATTTGCATCTTGAGTTATTCGACACGAGAACCCACCTCTGCTATATAAACAAACAAACCAATGGTTTCAATCCTGGATGCTGATTTGTGAATGGAGTGTGTTTTACTTCACAATTACAATAACAGCTTTGCCTTGTTCGCATGCTTAAAACCAGTGGTGGGTGCATGATTGTTGGTGAATTGTGTCAGACTAATGTGTTTTTACCAAACTTTTTTTTTAAATGCAATGATGTCAAATTCAGATGATTTCATTCAAAGCAAACCAGGGGACAAACTGTGAGCTCTCTGTATCTGTATGCTTCATTTAAAAACAGTAAGTTGTGATGAGTGGGGAATAGTTAAATAATGAATAGTGGATTTACCTGATGCCACAGCCGCAGTGCTGGCTTGGCTGCTACTGCTGTTAACATCCACATACAGTTCATCCTCTGCCTCAGTGGAAGAAGGGGAGGAGTCGTCAGAGGTCATCTCCTCACTGGAGCTGCTGGTACTGTGCAAGAGGGCGTACTTCTTTCGTGCAATCACCTCTCGCTTCTTCCTTTGCAGCAGTAATCGCTCCTTCTGTTTTGGAGTCCGCTGAGCCACGCCCCCTGCCCCACCCTTCACAAAACGCTTCCTGTGCAATGGCCTGCGCGAGCTGAGACATGGGCGTTTCACATGATTGCTATCGGGCTCAAGGCGCGCCCACTTGTGTGACCTGCTGGCACGAGTCCGAGCGAGCAGCGGCCGAATGCCTACTGCCGTGCCTGTGCCGCTCCCTGTGCTGCCAGTGGAGGCCGAACCGGGAGCTTTGAGCTGCTGTCTAACGGTCATTGGCATGCCATCCTCATCTGAACTAAGAGTGTCCGAGTCACCAAATCGAAGGCTGGAGGAGGGCGAAGACGCACAGTCACTCAACGAGGACTCTGGGTTCCTCTCATCCTCGCTACGTGTTTCTAAGAGCATGGGTCTGTGGCGGGGCGGAGTAAGGGTCGCCTCGCTCATTGGTGCTTCCTTCAGAGAACAATACGAGGGCCCAGGCTGCTGGCTCTTGCGCTTTTTGCGCCCCGACAAGCCCCTGTCACAGTCTCTGCGACCTCCAGCATCTCGTGAAGGCCGATGCCTGGTCTCAGCACACAGCGGAGAAGGGAAATCACTTCCTGCCTTGCCAATCACCTCCATCTCAGCAGGAAAGCTCTTAGCCGTCTCCATGGGTTCGGGGTTAGCCAGAGGCCCCTTCAGGGGCTCTTGCTTATGTCGTGCATCAGCCGGAATCTCACTCTTCATGGCGACTTAACCCACAACAAAGTGCCACTGAGGCTTAAAACGGTGAATCCTATGGTTCCATTGGAGAATCGGCAATCCTACAACTGGAAGACACAGAAAAACATGCACAAAATGAGAACAAAGCTCACAAAAAAAATGAAACAAATGACATGGAGAATAGACCAAGACAAATGTATATAAAAAAATTAGGGGTGTAACACCACTACCACGGTTCAGTTCGGTTCACAGTACTGCTCCATGGTACGATTCCGTTCCGTTTGCTAAGGGAGCAGCATTTGTGCTGTGGCACCAGCAATGTTATGGAACACCAGATTCACTTTTGACTTAATAACAGCAATAATTAAACTTAAAAGCTTTATACACTGGCTTCACTTGTTTCTGATTAGTGCAGTCAGCTGATCTGGGTAAACTAAAAAGAAATATCTCCACAGCAGAATAGTCAGAAATACACACTTTATGCTACCATACAGTAGGCTACATTTGGAATGTTCTAAAATGTAAATACACTATCCATCATCCATACATCCATACATCAATAAATTGAGGGGAATTGGTGGGAAGGGGGTTACCTCGGTTCGCTATGAAAGTATTGAGAGTACCATGTTTTTTTTCAGTTCGGTTTGAATATTGTTACAACAATATGTATATTGTTTATTGTAATAAACAGACAAACAAAAAAGCTAAATAAACAGGTGATCCTGTTGTAGACCTCCACGCACAGACCAACCAAACCCAGACCACATTCGTTTTTTTGTAATGTTAGAATAAAAGCAATTGTACCGCATATAAAGTGAATTTAATATGCAGATGGGTTTCAACAGTCAACTGTCTTCAAATCAAAATTTAAGCCCGACTTAGTTGTTTTACCAGCCATTTCTGGCCAAACATGAGTCAGACAGGGTTGTTATCCAGGCAGCTCTTGTTCATGCTGTAATAAAAGTAAGGAAATGGTGACTAAAGAAAGGTCATCTCTTGCACCACAGACAGAAACGAGCAACTGCACACATTTCAGAAGCTGGTTAATACCTCCTGCAAAAGACTGCACACATAAATCTACCATGCACGGGATAATGGTGCTAGTGGTCATAATTTCCCACCCTCACCCAGTTTTCTATTATTCTTATGATAACAATATAGGAAAAGAGCAGCCCACGTCTCTCACACAATATGAGGGCTAATAGCAGACAGCTGTTTGCTGTTTTGCATAAAATGGTGATATTCAATACAGGTATATATGAAGAGCCCCTGAATCTTGATCCTTATATAATGCAGTTATTTGGGCTGAATCAACTTAATTAAATCCCTCTCAAATTAGGTTCCCGCTTGCTTGCATAATGGGTATTTATCCATCACTGCCCGTAATGTTCACAATGATTACCAACGTCCACAAAGCCTCTTCCTCCTCTCATTATGAAAATCTACCAATTCAGGCATTTTATTCATTACCCCTTTTATTCTCATCTCACAACCATCTCTCCCGCTTTAATCGAAATCTCACCATGTTTCCGATCACTCTTCCATTCACCAGAATCCCATTATGCTCTAACATTTCTTCAGCCTTCCCTAATTAACATCTCGGTACCCAGAGTGGCACCATGCCCCAAACGCCTTACGCTTCACAGCAGCCACTGTAGGGGCCAGAGTTCCTTTACCTTTAAATTATGAAAGCAGCCATCTGTTTCACAAGGAATATAGTCTTTATTTTTGAGTGAATTCCTCTGTCTGGTGGCAGAGACTTAAGATTTTTCCTGCATATGACAGGATCTAAAAACATTTCTCTTTGGGATGAACGAAGCATCTATTGCAGGGTATAATATCATTAGACATTTATGGATGCTATGACTTAAAAGACACAAAGTTCACCCCAAAGTTAAAATTTACTCACTATTTTCTCTCCCTTGAGTGGCTCCAAATCGTTACGCATTTCTTTCTTCTGTAAAGAAGATATTTTCAAGAAAGCTGAATACCTGTAACTATTGACTTCCCAAGGAGGAACAATGGAAGTCAATGTTCACAGGTTTCCAGCTTTCTTCAGAATACCTTTTTTGTGTTTAACAGAAGAAAGAAATGCATAAAGATTTGAAACCACTCTTTAATATGTATATTACCAACAAAGACTAATATGTTTATAACAAAAAATGGTTGCTCTGTGAAATGATTAGTGTCAAGAATCAGATACACCACTTTACAGTTCATGATACCATGTCTAGAGTTGAGAAAAAATATTTATATACACTACCACAACATTTGGGTCAGTTTGATTTGATCTATCAGGCTACATCTATTTTACCAACAACAGAGTAAAAACTATAAAACAAATATAAATATAAATACAAATGTATAAAGTATACACAAGCTAATTCCTCCGTGGTTAGTGACAATTACTGTGATAATGGTAATGGATAACCTGGGTTTATAGTGTAAGCCCATCCACAACAGTTATGGTAAGATGGGCTTGTAACATGAGAACAGAGTGACTGAGCTTCCTTTGCATAACAAAAATTATTTACTCAATATTTAGTAACTATCAAAGCCTATGATAATTATTTGTGCCATAGCACAATTCACTCTTCACTCAATCAAAAATAAAAACTCAAACTGTGTTCATTCACATCCCTGAGTTAGACTGCTCTCCAAGGCACCTCTGAGTCTGATCCTGTCAGCCTGTGATGTACCACTGTGCCATGCAACAAAGTGCACCACAGCACTTCCATATGAGGAAGCCCCAGAGGGGCCCATTGCGGCAGTGCCTCTTGACGCCAAGGTGGATACAGATTTCAGAAGATAGGGGATTATAGGGGACTGTTTTAATTTTTTCCCCAAGGATCTCTGTGTATATCTATGTTGAGTAGCTCCACCACAAGCAATAGCAGGACATGTGGGCCAATATGGGTGTATAACTGTAAATATCACCATAAATTAATCACCCAAATTAAATAAGTCAAAATAACTAAATATACATCTAATGGCACGTTTTCACTGAGTGGTATGGTTCGGTACACTTATGTCCGTTTCCACTAGGGTTGGGTCGATAGACGATGCCATTGTCCATCACCGATGGCCAATAGACATCACGACGCTCGCAAAAAATACACACTTAGGCCCCGTTTACACTAATACGTTTTAGTTTTAAAATGGAATTTTATATGTTTTATTTTATATAATTGCAGACGTTACAATAAGCTATTTTGCATTATCATTGATCTGCAGCTATAATCAACTCCTGTTCATAGAAAGGTTAGTAATTAACATTTATACATAAGCATTTAGGTATATAAAGCATCTGTTTAGTAAGAAGTGCTTCTCATATGATATGTGAACTTCAAGCGAGAGTGAAGTCGACTGTAACTTTCTGTCCAACACCATGCCTACCAAAAGGGTACCATTTGGCATTGGAGACACAAGCCTGATAAAAGTAACTCATACAAAACAATACTGAACTGAACTGTACCACTCAATGGAAAGAAGGCATGAGAGGCCCAAAAAGGAATGTATTGTTTTAGTTAAACAACAATCCTGTGGTGAATAATTATATTAATGGTAGACTTTCACATGGAGTAAGCTAAGGTCATGTATTGCTTACATTAAAGGTGCCCTATAAAGAAAATCTGGGTATACCTAGGCATAGTCGAAAAATAAGAGTTAAGCACATGGAAATGGCCATACCATGAGCCTCAGACATTATTGTTTCCTTTTTCTCATGTAAATTCCGCTAGTGTAAAATCCTTACTATCAGAAAACAAAAAAACAGCCCTATCAGAACACAATACAGACTGTTGCGTTGCACATGCAACTATTAATTAGCATACCCTCAACTTTTGCATGTACTTTAGGTCAGTGGTCCTCAACCTTTTTATCACCGCGGACTGGTCAACACTTAGTCAATTTTACCGCGGACCGGGTGGGGGGGAGGGGGGTGAAGATGGGATTAGATTAATTGGGGCGGTGGATTGCTGTCACTCTTATACAAGTTTTATTTATGGAGAAAAATTACAAAGCACTGGAGTGTTTGGATGTTCTGTGTTTGAGATAATTAGTCTACCGAACTGTGTATATTCCATACAAAGTATGAAGCTTATCGGTCAGTTCTTCACGCAACTCTTGTCAAGCGATTCACAGTGCGCTCGCGGCATTCATTCAACTGGGTGCGTCACGCCGCGCACCTCCATTGGAAATAATGAACTTGCGCAAACTCTAGAAAAGACGCGATATGCAAACAGCCCCTAAAAGGCCACCATCATTTGTCCAGCAGTTGATCTTCTAGCACAGACATGCTGGATTCACCTGATTTGTTGACAAATGGGTTGCGGATCCATTCCTTGGCAGTTCGCGTGTCCTTCACTGGGTCTTTTCCCCTTAGCAAAGAAACGTTCCAAAGACGTCTGTTTCTTACTCATTTTGCTGCATGTGGGTTAAATTTTGGCATTCAAGTGACCAAGACGTAAGTGAAAGAATACAGTCATTTTTCAAAATAAAAGATCGTTCAGACTCAGATAATAAATAAAACGGATATAATTAATGATTTCTTGTGCGGCCAAGTACGAATTGATTCACGGACCGGTACCGGTCCGCAGCCCGGTGGTTGAGGACCACTGCTTTAGGTCACGTTCAAGGTGAGCCGGACCTGCACAAGCAGCAGAGTCATCAGAAGTTCAACACAAGACTGTTGCATTGAGTATCTTTGAATCTATTATTTTCCCAGATAAAACGTAATGCAAAGGAAGCAGATGATTACAGTCAAAATTAATTTGAAAGGCTATTAAATATGTTTAGAAATTATTCAATAAATGAGCAAATAAATAAACATAACACTGCTGCGCCCCAATGCAATAGTATTGTATATCGTCGATCTCACAGGAGGACAACGTGGCAATCTGCAAATTTTGTATATCGCCCAACACTATGAGGCATTCTTATTTTAATTTGGGAGATGCAGCTGATATTGAATAAAACCAAAGCTAGCTGCACCAGATTGTTTTTTATGCTTGCTAAGCAACAACTCCACGAGGCATCTGTTCACATGCGGGTCAGGATGTAAAATGCAGGATTTACGGATTATAAATTTATTCAGCACCACCCTAAAGTATATTTAATTTTGTTAATTTATCATGTTTATTGTGAAATTTGCAGCGTATGTTTGTAATGAGGCAACAAACACAATGACTGCTGAGTAGGGCTGCATGATTATGACAAAAATAATAATTGTCGATTATTACATTGTAATTGTAACTGCGATTATTAATTACAATTATTACAATTTATATTTATTGATGTTTTAAATAGCTTTATACCACTGTGTGAAGCAATTGCATGCCATAATATATATGTATAAAAAATAATAATAATAATAAAAAAATATCGTTGCTTATCTCATTGCCACAAATGTGAAAATTACATTGGTTTAGTTTTTTTAAATAAAAAAAGGAAAACAACATGCAATATGCATGAAACTGATTAATATAAATAGAATTTAATACTGGATACTGTATATAAACTTCACTGTATAAATTAAATGAAGATTAAACATTATTAAAGTTACAACAGCTATTTAGTCAAGGGCAGGAGATTAAAAATAAATACTAAGCAGGAATAAGAGGTTTTCACTTTAAGACAACCCAGAGATCCAGCCCTAAAAAAGCTACAGACAATTTCTCAAATGTTTACGTTCTAAGGCAAACTGACTGAATACTCATCAAGTCAGGCATGTTAAAATAATTATTCATGCTCACATGTTGCATGTCAGAGCAGAGCTCTTTAAGATTCATGACTGTTTCAAATATGGTCAATAAGAACCTTCTGAATCTATGGGTATTTTATGGGGTAAAAAATTTGCATATAAAACAATTTCTGCAGATTTTTTAAATTTGCATAAGCCACATACCTACTATGTAGTTATCAGAGAACAATTGATTCAGTAAGTTAAATTAAATCAACCTATGGATGAACAATATATCGTTTCAGCATCGATATCGCAATAGTCACACTGCAGGATTTTTATCCTTATTATTATTATTATTATTATTTATGTGTGTTTTTAGGGCCTGTGACTGAGTGAGCATTTTTTAAATTCAGTTTAAAGTACTCAGGCATAAGAAATTATGTTTCTAACTTTAAGAAAGAGTATTTGTATTAATTGTATTTATGTATATATGTAATAAACTATAGTGTTATTTTATATTTGATTATTAAATTTGTTTATCTGAATATTGCTAGACTTCCAGAAAATCATAAAGCACTGTGCATTTTTTTTGTACTATATATATATATATAGTATATAGTATATAGTATATAGTAAAAAATAAATATCACAATGTCAGTTTTTTTTTTTAATATCATGCAGCCCTAAATCAACCTTTAAGAACAACCGGTGCATCCTAAAATTAATTTTAAAGGGAATGGGATATATGCACAAATGTTTTTCGGCCATCGTTAAAGGTTTCAACCATTGATAAGGTTCCTTTTAAAGCATCGATAATCTAATTGAATTAAAATATAATCCATTAAATACACTTTAGCATTAATTTAGTTGTTCAAGCATAAAACAAGATTTAAATGCTGTTTAAAGGCTGTTTAAACGCAAGCGCTGGAGCAGCAGGTGAGTGCAGATTCTCCATTGAATTTACTATGGTAAAATAGATTCATATTTTAAAGAAATTACATAGAACAGTGTAAATTAATTCACTGCTTCTTGTCTGGTGTGATACCCACTTCATATCGTATCTCAAGCAGGAAGTGAAGATCACTGATTTTAAACAAATCAGATCTTAAATGCTGCAATTTTATGATGGCAAGACAGTTCACCGGAAGCACCTGAACTGTACTATAAAAACTATATTATAAAAATGAACTATAAAGTACTATGAACTACAAAAAAATTAAAAGTCCCTGTGCATATACTCCATTTCTTCAACTTTACTATTTTCTATACTACTTACACACACACATATAATTATTTTCTATACATGTTTGTATATAAATAAGCAAACATGACACTTATATGTTGCATTTTGATGAATGTGACAATGCTTGTTGATTTAAATTATTTTTCAAGTTTGAATTGTTGGGGGTCTGAAAACACCCTCAACAATCATTTGTAATTTGTAAATGTGTTGAGCAAATTTGTCTACAAAGACTAATCTGAAAAAACAGTTGGCAGTGGCAAAAAAAACACATACATACATACATACAAGGAACATAATTATTAGTTACAAAAAATAACAAATCAAAACATTGAAAACTATACTTTCTGACCAAAATGGCTGTAAACATGCAGCTGTACATACTTCCACGCGGAAATAAAACCTTATTGTGTTTTACTACATGTTGAACTTCCCATTATCAGTCCAAAATCATCCTTTCAATTATTCTGCAGTTCAAAAAGAACAAAAAAAACTTCAATCCAAACTACTGTGACAGACAATCCTCTCCTCAAATCTGGGAAATACTGTGAGGATGGAAAATCCTTCATCAGCCATGACATCTTATGATGGAAAGCTGAAGAACTTCATTATTAATAACACAAATTATTCCTTTATTAAGGCAGATGACATCATCTTTTTAATAAGCCTTTAAGCCAAATGCCATGTATAGCGTTTTCAGAACTGGACAAAAACGATTTGGATTTGAGAGCAAAATCAGCAGAATTCCTCTTATGTGTAAAGATTCGTTTTTGATGGTAGAAGTACACAGTGAAAGAGAAGATGTTGTGAACTAAACAGCAGTGATGTGAGCCATGGTGACATTAATAATCGCTTTTATATCAGATGTCACTGATTTATGGTAGTCAACACCACATATGTCATGCTCCCAGAGGGGGAACATTAGAATTTTTTTTATTGTGAATTCAATGGCTGGAATCTGATCCAGCTGGCTGGTCAATAGAAAACAAGAGCTGCTGACCAATTACGTCTTAAAATGGCCAGACGAAATGTGTTGGGGGTTTTTTTCATTTCCAATAATAAAAACAACATCTGGTTCAGTAATAATCCCGTAAATCACAACACAAAGGCAACGAGTAACTGATAAACACTGGGGGAAAAGATGCCTATGGCATTTTGCTATTGTTGTTCTCACTTTAACCAAAACATCAGCTGACAGCATTACTTACTGTAAAACCACATCCCTAAAATAACACCCAAAACATGTCTACAGCAATAGTGACCGTTAATGTTGTGTATCAGTAGCCCATTGAGCCTGGGTGTACTGGGACAAACACACACTAAAACTGCTAGCGGCGGGCTATTAGCCTCTCCAGATAGTCAAACAATAGCTCCTACCAATTGAAATTAACCATTAAAACAGACGTAAACAGCGCCACTTACCTCTATACAAACCGGAAAACTATCCCGCGCGGACTTTACCCCCTTTCCAGGGTACGGTTTTCGTCGACAGAAGTAGAAAAGTATTGGGGAAGCGAGTGAACGTCAGCGGAGGCTTGTGTGAAACTGACAGTCTCACACACACAAACCCGACAGAGAGGCCCAGTGCTTTAGCCTCCCCGCTAACGGACGGAGATTTCGACGATTCCGCTTTAAATCTACGAGAATACTCACGCGAGTTTCAGTATCACGCGTTAAACGGCACGACGGACTAAACGTAGCGAGAGGACATTTTATTTAACGGTAATATATGACACGAATTCCTCGCCGTTTGCCCTCGGGTGCGAGTCCCCATTCCTGCCGATCCGCGGCGTCCATTAGAGCGCTGCTATGTGTGTGTATGTGTATGCGAACAGCACTGCTGCTACGCGCACGCACACACACACGCACGCACGTTTCGACATTTTACGACATCCCTGTATCCTTGACGACTCGTCGAGATAACAACAACAACAACAAGCCCGAAGGCCGCTGGAAGTTAGATAGATAAACCCATTAATGATTATATTGTTTAACCATCGAATCTTGTGAATATGTACTGATGTTTAATTGTTTGTGTGTGTGTGTGTGTGTGTGTGTGTGTGTGTGTGTGTGTGTGTGT
>CAIGQV010000818.1:15216397-15288793 GCA_903798115.1 Danio jaintianensis | reverse complement strand
TGTGTGTGTGTGTGTGTGTGTGTGTGTGTGTGTGTGTGTGTGTGTGTTTTATCTCGACCAATGTGATTTAATGTGTTGTAACAGGGAGTTGGTCGCCTCGCGCTCTCTTGTGGCAGAATGTGGAATGTGGTAACGCTCATGTATAAAGTAGGCCCATTGTAACCTTTGATTTGGACCCCCATCCCATCAGAGAAGAGAGTGATGGTGAGGGTTGTGGCAAGTGCCTTTAACAGAGATTGCCATTTCTAATTTAACATAACCTTCTTTTAGCTATAAAAAAAACCTAACTGAAATTAAATGTTTCAATGAAATCTATCTGTAAATGTAACTGATTTTTAAAAATGGAAATACTGTCAATCGACGGACAGAAGACAGTGCAGAAAACATCGCAGAGCAAATCAAGACAAAAACAGGTGCTCCACTGAACTCCATTCTGTTATAAATGGGATTGTTTTTATTTTTAATATAATAAGTTCATTATAAAATTGTAAAAAATTATACTGCATTAGTAAATATAAAGCAATGTTTTCTAGTTATTGTGTGTTTTTTTAGTTATTATATAAATTACCTATAGCAACTTTTACGTAATACACTTTTACGACCCACCACCCTCAATCACCTTTGGTTTTTGGCCCTTTGTAAAAAAAAAAAAGTTTGGTCACCCCTGTTCTAGAATATTAATAAAAACTGAAGGTACAAAATCTGCTTGTTTGTTAGTCATTAATTTATAAAAACAATGAAAATGTTTGTATGCAAACAATTCAGGTTTATTTGTAAAGCAATATTTAATAATACTTACAAATCATGGAAATCATTCCAAAGCAGCTTTACAAAAAGTGCACTTTAGTACATTACAGGCAAAATCCGAAAAGGTTTTTGTGTATAGAGTGGACAGTAGTTATCCTGCAGTTATACAGTGGTGTCCTTTCCAAAAAGTGATGTCTATGTGTATGTTAAAATCAATATTAAAAATGTTTCTATTTTTCAGAAGTTAAAAGTGACAAATCCATTAAAAATAGAGTAATTTATGTGTTCATTTTATGTAGGCTACTATTAGCCCACTATCTATACCAGGGGTTTTCATCTTTTAGACACCGAGGAAGGACACCTCCATATGACCATCCTCGTGCAAGGCACCCTCGAGCTCTAAGGCATCTACATTGTTTCTAGTAAAAATACCCAGTTCATACTGTGAAAAAATAATATTGTAAAATATTGTTTGGCATGGGCGACGCGGTGGCGCAGTGGGTAGCACGTTCGCCTCACAGCAAGAAGGTCGCTGGTTCGAGCCTCGGCTGGGTCATTTGGCATTTCTGTGTGGAGTTTGCATGTTTTCCCCGTGTTCGCGTGGGTTTCCTCCGGGTGCTCCGGTTTCCCACACAAGTCCAAAGACATGCGGTATAGGTGAATTGGGTAAGCTAAAATTGTCCGTAGTGTATGTGTGTGTATGAGTGTGTATGAATGTTTCCCAGTGATGGGTTGCAGCTGGAAGGGCATCCGCTGCGTAAAACATATGCTGGATAAGTTGGCGGTTCATCCCGCTGTGGCGACCCCAGATTAATAAAGGGACTAAGCCGAAAAGAAAATGAATGAATGAATTGTTTGGCATATATTTATTTTATACTTATGTCTATACTTTAGTGTTTAATTTTTGTAATATTTAATGTTAAATTCTACAAATTTAAGGATGTGCTGTTGATTAATTGATTGGTTTTTAGAAATAATAATGGTCTGCTGGATGTAATTCTAATAGGTTTCTTGTACAACATGACCAATGAATTGTGGAATCACTTATCTAGTTTTATTTAAATGCTTCATTGACTTTGTCTATTGGAAGTTACTTCCATATTCAATGCAAAGCATCATGGGGAAAAATAGATATTTGCCCCTTCACTTTATTTCATGTACTTTATGAATTGTTTATTTATTTTAATCACTTTTGTATTCACTTACTTTGATGTTTTTATTTATTTTAGATTTTATACTATTGAATACTGCTCACTAAAAATTTGTACTAAAGTGTGCACTTCAGCAGATGAAGGCAGTTTGTAACTAGTGTGATTTGTGTCTGTGTTCTGAACCTAAATGCAAATAATTATGTACATCAGAAATAATTTGTATTGTACAAACCTTTACATAGTAATTTTTTATTTTATTTTATTTTTTTACAAAAAAAAACACGGTTTCCCTAATGCTCTCAACTGCTTAGTAAATAAAACTGCAAATTCTTTAAAGTCACTTGCCTTAAAAGGGAGTTTAAAAATATGAATTCACCCCAAAATTAAACCAACAAACAAACAAATAAATAAATATATAATTGTTTCACCCTCCATTGGTTCCAACCCATATTTTCTTTTGAGGTTAACAGAAAAGAATTTACATATTTTTACATATTTTGATAACCACTAACCAGATAGTTGGCAATACCCAGTGATTTCCCCCTAAAATTAAAGTCAAATCTCGCTGTCAACTATGGATTTCTTAAAATAATATTTATACTGTGTGACTTTTCAAACTATTTGTGATTCAAGGAATAAGGAGAATTTCATTATTGCAGGCTTATTTTTATTCACAATTTTTGCAAATTAAAATACTTCACATATGGTTTAAGAATGAAGTTTGTGTCTGCGCATATCCACATGCGTTTTTTTTTTTGTAATGTATTTAAATTATTTTACATTTTTAGGTCTTGGGAAAATCATACGCAGGCCTTCCAAGTTTCTCTGAGGGTGGTGTTTAACATTTAATTTGTCCTGCCTTTAAATAGCAAAGGATTTTGAACCAGTATCAACATCATTTTAAAATTTATCCCTACCCAACTAGCATTTACAACTTCAGTCGTTCTTCAAATGAAATGAATGTCGTTTATTACAGAGATACGTGTGAAACCGGAGAGGAGGGATGATTGATAAGCACCGCCTCTCTTTTCAACCAATCGAACCCCAGTATTCCCACAGTCACTGACCAATCAGAGAGCGCGGAGCGCTATTTGAATCACCAGCAGGCCTTTGTACTGTATACGCACGGCTTGTTTTTAGTTGAGTTGGACGAGGAACGCCAAACGACATTTTTAATTTTTCATTTTAATTAAGCGAGTCGTCTCCGAAAGGCATATTCATCATGGAAATGCACGCTCTGGTGAGTATTTGGAGAAGAAAAGAGCGTTTGCATGTTACTTCTATGATGTGTAGCATCAAAACAGCGTCACTGTTGTTAGCCTAGCATGCTAATGTTTGTATTGAAATGGCTTGTATGTAAGTGTCTTATTGTTTTAAGTGTGTGTATATATATATTTTCAACTCAGCGCAATGCAAGCAATCCTATTTACGTCGGTGCCAAAGCCGGACCAGTAAGCGGTGCAGCGAGAAGGCCAGTGTTTGGCGAACTATCCAATTTTGCCCACAAACCAGTTCAGACCAAGGTTCGTGTCTTTTATTTAGCACCACGCAGCTTGTTAACGTAAACAGCGTGTTGCCACACACCCCTCTGTTTCCCTTTTACAGAAGGTTGTACCTGTGCAAAGTGTAAAACCCGCTGGCCGGTCAGCTATTGTGCAACCCAAAAGTGCCCAGGTCCAGCACGAGGCCCCTCAGCCTGCCGCGGCTGTGCCCCCTGCTCAAGCTGATGTGAGCATGATGGAAGAGGAACTGTGTCAAGCCTTTTCCAACAGCCTCTTTCCAGTAGAAGACATCGATGAAGGGGATGCTGACATGCCTCAGCTGTGCTCTGAATATGTTAAGGATATTTATTCATATCTGAGGCGCCTTGAGGTACATGTTTTTGTTTTTGTGGCACATTTTGTTAACATTCCTGCCTCCTACAGCTTCTGTGTTTTGGTTGCAGGGTCAGCAGTCTGTCCGTCCCCGTTATATGGAAGGATATGATATCAATGGGCGAATGCGGGCTCTCCTGGTTGACTGGCTGATTCAGGTGCACTCAAGATTTCAGCTGCTGCAGGAAACCTTGTACATGACCGTCGCCATCCTTGATCGCTTCCTCCAGGTAAGAGTCACGTTTCACTAGAGATTTTTCGCTTCATGTGTATATCTATCTATCTCTACCAATTCTCTGGCAACATGACAGCCAGAAATATGGGTTTGAGCTGGAAACTGTTAACCCCCTATTATTATTATTGTTTTCATTTTTTTTTTCCCCCTTCTCCCTAGGTTCAGCCTGTGACTCGTAGGAAGCTCCAGCTAGTGGGTGTCACTGCCATGCTGATTGCTTGTAAATATGAAGAAATGTATGTGCCGATGGTTGGGGACTTTGCCTACATTGCTGATGATGCCTTCACTAAAGCTCAGATCCGGGAGATGGAGATGCTGATGCTTAGTGGGCTGAACTTTAAGCTTGGCCGTCCTCTGCCTCTGCACTTCTTACGGAGAGCTTCAAAGGCTGGGAATGTAAGTGCTGATTTTGTGATCCCTGATGGAATTTGTATGATCTTCAGAAGATGACGCTTTGCCTTTTTTCCATCTGCTATCTAGGCAGATGCGGAGAAGCACACTCTTGCAAAGTATTTTCTTGAACTGACACTACTTGACTATGACATGGTCCACTACAACCCTTCTGAGACTGCAGCTGCTGCTCTCTGCCTTTCTCAACTAGTGCTTGATGGACAAAAATGGGTAACACTTTTTTTTTTTTTTATTATTATTTTTTTTTTAACATTGCCATAGTATCTCAAGTTATGGCCAAAGATTTTATTTTTCTCTTCCCCTACCTACCTCCCAGATTTTCTTTGTCTTTCTGCAGTGACATTACAATTATAATTTTGTTGTTTTTAGGCATAATAATGATGATCTGCTGGATGTAATTAATTCTAAGTTTTCTGTACTATTTGACCAATGCATTGTGGAGAGTGCCACCCTGCCATTTTAAATGCCTCATTGACTGTCTAATGGATGTAACTCTCTCATATTTGAAGCTGAGCATCATGGGTAAAAGCTGAATATTTGCCCCTTTACTCTATTAATTCAGTATTTTATTTCTTGATTTTAGTCATCAACCCAGCAACACTACTCTACCTATGATGAGACTCACCTAAAGCCTATCATGCAGCTTATTGCCAAAAATGTGGTTATGGTCAACGAAGGGCTCTCAAAGCATATGGTAAGCCCTCTTTTTATTTTTTTTCTTCTTTCTTCTCTCCCTGGTTGTGCTGAATATTCTGCTCATGTTCATCTGTATGTACAGACAGTGAGAAAGAAATACTCGAGCAGCAGACTCATGAAGATCAGTCTACTTCCTCAGCTCAAGTCCACGCTGGTGAAGGATCTGGCTGCTCCTCTGCTGTCCAGCTCTTGAGGACTTTCATGAGGGAATGGACACTAAACCTGCACTTTATTTTTATTTCAGCCATTGTGAGAAATGGACTGCTGCTTTTTAAACTGATGTACATACTGTCTGTATAAATAAAACTCTTTCTACTTTTTATGAAGATTACACTTTTAAGATGGTTTAAATTGGGTTTTACTGTTTCATGGACTAGCATGAGCTGTATTTATACCTGTTAGAAGGCAAATTGAATTCATTAAAATCCAAAGCTTTAATACTACTTTGCCTTGTGTTTGTAGTGATGGTGACTTTTTTTTTTTTTTTTTTTTTTTCTCTTTTTATTAAATGAATCAGTCATGCAACTGCTTGTCTTGCTAAAGTGCCACGGACTTTAATTTTGCACATGTTTTTTTTTTTTTTTTTAAGTGGTGCTGGGTCATGACTGCTTGTGAGATCTGTTCGTGCCAATTTAGTATTTGATTGTTTAAAAGTTACAATCTTATTTAATCTTTTCTTTTTCTGACATTTACAAATTATGTAGCTTGTGTGTTATGTAACACTTCAACTGCAATTCATGCTAAAATTTGGAAACTAGTGTTTCTAAGTAACTGAGTGCAAATTTGATTCTGTGCTTTCCTCTACCCAGCACTGCTTATATCTTTGTTTAATGTTAAAGCCTTATCCAATTTACTATTAAGCCTTCCAACAGAATTAGTTTGGATTGTGTATGTATATTGGAGTTAGAGGATTAAGTAAGTTAATAAATGAGGCAATTTTTATTTTTTGTTCCCAGCGTTGCATATATGACATGCATATATTTTCATAAACTAAAAGGTATTTAAATTTCTGATAACTTCTGACTTTTGAGTATCCTACATAAAGATATGAATTGTTTGGGTGTCTTGCCAAATTAACTTCTAGATAGAGGTAACATTTTGAATTGGTTGAATCCAAATTACTTTAAATGCATTATACAAAAAAAGTTTGAAGTTTTGAATTTGTGTATTAGACAAGGCAACCTCATCAGTAGGATAGTATGCAAACATCACCAATGACTTAAAAAAAAAAAAAAACATGTTTGTAAGAAAATATATGGGAACAACTTCCAAATTTTCAGGAACTCCCAAGAAAGTATCTTGAATTGGGCTGCTGATTCTTATAACTCGAAAACACCTTGGCAAATGTTGATGTGGATGAGCCTATCAGTACATATGTATAATGTTATTATGATAAACTACATTTACTATATACAGTGACGGATTGTTGATCTGTAAAGTAATGCATTGAAATACCACTATAGTATAAATTTAGACAGTTTAACCCAACTGTTTGCATCTTTTGCACAATGATACATTCAACATTGTTCAAAGATAATGAATTGGAGAATTATACAATCCATGGTTTTCAAGAACCGTAGTGCATTATATACATTTGGGTTTCTTTTAACTGCAATATGAAAGGAATAAACGTGGCAAAACGGTTCTTAGCAGCAAAAAACATTCCCCACTAAAACCAATGATTTGGACATGACTTCAATAGGAAAAAAAGAAAATACAAATCACAAACAGCAGGTGACTCTAAAGGCAAGCACCTTCATTTACATATAAAAACCTATCCGTTTCAAGAGCAAAATAATAAAAAAAAAAAAGCCTGTTCCCATGTAAAATGGCTACTTCATCTCTTCAAGTGAATTAAGATCACCTTAAATATCAAGGACAGATGAACAAAGCACATCAGAAATAAAACTAGAATGCTAGAATATAAATACAATAAATAGTTTTGATCAGTGCTCTCAGGGACAGCTCAGTATTCGGCGCCCTGGAGAAGAGCTTCAAGCGTCCGTCGCAACTCAATGCAGAGCAAGAACACTTCGCTCTGTCCTTTATTGTCTCAGTTTGTCCTCTTTTTTTGTCCAATAAGTCCGCTGAGGTTCAAGTCTGGTCCCCTCTTTAACAGCAGGAGAGGTTAGATCTTGGTAACGTAGTTGTTTGGGAAAAGGCCTTGTTTACCTCTCAGTCTGCCCGTCCACCATCCAGAGGCATCTAGATAGAAATAATCCATAGATGTCAAAATGAATACACTGTAACACAAATTGGGCAAGCTGAGGTTAATGAACTTGCTGAATGGTTCATCAACATCCTCCATGGTGATGATCAATAAAACCAATGTATGTAAAATGTATAATCATGTACATTTTTTGCAAACAGGGTCTGCATGATGAAATATTAAAGTCTATGTGTGACTTTTCTAGCATATTAAAGGGATAGTTCACCCAAAAAGTTAAGTATCCCCAAGGGTTTCCATGCATTTATTAGATTTCTTTTTCTATTTAACACAAAAGAAGATATTTTGAAGAATGTTTTTAACTGGTAACTATTGACTTCCATACTAGGAAAAACAAATATAATTGAAGTCAATGGTTAGCGGTTTCCCACATTTTTCAAAATATCTTCTTGTGTGTTCAACAGACGAAACAAACGCAAACAGGTTTGTGACAAATGAAAGGTGAATAAACAATGATAGAATTTTCAGTTTTGGGTAAACTATCCCTTTAATGGTTTTCAAGAGTGATCACACCCTTATAGTAATGCATTGTTTTTTACTCAGTTTTACTTTTCTTCTTCAATTTTGACTTATACCAAGAAATCAAGTTTTAGACTCCAATTTGACACTTGCATTTGCTTTTTTTTTTTTTTTTTTACATTTAGACATATATTTCCACAATAAAACATTCAGCTGTACTTAAAATCATCATTAATTTGTATGCAAGTCAAACTGACCTGTGATGGATAGATTTTATATTATATTTACACATTCAGCAAAAGATCTTCAGGACATTTCGACTGCACTTTTCTACAGTGGACAGAAGTGTAGATCTTGTTTTACAGCCAATCCTTAATGCAATAATTATGATAATGTGGTTATCGTGATGTAGGGAGTGTCATCGCTAAGATGAATACTGAATTTGATCTTTTAATGCCACTCTCTTAAAGGGATAGTTCACACAGAAATAAAAATTCTCACAATTTCCTCAAGTGGTTCTAATATTTTCAGAATTTCTTCCTTCCGTTGAACACAAAATCTAGAAATATTCTGAAGAATATTTGAAGAACTGTAGGAACAAAAAATATTATGGAAGTCATTGGCTGTTTTTGTTCTTCAATAGAAAAAAGAAACACAACCAGGTTTGGAAAAAGTGGAAGTTGAGTAAATGATAACAGATTTTTCATTTTTGGGTGAACTATCTCTTTAAGACGTTATGTCATATTAAGCATTACACACAAATTGCTTAATAGAATTCCCCCACTGTTTTTGACTGAATTATTGCAGCATGTGTTGTATTATATGTGAATCGCAAGTACAAAACACTTGTCGTTTTGAGGTGATCTAAACATTTATGGAATATTTGATACAAATGGAAACTCAACAGGTCTGTCCAGCATTTCTGCATATGTTTTGAGTCTCCACACCGATAACGTAATTGAAAACTGAACTGTGTGAAACTACTTCTCAAATGTGCGGAAAAAGTGAAGGACTTGTTTATGTTCATTGAGAATTGATTGGTTTGCTATTGCTGTGAGGTCATGTGATTGACAGCTTGCCCTGCCAGTGAATATGTCATCAAAGAACAGGGAGAAGGAAACTGTTTTACAATAAACACTGTGATGTTCCAAGTAACCAACTCCATTCTGATGTCAAATTACCTTCTTTAATGATCTCAATGATGTCATCTGCATTGAAACTGAGCTCATCTGTGTCTTGAGCGTCGTAGGCATAAAGGGCTTTACACTGAGGCACCTGAGGCTTTGGTTTGGGGGCAGGTTTGGGTCGTCCTCCTCCTGGAGCTGGCCTGTTTGTGGACTGTCTGTGGGCCCTTCATTAAAAAAAAAAAAAGCACACAAACTCATGAACTTGTGGAATTTCATGTGATGTTTCTAAAATTCCAGCAACCTGCAAACATGCTTCTACAAGTGAAGGTAAGTGGGAAGTCAGCTACAGCTAGCACCCTATAGCTGCTGTGAGAGGGTTAGTAGGCTGATTTTGTGGTGTTAGTACACGTGTTTCCCACAAGGTGGCGACAGATTCACATTTATTTATGGTGGAAGTGTCTGAACTACTTTCAAAAACGGAGTTTTATTTGGTTGTTCCTTCACCTCAGTTTTAAAACCAGAATTTGTTTTTCGGCTGTTGCAACGAAGGGCCATTTATTAGCCTTTCAGCCTTCATGATGTGTCTGAGTTGAACCTCATCATGACTACAACAGAGAAAATGACAGAAAATGCCCAATCCAAAGCCCTTCAACTTGTCTTCATAACTGTTATGAACAATCTGATCTCCATTTAGTAACACATATTATACCATTCAAATGTTTTCAGGTGAGTCAAATAATTTTTTTTTTATACTGATACTTTAATTCAGATATATGTATAAAGTGAGCATGAAGTGGTGACAATTTTGACACATAAGTGATATGGCTTCTTGGATGATATATATATATAGATATATATTGTAACTTGATAATTTTTTTATTGAGTGGATCATTGCTTATTGCTATTGGTCAGTCTAATGTAAAGTACATGTTAGTGTCTCTGCTTTGAATGTAAATACTTTGATTTGATTTTACTCAAAATAGGAGACAAATAATTAAAATTACAAATTATGACAACACACACAAAAAAATATTAGGGGATAAATATAAATTACAATATATACTGTAGGCTAATATTTCCCCCAAAATGTCCGTTTTGACTTTATGGTGATTTTAAATGGATCTAAATGGGTAGTGAAAACTGTCACATGATTATGTGTATCACTTTCACAGGAATAAATTACATTTTAAAACATCTTAAAATAGAAAACCGTTATTATAAAATTATACATATATTTCAAAATAATCCTGTTTTTACTGCATTTTGCATTCAGTGAATGCAGTCTTGGTAAGCACAAGTAACTAAAGTAACCAAAATTGCATTGACTCCAAACATTTGAACGTATTGTTGTGGGTTTTTTCACTTAAAGGAACACTCACATTTTTTTTGAAAATAGGCAAATTTTTAAAGTCCCCTAGAGTTTTACCATTTTTTAATCCATTTAGCTGATCACCAGGTCTGGAGACCTGCGGGAGCACTTTTATCTTAGCTTAGCATAGATCATTGAATCGGATTAGACTATTAGCATCTCACTCAAAAATGACCAAAGTGTTTCGATCATTTTCCTATCTAAAGCTTGACTCTTCTGTGGTTACATCGTGTGCTATTATTCTGTAACTACATAATAGTCACGCATTAAATAGGAAAATTAAGCTTTAAAAAATTGAAATCTTTGATTTGATCTTTGAATGGTGTAATATGATCCAAGCTAAGCTAAAAGTGCTCCCGTCAAACCCAGAGATCAGCTCAATGGATTAATGGTATAACTAGACTGTTTAACTCCAGGGGACTTGTAAAATTAGCCTATTTGAAAAAAAAATTCCTTTAAACATTATATTTTAAGGAAATGGAGAACCAAAACAAGACTGAAAGAGTAGCTTTGAAGTTGGGCATCTCTGGTGTTGATCTACATCTAGTCAAATGAACCACAACCACTGCCACCTAACAGAAACTACACACATGCTCAGACTCACATTCCTCCATTGTCAGTTGGCTGTCGATTTCTGCTATGGTAAAAAGATACATGCATGTTACATTCAGTCTCAGCTCACGAGAGTTTTTGTTTGCATGGACATTGTCTGTCAGATGAGCATCAAGTATGCATCTAGCAATTATACAAACACTTTACTAAAGGCTGTTGTTAGCTATATAACTTTAAATGGATGTTTGTATGTGTGTTTTCTTACCCAGCAGCCCCTTGGTCTGGTACTCTCAGGAAGTCCAGGTTGGGTTGCTGTGGTGTGTGTCTGCTGCCTTTTTCCTTCAGCTGACTGACATTCGTAGGCAGGAACGGACGGGCTGTGTTTTCAGACGTCGGCCTCTGGTTGCTGTGATGTTGTGAGTTTCTGTGGTTTGCATTCTTCAGGCCTCCATTCTGGTGAGCAACTATGGGGAATATAAAAGCTTGAGATGTATATGATCAGATGCATAACAGATGAAGTATATGCATGATTGCTTAATATTGTACCTGGTGGGCCGGGTGCGACTCGTGTTGGGATGTGGTGGTGTGTTCTGGACCTGTTGGGCTGGCTTTGAGTGATGCCTTTCTTGGTAGGACCTGATTGAGGGTTGAATTTGTACGTACAGTATGAGATATTGCATGGATAGCAAACTGGATTTAGTTGAATAATGTTAAATGATGTTGTGATAGACACACAAAATGAGTCATTACTCACGTGAGTTTTTGGGCAAACCAGGTCCAATGCTGACCTGCAGCATTTTATTTGAGGGTCGCAGCACAGCTACGTCTCCTTGACCTTGCATAAACTGCACTTGCCTGGAGCCTCCGGCATTCCAGGGTCCCCATTTTTCCTTCTTCAGTTTCATTTCCAGCCTAGAGATCCAATCATAGACATTTATTAGAATACATAGACTAAAAAAACATATGGACACTTATGTCATTTCAAATACTTAAATGTTATTAAAATTAGATGATAAAATAAGTCAAATGGCTTTTATTAAAAATAATAATAATAATAAATTTATTTATTTATTTATTTATTATTTCATTTTATTTAGCATAAAATTGTTATTTTAAATGACCATATATTTCAAAATATTAATATAGATAAAAAAATTATATATAAAATAATAATAAAAAGGATACAAAATAAAAAAATCTCCTCTCCTAATTTTTTAAAAATTATTTATTAATAAAACATAATATCTTTGTTATAAAATGTTCAACATATTTCAGCTTACGTGTTGCTATATTTGAGAGGTAGTTTTTTCTGTGTTCTCTCTTCATATCTGCGTGCTAGTAAGCTGATGAACTCGGTCTTGAACACACACTCCAGCAGGCTGTCGTACTCGTCCTCGTGCAGGATTATGAAGTCATCCTGCAATGTGCTGTAGGAGAGACAAATCTCTTTTCAAGACCTGAAATGTCCACATTTGTTCAATCATTCAGCATAAACACAGCTTTCATTACAATCTGCATGTGCTGAGCCACTTTGGGGCTTTCCACAGACACACAGGTTGTCGAGTCACAATGAAAAAATGCAAGTGATATTGGGGGTTTTTGGAATTTCCATGTCTGGGACACACGGGGAGATGCCCCTGCTTCACCCAATAAACGTAAGTCTTTTCTAATGAGTATTTTACAAGGTGTACTCTCCCTTCCCGGCAACACCTGGTTCACATTATTGACAACCCCCCGCTCGCCAAACCCAAATATGCAGGATTGTGGGGGGCTGGTACCTCTTCCCTGATCCTTATTCGTAAGATCGGTATTCTTTGAGAGAGATATTTAAACATTGGCAGGGAACACTAAAAAGAACTATAAATGTTTTTAAGAGACCAAAGCTTTGTATATTACAGACCCTCTCGATTGAACATGTGTGAAGTAACGCAGGACAGACGAAGGCTCTAACATCCAGACTGGACCTTTGATGTCTCTATGCCTATAATTCTGCAGAAGGCATTATGGGACTGCATACAGTGTTCAAAAATACAGGCTCTGTTTTACACATGCTGGGAGAGCTGCAGCTCATTTGGCTTCTTGTGGTTGAATATATAGGTTTGGTTATACCTTATTTTGATGTATTTTAATCTTTATTTTTTTTCTTTAGACATTCTGTTGACTTTTGAATAACAGAGAGTTTTGGTAGAGCAGAGACTACAACTGAAGTATCAGGAGAGTATTAGGCTGTGGTTAAATTAGTGCATTTTATTTATTCATTCATTCATTTTCCTTTGGCTTAGTCTCTATTTCAGAGGTCACCACAGCAGAATGAACCGCCAACTATTCACTGGGGCAGTCGTGGCCTGGTGGTTAGAGTGTTGGACTCGTGATCCGAAGGTTGCTGGTTCGATACTCGGTACCAGCGGGAATTGGGGGTGGGGGGAGTGAATGACCAGCACTCTCCACCACCCTCAATACCACGACTGAGGTGAGTCCCTTGAGCAAGGCACCGTTCCCCCCAACTGCTCCCCGGGCGCCGCAGCATGGCTGCCCACTGCTCCGGGTGTGTGTTCACGGTATGTGTGTGTTCACTAACTGTGTGTGTGCACTTGGATGGGTTAAATGCAGAGCACAAATTCCAAGTATGGGACACCATACTTGGCCACACTACACTTCACTTCACTTCTTCACACTCATTCACACACACTCATACATTATGGCCAATTTAGTTTTATTCAATTCACCTATACTGCATGTATTTGGACTGTGGGGAAACCGGAGCACCCGGAGGAAACCCACGCGAACACGGGGAGAACATGCAAACTCCACACAGAAATGCCAAATGGCCCAGCCGGGGCTCCAACCAGCGACCTTCTTGCTGTGAGGCGACAGTGCTAACCACTGAGCCACTGTGCCACCCCTGCATTTTTTTAATATATATTTTTTATAATTCTTTATTATGATAGGGCAGTGTAGATTTGTGGGGAATGGAAAGAGGGGAGGAATCAGCAAAGGATCTCGAGCCGGGAATCGACCTCGGGTTGCCGTGAGCAGCTCGGTGCTATGTGTCGAAGCACTAACCACTAGACACTAAACAATCTTCATCCAGACTATACAACCTAAAATGCATGATACATGAGCATTTACGCTCACTGGGGATGCATATATTTTGCATACTTGCAGTCTACCGGTGATGTAATGGTCATATAAGAGGGGCTTGATGAATCAAGGAACAAACGCAATAGTCCAGAAGAGCAGTCAAAGAGTAATTGTGGATAGCGCCTCAATTTTTAAAAGTCTGCACTTTAGCTGTCTACACTGAAACGCAATACCGGCATCTTCAAACTAAAACAGGGATATTAGCATTTTCAGAATGCTCTGTTGTCATGTTTCAAAGAGTGCTGGAGTAGTGTGGATGCCTGGTGTAACCACAACAAAACTTATGTGTTTGAAAATGAAAATGCACTAGTGTACACAGTGCCTTAGTAGACTTTTTAAGTTAAGGCTTTATATATTATGCATTCTTATACAGTGTCTTTGTTTTACACCCAGACCCATGTTGACGAATGAAACAATGTTCATACTAAATGAACAAATATTGTGAATGTAACAATGAAGGTTATGCTACACACTATGTTTAAAAAAGGGTTGAAATCATATGATATTGTAGCATTCATACAAAATAAAAACAAAAACAATGCATTTTAAAGGGATAGTTTACACAAAAATGAGTTGACTAGTGTTTCCAAACCTTTTTGAGTTTCCTTTTACTGTTGAACACAAAAGAAAATATTTTTAAGAATGTTAGACGCTGGTATCCACTGACTTCCATAGTAGGAAAAACAAATACTCTGAAGGTCAATGGTTACCGGTTCCAACATTTTCCAAATTATCTTTTTTTGTTCAACAAAAGAAAGAAACAGGTTTGTGACTAGTGAAGGGTGAGTAAACGGTGACAGACTTTTAGTTTCTGGTTGAACTATATATTTAAAAAGCAGAAGTTAAATTCACAAAACTATTTTGATTAACTTTAGTTACGCATTATGGAAAACACCACATCTCCGCTATTTTTAAGATGCATTCGAATTAAACTATTTTATGTAAACAATATAAAGGTCATTGCCTCAAAATGTGTTGTTTGCAAAAAATATATTGATTTTAGCAGCTACTTCAAACTTCATTTTGGCCTGATTTCGTTTGACTAGTTTGTTCTTAGATTTAGCTTGAAGTGGATCTGGACTTTTAGGGTTCGTAATATAAGGTGATATACTAACAAAGTTACTTAAGGTCAGCAGACAAAATAAAGCGTATGCAGATACTAAGCAAACAGTCAACAGAATGTCCCTTAAAATAAACTGTTACTAAAAATTCCTGTTCAAATGTTAAAAAAAAGGCAAGTTTTGTTTACAAGTTTTACATTAAATGAACGGGTTGAGTGTGTGCGTGTTGACATACCTGAGAGAAACTGCTAAAATCTTCTCAACGTCAATTTTGCGCTTCAGAACCTCTTTCACCAGCCCTTTCTCTGGCCCTTGCTTCACCTTTTCTCTTCCGATCAGGTAAACTGATTTAGGGGTGAGGATCAGGTCTCTCTTGATGCTCTGGACAGATAGACACCCATAAATACAATATAATAATTGACATATTATATAGGTACATCAGAGATATTTGGGCAGACCTGTGTGCTAATCTGCTCACCTTAAACCTCCTGTCGAATTTGTTGACTTTGTCGGCAAAATCAATCTTTTCTCTTTTGCCCACGAACTGCCTGAGTTCGGGCCGGTCATCCATACCCAGATAATCACCCACAAAGTTTCTGTTCAAGCTGTGCCGCCGTCTCTCCTTCTTGTTCAGCAGCAGATCAGAGGCTGGAAGAGGACAGAATGAATCTTCAGTGTTGCTCTCAAAAAAAGCATGAGTTTTACATCATGTACAAAAGATGAGACATCAGTGAAGGGCACGCCAGATTAAATAACAAACAGCCATGTGTGGAAAATATTATAAATAAGTTATAAACTTTCCTGTTTGACAAATCATTTAACAAATGAATGGGTTTTATTTAATATTTTACTGGCTTTTCACCAGGTAAAAGCTTTTATTATCTTTTATTCTTTGTATCTTTTTAAATTAGTTTTTGTCTTTGACTTTGACTGTTGTTGTTTGTGGGTTTTAGTTATTGTTAAGCACATTGGTCACCTTGTGACTTGGTGTTTTTGATTGTGTTATATAAATAAACTGTCATTGTTATTAAAGTAATTATAGTGAGATCTCTGAACATATATAATTATTAGCATGTGGGATGCATAAAATTATAGCTGTGAAATTAAATTGTGTAGTAGTCAGCTGGTTTCTGGCAAAAACAAAAACAAACAAATATCTGAATATAACTGAATATCTGCAATTTGGTTTCTTGTACCATCAAAAAGACTGGGGTCAGTGAGATTTAGAACTATATTAGAGCTATATACAGTAAAAAAGTAATATTGTAAAACAAAGTATTTATTTACAAAATATTCTGAATGATTTTATATTCCAAAACTGAATAAACATTAAAACGTGAACACCCAGAGAGGATGTGCAGGTTTTTTTGTTTGCCTTTGTCTGTGTATTACTACTTTTAAACATAATAATTTAGCTGAAAGCAGCAGTCGAGCTCAGATTCCAAAGATATACAGGGGGAAAAAACACAGAAGTTGACATTTTCTGCCATGTAAAACAACATTGATTTCCCTTTTCCCATAATTTGTTTGTTTTAGTATGTGAGTGCATGCATACTGTATAACATCTACCATCCAACTCATCTGAAGTCTAAACCTACCTTCCTCTCTCATTTGAACATATTTCTTGCGTGCACAATATTTCCTCCAGGCAGTCTGAATTGTTCTGGCATAACCATCGAATTTACGCTCTCTCGTCTCCTCCAGCAGGAATAGCTGTAAACAAAAAATAATGCAGGAATCAATCAAACGAACTCTCAAACATGTCGGTTTGAATCAATCTAATGAATTAGGCACTGAAACCATGCTGTTACTGACTTCAAATTTAATAGCCCGTATAACAACAGAGAATAGAGCTGTGAAATGTTGTTCATTACACTAAAGGTCAATGTTTATCAGAGCTATTAAACAGCCGAGGACAGACACGGCTTATTATGACACAAAGTGGGATCAGTTAATCCTGGCTTTCATGTGGCAACGTCTCTCTTTCTATATGGCAATTTTTTCAGCAAGTAGCTGTCTAAATGTCTCGTGGTCTTCCCATAATGTTTGGAGCACTGTGTAGCTTCACTGTGCTTCCTGTATGTCTTCAGAACAGTCAGAGTTTTGCTGCACTCTAGACTAAACATCAGATCCTATCATTATCACAGTCCTGGCACTGACTCTCTCTCACACACACACGCACACACACACACAACGGCTGGCACAAGACAAGATAATTTGAGCAAACACGTAATGAAATCCCTCTTTGTCTTCCACCCCACATGCTAACAAACATACAGACACAAAGATCCCTTTGACAATAATTTCCATGCTAATGCCATTAGAGGTCCATTCATTCATTCATTTTCTTTTCGGCTTAGTCCCTTTATTAATCTGGGGTCACCACAGCGGAATGAACCGCCAACTTATCCAGCATCTGTTTTACGCAGCGGATGCCCTTCCAGCTGCAACCCATCACTGGAAAACACCCATACACTCTCATTCACACACATACACTACGGACAATTTAGTTTACCAAATTCACCTATACCACATGTCTTTGGACTTGTGGGGGAAACCAGAGCACCCAGAGAAAACCCACGCGAACACGGGGAGAACATGCAAACTGACCCAGCCAAGGCTCGAAACAGCGACCTTCTTGCTGTGAGGCAGGTGCTACCCACTGCGCCACCGTGAAGCCCCATTAGAGGTTCATTCAAATGAAAAATAAACATAAAAATACACTAAAATATATATAAAACAATCCAGCAGTCCAACTTATCCAGCATATGTTTTATGCAGCGGATGCCCTTCCAGCCGCAACCCAGCACTGGGAAACACCCATACACTCTCACACTCTCACATTCACACACATACACACAACCCACACGAATAAAGTGAGAACATGCAAACTCCACACAGAAATGCCAACTGGTCCAGCCGGGAGTTGAACCAGCGACCTTCTTGCTGTGAGGCGACAGTGCTAACCACTGAGCCACTGCGCCACCCTGCTTTACATTAGTCAAAGATATCTATAACCAGTAATTCAAGTCAAGTAGAGCTTTATTGTCATTGTGTGGACAGAAAGTGGAACGAATGTGCTAGATAAATAAACAAAAATATGAACACAACATTGGACAATTCTTAAACCTATACAAAACTTACAAGAGAGATAATCTAACTATACATATGTTAAAAAAATGTAACTATATACATAATCTATTACAGGCAAGATCTTTGGGTAATACAGTATAATATTGTGCAAGATATTGTGCAAAAGAGGTGTTTAAGACTAAGAAAGCAAGTACAAGAAAGCAACCCGTGTTCCACAAGGGTCAATATAGGGGCCAATACTCTTCTGCATGTACATTAATGATTTACCTACAGTGTGTCAATAGTGTAAAATCATTGTGTATGCTGATGATAAAGTCATTTTTTTTACGCATGGTATAAATAAATGTTGAAGAGGTTACAAAGAAGTTGAACAATGGTTTAACAAAAATAATAGCATGGCTGAATCATTCATTCATTCATTCATTTCCTTCGGCTTAGTCTCTGATTTATCAGAGGTTGCCACAGTGGAATGAACCGCCAACTATTCCAGCATATGTTTTACGCAGTGGATGCCCTTCCAGCCGCAACCCAGTACTGGGAAACATGGCTGAATCTGTCTTACTTTAAATTAAATGTCAAAAACAGCTTGCATGTACTACTCCAAAGGACATGGTGTTAATATAAAACAGGATGTTGTTATCTCAGGAGAGACAGTTCAAGTTGTTTCAGATTATAAAAAAAGGTATGTAACAAGGTAAAATTTAATATAGTTAATTTTTAGGTTTATTTCAAATTCTCTATCAAATAAGTGTAATTTTAAGAAATGGCTTAATAATCAACATTGTGAACACTAGTTGTTTTGCTATTGTCATTGTTGTGGTTGTTTTTTGTTGTTAATTTGAGTATTGTTTATAGATTGAATTTGTATTTTCATTGGTATAGGCCTTTAACATCTGGCAAAGGAACCACCAATGAAAACTAGTCTTTGTCCTAATTAGGGTACTTTTACATTCTTGGGGAAAGTTGATTAATGTACACTGTCCCTTGTGGTGAAACAAATAAATTAAAAGAAGTGCAGTATAATTTGTGGTGCATTACCAAGTAAGCATTTGTCTTTTTTATTGAGTCCTTGTAACATGGAGTTTAAGAAAGTGTCTGGTGCATATGGAGAGGAGTGTTTAATGGTCGATACCATTCAAGCTGATAACTAATACACAAACCGATAAAAACAATCTTGATTTGTTTTGTTTTTTTCTGAGCCTGATTGCAAAAAACAAATTCAGTGGACCACTGATTTTTTTTGTTCTAAAACCATAGCTGCAGAAAACAAGGAAACTGCAAGGAAACATCTAGATCTCTTGTGTACAAAATCATTTACAAATTGGAAATCAGAACTGTGTGTGAGATGTAAAGCCATGTGGAAGACAACAATCTAAATTAGGGCTGCACGATACTGGAAAAATCTAACATTGCGATATTTTGTTATTCAGCGATATATATTGCCATATGAATACAATTTCACCAGATGAATTGAATCGCTTTATTTGGAAAGAATTGATCATTTCAGATTGATTGGGATGATTATGCAGAGAAGTGCATCTGCATAAAATATTATAAACAATTATAAACAAACATAGATAAATACAGCAAAAAAAAAAAGAAATACAATTGAAATAGTGTTTTAATGTTTTTTTTTAGCCTAACTATTCAGGTAATTGAATAATAATAAAAAAAAATAAAAAAAAAAATCATTATACAGTCACAGGCCTCAAAAACACATGTAAATGTTGCATATCATTGCATAACATAGCAAATATATTTTCCTGCGGTGTTACTATTGCGAATGATCATATTGCGGTATCGATGCTGAAGCGATATATTGTGCAGCCTCAAGGCCGTCAACACACATCTGAAGAGGATGAACTGGCAGACACCATCCATAATATATTGTCTAGTGCCAATACGGCGATAACATTTTTTTTTTTTTATATAACATTCTATTCATCAAAAAAAAAGCTTAGAAATCTTAAATCACAATTTCCACTAAAATACTAATAAGAAATATAAGCATGTTTTCAGTGGTCTCAGGTCCCCTTGTTTGGCCAGGGATTGAACGGCAGAGTTTGTTTTTTTATCACATTTTGACACTTTTTTTTTAATCAAACCAAACCTGCGAAGCATGAACACACCCTAAATCTCATCTTCATCAGCTCTAAGTAGGATCAAAGAGTTCAATTGGCAAAGACCCTACAACACACACTCTCCCTCTCACTTTTTCTCTCACTAAATTCCTGTAGTCATGAACTAATTACTCGGTGTCAGCACCTTATCTGAGAAGGAGTTTTGTTTTGAAAGGCTGGGCGGTCCAAATCTGGGCCCTCCTATATTTAATATCACACACACAAAAAAGGCAAAAGGCCACGTTTTAACACCTACATGCCAAAGTCGCACATCTCCGCATAATCTGCTGCATTCATGCCGAGCCACAGAGCCTTATTCTGTGCATCTATGTATACGTGTGTACATCTAAATGTCAACAGTGAGATCACAGCACATCCACAAGCAGTGCTTTCATTAGAGAGGGGGGGAAAAAAGAGGCAGTGGAAAAAGCAATGCTGTCTTGGACATAACAGAAGCTGCTTTACAACAGCACTGCAGTTGTGTATAAGATCCAGAGTAATGTTGACCTAACAGTGCTGACGTGGGACCAGTGTCCCTCCTGCTTGCCTGCTGACTGACCACTATTCATCAGCGATATTCACAGCACAACTCGCTCTGATGTTACATCTTAATCAAAGTAAGTAACAATGTTCAACATGCTGTAGTAGCAAGATTGTGTTAGCTGTTGCTGGTGTATATAGTTCTTTATATGATACATTTAAGCTTTAAACATTCATCTTAAGAGCACATATTGTGAAGCAGTCCAAAATATATATAGAGCTATATATAATACTTTAGCAATGATTAATTAGTAGTTTATATAGCAATTTTTATATATTGTATTATAATACAATGATGCTCATACACTGGGACTGACAATTTATTTTGCACACCAGCAACTGTAGCTAATGGCTTTCCAAAGTTACTAGCCACTCAGCCTTTTTACAAGATTAAAGTAGTGTACTGCATACTAAAATTTACTTCTATTGATGTCCAAGTCATTTTAAAAGGCAATTTTCAAAACCATATTAAAGGGTTTGTTCACCAAATAATTAAAATTCTGTCGTTTTAAAATCCCCTGAGACCTTCGTTCATCGTCGGATCACAAATTAAGATATTTTAGATGAAATTCGAGAGCTGATGAAATGGAAATGATAGATGGAAATGGTCACAAGTAACAAGTTCAGAAAAGGAACCAAAGACATTGTCAAAATGTGACTTGAGCTGTAATCATACGAAGCTCCAAGAACAGTTTTGTGCGTATAAAATCTGTAAAAACAACTTTGTTCACCTAAGTCTCCTGTCAGATGAAGTCACATGACAATGTTTTTGGTTCCTTTTCTGGACTTTGAACCTCTCAGGACCATTGTTGTCTATGGAGGATGAGAGAGCTCTCAAGATTCATTCATTTTCTTTTCGGCTTAGTCCCTTTATTAATCTGGGGTCGCCACAGCGGAATGAACCACCAACTTATGCCAACATAACTTGAAAAATTTACGCCAACAAATTTTTTACGCAGCGGATGCCCTTCCAGCCCCAACCCATCACTGGGAAACATCCATACTCATTCATTTACACACATACACTACGGACAATTTAGCCTACCCAATTCACCTAAACCGCATGTCTTTGGACTTGTGGTGGAAACCGGGGCACTCGGAGAAAACCCACGCGAACATGCAAACTCCACACAGAAATGCCAACTGACCCAGCCGAGGCTCGAACCAGTGAACTTCTTGCTGTGAGGCGATCGTGCTACCCACTGCGCCACCGTGACGCCCCAGAGCTCTCAAGGTTTCATATAAAATATCTTAATTTGCATTTCAAAGATCAACAAATGTCTCAGGGGATTGGAGAGCAAGTAATTAATAACAAAAGTTTTCTTTTTTGGGGTAAATTAACCCTTTAAATGTGACAACTTTTTAATTTAATTATTCCAAAAGATAATAAGACACTGTAGGGCTGTTACCAATCAAATAAAAAGTATCTACAAAATCCATCTTTCCAGTGCATAAGAAATAAAAAAGGCACTTAGATGTTTTTTCACAGTTTAATAAAGTTCAAATGTAACATGAACGCATTTATATTTACAGCAGCACATAAAAATGTTTTGTGCGTCACTATTTTTTAAATATACAGTGCCTATAGAAAATCATCATACCCCTTTGAAATAACTACGTTATTTGTCATACAGCCTGAAATCAAATCACATAAATAACTTTTCCAGCCTTTGAAATGTTTTTGTAGTTTTCTCCTAACCTGTGCCTTTCTACAACTTTATCCCGAAGGTCTTTTGAAAGCTGGGTGTAATGTGAGTAAAAGTATAGATTTACACAGGAATGATGATTTTCTATAGGCACAGTATAAATATGAAAATCTGGTAAAATGCTAAATAATATCCTGTTACTAAATGTTGAAATTTTTGAACTTGTCAAACTTGTCAGGTCTTACCGACTCAGGGGCTTTGATGAAGATTTTGGTATGTCCGAGCTGATACTGGTCTTGGTCCATGTTTACTGAGCGCAGGAGGTGCAGTACACCCTGCTTCTCATCGCCACGCCATGTCGGCCATGACTCCTTCGTTAAAATGGCGTACCTGACACACAGAAACAGAAAGAAATGTTATCATTAGGAGAACAAAATCATATGTTTGATTACATGTATACATTTTTCATTTATATAAAAGTACAAAATGTTCCGTTGATAGTGTAAAATCATTAGGATAGGGAGTGTGCCTGTGTATGTGTGGTTGTATGGTTCAAAATAATGACTCTAAAACCAACAAGGCATATAATATTGGCACAATAAAGAGTATTTCAGGCTTTTACTTCTGTAAAAAGTTAATACCCCCGTGAAACCTGAAGTAATTGGTGTTAGAATGGAGGAATTAAACTCTTAAGTAAACTCAAATGATGCATGTCCACTTCACACTGAGATAACACAGAGGAAATGGTCCAACGTTTGGCTCATAATTCGAAGAGGAACCAAAATTCAGTGCCATAACACATACTTCTAACTATAAAACCTTTCTTCCTTTTTCTTTTGAAGTTGTTTCTTGTGAAAATGAGGTGTCTTTCCATTAGATGTGACCAAAATTTTTAAAATCCCAATTATCTTTGGTAATGATTTTGAAACGGTCTTTACCTGTTCAAGAACTTGCGAAAGATTCTTCTGTAAGCATACCCTGCACGTCTTACTCTTATATTCTCCTTCAGACCCAAGTACTCCACCTGGTGCTTCACTCTGAAGGGAAAGATGGAGAGGAAGGAAGGAAGGTTATTTACGACGTCAAAAACCCCCTTTACAGAAATTCTTCTTAGCCTGTTACAATTTCTTGACAAATAAGGTATTTCTTGTGGTATCCTCATTAGCCTTTGCAAAAAAAAAATCCATAATAAGGCAAATCTCATGAATACACTTCCTGAGAAATGAAGTGTGAGCGCTAATTATACTGGCCGACTTGAACAATGCTCACAAATCCACATAACAGGAAGACCGTTACAGGCTGAACAATGCGTTGTACCGGATCAGAACATTTCATTCCACATTACTTCCAAAAACACTCTGGCAAAAGAGGAGAAAGGCAGGAAAAGTAAACAAAAAAAGGTGAAAGAAATGTTGGAACAAAGGACAACCATACTGAGAAATAAAATCAAGGCATTGCTAGTTTTTTTTAATAATATTAATACTTTTGCTCAGTGAGGATGCATCAAAACATTTACAAAAAAGCCCTAATGTTTGAATGATAATAATAAAATTATAATTCTGTAAACTTATATAATTGCTTTTATATAATTGCTTTTATAAATTCCGTTGTGATTTTCTCCAAAACGACTCTAACTTCTAAAAAGAACAAGCTAATACGCGAAAACTACTTGGTAAAGATGTTTTTCACTCAAACTATTGATTTTATTTTACTCTAACATGAATATTATGGGGCAGCATAGTGGCGCAGTGGGTAGCACGATCGCAGTTGGCATTTCTGTGTGGAGTTTGCATGTTCTCCCCGTGCTTGCGTGGGTTTCCTCCGGGTGCTCCGGTTTCCCCCACAAGTCCAAAGACATGTGGTATAGGTGAATTGGGTAAGCTAAATTGTCCATAGTGTATGTGTGTGAATGGGAGTGCATGGATGTTTCCCAGTGATGGGTTGCAGCTGGAAGGGCATCCGCTGCGTAAAACATATGCTGGATAAGTTGGCGATTCATTCCCCTGTGGCGACCCCAGATTAATAAAGGGACTAAGCCGAAAAAAAAATGAATGAATGAATGAATATTATGTCCACTTTAACAAATTGCAATACTTTAAGGGATTTTCTGTGCAATATTTTTCCTGTATAACACCGTATTGACCAAGATTTGTAAGTGTTGTGCAGTCCCTTCATGATTTTGCAGGGAGATTTTATATATTAGCAGCCTAAAAATGACAGATTTTTTGATTGCTTCTCAAAACATGTGACATTATTTGCTTCAATTATTGCGTTTTGCAATAATACATCAAAATCTTGGTTGTGTACTTGAGCTGAGCTGAATGCGATCCTAGAATGAATTTTAGATTAAGAATGCCTGTCACCTGCTCTCCTCCCAGTCTTTGGGCTTCTTGGTCTCGTTGGGTTTGATACAGCGGATGTAGTGAGGTGTACACTTCATCAGGGTGCTCACTAGATCATTGGCTTGTTTCTGCCATTAATAAAAAATAGAGCAATTAATCGCAACAAGAAAATTAAACACCGGCAGAAACCTAGCAGAAACATTGGAGAAAGCTAGATCATATATATATACCCATCCATAGACACTGCTCTCAAAGAAATCAAAAAAGTTGTTAAAAGTGGACAAAGACATTGTAAACAGCACTGTAAATATAAATTTGTTAAGTTTACTTTGTAACTCTTTGCCTTAATTCAATTAAATAATTTTAACTTAATTAAGTGTTTATTTCTTACTAATATATAAAAAATATTCCTTACTTCATATATAAACATACATCTACACCATGTGAGTTTTGTTGACTTAACTTAATCTGTAATCAAAGTTAGTTTTACAAATTAATTTTTACAGAAACCTCTGTAAATCTCACACAATCATGTCTCCCTATTTTAGTCGTGTGCAAAAAATACACATTAACACTTAATTTTTTCCAGTCCGAGACAAAGCATGCTGGAAACTAGAACTCTGCATGATTAAGTTCACGTAACTTGGTTCACGTAACTTGGTTCTATTATGTTCAATGAACCTTATTTTAAAAATGTTAGGCAAATGAACTCACTTCATTTGATTAATCGCACCACTCGATTTTACAGTGTGGAATGTGTGCCCTACTTGTGATTTGATAAACCAAAATGCATCATAACAGTAGGTGTAAAACTGGGCCAGAGAGTACCTGCAATTTGGTTCAAAGAGGCTTAAATTTAACTCACCTTAATTTTACTTCCTGCAGTAGTCGGTCTGCCTTTTTTCTCAGCACTGAGGTTTTCTGGGAACAGGGCACGGATGAAAGCTCTGATGATGAGAATCAAAGCAGACAGGATTGATTTGGTGTTGGCAGACAGAGAAAGGAATATACAGCAGGAGAAACACAGACTGTAACAGACAGGAATGTTTTGAATCAAGTCTCTCAGCTGCAAGTCTCCAGGGTCACTTTCATTTCTGCGAGAGTTCATTGTCAACTGAATAGGGTTTGACTCACTGTCCATTCTTTTTTACTGTGCTTGATCATATATTAGTATATATGTGTTAATATTGGTTTCTTCATAGTACCTGTATGGTATTTCAATATTCACAGAACAAATATCAGTGTACGTGTGTGGAACTCTTTTAGTTGAAGTGTGTTTTTTTGCGCAGATTTTGCCACAGATGTCAGTTGTTTTACCAAGGAATCACAACGCTAATGTGAACTTTTTTGCACGTCTGCCAGAAACAAAAGTATTGAGTATGATGTTTCAGTTTTGTATTCTATGGAGAAAAAAAACAAGAAAGAGAAAATAATGTGAATGCTTCTATTAAATTGAGGTTTTAATTTAATTTAATTTTACTTTATTTTATTGTTCTACTATTTTTTATTTTCATCTTTGCATCTTTAACCAAGACAAGGAACAACAAACAACTTTACTGTGGTTATTAATATAGTAATTAAAGATTTGGAGTAAAAATGCATAATTTTTGCATTTTATAATTAAATAACTATACCCTAAATATCAATTCAAAAGGCAACCAGCTCAAAGTGGTTACATAGCAAATTAACATAGACATCTACTCTCTTTTTTAGTGTGTTGTAATATTAAAAGGAATTTTCTTGGTACAATAAACAAGCTAAATCAATTTGGAAGTTTCCAAAAGTCACAGTTTAACTTCTGAAATGTTCTCTGTATTTCTGACTAAATTTCAAAGTCTTGTAATTTAAATACAATAGTTTAGGTTTGCCGTTTATAATAAATGTTGTTTATAGTGAATGTCACTATTTATTTTTGTTTTACTCTTCTAATTTTCTGAATACTGTTAAATTTGTTTGTGAAGTATGAGGAAATAAATAATTCAATTCAATTCATCTTTATTTCTATAGCGCTTTTACAATGTAGATTGTGTCAAAGCAGCTTAACATAGAAGTTCTAGTAAATTGAAATTGTGTCAGTCCATATTTAAATATAATAAATAATATAATACATATTTATAATGACTTGATTTAGTGCAGCCTATTTCACTTTCTTATGCTGTTCTACTATTTGTTATTTTTTAATCTCTTTTATTTTTGATAACCAAGACAAGGAGCAACAAACAACTTTACTGTGGTTATTAAATTCATAATTTGTTATTTTATAATCAAATAACTATACTCTGAATGTAATCAAATCAAAAGGCAAGTGAAGATTCACACCTCTAGGTGGTTACATAAAAAAAATCTACTCTTTTTTTTTAATGCATTGTAAGATTAAAAGGAATATTCTTGGCACAATGAACAAGCTAAATCCATTTGGGAGTACTAAATTGTCCAGAAGTTTTCAGAAGTCACAGTTTATCACCTGAAAAGTTCTGTGTATTTCTACTCAAATTTCAAAGTGCCATAATATAAATATTTTTATTTAGGTCTGACTTAATAGTATTCAGAAAGACAGAAGAAAAAAACAAACAGAACAAACTATAAAGATTTTTTTTGTGAAATACGGGGAAATAATTACATATTTATAATGACTGATATAAATACATATTTATAATTCATTTTATTTAGGGCTACCGGCAGCCTATTTTACACAATTCCTTGTTATACACCAATGAATTAATTTATTTTTATTTTTATTCTTACCAACATTTACTGCCTGGTGCAACTGGCCACAAAACATCTGTGTATCTGTGTGACATACTATGGAAGACTTAAATGCCGATATTAAGCTTATATTTGATGTTAAAGTTACATTTCTTCCAATCTGAAAGCTCAGCATGGTTTGTTTTTAAAGCTCTTTACAGGGTTAAAGGTCAGGGGGTGGAGTTGTGCAGATGGAAAGGAAGCCCCGCTTCATCACTGAATTGACAGAAAAAAATTCTCTTTCTTCTAAGACATTTTGGCTAGTGTAAAGGAAGTTCCCCTGCAAACCCAGTGTCTGTGTGTGTGTGTGTGTGTGCGTATGTTTGCATATATGCATGACAGCACGTGTCTGAACACCGTCTGAAAGTGGACCCCCACAATGCTTCACAAAGGGTCTGCAGGAGGAGACGGTTTGCACAGATGGCTTCTGGGGCCAAAAAGAGGCCCAGAAGAACATAAGAGCGACAGGCACGCTCTACAACCCTACTCCTTTGAGAGATAAAGTGGCCTTTTGGACTCAACGAAACAATGATAATCTCCCGCACACTTCTATTGTGGGCCCTCCGCCTTTAGCTGGCTTTATTATATTCATGCTTTGCATATATTAAGTTCAAGTTCTCCTAGTGAGAGGTATTCCAGGCAGCTGCTGAACGATCAGAGAATTATGATGGAGGATAGACAGACACTTACATTTCACTGCTCTGCATCAGCTCGATCAGGTCAGTGAACAGCACGTCTCTGTTCCTCTCACAGAAACCCTCTGCATCATAAGACACCTGGAGAGACACATAACAGAGCATTAAAACAGTTGTGCGCCCTGGATATTGTATGATACATATATTAATCAAATTCAACATAGTAATGATTTGTTTTAAAGGGTTGCTTCACCCAAAACTAAAAATTCTGTTATTAATTACTCATTCTAATGTCGTTCTGACCCTCTGAGACCTTTGTATATCTTTGGAAAATAAATGGAGATATATGAGATGAAATCAGAGGGCTGATATCCTCCATAGACAACAATGGTCCTGAGATGTTCTAAGTGCAGAAAAAGTGTTTTTGGAGCTTCATATGATTACAGTTGAACCACTGAAGTCACATGGAATGTTTTGACAATGTTTTTGGTTCTTTTTCTGGACTTTGAACATCTCAGGACTGTTGCTGTGTACGGAGAATGAGGGAGCTCTCAGATTTAATATAAAATATCTTAATTTGTGTTTCGAAGATGAACGAAGGTCTCAGGGGCTTGGAACGTCATGAGGGTGAATAATTAATAGCTAATAATAATAATAATAATAATTAATATGGGGGGGGGGGGGGGTGAATTAATCCATCTAAAAAAATTATGCAAAAAATCCTTTAGTCCAGTCTATAGTGACACAAGGTCTTTCAGCAATCATTATACTGATTTGTGCTTATTTTTGGTGCATAATGTAGAAAGTATTTACTGCTTAATATCTTTGTGGAAACTGTAATACATTCTTTGATAAACAGAAATTATTTAAAAACTGAAATCTTTGCTAACATAAATAACTACTGTCAACCTCATTAAATTCAATACCTGTAGGAAGTCTTCTGAAATGTTTTTTTAAGTCTCATTTATTCCAAATATTTGAACTGTATAGTATCACTTTTCACAACAACAATAAATAATAATAATAATAATAATAATAATTTTCCCAGTGATGGGTTGCAGCTGGAAGGGTATCCGCTGCGTAAAACATATGCTGGATAAGTAGGCGGTTCATTCCGCTGTGGCGACCCCAGATTAATAAAGGGACTAAGCCGAAAATAAAATAAAATAATAATAATAATAATAATAATAATAAAACATATAAATACAATTTTAAATATTGAAAATAATGAGAACAATTTCTTGGACCTTGCTTTTTGTTGTTTTTTACACCAAATTTTGAGAATTTTTTTTACCCAATCAAAAATTAATTTAGCATGACATTTATCAATTAAAACTATTTTTCTTCATATTAAGGCCTGCAAGTAAATAACTGTAATTGGGCATATCAGAAAAATATTAGCATGCTTTACTATTATTTCCCGCATTATTGTGAAACAGACCATTTGAAAATTCATGGTAAACAACATTCATATTTGAGTCTTGTAAATCCTGCTGATCCACATATTGATGGATTAACATAATGTAATTATTGATTACAGTAACATAAAATATAAAAACATAATGGTAGCAGTGGCACAAACAGTAGATTCTTGGTGTTCTAATAAATTTGTGTGGTGGTTTAATAAACCTGTATATATAAATCCAGATAAACTGCTTCTAGAAGATACAGATGCTTTTTAAATAGTATTTTTTTGTATTTCTTTGACTGTTGAACATGCCTATTATAAATCTAATGGTGCAGGATGTGGACACACCCCCCCCCCCCCCCCCCCCCCCCGCCCTCCCTGCGCCCCCCCCCCCCCCCCCCCCCCTGCTCCCCCCAAGATTACGCCTCATTGATTCTGGGGTATGTGGATGGTACCACACATACTAAACTACCTCAAGGCAATAAAGAGTAAATGAGAGGCTAAGAGAAAGTCATGGAAGGAGAAAAGCAGGGAGTGACAGTGAAATGTAGATGTAGAAAAGACAACATTAAAAGACTGTAGTAAAAGTGGAAGGGTTGGATAAAGACATGCTTGAGGTATAAATACCTTTCCGGCATAATGGTGGATGATGAAGCCCTGATTCCAGCTGTTAAAGTGCTCGTGGTTGTTGATCTGCATTCGGAGCTTCTGCAGCATCGTCTGATCTGCACCTTCACCCTTCGCATGCATAGTAGCGCAAACATCGTCTAATATACTCATAATGCCTGGAGGATTCTGGAAAAAACACACAAATAAGAATTATATTGTTAAATGGTTTGTTTTCAGTTTTACATTTTTATTATGAAGTTGGTATACACATAAAAAAAAGTTGGTATACAAATAAAATCTAGAAGTAGTAAAGTAGTACATGCTTACATATCAGCAGTTTACTTTTTAATAAGGTATAGCATGTTATAAGTACTTTATATTTCCTGAAACTTAATCAAAACCCCAGAAGTAAATCACCATATATTAATGTCTGGTCCTCTGACATACACCAGGAGAACAGCTTGTACATTTCCCACCAATCAGCATTAGCTTTAAGCAATGACACAATGAAGCATTTTCTCACACGCTGTCACACTGACATGGATGGTTAAAGTCTCTCTTGTTATAAATGTCATGACTCTTTGTGTCTGGTCTCTCTGTGAGTGCAGTAAATTAAATTTGGAGGCATATCAAGCATTTTCAAGCCATTAGACAAGCAGTCATGGAAAGAGAAAGGAGGCTTGTGTGGATATGGATCTGAAATTCTTTGTTTGTTAATGTCAGTTTTATTCACTGCACTTGGCAAGGATGGGCCAAATCTAACTTTTGAAATAGATGGATGTTTGATTGACACAGAAAGAAAGAACTTACTATTTTACTCTCAATGAGGTCACAGACGATCTTATTGTTGAAGTACTCTATTTGAGTCCATCTGATTCCTTCCTGTACATACTCATCCTGAAGAGAGCAAAAAGACACCAGAAAAAAAGGAATTATGAGAATGATATTATGCTGGGTGGGACAGAAGAATATACTACTAGAACTGGGTTAAGAGAAAGGTGTGACTTAAGCGGGCCTTAAATTGATCTTTTGACATACTGTAAAAAAAAAAAAAAGACTGTGATTTCAATGGTAAAAAATGTAAAAATGCTATAGTAAAAATCTGTAACCTGGTCAATAGTATATATATATATAGTATATATATGGTGAATAACCATGACAATTAAACTTTTAGGCTGTTTTAGCTGACATTACTATGGCTCTTTTTAGTTTTTTTCTCATCAGTTATGTAGTTTAGAGTTTTATGTTAAATCTAATTTTGATAAAAATGTTTATTGCATTACTTTTATTGTGTGTGTGTTTAGTAGTTGTGTGATTGACACAGCATGCCTTCTGTTTATCAGTAGGTTTTTCTGATTGTGGGAAAAAGTTGTTTGTGAGGAGCATTGATTTATCTTTGTTGGTTTAACTTTCTTATCACCTTATAGTTGTGTTTTTTTTGTGAAATTTGTTTTACATTTTCAATTGTATTTTTATTGGTAAAATTCTGGAAACCACAGCTAACAGTTTGTTTTACCATGAATTTTAGGTTTACCCAGGGGCTAAAGTGTATTTGAAATTGATTTATTTATAAAGATGCTTCAATGACACATGATGATGTGCAAAGCCAAATGTGGAAAAACACAGTCACTGAATTGCCTTCCTTCTGACCTCAGCATTAGAAAAGAGTGGATGAAGTTTTTTATTTTTCATAAAGCTCTATGTCATGTTAGGAAGAACTTGGTCCTTTGTTCACTTCATTTTAATCCAGATTAATTTACAAACAGGGCGTCACGGTGGCGCAGTGGGTAGCACGTTCGCCTCACAGCAAGAAGGTCGCTGGTTCGAGCCTCGGCTGGGTCAGTTGGCGTTTCTGTGTGGAGTTTGCATGTTCTCCCCGTGTTCGCGTGGGTTTCCTCCGGGTGCTCCGGTTTCCCCCACAAGTCCAAAAACATGCGCTATAGGTGAATTGGGTAGGATAAAATGTCCGTAGTGTATGTGTGCGAATGAGTGTGTGTATGGATGTTTCCCAGTGATGGGTTGCAGCTGGAAGGGCATCCGCTGCGTAAAACATATGCTGGATAAGTTGGCGGTTCATTCCGCTGTGGCGACCCCGGATTATTAAAGGGACTAAGCCGAAAAGAAAATGAATGAATGAATGAATAATTTACAAACAAGTCACAATTTAACATTTAGTGCAATGTTGTGCTGACTAACATTAATTGTAATGCTTATTGGCTGAACAGAAAACAGTACAAAATAAATAAAAAGACCCCTTCATGACCCCTTTATAATTAAAACATTACTTTGCTGATAAAAATCCACACCAAACAAAAATACAGTAAAGCTTCACCTGCTCAGCTTTCAGAGTGAGTTCAATGAAAATCTGCTGCAGTTTTTCATTTACGAAGTTGATGCAGAACTGCTCGAATCCATTTTTCTAAAAAGCAAAATAAAACACACAAAAAAACTGATTGATGAACTGAAAACACCACCAGTAGTCAAATGAAAACAAATAAGATGTAAATATCACAAACAACATATTTCACTCTAAATCAACAATACCAAATACTCAGTTCCTGTTTAAAATGTTAGCATTTTTGTGGTTAACTGGGATGGGAATAGGTTAGGATCAAATTAAAAGGGTTGAAAGCCCTGTTATCCAGCTTTATCCTTTACAGGTAGTTATCTTAAAGGTCTAAATACCAGATGCTAAACCAAGAGATTATCAGATAAGTCAAGCTCATTAATCTGTTATCTGTTTACAAAAACAGAAGGGAACCATTCCAGACAATTAAAAATCCTCTCATCTCATTAGGTAGACGTCCTAATAGCTGCTTTGAAGTAATCATTTAATTAATGACTAGTAAATAAAAGCCTCACCTGAAAAATCTCAAAGCCGTAGATATCCAATACTCCGATGTTCAGCTCCTGGTGTTCCTTAACCATGGCTTTATTGATGGACTAAAGAAAAACAGGAGCCCATCAGGTGTTTATTTCTTCACTAGCATCTGTTTTTTGAAGAGGGATGTATGTGAATATGGTTTTGTACCTCTACCAGGTAGTCAAAAACACGAGAGTGTAGAGCTTTGGAGAGAGCGTCACGTGTGAAGCATGCTTGTTCCACATTCAGAGTCACGTCTATGGACTCAGACTTGCCCCCCCATTTGCCATCCATCTTACGGCTGGTGAGTTTTTCTTTAAGACGTTCCTGATCGATGCCCAAAAGGAAGGCAGGAAAGGCCAGAACTGAAAGGGAAAATAATCAGATTGATGATTTTCACTCAAAATGGCAAACAATTGTTTCTAAATGGGTAATATACGTTACACTACTGTTAAAAAGTTTGAGTTTTTGAATGACATTGTTTGCACATAATGGAATATTTAAGTCTTTATAAATATACAATATAGAAGATTGATAAAACGTAAGATGAAATCATTTTGCCTTAGTAAGACACTTATTTTACTTGATTACATTTTTTTGTTTGCATTAACACATGATTAAAATCCAGAATTAAATTCATAAACTTGAACTTAACTTGAACTAAAATGAACAAACCGTTTCATGCTTATAACATTAAGACTTAAGTAATACTGTAAATGTATATTGACTAAAATTTATTTTAAAAGACATCATTTCACTCTCTCATTTGTCTTGCTAAGGGTAATTTTTCTAAATACACAACACTAAACAGTATTTTCATATTTAGTTGTGTATATTTTGGAAAATTACTCTTAGCAAGACAAGGGAGTCTACAACTAAAGAATTGTCCAGGACATGTTAGCAGAGAGTGTGAAAAGTGCTTTAAATATTTTATTTTCTGAAAGGCCAGAAGTGTCTTCAGCTAAAGAAACACAAAAATACAGTACACTACTGTAAAAAAGTTTGGCATTTTGAGAGTTTGGCATTCATTCATTTTCCTTCGGCTTAGTCTCTGTTTCAGAGGTCACCACAGCGGAAAGAACCGCCAACTATTCCAGCATATGTTTTACGCAGGGAATGCCCTTCCAGTTGCAACCCAGTACTGGGCAGGAGTTTGGCATTTTGAATGATATTGTCATGATCACCAGCGATCTGGGACTCTAGAGATCGCTGGTGAACTACTACATCACTACAACTACATTTCCCAGCATTCCGTCACACACACCCGTTCATCACTTACACTGATCACTTCCGCAGCTGCATCCTGTTCACCTCTGATTTGTTGGACTTTAAATATACCCTGCACCCGTCTTGTCTTTGCTTGTTCGTTATATGTCTTCTTGATTCCCTAGTCCTGGTTCTGTTGGTATTGTATAGTTTGTTATTGCTTATGTTTTGTCCTAGTTCTTGTTATTAGTTCAAGTTTTGTTGTTTTTATTTTTGCACGATGTCCTGTTTTTGTATGATGACTCACCATTAAACTGCACATGGATCCTATCTCTTGTCCCGTCTGCAATACCTCCAGGTAACGTGACAGATATTTTTGCACATGATGGAGTATTCAGATCTTTATAAATATACAAGATTGATAAAACTTAAGATCTCAGTAAGACCCTTATGTTACCTTTTTTATTGTTGCACAGAATTAACAATTGGGGCTTCTCAATACATAACACACGACTCTTCAAAAGACTGGGTTTGGTAAGATTTATTTTATAGGCTTTATGATTTCTTATAAATTTTCCCCTTTTTGAATGATATATATTTTTTTAATTATATAACTGCTTCTAAACATACAATACACACTAATATTTAAAAGTCTTCTTCAGTGTCACACAATCCTTAAGAAATAATTGTAATAAGCTGATTTGGTGCTGGGCGGCGTGGTGGCACAGTGGGTAGCACTGTCGCCTCACAGCAAGAAGGTCGCTGGCTCGAGACTCGGCTGGGTCAGTTGGCATTTCTGAGGTTGTTAGCAGATATTTATGTTCTCGTTTTAATCAAACTTGCCTCATTTTGTTAAAAAAAAATCAAAGAAACAATACTTCTCTGGCATTTCTGTGTGGAGTTTGCATGTTCTCGTGGGTTTCCTCCAGGTGCTCCGGTTTCCCCCACAAGTCCAAAGACATGCGGTATAGGTGAATTGGGTAAACTAAATTGTCCAAAGTGTATGTGTGTGAATGGGAGTGTAGGGGCGTTTCCCAGAGATGGGTTGTAGCTGGAAGGGCATCCGCTGCGTAAAACATATGCTGGATAAATTGGCAGTTCATTCCGCTGTGGCGACCCCAGATTAATAAAGGGACAAAGCCGAAAAGAAAATGAATGAATGAATGAATGAATGAATGATTTGGTGCTCAAGAAAAAAATGTTTTTATGATCAATCTTAAAAAGTTGCACTGCTACAAACGTTTGTTAAATTGTGATGATTTTTGACAATACAAACATTAAAAGTCATTATTTTGAAACTTTATAAATGCCTTAATTTTTCTGAATAAATGTTTTAACTGTATAATTTAATGTTTAATTGGCTAATTAATATAATATAATTGTCTCTTTTCAAAAAAACAAAAAGGTGGACAAAGAGGTTTAAGGAGTAGATCATACATATGACTCATGTGCATTTCTTTGGACAAAAACACAATAGATTTCCTCTATAGGCACAAGTGAGACACGAGTCACTGACAGCCCTGTGTCTCACTGCTTTTTAGAGCAGCACTGCATCATCCCTGACTCACATCCTTAAGAAGGAAACTGCCCTCATTCAGTGCTGATAGGGATGCAGAACGTCATCCAGCTTAATTGTGCCTTATTATTCATATGTGCGGGTGGAGCACTAACTGGCCTCCCAAAACAACAGCACTATAAAAAGACATAGGAGTGACTCTAAAAACTCTCCTTATATGATGTCACTTAAAGGCCTCCATGAAAATCTAGATCTGCAGTAAAAAAGATGTTATCTATAGATTTTATTTCCCAGGACGCATGAGCTCGCCACATACGGTTTTGCCATAAGCAGGCAGCAGAGCAGTTGTGTGCGCGTGTGGTTTTTACATTGGCAAGCCAACACTAAATGTGCGAAAGTCGCTGGCGGCAGACAGGAAGAGGGGTTGGGAAGGGGCAGAACAGGAAAGGCACAGATTAGCTTTGTCTGCTCCCAGCACAGCGTGGCTTTATGCCATAGCAAACCGCCTCTGTCACTCAAGTGCATTGCTCCACCTGAGAGCTTTGAAATACTTGGAGGGAAGGAGAAGGAGGGGTGGGCTGGAAGTTCAGAGTTTTACTGGGTAATGTTAGGGTGTGATGTAATATGCAGATGCCAGGCACATAAACAAAGCTCTGTTTTCTAGCATAATATGGTGTGGCAAGACAGTTTGGCATTGAGTTAACGCAATGAAAGAATCTACAGCAGTGCGCAGTTCAAATGAGGACACCATTATAAGTGGTGGAAAGACTAAAAGACTATTGAAAAATCATACTCAAATAAAAGTACAATTACTTGCCCCCGAAATTACCCCCCCCCCCCCCCCCAAAAAAAAAGTTGTGCAAGTAGAGTAAAAGTATCTGTTCTAAATACTACTCAAAGTATGAGTAGAAAGTTACCTTAAAATAATTAAGAATAGTGCGTAGTATTACACTGTAATTATTCAACCTGTACCCTGCCAAATAAAAAATGTAGTTACATCAGTGCCATTTTCTTTTAAGAGTGTCTCTAAGTTTAAGTTAATTTATTTGCCATTTATGGACTATAATTTACAATGCAAGAACATATTACATTAAATGTATGCACCTATAATAAGCAGAGAGAAAGCAAGTTGTTGCATTTACATGCGGAGCGATATATGTGTAAACTATGGGGCAAAAATCTAGCTGTGACGATATATTAATGCTTAGCTTATACACTTTGAACCCTGACTAACAAGCTACGAGTTTTCAGCAGTTGTCGCCACAAACCAGGCTTGTGAAAACACCAAAGAAAACATGCAATTTGTGCATGTATTTGAAAACGTAACTTCTGTAGTGCATTTAATGATCGTTTAAGGCAATTTGGTGATTTCAGTGATCATACAATAGGCATCTTTCATCTTCTCATCAGTGACATGCAGTCTAAACAGCCTCTTGGTCATTGCGTGTAACAATTCTGCGCCTTCATAGACACTTTTAATGTTTCCACATGATATATATTCGCAGAGGTGGGTAGAGTATCCAAAATCTATACTCAAGTAAAAGTAAAAGAACTTGAGAAAATTTTTACTTAAGTAAAAGTAGAAGTAACAATCTTAAAAGTTACTTGAGTAAGAGTAAAAAGAAATTACTCTAGTATAGTTACAAGTTACTTTGTTCAAATCTACGTTTAAAAACAATGTTTAAATGTTACATATTTTTTACACATTTTTAAATGTACTTATAAAGTTAAAGTTACCCAAACAAATTTACTCAAGTAAATATAACAAAGTAAATGTAATTCGTTACTTCCCACCTCTGCATATTTGTTGCATTTATAAAGCTTCTATGTCTGGAGGTCACTCTGTCTGATGTGCTGACTGTTCTATGCTCAATTCGATTGGAATCACGGGATTGATTATTATTATAGACAAAACAAATCAACATAAAAGTACTGATACAGCACTAAAATTGTAAGTAAAAATACATATTATTAAAACTGCATAGTAAAGTACAATTCCTGAGAAAAACTACTCAATTACAGTAATTTGAGTATTTGTAATTCGTCACTTTACACCACTGACCATAATGAAGGAAATATGCAAAATTTAGTAAAATTGAGTACATACACTCGTCATTCTCAACAGCAGCATAATTCCCCGCTTCCCTGAAGTTGATGTTCCCAAGATGAAGAATTCCTGCCACAATTTGCAGCACCATGGTGCAGTCCATCCCTGAGATACCAATCACGTCCATGGCATGCTGGGGTCAGACAGAGAGACACACAGACAGACAGAGGAGAGGGAAGTTACAATAACTGTCGGCCAATATGGAAAATAGTTCACATATTTGAACAGGCAAATTCTATCAAACTAAATAGAATTTCCAGGACAGTGCAGTCTACGCAAATATCAAGTTGCCTAAACATACTCACCAAGGTTTCTTGGAAATCATGCTTGTCGTTAATATCGTCCACTTTGTAGGAACCAGATTGGTTGAGGTAAGTGTAGTAATCCAGGCTGGTGATGCCCAGACTGCTTTTCTGGTCTCCACTGGCTCCCTCTATTAGCTGTGAAGAGGAATGTATGCTATATCACATTCACATAAAGTTCTTGGGTGAGTTTGCATTAAAAAAGGGTCTCTGAATACATAATCAAAATGATTGAAAATTAATGCAAAATAAATAAATCCTGAGTTGCATTCATAAATTTGGTTATTGCACTGTGAACTAACATGAACAAACAATGTTTTTAGATTAAGTGAAAGTCAAGCTGTAAATGAATATAGCTCATTGTTAGTTATCTCATGTTAACAGATGAAACCTTTTTTGTAAAGTGTTGCAAAAACTGATTTTAAAGACATAATAAAATCTTACCAGCTCCAAACCTTTAAGTATAAAACGTCCTAAGTATGAAAATATTATTTAATGGTGTATATTTTGGAAAATTATCCTTAGCATAACAATGGAGTCTGGAATTTTATTCCAAAAGTGCTTAAAATGTCATTTCCACCACAGTTATTTTCACTACAGAAATCCATTAGACACAAAATTTGAGACATGGAAGAAATGTCTCAAGCACACTGTGGTGGAAATTTAAGGGGGAAAGAAAAAAAATTGATAGAATTCTCCCGGATATGTTAGCAGACAAATTAAATAAACTAGCGAGAGTGTGAAAAGTGCTTTAAGTGTGTTTATTTTCTAAAAGTCCAAAGGGCCAAAGGTGTGCGTAGTTGATGAAACACCAGAAAACAAAAAGTCCAATATAAACCATAGGAAAATGGTCAAACTCTCCAAAATTGCAAAGAAGGAACATAAGGCCTCGTTAAGAAGCCAGACATACTCTTGCTCTCCAAAAACTCAAGCGGTAAACTCAGAACAACGTGACCTGCTTTTCAGGGCCAAATGGCTCCATCTTCCCTTTCCTGGCCTTTACTGCGGTTATTCATTCAATTTTTCCTCGTAACGCAGTGTATTATATGACTGACGGTCACGGTGACATCTTCTATGGGAAGGAGCCCACCTCCTGTCCTCATTCTCACCTGATAAAAGATGTGGAAGCTTCTCTCTCCAGGATTCCGCATCACCACTCGTGATTTTTCCAAAAGGAAGTTGGAGATTTTCCCACCATCTGGCTCGCCGCCGGAACTGAACTGAATCTCAAAGTATTTCCCCTGTCAGGGAAGATGAATGTTAAAAAGGCACAGACAAGCTGTACTGCAGGTGGATGTGCATACCCAGAACCCCCCAAAAAGAGGAAATGGGTGCTTTAACAAATACAAACACTCTTCACTATCATTTATGAGCCTCTTTCTGTTCATTTTTGCTTACAGCAGCTGTCTAAAATGACCAGACATGCCCAGATGCAGAAGGGATATAGTTTACACAAGAATGAAAATGTGCTGTTAATTTACTCCAAAGATCTACTGTCAGCAGAACATATTTTTGTAGCTGAAACTGTAGTTCTTGGTTATCATATTGACGCAAGACTATGACTACCACCAGCACTTTGAGAGAGAAAAAAAAACATGTACAGGCAAAAAATGTATACGTGTGGCTCCTGATGATACATTGAGGTTTATGCGGAAATGATCTGTGAGACTTGGAGGTCAGCAAACATGAGTATTATGTTTGTTTTACCTGTATAATGTGTTTTTTTTTTTCAATTTCAAAGTCATGGTAACTGTTCACTTGGATTTTGCGAATCACAAAGGACCACAGTTTCAGTTAAAAACATTGTTTATTATCAGTTACTCTACTGAAGATAAAAAAAAGTCACCTATATATTGGATGGTTTGAGGGTGAGTAAATTAACAGCCAGATTTCTCAATCTGTTTATCGAGAAGCTACAAAACACTCCACGAACTAATCCATTTGTATCACTGCTAATCCATTCTTTTTGCAACTTAACTCCGCTAATCCCAAGAGAACAAAAACAAGACTGGCATGTCTGGGCATAATGTAGCAGAACTGCAAGTAAATGTGGCATGCAACATTTTGAAATGGCAGTTTTGCCCTGTGAGTATTTTTAAGCTGCCAAGTGTAGGTCAAAACCTTACAATGCCAACCTATTCATCAAATGATCTTATTGTCCTGACAAAGCAATGCTTCTTCTTTCTTTTTGTATATAAAGGGACAGCTCACTAGAAATGAAAATTCTCTCATCATATACTCACTTGTTCCAAACCAGTTTGAGTTTTTTTTTGTTCAGTTGAACACTCATGAAGATATTTTGAAGACTGTTGGAAACCTGTAACCATCGATATCCATAGTATTGGATGTCAGTTGTTACAAGTTTCCAACATTCTTCATAATATCTTCTTTTGCATTCAACAGAACAAAAAAGCAAAAAACAAAAACTGTTTTGCAACAAGTCAAGGGTGAGTAAATGATGACATATTTCTTGGTGAACTATCCCTTTTACATGGACGATGATCCGTTTAGTTTTTTTTTGGTTTTAGTGCAACTTGTGCCCAACACATCACAAAACATCTGCTGTCTGCTTTTCTCAACAACAACAAATTTTTTTTATAAAATGATATGTTAAAAGGATGTTTGATGCTTACAAATCGACTGGAGTTGTTGTTCCTCACTGTCTTAGCATTCCCAAAGGCCTCAAGAAGAGGATTAGACTGAAGAATGATGTCTTTGACATGCTGTATGGAAATAAACAAAAAACAAGAGAGAGATGTAATGTTACATTGACATTTGGCATAATAAGTACAGAAACAATGCTGATCTGGAATTGATGAGATCAGTAGATAAAATCCTGCCTGTAGGGTGAACTGAGGTAACACTGGTCATCTCAATGTCAAAAGAGTGACCTTATTGACCCTGCATGCATATCAATGTCAGTACGCATGCATATTTCACACATAATTTGCAAAGCACAGTCTACTTTGAGCCATCTGAGTCAGCACAGCAGCCAAGAAACAGACAGACACATGCAGAAGTTCTAGGTCATTCTTTTTATGACATTAGACTTAGAAATTATTAAGGTAGTTATCATCTCTAACATAAAAAACATGCCCGAAATGCCCTGTTTGTATAAATGTATAGTTTGTAGCAATATTTTTTCTGACTCCAACAAAAGAGTTATGAACTTGTAAATGATCACAATATGTGCACTTTAAAGAAATCTGGAAAAAAAGTCACACTGCTGATGTATACATATTAGTGTCAATGGCTTGTTTGCATTTGCAGCACCAGGAAAAGCACACATGGATAATTTGCATATGGGGACAGAAAGGCTACAGACTCCTGTGTGGACCACAAGAGTAAATAACAGACATACAGAAAGACAAAAGGACAGAAAAGGAAAGGAGACAAATATGTAAGCAAGAAATCAAAATGTACGAGGCACCATGACACAGCAAAGCAAACACAGCAAAGCAGAGATGCTTTCTGTTGTATTACAATACTCTACGTTCTTTAGCAAGTCAACTAACATAGCTGTCGAAACACATGTCCCAAATTAGTATGTCAGCATAATTAATTGATTTAATGAGTAATTAAATGTCCATATAAAAATGTCCAATGTCCTCGTATTTGTTATTTTAGGGTTTTTATTAAGAAACCTGGACATGGCCTTTATTAAGAAAACTATTGAGGAATGATTTAAAGGGAACACAATACATCAATATGTTGTGCAAATGTACAAATATAGGGCACACACAATGAGTTGCATTACCACTTTAAAGATTTCAAATGATACTTTGTACTGATCACACTTTTTCTTTAATTTTACTAATATATCTTAATGTGTAAATAACTCTGCTCCCAAATATTATAATTTAAAATTACATTTACCTTTTGCGCATGAGCACCCGGAGGAAACCCACGCGAACACGGGGGGAACATGCAAACTCCACACAGAAATGCCAGAAAAGTATTGTTTCTTTGATTTTTTTTTTACAAAATGAGGCAAGTTTAATTAAAACGAGAACATAAATATCTGCTAACAACCTCCGAAAATTCTACTTTAATCAAACAGAAAAGAAAATGTCATACCTCATTGACATTTTTTGACAGTTTTTGTTGTATGAACTAAATTTTAAGATTCTGCCTCACAACTAAATTTATCATGAATGTTTAGGATGTTTAGATATTTTTATTGAAAAGCAAAACACAAAGAAATATATCAACTTTTTTGCAACTCTTGCAACACTTAATGCCAGTACTTTATGCAGTTAAGACCGTACAATCTGATGCAATACCTTTTCAAGGCCTTTAATCACTGAAGGGTAAATAAAAACTTTTTAAAGACCATGTTATTTGAAGGATTCTCTGAGCATCTCCTCAGTACATTTATTCAACTCATTCATCACCAATTCAGCTGACTGACAGCCCTACTGAATGACATCTGAATGTGTTTGAGGATTTTTATATTTTTTGTGACTTTAATCACTGTACATAGGGTCACATGCTTTTGCTTCCACTGAAACTCAAGCTGCTGTTTGGATCATTCTCAAATCATGCTGAAAAATCACAGACTTGACTTGTAGAGTTCATGCAGCTCAAATAATGCAGCAAAAAAAAAATTCAAGCAGCAAAAATAAAATGTTATGCAAAATGCAAGCATTTTCACTAGTACTCTCAGACGGTGTATACAGCATACTGATCAACAAATGATTAATTCAATCAGCAAGTGTCAGTCCTCTGACTCTGAGCTCACTCACATGGCTCCTGAAGGGGCTGAGAGGCGCACAGGACAGATCAGAGGGGGATTGTGGGGGACATATGGCTGCTGGTAGGGTTTGTAGAGGGATGAAATGGATGAAAGGTAGATTGTAAGAGATGGGGGTAGAGGAATGATGTCGGATAAGGCAAACTTCAACATGCATCAGTATTCTGTTTAACCTTACCGATCAAAAACAGCCCAGAAAGCCACCATATGTTGTTGTTTACTATTTCATTTCAGCACCTTAAATAATCCTGATGCAAAACATTTCAGTACTCTGTGCAACCCACCTGAACTCTGGGTCCTCCACCTGACACTTTGGAGATGTAGCCCATGATGTACTTTGCTGCTACTGTCTTCCCTGCTCCACTCTCACCGCTGAAAATACAAAGAAAAATCAATGAACAAATAAATTGATAACACTTTGCAATAAGGTTGTATTAGTTAATGTTAGTTAATGTATTTACGAACATTAAAAAAATCATGAACAATACATTTGTTACAGTATTTGTTCATGTTGTTCATGATATGTTAAAAGTTAAAAGACAGTTGTTCATTGCTCATGTTATCTCAAGTGCATTAACTAGTAATAACAAGCATGACTTTGGATTCATGTATGCATTAGTAAATGATGAACTATGAATAATAAATGCTGTACAAGCACTGTTCATTATTAGTTCATGCTAGTAAATACATTACCTAACATTAACTAATGTAACTTGATTGTAAAGTGTGACCAATAAATTATATTGAATATTATAAGCTAATTTCTGACAAAATTAATCTATTTAAAAACAAATGATAATTGAATGTGAAAACCATTTTTGCATAATCACAATTTTTTGTTGAGATGTAACAAAAATGTGACAATTTTTTTTACAGAACATTTAAAGGGACAGTTTACCCCATTAAATCCACTTGTTCCAAACCTTAACATAAAAGAAGAAATTGTGAAGAATTTTGTAGCCATTTATTTCCAAAGTAAGAAAAATAAATAAATACTATGGTAGTCAATGGCTACCGGATACCAACATTCTTCAAAATATCTTCTATTGGGTTCAACAGGAGAAAAAGGAAAGAAACTCAAGAGGTTTGGAACCACTTGAGGGTGATTAAATTGTGAGCAAATATATTTTTTACGGGTGAACAAAACAAATACAAAACATTTATTGTTATAAAAGCATAAAGTACAAATACTTGAACGGTAGAGGCATAACTATTATTTTTATAATACATAAATTAGGCTTTTACGATTAAGTAGTGACAACAAAATTAGTTCCCAAATGCATTTAGTGTTTTAGCAATCAATTTTTATGACAATATTAAAAAGCAAACAAATGTTTCCATCTATCGCAGTTTAAAAACCAGCACAGGAGGGTGTTAACAAGCAAAATTAGTGCCTTGTGTGCCCCGAGCGCAATACTAAAATCTGCTCAGCAAGCTTTTAAGAGGGTCAGAGAGGGTTTAGGAGATTCTTATCCTCGGTTAATACCGATCAAGTAGAATAGTGTTGGCGAGAGGAGAATTCCTTTAATTAACTTAATATGTTTTTTTATATTACTCTACAGTGAGCTTTAGTCGACATTGTGATGCCAAGTAATGGGAGCGCAGACTTATTTGCATAATATGTGAATGGACTGTTTGAATACAGAATGAGCAACACAGAACTAAATATTTGTTTATGTAGCCATTCATTTTCCTATGAGACTGTACGTGCATATCTTTGATGTTTGAGTCGTGTCATGTGTGTTGTTTTGCATGTATACAAGCAATTAACAAAACATACATACACAGCTCTGGAAAGAGTAATTCAAAGTTATTATTAGTTCTCTGGATTAAGAGGTATAGGCATAGATATTAACAGAGTTTTTTTTAGGGGACAACTTAATTGTTTTGTGTTCAGTCCACTTTAATTTGTAAAAACGAATAAGTTAACTTAATTCCTTAACATAAATCGATTGTGTTGAACCCAGCATTTTTTACAGCAGGGCTGCTCAACCCCGTTCCTGGAGATCTACCTTCAGCTCCAACCCTGATCAAACACACCTGAACCAATTAAATAGGACCTGAACAGCACTTGATAATTACAGACAGGTGTGTTTGATATTGGTTGCAACTGAAATCTGCAGGGAGGTAGATCTCCAGGAACAGGGTTGAGCACCCGTTTTACAGTGTAATCTATAAACTACTGATAACTTCAAATATTAAACAAGGATTCTGATATTATGATCTGGTGCACAAGAGACATTTCGTATTGTTATCAATGTTGAAAACAAAAGGACAGGTATTAATTATATTAAATCATCAGTAACTTATTTATTTTCACTACCTTATTTAATTAATGTGAACAGGGTTGTAAATGTACACCTATATGCACTCAATTATTTTGCTGCTTGTTCAAACTATTTATTTCAAATGAGCTGAAAAAACACAATTTTTGAGTTTTTTTTGGTACAACTCAATTGTTTTATGTTCAATCAAGTTAAACGTCTAAAAACCGGTAAGATAACTTAATCGATTTGCATTGGGAGGACATGAAGGGATTGTGTGGAACCAGTATTTTTTACAGTGTGCACATGTCTACATCTATAACTAAACCACATGAAAATGTCATTCATTAATCCTGTTTAGTAGCACTGGCTCCAATTCTTTTCCTTCAGTTGCCTTACTCTTGCTTTACTTGCATTCTTCCTCCTGCCCTTTGCCTTTGGCAGAGCCGTATGAGATGCATGTGGTTTGGCGGCTGATGACAGAAGAAGCTGGTTTATTTTTCGATATTTCTTCTTCTTCCCATGTCAGTAATGCCATTTTGAAAAGGGACAGCTGTGGCGCGTTAAAAGAGGGCTTGGGGAAGCGGTAAGAAGTCCATTACATCACACAGCACCAGTACTACACACCTTTCATTTCACCTCATCCTATCGTGAGAACCTCGCGAATACATGTCGAAAAATCTTCTCATGTCCGCTCCAAGAGATTTGGTCTGCCATGTGGTTTTCATTCCTTTGTCTCGCAAGTTTATAAGCTCTCCACCTTAAGGGAAATGTCCCGCTCGTCTGCAGGCGACGCAAGCTCTGGGAAACACACTCTTATTGTACACTGTTTGCTCAATCCACTTAGATTAATTGTGCATGGCTACTTTTTTAAACGTCTTTGGGGGAATTTGTAATTTGGATGCTGTAATGCACATTTTTTACTTTCTGCGTATGTTTACTAACCAAAAATGGGCAGAGAGAGAGCAAGAAAGAAAGAAGTGACGAAAATGAAAGAAAAAATAAAGACAGAAACACAAATAGTAAAAGAACGAAAGATAAAAGGAGAAAATAGAAAGAGAAAGAGACCCAGCAGCCATTCAGTTTCATTCAGTAAGTGTCGAGTCATGAGACTGATTATTCAGCAGTAGAAACATCAGCTCAGCAAATACAGCACTGGGTCACACACACACGCTTTTGTATATCGTACTGTACAGACCACAGGGTTTGCCATAATAACAAGATGATGAAGTGTGTTACTGATCTCAGCGTAATGGTCTGTTTATTCTGTCCTTTAGCACATGCCAACCTAATTCGGTCGGCCAATGGTTTCCTCTGTTGCAGTACAGAGAGACTGTTTTAATACAAAAGATTCTGCCACATCCTTCCTCATTGTTTCACTAAACAATGCAGATCATACCATTATGTCACTAAACAATGAAGATGACAGCATTCTAACAGAAAGTCCAACAATTTGGCAATATACACTAGAATTTGAGGGCATCACGGTGGCACAGTGGGTAGCATGATCGCCTCACAGCAAGAAGGTCACTGGTTCGAGATGGGTCAGTTGGCATTTCTGTGTGGAGTTTGCATGTTCTCCCCGTGTTCGCGTGGGTTTCCTCCGGGTGCTCTGGTGTCCCCCACAAGTCCAAAGACATGCGCTATAGGTGAATTGGGTAAGCTAAATTGTCCGCAGTGAATGAGTGTGTATGGGTGTTTCCCAGTGATGGGTTGCAGCTGGAAGGGCATCCACTGCATAAAACATATGCTGGATAAGTTGGCGGTTCATTCTGCTGTGGCGACCCCAGATTAATAAAGGGACTAAGCCGAAAAAATTTTTTATGAACGAATGAACACTAGAATTTGAAACTTTGGGGTCAATAAGATATTTTATATTTAAATAGAGCTTTTCAGAAAATGACAGTTGGTCAGAATAACAAATGCTTTCATTTGCTGTGACTGAAAATCATGGTTATTCCAACAATTACTGATTTATTCCTATGAAGTTAAAACTAAAAATTGTCTAAAAATAAAAATAAACAACATCTGAAAATGTGAACTTTTTGTTATTTTAAACAAAAATATTTATTTTATTATTATTTTTTTAATTAGTTTTTTTTTTTAATATAACATTTTTATTTTACAATTCTGTAAGTTTGCAGTTTACAGGATAAAAAAATGACATTTTACTCAAACACAGCACTATAAATTGTAACTAAATCCAGAAGAACTGAGAATTAAAGTGGTCTCTTAATTTTCTTTTTTCAATTTAAATTGCAATAAGTTTCTAATATTATCTTGTAATATATATCTCAAATACGGCTTGGTGTTTCTAATCAAATAAATGTAACACTGATGAGCAAAATACACTTCCTTTAAAAAACATTTTTCAAATCTGCAACTTCTGAACATTGAAGGAATAAGAAAAGGATTATCCTTGACGCCAAATGGTCTTAAAAAAACCTGCGCCTGCGCTTACCAGAATACAGCTTGACCACAGGATGCATGGGCAGCAATTTCGTGGAAGGTTTTGTTTACTAATCTGGGTCATCACAATTCCACTTCCAGTCTCTTTATGTGGTCTGACTGAGCTGGAAGCAGCTTTCTCGCTACACAAACAAACCGGTGAGAAAAATGCTGAAACTAAAGTCATTTACTATGAAGCAAGCACCACAGGCACCATCAGGCCCACAGGTGACTGTGAGACCTGAATAAAAGAGCCCAAACTCAGCAGTGAAAATCTCACATTCTGCAACTTCCCCTACTTCGCTATGTTTACCCATATGCCATAATGCTACAGGATGGAAGGGTGAATTTAGAGACGTAGTGTTTACATACAGAAATAAAGTGTTTTCTTAAACTGAGGTGGGCTAAATTTCCCTAACTTTATTTTAAGACTGCAGCACTAGCAGAACTAAATGTGAGAGCAAATGTGAGAGAGTGTTTTGACAAATTAGTCCATTCCCTGCTAGACATTTCCAACTTCTTAAAGGGTTACTTCCCATAAAAATAAAATCTCTCTAATTAATTACTCATCCTCTTCATGTCATTCTCCTAAGATCTTCATTCATCTTTAAAACCCAAATTAGGAAATTTTAGATTGAATCTGAGTGCTTTGTCATCCTCCATAGAAAGCAATGGTCCTGAGACATTCAAAATCCAGAAAAGGAAGAACACTTTGGACAATGTATTTGGTTCCTTTTCTGGCCTTTGAACATCCGGATGTCTCACGAGGTCTCAGGCGATTGGAACATCATGAGGGTGAGTAATTATTGACAGAATTGTCCTTTTTGGGGGAATAAATTTTTTAATATATATATACAGAATTGTGTTTCTATATCGAGAGATTTAAATGACAAGACTATAAAATGTATGTTTCAATAGAAACACTGACACCAGTCTCTCATGTTCTCCAGTCAAAAAATGTGTTTTCACTTATTTACTCATATTATTGAGACAGGTTAAGCTTTGGGAGATATGGGAGCTTGTTTCCTTCCCAGAATTGCAATTGCAAGTTTGTATCTCAAACTTCTGACTTTTCTTCTCAAAACTGTGAGTTTGTATCTTTCGAGTTACTTTGAGTTTTAAATTCACAACTGCAAAAAATAAAACTGCAATTCAGATTAAAGAAAATGCCTAATTTCAAGATATAAGCTAAGAATCGCAAGATGTAAATTCAGAATTGCGTTATAAACCCACAATTGCAATGAATAAAATTGCATTTCAGAGTAAAAAAATGTATAATTTCAAGAAATAAGCAAAGAATTGCAAGATAAAGATTCAGAATTGAGATGTAAAGTCAGAATCACAAGATGTAGAGTCAAATTTACGAGATTTAGAGATTTAGAGAATATCAAGATGTAATGTCAGAATTGTGAGATGTAAAGGCTGAATTGTAGGATATAACGTCAGAATTGTGAGATGTAAAGTCAGAATTGCATTATAAACTCACAACTGCAACAAATTAAATTCCAGGTCATATTAAAAAAAGCATAATTTTAAGAGATAAGCTAACAATTGTAGCGAGTATAGAGTCAGTAATTAAATGTAAAGTCAGAATTGTGAGATGTAAAGTCAAAATCGCAAGATGTATGTACAAATGAACAAGATTTAGAGTCAGAATTTCAAGATGTAAAGTCAGAATTGCCAGATATTATGTCAGAATTGAGATGAGTAAAGACACAAAGTCGTAATTGCAAGATGTAAATTCAGAGTTCTGAGATATAAATTCAGAATTGTGAGATGCCAAGTCAAAATTGTGGCAACAAGGGTAGAATTCTGCATTCATATCTTGCAAAACTGAGGTGAAAAGTCAGAATTGCCAGATAAAACCTTTTTTCTTGCAAGAAGGGCTCTCTTTACACCTACATTGCAGCTGATTGTTCAGTGAGCTTTCCTGCATTTACAGTAGCAGATGGCCTCACTAAAGGCCATACAAGTGCATTTCCTGCACTCAAGCAGGAAGCACAGGTTACAAAAGCCGTTGTGCTTTGTGTCCCCTACATCCTGGAGAATTTTATACAAAATAAAGACCAAAGGATATAAAATGACTTTGTCTATTGTTTTATCATCAAAAGGGAAAAAAAGATATACTCCTAGATTATGAGTCAGTGAAATGCGCACGTTCAAAGGCAACTGCTGAGCCTGTTGAGCTTGTTGAATCTCTTCTGTTGAACTGCAATTTAACTGTACACCTTTATTAGTATAACCAAAACAGCAATGATGATCTATTCACTCTGACAGCTCAGAGACTCTCCCATTATATTGTCTGCATTGATGTCATACCGTACCGTATATGTTACACACCCTTTTCTTGTCACACATAAACAGACTGCATTGTTGGTAAAATGATGTATAATAATGTAGTCCAGGCAATTTCACATTGTAGCACAAATAATTATATAAAAGAACAACATTTGATCAACCCCCTGACCTGTACATAATAAAAGACATTCCAAGCAGTAAGATGTTACACAACCAAAGACACGCAAACAAACCAGAATTCAAATAAAATGAAACCATAATAAATGCCAAAAAAAACTAATTTTGACTTTAAAAGACGCTTTTCACAATAACTTACTAATTATTTATTATTATTATTATTATTATTAATATTAATGATAAATTAATATTAATAATAATAATATTGTTGTTATCATCGTCATTATTATTTTTAATACTAATAATAGCAATAAGTTTTTTGTTGTTATCATTGTCATAATAATAATAATAATATTAATAATAATAATATTAATACATTATTATTATTAACGTTTTTTCATTTATTATTAATTTAATTATTTTGATGAATTTATAAAATATATATTTAAATATGTAAATGATTAAGTATCTTAATAAAAAAAAATCGAACTGTTATGTAAACAATATACAATTCACATGATAGTACTGTGAAGTAATGTTGATACTGTGAAATTAACGTTAATAACGTTGATGAAATTTCAGAGTTCTCTTACCTGATAATCACACACTGGTTCTCACGATCAATCATCATGTTTCTATACATGTTATCAGCAAGAGCGTAGATATGAGGAGGGTTCTCATACTGAGCCTGAGAATTAGAGAGAGTCAGAGAGATTCAATTCATTATCACTGTACTTATTTGGGAAGGCCTGAGCTCAAATGTATAAATAGTCTACTGTGTTGCATACTAGTCAAAACACATTCAGTAGTTAACTGTCGCAGGACACACAATCTAATGATTATTGACAGGAAACCAGAAGCTTGATGTGGAGCCAAGACCCCTGGCCAAGTGTGGTGAACACTAGAGCTGTACATGCTGTGCTGTGCCGGTGAAGCCAGATGACTCCAATAGGTAAGGCAGGTCTGTGCAGTTATTTTCCTGACTAAGAATGCAGCTGTTAAAAGCATTTGCACCACACCTACATGCTTTTAAAAAAAGTAAAACTGCTTGTATTAAAATCATTACTGGAGCAATTACTGTTTACAGAATCCTCTAGGTATCAAACTGCATGAAGAACTTTATGAGGACAGTTTTGATATGGATTATTAAGTTTAGTATGAAAAGCGAATTGGTAAATCAAAGTCACATAACACTCCAGGAAAACTGAAACTATAAGTTTTGTCTACAAATTCTCAGTATACTGTAAAACCAAGTTCAGTGCACAGTAAGCATTTATGCAAATATTTTATTTTTTAAGCGATGTTTAACAGAGCAATGACATTTTTCACAGTATTTACTATTATATTTTCCTTCTGTCTTATTACCATAGTAATATTGTGATCTCCTGATTGCAACAGATAAATACTGGGAAATCTCTGTAGACTGATGGCATTTCATGCCGTTCAGCCTTATACTCTTAAAATGTGAGCAAAATCACCTGTTTTGTCATCACTTTAGAAATTATGCTCATCATTCAAATACTAGCTTTAAAATGGTGTTAGTAAATGAGCAACGGTTTCTGCTGTTCTGACGTCAGCTGCAGATGTGAAGGAATGGCGGAAGAAAGTAGTTCCTCTTACAAATGGGTTTTGAGACTCTCCATGTTTGATTTTCTTTTTTATACACACGATTATGCCGTTGAACTGTTTTATAAATGCAATATCACACGAGTAGCAGTGCGATGTGGCTGTATATCGTCACTGGTGGGACACTAAGGCACTCGGCCTGTGGCCTTGTGCCAACGCACGCCTCTCGCCAGTGCCGATATACAGCCACATCGCACTGCTACTCGTGTGATATTGCTCATATATATATATATATTTGTTTTTCAACTGACTACAGAACAAACCCCAGTAGTCCTAATTGCCTAATCAACCTAACTTGCCTAATTAACCTTGTTAGGCCTTTAAATTGCATTTTAAGCTGAATACTAGTATCTTGCAAAATAACTGTTAAACATCACACAGGAAGGCTACCAATTTTGTCCTCAACTGTGCATGGTAACCGTCCCAAGCCACTCTAAATTATAGAATTTTATTTAATAGCGCTATATAAATAAACATGAATTATTTAATTAAGTACAATAAACTTTCATTTCTGATAACATTTGAGTGAAATTAACTAATTACATTTAATTGTCACTGTATTTTTCACAAAGGTCGAACATTTGTTTTCCACAATGTTTTTTAATGTTTAGCACTTTCATACTATATTTTTATTTAATTTTATTTTAATAAATATATATTTTCATAGTTTTGGTTAGCAATAACACTGTACCACAATATTATGAACTATTCTGAAGCTGAAGGAAACCATAAAGTACTACTTACTGCGCCTTGGTACATCTCTATTTCTTTCTCCCCAAAGTAAGGCATTTGTTTGAAAGGGTTTACTGAGATGAGTACAGGACCAATGTATGTCTGTAGGTAAAAGTCAAAGACTCAAACAGTTGCTGAAGACAATAAAAGGACATATTATCTTTAAAATGAAAAGTGTGCCATTATATCCCTCACATATTCGTTTATATTTCTTTCAAATGGAGTTACATTGATAGTTCACCAAAAATAAAAATTCTTCTATCATTTTACTCACCCTTAAATTGTTCCAAACAAGCTTATTTTTGTTCTGTTGAACACAAAAGAAGATATTTTGAAAAATAATGGAAACCTGCAACCATTGACTTTGTATTTGTTTTTCCTACTATGAATCAGAATCAGAAAGAGCTTTATTGCCAGATGTGTTCACACATATGAGGAATTTGTTTTCGTGACAGACGTTTCCACAGAGCGACAGAACAAGACAAAAACACAGATAATAAACGAATAAAAAAAACAAGTAAATAGAGAATAAAAATATACAATTTGACATGATTGTAGAGTATGTTACTATATACAATATTGTATCTATATTATTTGCAAATTTAAATGTTTACTATGTATAGTATGTTGTTAAATAAATAAGTGTGTGTATTAATAGTGTTGTTGTTCCACAATTATTATCAAGTGTGCATGAGATGTGTTCTATGGATGTCAATGGTTACAGGTTTTCAGCATTCGTCAAAATATCTTCTTTTGTGTTCAACAGAACAACAAAGCTCAAACTGGCTTCAAATTCAAGGGTGAGTAAATGATGGAAGAATTAAAATTTTTGGGTAAACTATCCCTTTAAATGTAGTTTACTTTAAAATGACTTACTTTGTAGGGACAAAAACAGTTGAAATATCCATGAAAATATCTTATTTTTTGTTTTACCAAAGAAATAAAAGTCATAAATGCAAGTAAATGCTTTTCATTTTTTTGGGGTTAAACTATCCCTTTAATTATTTCTATACAAAATATGTGTAAAACGATTAGATGGAAAACAAGCTGGTTTAGCAAGCATTCACAACCGAGGAAAACCTCATGGGCTATTTAACTCAATGTGGTCGTTCATACTCAGAGGATATTCATAAAACTTTGGCTGGACTGGCTGATGAAAAATGGCCCGAGTGTGAATAATGGATCGGTGACATCAGTGAAGAGTTATAAGTGGCAGCAGTGAGGATTTTGGTTATTGGGTCAGAGCCTCATTAAGACTCTGTTGCTCTCTTCTGAATGCAGTGGGAAGGGAACAGCCGGCAGTGAGTGATTGGAGCACTTTTGGCCGCCTGGCTCTAAGTTGCTCACAGCAAATAAAGGAAGTATTGAGGCTGGCGCACAGTGACCTCAGTTGCATATGATGCTGACTGGAACACTTTGGTGTTGTTGCTATTTTCTGACCACAATCGCAGGACTCATTCTGGACCAAAATGTTCAGAGATTGCTAAGACACCATAAACCGAATAAGGACAAAAAATAGAAATAGACTGCTGCCGAGGTTTTCATTAAGAGGATCATGTTTAGTGCAAGTAATGTGTGCTGAATTAAACTTTAACTCTGCCAAGTACATTGGGTTCATATAGAAAAGTATTAAACCAGCGTTCTTTGGCTGGCTTCAACACTCCATTGCGCTCAGCATCGCACACACGGCTTTGATCAGAAACAGTCGCCGCTACTGTGGGAAAATAGAGCACGATGGATTTGGAAGTTGTACTGTAGAGTTTTAAGAACAACTTTTGTCATTGGTAAATGTTTCGTGAAGCTTTGGTCAAAATAAACCCAATCGAGATCTAATCTTAACTCTAGTGGATGAAGTCCAAGAACAGTTTTCTAGCGAGCCACAGGAAAACATCCATCTGCCAGAAAACCTCTCCATTTAGGGCCAGTTTCATATCAGATTTAGGGTTTTATGATTTCCGTGATGCGGAAAGCGCGGACGGAATCACGGAATGCAGTCATGAAAATAGAATTCACTGTGTAAAGTGGCAGGTCATGGAATTTGATCAATTTTGAAAGAATAAATCAAAAGTAATGCTGCACAATAATCAAATATTGATTTAAGCTTATTAATATAAACCACAAAAAGACTGAAAACTATGACGTCTGTATGTTCTTTGTGTCTCAGTGGAAGGGTTGTGTCTACACAAATTTACATTGTGCTTTCAGTGTTGGAGGACTTAAACATCTCCACGGCTCCTTACTGTTCTTCACCAGTATTTCGACCATTTCATTTGTGAAAATCATATGCACTCATACTGTATATCCTCAAGAAAATGCATCAAATTGTATTTTAAATTGAAGAGAATGTGACAGAATTATTGGCCTACTCATATATTACAGTCTTTACAGGGCCCTACAGATTGAGATGGTTTTAGAGCTAAAAGTATTTAAAGGGTTATTTTACCCAAAAAATTAAAATTTTGTTATTAATTACTCACCCTCATGTTGATCCAATCCCCTGAGACTTTTGTTCATCTTCACAGAAATTAAGATATTTTAGATGTAATTTGAGAGCTCTCTCATCCTCCATAGACTGCAATGGACACAAGACGTTCAAAGTCCAGAAAAGGAACCAAAAATATTGTCAAAACTGTAATCACACTGTAATCACACAAATTTTTGTTCACCATTGTCTTCTGTATCAGATGAGGGTGAGTGTTTACTAAGAGCAATGCGATGCTTGCATGTTGTGCTAATGAGTCTAATGGCAATACATCCTACATGACCTGACGAGGAAGAGGAGATAGGAGAACAGTCATATAATTACAGTTGAACCACTAAAGTCACATGGAATGTTTTGACAATGTTTTTGGGTCTTTTTCTGGACTTTGAATGTCTCAGGACTGGAGGATGAGGGAGCTCTCGGATTTCATTGTGCTCCTAAGATGAACGAAGGTCTCTGGGTATTGGAACAACAACAAATTAATAACAGAATTTTCACTTATGTGTGAAATAACCCTTTAATATATATTTATAGCAATAAAAAGGATACAAAAATGTAGTCATCCATGTATCTTTTCTTGAGGTTTTCCACAATGGCATCTTCATTGATCTTGGAGAGCAGCACCATGTCATCCACACCGCTCTGCTTGACATTGTGGCTTTGCCAGTGGTACCGGTAGTGTCCCCGGCTCCCCTGTGAAAGCAAATACAAACAAGAAACTCTTGTTAGACTGTATACACACCCATCGCCTTTGTGTGGCAGCTAAATGGCAGAAATTGTATTAGTCTATCAAAATACAATACTGTACACAACACATTTCTCTTTAAAAAGGTTGTCATGTTTTTAACGTTGGTTGAAATACATTCTCTTTTCAAATTTCATATACAGAGACACCTGTAAGTAAGACTTGCACAGGTTAGCTTTCCAGAAGTGTGCAAACATTGCTGGGCTGTTGAGCTTTCAAAACATTGCTTTGTTTGTTCAAAAAGCTCAACACAGCAACTTTCCCCCCCTCAACTAATAGTATGAGTTTAGATTGGTAATGTAGCACTGTATGTTGGTGATAGTAAGCCATGTTGTATCCAAGCAAGAGCATTCTGATTATGAACTAGGGCTGCACGATGCTGGAAAGATCTGCTATTGCGATATTTAATTTTTCTGGGATAAATATGGCGATATGAATACAGTTTCAGAAGATAGCTTAATTAGCACTATTTGACAGTTTTCTGGGGAGACTAATAGGTACAGAAATTGAATAATCACTATGCAAAAAAAAAAGCTTTTCTTACATTGCTTTGTCTCGTTTCTAGTCCAAATATCAAAAAATTCTTAGATCAAGTAAAAATATTGTTTTGTTTTCAACTTCAGAAGAAATTAGGCAAAATTAAGAGTTCTTCCTAAAAACAAGCAAAATTATCTTCCAGTGAGGTAAGTAAAATAATATTGTTTTCACTTGGAAATGTAGATATTATAAGACAAATTAAGTAAAAAAAAACAAATAAATTTTTTGTCGTATAAATACAGTAATTAAATACAATTCTGTAGCTCCTGGTCAGCTATAATCCAGACTCGCGTTGCATATCTTGCGATGTGACTATTGCAGATGCGCACATTGGGATTTCGATGCTGAAACGACATATTGTGCAGCCTTACTATGAACTATGGACCTATAGACTATGGACCTCCTAAAAATCCTCAAAATCACTTTAAAACATCAAGCAGACCAGCCTGATCAGTTTGAACTACGCCGTGTAATAATTGTAACCTAAAACCTTAATTTTAATTATGTATTCAGTAACTGAATTAAAGCTGAAATAAATAAAATGAAATACAAATATCATGTGAAAAATAAATAATATAAATATTAAATCAACTGAGGCAAGTACTTTAAATAATTTTAAGTACTTCACTTATCAAAGTTTCCATTAAAAATGAAACTGAAAATATAAGAAAAAAAAACATTAATATTATTTAACAATACTAAAATAATACAGCAGATAAGGTCAGTGAACCAGCTGGTTTAAAACGTTACCAGCAAGTTCTGAATGATAAAGTATCTGAGTGATACTTTAGCTAATATTATACCATATCGTGTATCAGCCATTACAGGGGTGAACCGAAATGAAAATTCTGCGCTGAAAAAGCAACCTTTTAAATGTCCTGTTGGCACGTTATTTGAGCGGACTTTGCATTTCTGTTAAGCATGTTCATGTCTAAACAGAAATGCAAGTTCATGTCACACAAAGCGGAATACTGAGCAATTTCGAGCAACAAACTACCATTGCACAGTACAAGCCATTGAAATGTATGGGTTTAATAGTACAGGACTTTCCTTGTCTGATGTGGAATTCGCTTCATACCCCGCAATGACTACAGGTGGAGGGAGAGGGAAACCAGCGTGCTTAACACTGCTGGTCAGGATAGTCTTTTTTTGGCTGTTTTTCTCTTTCGGTCAAAAACTGAAAATTATAGTGGGCCAAAATTCAGTGTATCCCTAATATTTATGGTCTCATAGCAATCCTATTAGACCAAATTAGCTGTTTGTCTGTACAGTGTCATATAAATTATTAGGAAACCTGTTCAGAAACCATCAACATTTTGCAATTAATAATGCCACCAGTAACACAACACTAGTTTACCAGTTTACTTTCATTCTAAGCCTTGTTCAGTCATGAACCTGATAAACAGTACATTGCTGACAACAGTTAATGCAAGCAAACAGTCCACTCAGCGAAATGACCGCGTCCAATTCACAGCCTGCAGCAGCTCGTTCTTTTTCTACCGCAGCAGATGTTGATTTTGTTTTTCTAAACCGATGAAAATTGCATTGTCAGTAGTCTCCCTAAATCTCCCTGAGCACTACAAATACTTCTTTTTGATCTCCGTCTGATGTTCTCACCATTCCTTCTCTTCTCCCTCATCCCCCTCTTTTTACCTCCCTTCCCATCTTGTTCTCCTTCTGCTTCCGCTCTGGTAGTGTTTTTGCAGAGGATGTGTCTCCAGAGAGCTTGGGTCATTCACCATGGGACGTGAGTCAACTGCTTCTGGCTACCGTCTGAGGTCACAATGACCCACGAGGAACCAGACCTTTAGTCAGAAACACACAAAGCCTTAAGTGCATTTGACAGGACACAAGAAGAGATGCATACAAAGAGTGTGACTCAAGAAAAGAGGTACAGAGAGAGAGCCAGACAGACACAGACAGTGAGTGTACCGCTTGGACGGCGCACAATCCAAATGCACTGCTGTTTTAAACATTTTCCTCTGTAATGTTCAATCATTAGTGCATTAGTCTGATTTGAAGGCCACATTTGTCCATTCTTTTCTTACAGCAATTTTCCCAAGTGAAGGAATGCCATGACAATGAAATGAGGTAAACTGGAAAGACATTTAACATTTTCAAAATTGTACATTCCACAGTCTGAAGCACTCTCAGAATCTAGAAGGCGAAGGAAAGCAGGAGCATGGAAGATTTTTTTTCTCCCTGCCTTGAAGAACTAATTAACTTGCCATCGTAAATGGGCACAGTACAAGTCTGAGGTAAATTACAGGAAAATAAAGAAACACAATAACCGCTGAACATCATGACGACAATAAGGAACCTCACCTGAACATTATTAGTAGAGGAGCTGGCTCAAAAACAATTAAGCAGGAAGGCAACGTTTTAAACATAACAGTAAACACATCCTTCAGACCTTTACAGACTGTTTGGTTTAGTTTATTCATGCATGAAAGTTCATTGTTGTGCAGCTTATTTTTCTAGTGAACTCGTTCTTTCAAAATGTTCAAGTTCACATTGCTGTCACACCACAGGATGCATAAACACCTGGGATAAACATGAACATCTTCATTCAATGCACGTTCCTTATAAACTGTGAGCCAATGCAGAGCTTCAAGAAGAAATGTGAAAACAGGAAGCTATGTGAATACACAATGCCAAATTAAAAAATAATGATAAAATACTGGTTGTAATGTCTCAAAAATGTGAGCTTATCTCATGTAGGTTGTACATTGTTAATTCAGCTCTTCTTTATCAACTACATTTATTTTTGGTCCCTAATGTGTTCGGAAACATTTAATTAACATGACTGTAACAGAGTACACAGAGCACATCACCATAAATTTACTCTATTTGGTTAGGAGAAGTCTTAACAAAAGCTCAAGTTTTACACCTACTGTCCAAGACTCAAAGTTAGAGACCACACAAAGTCAAGCCAGAAAAAAACTGCAGCATCTCTGCTTTTAAAAAGCTATAGTTGGTCCCAGTTGGTGTATTTAGGGATGAAAATGTTCCCTTTTGTAAAGAAACACCGGAAACAAGGGAGGATGAACTTCATATGCCTGTGCTGTGGTTTATTTAGAAACAGCAGGCACCATTATTTACACCATGACAAAAATGATACCCATCTGCACCATGCAAGGACAAAATCCCAAAACTCCCTGGGAAGACATCAATCAGGATTTAAAATAACCAGGCATAAAATATATCAACCTCAACCGCTTTACATTAATGCTCACTAGTTTAACAGCAGGAAGAAGAAAGCCTCATAAAATGTATTGTAATAGAAATAGTTTAGGCTATCCAAGAAGTAGATGAATACTTCCATCAGTAGAAAACTAAATGGATGCAGCAACCTAACAAAGTTATAAACAAATAGCATCAGACTAACTCATGATTTAACACACCCAGGTTCTTTTGCCAAGGCTGTGGATTAAAGATAATAATGACGCAAACCTTACGTTTCTGATCATTTAATTATTAAAAAACCTCAATGTAGGGAGTCACAGGTATACATTTTGTGTTTCCTGTATGTTTTTTCACTTTTGCTTTTTAAAGTGCCAGAAGATTTTGACGTGCATTATATCAATCAGAGAGAACCACCATTTTAACTAAAAATATTTTTTAATGCTCTAAAGGCTCTAAAGGAGGTTTGAGGTAGGGCTGGGTGATGTGACAAAAATATCATATCATGATATAAGTCATCTCATATCCTGATAACAATATATAGCATGATATAGTAACATTTCTGTAAATTCAATAAATTCATATTTTATATATATTGACCACATATAAAGGACTATTTCTTTAATTTTATAGTATATACTCAGAATTTTACTCACTCATATGTGATAAAATTTCTCACTTTATTTAGAGCTTCTGGGCAAATGTTTAAAAAAATGTAAAACCCTTTTCAAAAACTAATTATTAAAGGTGGGCAACACGGTGGCTCAGTGGTTAGCACTGTCGCCTCACAGCAAGAAGGTCGCTGGTTTGAGCCCCGGCTGGGTCAGTTGGCGCTTCTGTGTGGAGTTTGCATGTTTGTCCCATACTTTTTTCTTTCTTAGATTTCCCCTACCATAATATACTTAAAACACGGATTGCTGTAAAAACTCGTTAATGGCATGAAAGTGTTATCTCGTCAATGGCAAGGAAAGAGTTCATACATTTACATTTTTGGGTGAACTATCCCTTTAATGCTTGTGTAATCTGGAAACACTTGACTGCTTGTCAATGCAACTGGAAAAATCATACCCTTAGATATCCAATTGGCTGCAAAATAAATGAGAACATTCATTGTCAATGGTCAGTCAGTGTAATGCAATTCTTCAGAATAGCAAACAGCACATCTGCAGAGATTATATTATTATTAATAATGGAGGCTACAATAACACCATCCATCCCACTGGGTCCCACTTTGAATGAAGATCTGCCCTACAAAAAATATGAAGTAAAGAAAGCGCTTCATTCATGAAAAGCAGGAGAGAAAAATCCATTGTTCTCCTTGCAAAATCCTGGCCAGAAAATACCGTAACACATAATTTCCTCACTGTAATCCTACAGCAGAAAAAAAATGTTAGCAGCACCAGCCTTAGATCCATACTGACATGGCAGGCCGTTCCCTCATGCAAATACCATTGCCTTATATGGAGAGTGTGGAGCGGCGCTCAGACTCAAGAACAGGAAATGACTGGGTTTGATTCAATAAGGCGGCAATTTTTTTTACCTCCTACAACTGTCTTCTCCTTATAACCATCTGGATTTCAAACAGGTCCTGCATTCATACTTGGCAGAGCTGAAGTAAGATCAGGTTAGCACTCTTTTGCTCTGAACTGACACAGAATACTAAAATCACCCTGAAATCATTTGGTATCCATCTCAACTGAAAGTATAAATCAATGAACAAATACAATGAGAAGCTAAAGCTACAAGACACAGTCTAGTTCTCAGTTTTTAATGCATTTTAATGCAGTTTTTAGCATATGGCCCAGAGTACTACGGTTTGGCTGAGAATTGAGCTCAGAGCTGGCAGTGATAATAGCAGATTAAGGCAGGAATGCATAATGAACTTTGAGAGTTATTTCAGGAATTCTTTTCAACGTATTACAGATACGCATTTGTGATTAAGTCACTTTGGTTTAGCTGGAAATATTCATTGTAGTAAGTTTAGATTCAGTAGCAAAACTAATAGATGTTAAATAGTAGATCATACAGTAACAACAGAAAACAATTACTATCACTATGAGATCTCTGCACTACGAGATCTCTCACCTATCTCTGCATGTAAAGACAGAGCAGCTTAGCAGACTAAATTGTATATGGCATTGTTGTTTACAACGTGTACCAACCCTGACCAGCTTGAGAAGATGTTTTTGAGTCCATTTTATATTTGCTTCAGAATGCTATTACAAAACTTCACAAAGTGTACAAAACAATTGCTAAACTGGCATTTAAAAAAACCAAGCTTCCCTTTGAAAATTATTTTTAGCTGTACAGCTAACAGCATGTTATACTGCTTGGCATTGCAAACTGAAATGTATTTGTCTTATGTCTACACTGATTTGTATCCAAAACATTTTTTCCAGTTACTGCACGTCTGCATGTTGTTATTCCTCTTGTTATTTCCCTGTAGCAGCTAATGAATCGGAAGTCTCTCGGATTCACAGAATATAGCTTACTTCCACATTTTAAAATAAGTTGGGTAAGAGGGTGGACTGAGTTGGGACTCCATAGCAGATGCGGTTTTATCAGACACTAAAAATTTTTGTTCACCCAAAAATGTAATTAATTTCTCAGCCTCAGAACACATGCCTTCAATAGTTCAATCAGAATATTATCATGCTATGGGAATACTTTTGATATAAAACAAAATAACAACTATATGCAACAGTTTCTTTACCTCAGTGTCAGTATATTGTGCACATTCACAAGCACTGTGCAGTGACGTATATCCCCTGGATGCCCGTGCGCAACTTCGTCTGTTTGAAATCAAGCACAGGCAATTCTGAGGTATACATCCGATGCACAACCAATCGCAACACATAAACGAGCACCCTAAACTGACACAGAGGAAAAGAAACTGTTGAAAAAAAGTGGCTATTTTTGTTTTATGTGTGCACAAATGTATTCTTGTAGCTATGGCCTGTTTTAAGGATGTTTTACCTTTAAAGAGTTAGTTCAACCTAAAATAGAAATACTATATTAATTTACTTATCCTTGTGTTGTTCCAAACCCATGATACTTTTCACTTTTCAAATGACTTTATTTTAATGAAATCAAGTCTGTTCATCATAGGGTGATCATCATAGGGTAGAAGGTTTTAAATAAACTTGCTTTTAAAATAAACGTTAAATAGTTATTTAACACAAAATAAGAGACATTACTAAAATAAAAAAGATCACCCAATAAAAGAAAAACAATATTATGAAAATGTAAAAAGTGTATATAATCAGCAAAAGGCTTTATTCCTTGCTAGCTAATGAGTTTTGGACACTTAATGGATTCTTAAGTTGTCTGTGACATATTGTGTACAAGCTCACTGACATCTTTCATGGCTGAAAAGCTTATTGACTGATTACCTGAGAACAAATTTCAGTAAGTTGTACTGTTGCATTCAATATAATGTTTTACAGGTTATGGGACAATATTAATGATTTACAGCAGTCACACCATCTGTTGAAGAGAAGAATCTGCCATAAACAACATCATATTTCTTGGAGCCCTGTCCTTGACTGCAATTTGTAGCACAATCTCGTAAGACTGTATCAGTTGGCCTAAATTCTCCATCTATTTCCAGATTGTTAACATAGAGTATGTCCTTTCTGACCTCTGGGTCATTAACAGGTCAGCAGGCCACTCCAATCAGTTCCTCAAAACCCATAACCCACAGCATTATACTGTTGTCATGATGACAACGACACAAAATTTCAAGTCTAAGTGCAGGTGTAAGTTTTCTGAATTTCACTCCACTGGCATTTTTCAGAAGGGAATCAATGCTGATGAGTATTCCATGCAGGTCAACATAAAGGGCATATGATGGTATTTTCATTACACACACTTCACACAGCAGCCCTCACAATCTTAAGTGGAAATGCCTGACAGAAATAATCCTAGCCTGCATTATGTTCGTGGACACGGTGGTAGTGCTTCATTCAGAGTGGGTAGTAAAACATGGACAAAGACCCAACAGGCTAGTAAACCCACCACTACAATGTGTTGAAGAGAAACAGGTCCAGACTGAAAAAAGGAAGAGCATAAAAGCTTAAAAAAGAAACTCAAAACAGCATCGCTACAGGGAGGTTTTAAACTAAGAACCAAGCCCAGAGATTAGATTAATCATAGGTGTGCAATACGTTTGTCCACAATACACATTCAAAACAAATAAGTCATCGTATGTGTTTTTGTTTTGGAAAGGGATTTATGTTCTTGCATTACATAATTGAACTGTAACTAATCCCTTGTGATTACATATGGAGTAAAACACCTCTAGGGGTTTTGGTCAGGTTACAGATATTGGGAGAGAACACCTAGAGGAGCAGAGAGAGAGAGGCTTCTAAACGGCAACGGACTGACTATAGCGTCTCTCTCCAGAGACAGCAAACACAGAGGGTTTGTGTAAACTAAGATAGGAGTGGCTCTAAAACGTCTGGCTACCGCCGGGAAGCTCTGTGCCAAAGTTTCCAAGTTCAGCCCAGGCGTATTATTTCTGCTCACTTTTGAAGGCAGTGGAAAAGAATGTAGCACATTCTGTCTGATGGGGTAGTCTGGAACGCCATTATTTTCCCTGAAGTACAAACACAGAGATGGATTATGTTTAGACTGTGGTTCTTAAAATGGTGCTGAAATTCTAATAGTGCCGCTGATGAGATGAGGTGACAGTTCATCATCATATACAGACGGCTGTTTTTATCTCTGGATCAAAGGAGTCATCTCCTGACAGTTCCATGTAAACAAATAATTTAATCTGTACTGTAACACTATCTGGTTGTAATTGGTTATACTACAATATCGTAATGTATAGAAATTGCCAGATGTTTATTAACAGGTGGAGAGTATCGAACTCTATATAAATAATTACTCAAACTTTTTTTCCCCTGAAGCTTTGTTTGACAATAAAAAATAAATAAATAAATAAATACATACATACATACATAAATAAATAAATAAATAAATAAAATTGTTGTTATTGTTGTTAAATCTTCAACTAACTAGTATTCATTCATTCATTCATTCATTCATTTTCCTTCAGCTTAGTGCCTGATTTATCAGGGGTCACCACAGCAGATTCATCTTTATTTCTATAGCGCTTTTACAATGTAGATTGTGTCAAAGCAGCTTCACATAGAAGATTATAGTGAATTGAAATGGTATCAGTTCAGTTTTTAGAGTTTAAGTTCAGTTCAGTTCAGTTCAGTGTGGTTTAATTTTCACTGCTGAGAGTCCAAACACTGAAGAACAAATCCATCGATGCGCAGAGCGCATTTTTTACACAGCGGATGCCCTTCCAGCCGCAACCCAGTACTGGGAAACACCCATACACACTCTCATTCACACACTCATACACTACGGCCAATTTAGTTAATCCCAATTCCAATTAACCTATACCACATATCTTTGGACTGTGGGGGAAACCAAAGCACCCGGAGGAAACCCACGCAAACTCATGGGAGCTAACTAGTATACAATGCAACAAATGTCCACAAACTGCCAGAAATTGCCGCACAAAAAGTGCCATAACTGGGAAAAAAACAACTGGAATAGAGTTGGTATTTTTAATATTCCTTAAGAGGGACTTTTCCACTGAATGTGAGAATACATCTGGGTGGTCTTAGATTGTAAACTGCAGCTAGACAAAATACATATGCTTCTTTAACAAGGTTTATTTTTCCAGAATTAATGATACATTTCCAGTTGTCAAATGCTTGCCAAACAATACAAAATCTCAAAGTAAACATAATTATACTGTACATCATCTAATCCTGTTTACTTTTAGCAAATTAAAGTCAGCATTTGCAAAAAGGCCACCTGTTCTGCCACAACACAACAAATCTACATCACCTCAGAGAAATATCTCCATTTTTTTTAAAAAGACAATCAACTAGTCAATCAGTTGAATACAAAACATTTTTTTTTTAGAATTGCAAAACTGTTTTAATTGACTATTATACTAGTATATATACTTTATTTTAAGATAAGCTTTATATTCTGCTTAGTCACAGTCATGTATTATGGCTCTACTAATCATATGTGTGCTTTTAAAAGATACATGCAAAAGGTCTTGCCAGAACACACAAAATGCACACCAATGAATAAACAAAAGCCTCAGGCTATGTTCATTGGGCAGATTTATGGTTATATGACTTTATGCCTTCTAAAGAGGTGCAGTTTCTCCACACAGACATACACACACACACACACATGTTTGTTTTTGTGAAAAGTGGGTACATTACATAGGTTTCCATTGATTTTATACAGCACAAACCGTATTTTGTATTGCCCTAACCCCACCCTACCCCTAAACCCAACCATCACAGGAAACAGTGTACAGCTTTACTCAAATAAACTCATTCTGTGTGATTTATAAGCTTTTTGAGAAATGAGGACGTCAGCAATGTCCTCATATTTCACCTCCTTTTTGTAATACCTGTGTCATTATACAGATTTGTGTCCTGACATGTCACAAAAACACGTACACACACACATACACACGCACGCACGCACGCACGCACACACACACACACACACACCATCAGAAAGGCTTTTACAGTGTTTCATATCCACAAAGCAAAGCATAATAACCATTTCATGCAGCATCTTGTGAACATAAACAAATGCCACTTCATATATTCCTCATGACGTGGCTTCACATCAGGTCTAGATGAATGACCAAATTTAGGCCTACATGCAAATGATGAGGACATGGCCCGTGAGTCGGGTAACAGTTTGCTTTGTGTTCTGATTGGCCTGTTGTCCACTGGGGTTTTACACTGGTGGAATTTACATCAGAATGAGGAAACTGGTGTCTGAGGCTCACGGTGTGTCCATTTCCATATATTGATCTCTTGTTATTTGATTTTACCTAGGTATACCAGGATTTTCTTTATAGAGCACCTTTAAAAGTTTAGATTAAAAACCTGTCAAATGAAAATTCTGGCAACATTTACTTGCCTTCTATTCTGTATCTTTCATGTCAACAGCCATATGCTAAGAAGAAGAACAGCATCTGCTGTATGTCCTCTATTGTTGTTTACGTAGGTTTCTAAAAACATATGGAAAAAGCAAGTGGTGCTTCATTCTCTTTCCATTTTGTGTCTATATTTGAAATAATGAATTCGAGTTCACCGAGAATGACGTCAACCGCAACTTTCTGTCACACACCATGGTTACCTACTGTTGGAAGTGAAAACGCAAGCCTGATCAAGATGATCTGTACCGCAATGAACAGGACTGCATGATACTGGGAAAATATGCGATATTGCTGTAAAGTATTGTGATATAACATTTCTTGCCATATAACATTTCCCTAAAAAAAGGCTATTTTTATTAGCTTTTTTGTTTGTTTTTATTTCTGTAAGAATCCTACTAAAATAAACAGGTAATGAATATTTTTCTAATCTAATAAACTTTTCTGATCTCAAAAACTGTCAAGATGCAAACATTTAGATACTGTGAATGAATGAAAACCTGCAGATATTCTATCTATTATTGGCTGTTGTTATTTTTCTCTGTCATTAGTATTTAATTTCAGCTCTAGATTTACCTTGCATTCAGAGTTTTTGCTTTCAGCCCAGAACTTTAAAAATATTAATTGCACCTCTCTGTGATATGAATATTGCATATACTGTTATCGCAATAACAATAATTTTTCAATATATTGTGCAGCCCTAGTACTGAACCGTACTGTACTGTTCTGAACCATACTGCACAGTGGAAACAAAGCACAAATTATACTTATATTTTTTTACTTATTACTTAGATTTTTTCTCTCAAAGTGGCAAAGTTCTCTCTCATTGACTTCCATTGTATGAACCACCAAGGACCACCATTTCAGCCATAAAATCTTCATTAAATGTTCTACTGAAGAAACAAAAATCACCTACAGCTTGGATAGCCTTAGGGTGAGCAAAATATATTTTTTTACAATTGTGGTGAACTATCACTTTACGAGCTCCAATCGTGTTGCCTACTGTAATAAAAGTGCATAAATTACTTCTGCCTCATATAACTGTCCTGTCTAAACAGTTTTTCCACAGATTCACAGAGATGTGACACAACATAGGGGCCACATTACCAGCCCACATGAGAAACTTGTAATGAGGTCATTAATCAAAGTCAGGCATGTGTGGGAACTTGATTAAACACAACAGCGATGCCCAAGTCCCCTCAAGCTACTTCGCTGCTGTCTATTTTGAGTCGAACTTTAAGAATCGAGAGCCCTGGCTAAGCAACACCCTGGAGCACACCTACATAAAAATGAGGAGAATGCGTTTAAATGCACTTCTGTATAGACAGGGCCAGTTAGACAGGTCTTTGGCAGTGCTGGTGGCTTTGTATGTTGACGTCATGCTTTCAAACTGATAAAATGTCAAGTACAGTTCGAACGTCTACTGTAGTTGTAGAGAAATGGTGGAATGAACCGGGAAACTAACAGGATGGTTGACTGTGGTCAGGCCTGTGTGAGAGTTGAATGATGGCAGAATCAGGGAGAAGTAAACAGAAGCAGCACTGGAATGTTTCAGATCAGGGGCTTTTACTCATGGCCAACGGGAAGTGGGAGCTGGCAAGTGACGAGAAGAAATCCCTCAGTTCCCCCAACTGAGTAATGGTTCTGATCAGAAACACCAAAACGAGATCTCACATTAGTGCTGTTGCCAAGCACACAGCTCTATTACTCAGCCTAAATGTGCTAACTGCTGGGATTAAATGAAATGACTATTGTATGGTACAATACTTTTTTTCAGGATGCTGCACAGGTCACATTATGTTATACAATACACAATTTAAATTTAAAACACAATAATACAAGATTTTTAGAATGAAATTTTTATAAAAAATTAATAGACTGAAAATGACACAATTATATTTTTTAAAATGTAAAACAATAGTTCAAAAATTCAAACGTTACACATATATTATAAAACAGTAGTTAATAAATAAAATGTTACGCACATTTATGTTAATATAATATAATATAATATAATATAATAAAATATAATATAATATAATATAATATAATATAATATAATATAATATAATAGTACTTTTGGGAAATGGCAGTGTATGGGTGTTTCCCAGTGATGGTTTGCAGCTGGAAGGGCATCCCCTGCGTAAAACATATGCTGGATAAGTTGGCGGTTCATTCCGCTGTGGCGACCCCAGATTAATAAAGGGACTAAGCCGAAAAGGAAATGAATGAATGAATGAAACAAATTTGTATATTAATAACCCTAAAAATATATTATAAACATTACTTTATATACTTATAATATAAATTACAACAAATCAGCATAAACCATATATATGTTTACCATAAAATGTGCACTAGGTTGTCTGGCAAAATAATCATGCATTTTAAACTAGTTCACTAATTAGATCTATGAAACACAAAATGCCCATATTTAGTGTAATTGTTGCTTACAAATGGTCACTGTCTAGTGTGCTGTCATGAACGGCCATCAAATTGAGTTACGGGGGATCTACAGTGAACGGTCACCCAAACAAATGCCTCGAGCTATATGTAGCACTTTCAGGGGTTTAGCCGAACACAAATATTTACATTACTCCAAGCATGCGATTCTTCCACATACTGAACCGTCTGATCCTTTGACTCACTTCGAATAATACAAAAGTGTTCAAAAGCTCAGCAAGACACTGCTTTAAATAGAATGGAAATTGTTTTTTTCCACCATTTTAAGGATTAAAACAGTCAGAAGTTATTTCAATTGTTCAGGCCCTCAAAGGCTGACATTAGTGAAGCACTGTGTATTTAATTAAACAAAGTTACATAACTATATGGATTGCTGAAATTCGATTAAAAATATATATATATATTTAAACTTAAAAATATTTGAATAACAAAAAACTGAATACTAATCTAAAAAAACAATCAGATTTATCAAACCATGACTTATTGCTCCTCATCTGAAAGAAGAGCTTTGTAAATAATTTTTCCCCTGGGAAATGACACAGGATGAATATTGTTGGCCTCATGCACTTTAAATAACATTGCAATGACCAAGGTTATTATGGGTCAGATTAAAGTCCTTTTCACACGGACACTAAAATGGTCTAATAGTTGACTGTTAATAGTCTAGAAAAACCAACATCCTCAAAAGAGACAATATGCCTTCAGCAGAATATTGCAAAGCACAGAGAATCCTTTGTCATAGGGTGCATGAGCATGAGCTCTGTGCACTGATATTATCACGGTCCCCAGCTAGAGTGCCCACCAGACACACTAGAGACACACTCATTTGGACTACATGTACCACAATGCTTTGCACCACACACCTGATTCACATGAATTTGACTCTGTTGACAATTTGCACTCACATATAAGCAACACTTTCATAGAAAAAGTACAGGCACATCTGAGGTAAACATCAACAAGTGTCCGAGCGCAACACGCAAAGAACACAGCGCTCTTGTGAAAGTGCCCCTATACTGACACTGAGGCGAAGAAACTGTTGATTAAAGTAGTTATGTTCATTTTATGTGCACACAAAAGGATTCTTGTAGCTTCATAATATTCTGATTGAACCACTAAAGGCATATGGTTTGTTTTGAGGCTGTTTTTTTTTTTCCTTTTTTTTTTTTTTACTTTGATTGAGTCGGAAATGGGTGGTTCATTCCGCTGTGGCGACCCCAGATTAATAAAGGGACTAAGCCAAAAAGAAAATGAATTAATGAATGAATGAATGAGTCGGGAATGTTGCTGTCTACAGAAGATGAGGGAGCTCTTGGATTTCATGTAAAATATCTTAATTTGTTTTCCAAAGAAGAACGAAGGTCTAAGGGGTTTGAAATGACCTTTTTGGGTGAACTAACCCTTTAAACTCCCTGACAGCAAAACACGGTTCACATCTAAATATTTTCACTATGTAAAAAGTATAAACTGTCTGAAAATTGCATCTTAACAAAATATTGTTGAACATTTAAACCCTTTTACAGTGTTTTCAAAGGCATTTGTATTGTTAGATACCCAAGTAAGCTGAAATGCAATACTTTCTTTTAAAAGTGGGATAGTCTGTGCCACGAAGGATCCATTTGATGTATTCTTTGTTGCCCAAGTAATGAAGGACAAATTTCTAGGCCACATCTGAAGGAGACTTTGAATCAGGACAACCTTCATTGACTAAGGTGATGCATTTGTTCACTAGAATGCGGCCTTTGAAGGATGCAGTCTTTAAATTGGGACATATATAGTACACATTTTAAACATTCAAAAGCTTACCTTGAAAATCGAGGCCAAAATCTATTCAACCTACATTAGATTTTTTTTAAATCATTATTGCTTTATGGTTAGCACAACACCGCAGTGTTGTAAATTACAACACACATATTTTTTTTGACAGCAGATATCCAACATTGTATTTTGTCAAAGTAACATTTACTGAGTGTCTTCAGCAATCTCAGGTTGTGCCTTTAAACCAGCATTCAGAGGTTTTAGGAACCTGAATTCAGAGCATATTTCCGCATCAGTGACAAAGCATAATGCAAATGCAAATACATAAATAGATCACACACTGATCATTGAACAAACTTGTCACAGAATGCACTGGAGGAACAAGAGAAAGATCGGTTCAAAAAGTCATAGGCAATTTTGCTAATAAACAGAGGCACTATTGAGCTAAAACAAATATCCAAAAGTGCTGTCTTCCTCAAAATCCTCTACAAAAGTTCACTGTTAGCTTTGTCTGTGATGTTCTCACTTGCGTTTACCTCTAAGGCCTGTGGGAATATTTGACCACATGTCATTCTGTAGCCCTGAGCTGAGCTGATGAGTAAACACAGCCCAGTCAGCCACGGTCACCTCAATAGAAGCTATACAGCAAAAACACACTCACAAAAATACCACGTCAGGGCTCACTACTTTCTATTCAGCCCTTTCTACTCAAACAAACCAAAAAGTACTTCTCAAATTCTGCATAACTTAACTAAGATGTTAAATAGCTGTATAATTAAGGATTTTATTGACATTTAAACATATTAGGAGCTGTTTTATAGTCAAGCAAACATTAGCTACAAATGTGTGCATACTGGAAATTATTAACTAGAGTCTTTCCTGTACACCTCCTGTCTGCTTATGATGCACACAAGCATTAAAAATGGAACAAAACTTAACAATATTTGGCATCTAGTGCTTCCAGTCCCCTTGACCTACTTTTAGAAAGCAGTAGCACAGGTGAAGCCGCTAAATATGGGCACTAATGCAGATGAGAGAAACAGGAGAGGCAAGGTGAAAGGAGCCGAATGCAAGCTGGCAGGAGCACAGCGACAATGATCTCATTTCACACCTGAAAGCCCATCTCATGCTTCTCAAGACCACCTCCTTACCAAAACTAGCCCTGCATGTTTTTTTTTTACTGAGATAAAGGATGATTTTACATAAGTAAATCAAAACAAAACTTTAGTTAAAAATTGTGGCCATGAAAGGCTGTATTTATTTGATCAAAAATACAGTAAAATACTGAAATTTTGCTATAGTCTTAAAGGGATAGATCACTAAAAAATTTAATTTACTTGTCGATTACTCACCTTGAAGTGGTTCCAAACCTTTACAAGTTTCTTTATTCTATTGAACACAAAAAAGGGTATTTTGAAGAATGTTAGAAACTGGTAACCATATTATTTGTTTTTCCTCCTATGGGTGTCAATGGTTACTGGTTTCTAACATTCCTCAAAATATCTTCTTTTGTGTTCAGCAGAATGAAGAAACTCATAAAGGTTTGGAACCACTTCAAGGTGAGTAAACAATGAGTACATTTTCATTTTCAAACAGGTTGGTGACAAGTGAAGGGTGAGTAAATAATGATAGAATTTTCAGTTTTCTATGAATTTTCCTAATATGTTGATTTGGTGCTCAAGAAACCTTCTTCTTCATATTATTATTCATTCATTCATTCATTTTCTTTTCGGCTTAGTCCCTTCATTAATCTGGGGTCACCAAAGCGGAATGAACCGCCAACTTATCCAGCATATGTTTTACGCAGCGGA
>CAIGQV010000818.1:15197413-15216387 GCA_903798115.1 Danio jaintianensis | reverse complement strand
GTATGATCACTTATTATTTCATAAATTTATAGATTATATAAATTTATAGATCAAGTACAAAATTTAGAAAATGCATGTTTTTTATTTTTACATGAATATATTTCTTGCTGAATGACACTGAAACATTTTCACTCTTAATTTTATTATTATTATTATTTTAGTGAAAGTTATTGGAAACAGTTATTTGGAATGTCTTGATGGAACATTGACCCATATGGATAACCAAGTGGTACATTACATAATCAACCCAAATTGCTGTTGCACAGCTGGAATACATCATAAAATTAGGTATCGTTGTGTAACAGACATTTACTGCAAGTTCATATTTCAGAAATCATTCCATTTCCTTTAAGCTGTCATGAGCAAAATGAGCAGACTCATCAAGGACTCACTGACATACAGTTAAACAACTGCAGTCAAAACAAAACAGATCAAAACTTCAGCTAATAAGTCCATAGATGGTTCTAGATGCGTGTAGGTCACACTACAAGCCTGGCCTCATATGTGACATTATATCATTTGAAATGGGTGGAAAATTCAAAGAAATGTCAACATTTAAGACTATGCTTGCTTGCCCTGCACACTGTGAACACCTTACAGTTTTAGCTTCATTTATAGAAGTAATCACCACATCTGAAGGGATAGTTCACTCCAAAATTTTAATTTACTCACTATTTACTCAACCTCTAGTGGTTTCAAAGCTTTACCCAATACCTAAACCCAACTACTACTTTACTAACTATTAAAAAGCAGCTAATCAGTAGTTCATTGAGCTAAAAGTCTCTGTTAATGGTTTGTTAATAGCATCAATTGTACATTAAAATAGAGTGTTACAAACATATTTTAAAGAAAGCTGTAAACTGATAACTATTGACATCCATAGAAGAAAAAACAATTAGATTGGAAGACAATGGTTACTCATTTTACAGAATATTATCTTTTGTGTTCAACAGAAAAAAGAAACCCAATCAGGCGTGTAACAAGTCAGACATTTTGGGTGAACTATCCCTTTAATGCATCACATGTTTTTAGCCAACCACAAGTTAAATACTTCTTCCTTGATAGAAAAACACTTATGAAGCCCGGATTATAATATTGCAATGTTTGTGACAGCACTGAACACCTACAGAAAGGGTTTGTCCCAAAGCCCAAAGGAAAACTAGTTCTACCGGCTTGCATGGCTTGCAGAGAATGTCTCTGCGTGCGCTTTAGAGACAGGTGAACTGGATTTTCTTGTTTTTCACCTGATCTGTACCTGTTCTTTACCAGCTGACAGGCTGAAGAAAAAAATACACTGAATGTGGGACAAGCAGCCTAGGGAACACACAAAGCTAATACCAGTCAAGTGTAACAGATGCCTAATATTCCTTGAGGAGCTTTAAGAAACCGGTGTCGCTTTCCACCAGAACAAGAGGAAATGCTCTCATTGTGGACACAAGCATAAGCACACACACGTATTCAAAGCAGAACCCTGCCCATCCTAATGAGCAGGAGTACGGAAGCGAGTTTCACATGCAACTACATCTACCTGCATCTCTCTGTGCGCTGTAACCATAGACACTGATGTGTGCTACTTACAGTTTTACACTATTATGTAAGACTAAGCCAGGTTGGCATGACACAATAGGTTATAGAGAGTGTAAAACAACTGATCTTGGAAGTGAAAGAACAATAGTGATCTATCTAGGGTATTCAAACCTGCCTGAAGCCACATAGTGGCAAAATAGCAAGAAACATTTATGATATGTTTATAACACAATGTGCCAATATAAAAACTAAAAGTAATCTGAAACTGCATCTCTGGTAAATTCAAGAATCTGTAATTAGTCTAGAATGAAAACAAAAACTTACTCAAAGTTTAAACTTGATTTGACCACATTGAAGAGCTATATTTAAGGTTTTGTCACTATGAGTGAGATCATTTTTAAGTATGTTAGAGCAATTTATTAGCTGCTAATTTTGTGTCGTAAATTATTAAAGCAGTTAAAAACATTAACACCAAGCAGCTGTTGTGTTATAACCTATATTATGTCGACAAGGATGCTGTAAAACTGTTTCCAAAACAAGAGCAGTGTCCCTGGTGTTTTTCTCTGTAGGCGATACGCGACTGTGCTGATAAGTACATTTCACTCACCATTTTTATTGGTTAATCAGACCGCAGCAGATCTTCTGTTATAATCCGTTTTGTAAAAGTTTATAGCAATATAATAAACCTCTCGAATTCCCAGTGGCGATGTCACGGTCTCTTTTAGCCTCTGCTGTTGTGAACGTCTCCTCAGGACCAGTGTCGCCGCTCCATAATAGTGTGGACCGCACCGGTAAACGGCTCGAGCGCACTGACTGCACTGCACTGAGCGTCTGCTGCACAAAGTTATACTTTGTGGCTGCTGGTTGACGGAATCAAAGAGGCAAACAACCCATAAATGGAGAATTTCGTGCGTTGCTTTTGGCCAATAGGAGCGCTGCTTGGCGCGTCATTCCAAAGGGAATCCCACCAGATGATTTCGGGTGTGTTAAAGCGCGTCCTATATGCGCAGCAACGCTGCGTAAAACATTTTACAGCATCACTGCGCCAAAGAGCATAGACGCTGAAGACACTATTGGAACAATTACAAAATTATATAGCAGCACTATTGAAGAAAAATTTAACGGTATAAATATTATGTATAGGTAAATGTTTTCTCTTTTTGTGCATTTATACATTTCTTTTTATTTATAAAGAAGCTCTTTATAAAGGTTATTTTCATTGTTTCTAAAACATTGTATATCTATATTATATTCTTCATATTATCTTTATTATTAGCATATATAATTACACTAGCCTATATTGTATATAAATTCATTTTTTAATGGCTCTTATTGCAAGGAAAGCTTTTAGTGCATTTTTTAAATAAATACAAAAGTGACTATATTTGAAATAAGTATATATAAATACATATCATATTAAACCAGAAAATACACGAAGATATAAATACATTAAGACTTTTCTTTTCTTTTTTTTTAAAAGAAATATTATTGTCTTATTGACACTGATTTTGTATTGGCATTTGAAATAATTAATTAAATAATTAGCTTTCTGTGTGAATATAAAGTTCAAAAAACGTTTAATTTGACAGTTAGTTTAATTTTATAATTTGATATTTGATCAAATAACTGCACTTTTGGAGAACAGAAGGGACCACTTAAAAATCATTATGTTTCCAAACGTTTGACTGGCAGTGTGCTTATTTTAAATATTAATAATATTTCACAACATTAATTTTTTTTTTTAATAATTTAATTGCAGCCTTAAGAGCAGAATAAAATCTTACCGTTTATAGTAGTGTACATCTTTATTATTATTATTATTATTATTATTATTATTATTATTGTTATTATTATATAACATTATATTTTCTAACCTGTTGTTTCTAAAAAACACATTTAGGTAGACATGGATGATATCAATTTATTTATAACTATGTAATGTATCAATTATTTTATTAATAATAGATACATTACATAGTTATAAATAAATTGTTCATTTAATATTTATTTCTTATACATTTGCACGAGTATTCTTCTCATGCACTAATCCAAAATATGCTTTCATTTCATCATATTTTCACTCCTCGCCTGTCAATCCAGCAGGTGGCAGCAGGAGTCCATTAAACACTCATCTAATATGCACGATATGAAAACTATCTATTCATTTGTATGTATGCAATTTTCGACATTGCATTATTTAAAATCATTTAAACACTGGCCATAAGCTGAAATAATAATGAAGGTTATTCTCTACATTCGATTGTTTAAATTTACATTATGTCTAGCAGGCTCAATTCCAGCTCAGAATTCACACATGAAATTTTATAAATGTATTAAACCACTTGATATATTCTCAGAAGTCCCAAACGTAATGATTATTCGTATTTAAAAATAATAATAATTCGCTTCAATGGTCCACAGGGCTCGCCATAGCTCACTCCTGCTTTTTGTGGTCCAGAGCTCAAGCACGCTGCACCTCCCCATTCCTCCACTAATAAACATGGCTGAACTGAAAACGGACGGTGAATTACATGACTGAACGCGTCTGCAGCAGCAGCACAGGACACACATACACACACATACACTCACTCAAACTGTTGATTCAGGCAAGAAGACTGAACATGACGTGAACGTTTATACGGGGAAACTAAAGCAGCAAAAAGTTTGACAGCCGCCAACGAAGAGAGACTTCAGCGGGACAGACAGAGCAGAGATACTACTCCACACAGAGCAGATACTAAATACTGCTTTTGCATTTATGGAAATTATTCTTTAAACGCCTCTTCTACTTAAGAAACCCTGGATTTGATGCTCTGAGCTAGCACAAAACAGTTTTGGCTTACGTTTTAAGAGTCTTACGCTGCTCTTGTATGGATTTACTATTCGCGTTTTTGTTGTATCGGCTCGTGTAAACGATGTTCTCCGGTAAACAAACCAAGCCGACTTTCAAGTCTTATCTTCCTCCACTTCAGGTGAGTGAGATACTAGCACGCTAACGACTAGCTGATAATAAAAAAAACTATGTCATATTAGTTTCTTAAACTATTCATGACTAAATGTATGTTGGGGAAACTCTTTCACCCCATATGTTTGACATCTGGAAGACTGGTAACCTCATAGTTGAGCCTTCACTTGGTTTGTTAACTTTGGTGTCAGCTCTTTTATGTATTATCAAAAATATGGTACTTCCAAGACACATGGGGTAACATGAGGGAAAATGCCAACTTTAAGTTGAAGGTTATTTAGATATAAATTAAATTTTAGATTAAATTCAACAAACAATTAAGCAGCCAAGATGTCTACAATTTAACTCATGGGATTAATGAATAATAATAATAACCCCATGGACAACGAAAAAAACTACGTTTTTCTCCTCTAATCTAATATTAATGTCCACAAATTTCTCATTCACAAAAAAAACATGTTTTTCAACATAATACAATGTTGTGGTGTTGCTCTCTCTTTTTCAGAAACATAATTAGATCATTCAGCCTCATTATGACTAACATTGTCTTGCATTCTTGTTAAATGAGTTACAAGTGTTTATGTTTCACACAGACCGATTTGAAGAAAAGTCCACAACTGCCTATCAAGAAGCTAGAAGCAAAACTTTTACCAGGTGAGTGATTTCAAAACTACTGCTACTATCACATCAGCTCACAACCTTCAATGTTGGGTAGGTGTGGCTGACTAGTTTTAAAGAATATGTTTTGATGGTTCAAACCACCGGTGCGCATTTCAGGAAACTCTATTTCAGTGACTATACGTAAGTTTGAGTTAAGCAAACTCTGGTTATTCATGTTCAAAATGATGAATTGATTTTTACTACTTCATTAATATGTATGCTGCACAACTAACCTGCTTTGGAGCAGGTTTTTGTTCTTGTTTTGATCTCACAAACTAATCAGCTGTCAGCAAAGTGACAGATGTCTGACAGTAAAATAACTTCACATGTATTGAATGCTACAAAATGAATGCAGCTCGCCATGAAAGCAGTTTCGAGACAAAATTGTGTGGCTTTTGCTGATAGTTATATATTATATTTATTTTATTTTAGTTGGTGGTTCATTCCGCTGTGGCGATGAATCAGGGACTAAGCCGAAGGAAATTGATTTTATATTAATTATAAATGTTCTATCTTTAGTGGAATACTTAGCTATATGTTTATGGATCACATAATTATATATTTTGACATTAAATTTTAAAATGCTAACAAGTGTTGTGAAACTTCAGATCCTGCTCTGAACCAGATTGTTCTGAAACTCAGAGTTTGTTCAAATAGCTTCATGTAACAAGTCACTGAATGGGGTTGGTTCATTAACTGAGGCTTTAGGGTTGCTTTATATAATTGTACAGCAAGTTGGTTTGGTTTTCATTTAAATGATGATTTCTAATATAGTGTATTTTTTGTAACAATTTGGTGGTGCTTTGTGGCTTTTTTCAGTTGTTCAGATGGACACATTTTGGTATATTATGAATTAACAGAAGGCCACCTGTTAGTTTCCATAGCAATTGGTTCTTTGCCCTTTTCTCTATTTTTTGCTATTGCATCACCAGGCGTCTTCTGCTATCGTGGGGTAAACATGTTCTGTGCATTTGGCAAGAGACTAATTTGTGTGAGAAAAATGAAACAGAAATGATATCTCGGCATTAAGTGATCACTCAAACATGATATTCACTGAGGTCCTTCCTGTATACGAAACATTATCTCATCCAGCCTGCTTCCTGCACTTGTGCTGTCTCTGAATTTTTAATGCGTGGACTCGCATAAAGAGCCTGTGATCTGCCTTGGTTTGTTTTGGTTTTGGTGCCAGCTGAAGAGTCTACAGAGGGTCTGTGATGCACTGCTTTTCCTCTTGAAGGCATTTTTTAATGCCCCACTTCCTGGTTTTTGAACTGTAAATAGAGGCAAATATGTGAGGCTCAGCTGAGGTTATTGATTTTCCTACAGACTCAGCTGATGTTATTGGTTTTTGTTAACAGGGCAGTTGACCTCAAAATAGAAATCACTTGTACCAAACCCGTCTGTCATTCTTCTGTGGAACATTTAACAAAAAAAAAAAAAAGTCATTTTTAAGAGATGTACTTATCTCTGGTATAGAAAGCTGCTTCAAAATTGATGCAAAAAAAAAAAATAAAAGTGGTTATTACAGACATTATCAATGCCTTCTAAACTAAGTTTGTGTGATTGCTTTAAGAATGAAACAGACAGGAAAATGCTAAATCATTATTCACCGATAAGCTGTCCTAATTCTTTCTAGGTTTAACTCAAGAATTGCTTTGACCAAATCTATGAAGTCTATCAGTCCAATTTTGACTGAATCCTTCAGACTTCATCAGTCTTCATTGTGAACTGGATTAATTTATTCATTAAAAAAGATTTTACTCAAAAGAACAATTTAACCACAAAAATGGCTTAAATTTTTATCTGTTTCTCATCTGAACCCATTGTTGTGCTTGGGAAGATTTGTAAAACTGAATGTGAATCATATCTACATCTTTTATGATAATTTTCTGATGCTTCTGTGTCTTTTTTAAGTTTTAAATTTTCTCTTTCTTTCTTATAGCATAGGAAAGAGCGACCAGTACGTGTCTTGTCTTCCATGGAAGAAAGACATATGGGTTATGAACAACATCACTATTAAAAATAATGGTTCCAAGTTTTTGTAGCACAGACAGAACAAAATAAGGAAAATTTAGAACCTTTCTGTGAACCATTCTTAAAATAAATACTGTTCCTTCTATATAATTTTTTCTGACATAAACCTTCTATGGCACAAAAAAAAAAAAAATTGGTGGATGTTAAAGTTTTTTTTTTATAGATCCAAAGATGCCATAATGTTTTAGGAGTACATGTAATTTTAATTTGGGCAAACTATCAGCTCTTGAACAAATATGGCAAATTTGTCCTCCACCTACTTTAACACTTTAACTAGTTTGATGTTTGCTAAGTCAATAGACCAGCATGGAAACAAAGAGTTTTTAAGAGACTGTTTGATTCTACCATCCTGGTTTTTAAACGGGATCTGTTATCATCCTGTCATTGCCATAACTAAACACACTAGCATAAGGTGTGTACCTGTCCTGGTTCATTGAATACAGACTTCATGTTCTGACAAGTAGTTTTAACCTCCCAGTTTAATACCTGCCTTTTGTTGTGTTCTAAGTTTCTAACATTTGCAATGGCAAATCAGATATTTCCAAGCCATGAACAACACACACGTCAGCTCCAGCTTTGTGATGGCTTTGCAGCTATCTTAAGCAACCAGACAGTTTTTCTGTTCCTAGAAGTGTTGGAAAACAAACAGAAAGGCGACTGTAGTGCTGTGGCATATGGGGAAGGACTCTGCGTTTAGGCGTTCACTCCTTATAATTAAGCAGCACAGCATGGACCTTCCCTGTTTTCAAAATAGAAGTGCTATGCATTTTTAGTTCCTCATGTGAAATTAAAACCAAACCTCTCTTGTGACTGTGTTTTGTGGACTGTGGTGATAGTAGGGTTGCACATGATGTGGTTCATTTTTGGCTTGAATACTGATGCTAGAGTACACTATCAATATTAAGTGTTGTGTTACTTTGCAAGCTTTTTTGACTGTTGGAATATGGCTGGTTTCTTTTAAATTGTATTGACCTTATTGTGCATGCATGAGTGGGCACAGCCATTGGAACCTTATTGGCTTGAGACTTCCGGTCTCATTCACTTCCATTGATTTTTTGATGATAAAAAGGCTTATGCTACATGATGTACCCTGTAAAAAATGCTGGGTTCCCCACAATCAATTTGTGTTGGGACAACATGAAGGAATTAAATGAATTGTTGATTGAACATAAAACTATTAAGTTGTCCCAAAAAAACATCAAGAATTGTGTTGTTTCATCTCATTTTAAATAAGTAGTTTAGGGCTGCATAATATACCGTTTCAGCATTGATATCGCAATGTGATCATTCAAAATAGTCACATCGCAGGATATGCAATGTTGAATTTGTATTAGAATTCATCGATTACATGTATTTTTGAGGCCTGTGATTGTATAATGATTTTAAAAGCATTCAGGCATGAGAAATTGTACCATTTGTAACATTAATAATGATTAATTTTATTGAATTATTATTCAATTACTGTACCTGAATACTATTAGCCTTGGAAAACAATAAAATTCTGTTTATTTGATTATTGTATTTATAAATTGCTTATTAGATTTTATGGAGATGCACTTCCACAGCAGAATCATCTCAATCAATCTAACATTATAAATTCTTTCCAAATAGACATATTAAGTCATCTGGTGAAATTGAATTCATATCGCAATATATATAACAGAATAAAAAAATATCGCAATGTTACATTTTTACAATATCGTGCAGCCCTAAAGTAGTTTAAACAACAAACATCATTGAGTGGGTATTTTCTCATTATAAACTTTTTTATTTTTTATGTATAGTCATATACACATTTGTTTGTAAAGCAGGTAGTTTGACCGTTGTCTGCCGTTTGTTGATCCTGGTAATTTCTCTCACTGGTGACTGAATTGGAAGTTGTAAAACAATCGCAGAAACAACCTTACTTCCGCATTGCAGAATAATCAAAAGTTTGGTTTCAGCAAGAGTTACAGAAATCAAGAATTGCAGAAATAAATTATGTTTTAAATTGTTACAATATGAATTTAAAATTGTAATATTTCCCAATACTACGCTGAGATTACTTTATCTTTGATCAAATGAATGCAGGCTTGCTGAAAGTTAGAGATGTATTTCAATGCCCCAAACTTTTAAACTGAACTGCTTGTGTGTTGCAATGATAAGTGAAAACAGATATGTTGTTTGCAATGAACATTAATTGTTATGAGCTTAAAATGTTTACCATTTAAGGGTTTTGGTTTGTTTTTATAACCTTCTGCTCTGTATAACTAAAATCAGCTGTTTTGAGCAATATAATATACAATATTAATTATTTTTGAGGTTTTCTGAAGGTTAGCTATACTAGCGCTATTAAATTATTAGTGTTTTATAGATTAACTTTAAGTGAGCATTAAATAATAATCAAAAGTAATATAATCATAAAAAGTGCATTATACTTAAAAGGCCCTAATGGCTTTCTGTTGCAGACATGTAAAGAAAAAAAATAAACTCATCAACTATCATCGTCATACTCTGAGAATGTTTTAGTGACTCCTGCATGTGGTGACATTTTAGTATAATGTGTCCATTCAGATTGACTGCTCCATTTAAATCTCTCCACCACTCCCTACACACACACATGGAAGCCCAATGGTGCCTTGTCATCTAACAAAACATGGCCCTTGTCTCATGAACGGTGTCCTTTTACAAACCCACGCACACATTCTCTTTCTTTCTCTCTCTCTTTCTCTATCGGTCTCTCTGTTAGGCCTCTTCATGTCTCTTATCATGTTGCTCTGATCCACTGACGTGTAACTTTTGCACAATGCAACAAGAGAATTCCTCTGCAAACCTGATCCGTCTTTAAGAGAAGAGTGTCTTGCACTTGCAATATTTAGCATCTTCTCTCCCCGCTTTAACCAACAATTTTACCCTTTAGCTCTACCATAATTCTTGTCCAAAGTCAAAGCTAAAAGACACAACCCAAGGTGTACTAATCAAACATGCCTCCCATTAACCCCCCTTTTCTAACAGGATGTATACACAGGAAGCCTGATCACATGGTCATACCTAAATATTTGATGCTGTTATTTTTAGATGCTCACTGACTTCTGCTTAAATAATTTCATCAAGCACATTTGTTGTCAATTGTGGCGTGGCTATAATTAACCGTTGCGTATAGTCATTTCTGAAATGTGAAGTTTCATCATCTGCCATAATACCTTGTAGATTTTGTCATTGAGTTGTAGTTATACTGTCATTCAAAAGATGGGTTTTGTACAATTATTATTTATTTATTTATTGATAGTCTCCTATGCTGACCAAGGCTGTATTTATTTAATAAAAAATTTGTACAATGATATTGTGAAATATATTTAATTTTTATGTTGTAAAATGTATTATTTTGAAGCATAGATGTTTGATTTTAGCGATAATAAAATATATAAATGTATTTAAAAAAAAGTTTTTAACTAACATTTGAATGATAGTGTATCTGATAACATCCATAAGTAAGTATTATGCAAATTGTGCAATGAGATTTGATTGCATTATATCAAGAAACTGATTTTTACTGATGTTTCATTGGTTAGCCAATAAACAAATATTTCAGTAGTGTTGGCTGCATTCACAGTGCATCTGCTAAACTACCATCTGCATTCACTTCCCACTAGCAGTCTAGACTGATATTCTGCTGTTAACTGGTAAATCAGAGAGGATGAGCTGCTGGTTAATCCCTGTAAATCAGGGGTTAGACACACGTTGATACGTCTTCATGGCCGTTTACAGGCTTGGCTGCATGCAGAGCGGAAGAGGAAGTTGTTTAAAGTTTGCGAGCGGGTGTGTGTCTATGAGAAGATGTGTAATAGAGATAGTGGGTCTTCATACTAAGATAAATGCAGATAAATGGAGCTATACATATGCCTGTGTGCATCTATAGATTGAACTTTTTATATAAATGTATATGTGTGATATGTTAAGCTGGTAATAATGAAGTTCCCACTTTATATTAAGTGGCCTTAACAACTAGGAACTTGCATTAAAAAATAAGTACAATGTACTTACTGTGCTTGTAATGTATTGCACAACACTTATGGTGCTACTGATGTGGGATACCAGTAAGGTTGGGGACAGGTTAGGTGGTATGGGTAGGTTTAAATCTGGGTTAAGGTGTAAGGGATGGTCAACAGTTTAATTATTAATGTAAGCACACACTGTAAAAAATGCAGGGTTCCACACTATTCGGTAATGTTGTCTCAACGCAAATCGCTTAAATTAACATAACAAATTCAAGTGGATTGAGCATAAAAAACACGTTTTTTTTAAAGCTCATTTTAAATAAGTAATTTGAATAAGCAGCAAACATAATTTTTTTGAGTGCATAATTGAATTGTAGATGTAGTTACAAGTAGATAATTTGTAAAATACAAGTAGTTTAAAAACTTGTATGTACATAAGTGTATTGTACCAAATTATTAAACTAAATGTAAGTACATCGTAATTAAGGCCTCTTGATATAAAGTGGGACCGTAATGAATTACCCAACGGGCACCTTGATGTCAAAACAACATAAATGCATCAAAAATGCAAAACGATTTGATGTGAAAACATTGACGTCCATTTGACATCCACAAATTGACTTCCTTTTGACCACCAAAATAACAACACAAGAAGTATTATAATATAAGAAAGGTTTATTCCTCTGATACATTCATGTAAACTACCTTGATGTCAAAACAACATCAAATTGACATCTAAAATTGGTGTCAAAAGGACTGTCCTGTAATCGATTTTGGCGTGTTTTTTGACACCAATGTTAGATGTCAATTTGATGTCAATTGACTATCTTGATATCAAAACAACATCAAATTGACATCTAACATTATTGTCAAAAAACATGTTGTTTTAATATCAAGATAGTCAATGGACATAAAATTGATTAGATTTTTTTTTTATGTCATTTTGACATCAAGGTGCCTGCTGGTAGCAGATTAATAAATAAATATTCAAGTAGAGGTGGATATGAAGTACTTGTGTTTAAGTCAGTTTTGTCAGAATTATCTGGGCTCAGATTTCAAACAAGTGTAGTCATAAGAAAATCATGTCATTTAGTAAAATGTTCACCAGTATTTGTGCCTGTGATGCAAATGCTCTCACAGGACCCAACCTCCATCTTAGCTATCCTGCACCCTGCCCTGCTGTAACCCCTGAATCCGTCCCAGCTGTGAGACAAACACTCCTCACTGCTCTCACACATAAAGTGCTCACAGCTGGGGTTTGTGTTTTCTTCTCCCTCACTCTTCCTCTCAGCGACTTGATTATTCCTTTCCAGTATACACACATCTCTGTTCAATTTTGCCTCTTAATGTGTCTGGATGATTCTTAGAGCCAACAGAAGAGGAAGTGCTATGTTTAGAGGGAAGCAAAATGTGTTTTTTCTTTATTTCCATGTGTGTGTCACTTATGTAGTTCAGCCAAAGACAGAAGTAGAGATGTATGCTATAACAGATTTTAACAGTACGATTTAGAAATAAGGGTTTGGTTAGTTTAGATAATTAGAAAGTTCAATAAAATGTTTTAGATGTTAGTTTTAAGGATATCAATTAGCTAGTGGGCTCCAAAAGAGCGTTTAGAAAGTATAAAACTAATATAAACATCCAAAGCTTGCAGTTTGTCACTTCAGCATTGTCACGCTTGTTTGCTCACAAAGGCACGAAACACGGAATTTATCAAACACGAAGATTTATTGACATACACTCACTGGTAACTGGAGACACGGGAAGACGGCGACACAGGAACATGGACAATACAATACTCGACCATGGAAGAGACAGACTAAGGGGTAGATATACACATGGGCTAATGGGACACAGGAGGGGAAAACAGGTGAAACTAATGAACATTAGGAAACGGCGGGAAACAGAACAAAGGAATCACATGACAACAACAGAAGCACATGGAACACTGGGGCAAGGGAAAACACAAAACCTGACATTACCCCCCCCCCTTTGAAGGCGCGTCCTCGCGCCTTTAACATCATAAAAGGGAGGATGGGAGGGGGCCAGGGAGGAGTCTTAGGAGGGAGGAACCAGGAAGGGAGCTAGAGCAGGAAGACCCAGGACACAGCCAGAAGGACGGCCCAGGGCGGAGTCGAGGAAGGGAGGAGCCATGGAGGGGGAGTGGCCGCCGACTCCAGGGGGCCGACCGAGGGAGACGCCGCTGATGGTGGTGGAGCCCAAGGAGGAGACGGAGAGCCATAGGGTGAAGGTGACGCCGAGGTCCCGGAGGGCCGGGGTGGAGCAGACGGCTCACCCGAGCAAGGCGACGGTGGGGGTCCGGAAGCCCGCGGCGGAGCCAGAGCGACAGAGGACCAAGGCGTAGCTGGAGGGAAGGAGGAGCTCGACGTAGCTGGCCGGACGGAGCGACGAGGCGCAGCCAGAGGAGTGGAGTCCAGAGGCGTAGGAAGGGCGACGACTGACCAAGGCGGAGCCGGAGGGACGAGGGAGCCTGGTGGAGCTGGTGGACTGACGGTCCACGGCGGAGACGAGGGAGGAGGGAGCCAAGGCGGAGCACAAGGGTCGAAGGGCCGAGGTGGAGTCTGTAGCTCGGAGGCTGGAGGAGCTGACGCTGGGTGACACCCTCCAGAGGGCGATGCTGGCAGGCAGCACCTCTGAGCGAGCTCCACCTCTGGAGCTTGAGGGCGGGCTGGGGGGTTGGCTGACTGCAGCAGCGCTGGAGCTGGCTGACTGGCTGCAGTCATAGGTATGAGCAGAAGTGAAGAGGGTGGGATGGGTGGGAAGTCACTCATGACTCTGGAGCTTGGGGCATCGGGAACTAAAAGACTGTGTGGAAACAGTTGACTCGGAGATGAGTCTTTGCTGTCTGGAAACAGCGGAAGGGGCTTGACTTCGCTCCAGAAGTCGATGAGTAACTTCCCGGTGTCCAGCGGTTGCACATCTGCAGAGGGGGGGTGGACGGGACCCTCGCTCTGTCCCTCTATCTCCACCAGGACTCCCACCTTGGGTGATGTTGCCGGCTCTCGCACCTGGTCAGACGGATCCTTGAGCTCCTCCTCCACGGTGGTATTTGGCTCTGTCGCTCTTGTTGGCGATGGCTCGCGCACCGCGGGTGGCTCTCCGTCTGCGGTGGGCTCTGGCAAACGTTCCCTGCAGATCGGTGGTGTTGGGCTGGTCACTGGGTCGGGAGTGGCACTGGCGAGCTCTTCCTCTACACAGACGGTGAATGTCGATCCATTCCTCGCCAGTGTCCACTCCACATAAGCGGCAAAATTGCCCCGAGGACCATCTTCGGACAACGTTGTCCGGATAGCTGGTGGAATTTGCTATTCATAAGAACAAACTCGTATGGTCCTCGAGGCTGCTTTCCCCCTGCTCCAGCAGGAGGAGAAGGAATTCGGGGCTGTAGATGGGGTCCATGGGAACACAGGGGAGAGGAAAAGAAAACACTGGGGCAAAAAAGACTATAAAAATAAAACGGGGGAAAACACGCCGCACTTTTTGTTTTTTGGTCGAGTATTCTGTCACGCTTGTTTGCTCACAAAGGCACGAAACACGGAATTTATCAAACACGAAGATTTATTGACATACACTCACTGGTAACTGGAGACACGGGAAGACGGAGACACAGGACCATGGACAATACGTGGTGGCAATACAATACTCGACCATGGAAGAGACAGACTAAGGGGTAGATATACACATGGGCTAATGGGACACAGGAGGGGAAAACAGGTGAAACTAATGAACATTAGGAAACGGCGGGAAACAGAACAAAGGAATCACATGACAACAACAGAAGCACATGGAACACTGGGGCAAGGGAAAACACAAAACCTGACAAGCATAAACAGATCCACGATTTTTTTTCTTTTCATACTTCAGTTTCTCATCAAATCTTGACCAATCAAATGCTCTCTAGTATCTAACATGCCCTGCCCCCTTCAAGACTCTTCTCATTTGCTTTTCATTTGATGGCTTGAGCTCAACCACTCTCACAGAGCTGTGATAAAAATGAAACACTATTGACTGTTTTTTTTAAAAGGGGAGAAGCTAATCTATGTCCCACCCTCGCTTCATTTTTCAGTTGAGATTACTTCAAACATCAAATAAAAAATGAACATTTAAAGCACTTCATGGGACCTTTAAGTTGATTTCCATTTTTCACATTGTACTTTTGACGGTGGTGCAGTGGGTAGTGAAGAAGGTCACTGGTTTGAGCCTCGGCTGGGTCAGTTGGCATTTCTGTGTGGAGTTTGCATGTTCTCCCTGTGTTCACGTAGGTTTCCTCTGGGTGCTCTGGTTTCCCCCATAAGTCCAAAGACATGCGCTATAGGTGAATTGGGTAAGCTAAATTGTCCCTAGTGTATGTGTGTGAATGGGAGTATATGGGTGTTTCCCAGTGATGGGTTGCAGCTGGAAGGGCAGCTGCTGCATAAAACATATGCTGGATAAGTTGGCGGTAGGTTTGCATACTGGAATTCGATATCAATCGATACTGAAGTTTTAAAAACGTCCATTTCCCGCTAACATTTGAGCGCTATTGAGCATGTTCTTAAACATCGCTAATTTGCCGTTGTGTTCACGTGCTCAACAGAAATGACTGTGATTGGCCGTGAAGCTCATCAGTTCACCGAACTCACCTCTGTTTACTGAGTGTAACCACAGATACAGGGACACTGTAGCGTTTTAAAGCTGATGATGATTCATCAGCGGATCGCTCATATGTCAGCTTATAGACAACCCAGCTGATCGACGTGACTTTTAAACACTCCAGTGTCTTTGTATCAGTGGTTACACTCAGTAAACAGCGGTGAGTTCAGTGAACTGATGACCTTCACGGCCAATCACAGATATTTCTGTTGAGCATGTGAACACAATGGCAAATCAGCGCTGTTTAGGAACCGTGCTCAATAGCGCTCAAATGTTAGCGGGAAATGAACGATTTTAGAACTTCAGTATCGATTGTGTAAAATAATGTTTACTTATCATATCAGAAAAAATATGTCCAACAATAATGCCATTCTGTTTATTATAAGCATGTGCTGCAGTTATGTCATGTGCTACTTTAATTTTCGTGAGCTCTTTAAAGACGGATAACTGTCGTTATAAGAAATGAATAATCCCTAGTCCAAGAGTGTAAGGAGCACTGAGTTGAATATTACATTTAGTCATCTTGGAATTACAACATGGCATGAACACGTCATTAGGTTGATGTTAGATAGTCTCAAAAGACTTGAATTCTTAAGTATTATTAGCGCAAATGAACTGTGTCTGTCTCAACCTGTTTTTCTTTATCTTGAAAGTTGGTTCCTGATACACCTGCCTTTGATGAACTCTGCTCTCTTCCTGTTTGTGTAAAAAAAAAAAAAACATTTAGGACTCTCAGCATGCATGTACATACTCGGGTAATGGTAAAGTTTATGTGACTGTTTAATTGGCACAACAGGTCATTTCTTTTAACAGGGCATCGTTTTTCTGCCAACATGAAAGGAGAGGCATAGTAGCTTCTCAGGAGAGGGCTTTTCTAGGAAGGGGCCTCAAGAGTGTTACCTGAATGGTCGGTGATCCAGAAGTTGCTCCTGTGTGGAGAGTGTAGTTAAACAATAAATGATTTACAGTAAAAATTTTCTGTTAGCTCTTGACAGTATTGGTTGGAAGCTGAATAGAACAAAAGAAATCAAAGATACATGTTAAACACAAGCACCGCCGGCATTTCCTTTTATACACAAAATGTTTTTAAAAAATGTGAATCATCCTCTGCTCATCTTATTCTTGTATTTTTCCTCTGAATCTCACTTCCTTGTTCCTTTTTTGTTACAGGTGAAATAGTTGTGAACGAGGCAAACTTTGTAAGGAAGTGCATCGGTGCAGACAGCAGTCAGGATGACCTCTGGGGGAAGCTTGTGTGTACCAACTTCAAGGTCTCCTTCATTACCCATAATTCTCTGCCACAGCAGGTAAGCTCAGGCTTGTCAGAGTAATTTTTTTCCATAACCTGTCAGTGAAAATCAATAGTTGTTTAAAATTGGCTAAAATTGTAATATATTGGTTACACTTACCAGCCAATTAAATAGGTATACCTTTAGAATCTGTTTGGATCCCCTTTGCTTTCAGACCTGATTTCATTTTCGTGGCGATTATTCAACAAGGTGCTGGCAACATTTGATTTTAGTCCATATTGACATTTGAGCATCATGCAGTTTTTTTCAGATTTGTAGGCTGTACACGCAGGATGTGAATCTTCTGTTCCAGCACATCCCAAATTTACTCTATATTGTATTGAGATCTGGTGTCGGTGAAGATTATTTGAGTATAGTCAACATTTGTGAGGATTGAGCTTACTGAAATGTCATGCTAACCATTGCGAGATGTGGTACACTGTGGTCATGAGGAAATGGACATGGCCAGCAACAATACAACAGTTAACAAGTAGGCTATGGTGTTTAAACAATGCTTAGTTGGTACTAAGAGACCCAAAGTGTTCCAAAAAATGTCCCCACACAATTACATCACTAAAACCAGCCTGAACGGTTGATTCAAGGCCAAATTCTTGCCCTCCCATTTAAATGTAGCAGCTGAAATCAAGACAGATGCTGTTCTACATTCCTTTGTTGTAACAAGTGGCTTTTTCAGTTTTTGTTGACTTTCTAACTGCTCAAACTAATCTGGACAGTTTTTGCACATAGAAACAAACTGCTGCTCATTGGATGTTTTATAGTTTTTGGACCATACCCTAGACTAGAGATTGTTGTGTGTGAAACGTCTCTGTAGACTGAAATAGGCAGACCAGCATTCCTTAAGGACCCAACAATCTGCACTTTTTGTATGTCTCTCTTATCTGACACATTCAGTGCATGTTCTTCTGAATCAGGTGTGTTAAATGAGGGAGACATACAAAATGTCCAGAGCAGCGGACATACTTAACCCCTGTGTACTGTTCAAATTGATTACACTTTTGTTATGTTCGTGCCTGTTTTTGTCCATTAACTTCCATTATAATGACATTTTTAATGGCAAATTCTTGCATTCTTGTTTGTTGGTGGTTTTCCCTGTTGGAAAAGGTAAACTGTGTAATTTTTACTGCTGATCATCAGTTGGCAGCATCAACCCTTTAGATAGGCCTGTGCAAAAACATTTCTGGCTTTTATATTGAGTTCTATGGAGAAAAACAGATTATACTGTGTGTGCATAAATACACTTGCTATTTTTACTATGTTCTGAGAGCTGAGCTGCTTATTTAGATTTTTTCAGACATATCAGGATAAGTGCGCAAAGGTCTCTCACACATGCACACTCACACACACACATTTGTTTTTGTGAATTGTGGGGACATTACACAGGGATGTGATTCTTCCACATAAATATGGATTTTCCGAGCTCAATGGGGCGACCCCTGTAATTTGTAGTTCCGAAGTTTTTATTTTTGAGGGGGGAGGGGGATCTCGTCTTCCTTCTTTTTTTGCCCTTGGCTGATCACATGCCTGATTACATAGGTTTCCATTGTTTTTATACTGTACAAACTGTATTTTCTATTGCCCTAACCCCACCCTACCCATTAACCCAACCATCACAGGAAACTGTGTACAGTTTTAGTTTATGAAAAAACCAAAATTTTTTGTGATTTATAAGCTTTGAGGACATTAGGACATCAGCAATGTCCTCATATTTCACCACCTTCTTGTAATACCTGTGTCATACCTATGTCATTATACAGATTTGTGTCCTGGTATGTCACAAAAACACGTGCTCACACACACACACACGCACGCACGCACGCACGCACGCACGCACGCACGCACGCACGCACGCAC
>CAIGQV010000818.1:15166954-15197403 GCA_903798115.1 Danio jaintianensis | reverse complement strand
CACGCACGCACGCACGCACGCACGCACGCACGCACGCACGCACGCACGCACACACACACATACATAATATACTCCATATAGAAGGCAAAAACTAAGCTTTGCCAAAGGGGCAAAAACAGCCACGAACATAACGAAAGGTAAAGAAAATTTGCCCAGAATGTATTGTTGAATTTTTTAACAATTTCCAAGCATTTTTACAAAATATGTCAAAATAAGATTTTTCACCAAAAATCATTTCATTTGCTGAAACACAGAGAAAATGTTGGCTAAATTAAGACTCCAAATCACCCCAGAGTGGATGAAAACATCCTCAAAAGCACACATGGGTGTGGAAATAACATTTCAGCTTTAAGTATTGAGGAATGCAGTTCTACATTAGATATGCAAAAATTGGGTGAAAGAAAAAAACGGCTGAAAATATGAGCTGAAAAAAAAAAATTCTGCACCAAACTGCCCAGCAGTGTTCAGAGTGCTGGTTTCACTCTCCCACCAGCCGTAGTCAATGCTTTCTATACTGGCTTTCACACCAAATGCGGAAAGTGCTGTACTTTGAAACTGCAGAAGTATGCAATACACTATTCATACATGCACACTGCAGTAAAGTTTCAAAATATCTCAGTATTCCACACTGTGGAAAATCCACTAATATACATACTTATCTATGCTCAAATAATGCATCGACAGGACATTTTTATATAGTTTAGTTGTTACAGCTGTTTGCACGCTACTGTGCTGTCATGGCAACACTGGTACAACAACGTCTCTCAACTCATTCATTGTCAATATGTTCATTGTCATCACTGTGAATTAGTTTACAGTTTTGTCATTTGACTGTATAATACACTTGTGTTTTTATTAGTGTCTTGTGTATTACTCTCTACTAGCATAGATGAAAGTGGCATATAAGGAGGGAAATAAATTTGCATCCCTATCTTTCAGGTCATGTCATGCGAAAGAATACAAAGTTCCTTTCCAGAGCAGTGAAATCAGCTGCACATATTAACCTGTGTAGTCACTCCATCCTATAAAGCAGCTCTAAACAAGTTAAACATGTTAATAATCTCCCTCAGTCCACCCATCATCATCTGATTTACTAGGAAAGAAAGTAAATTATTACAATCCTACATCCTAAGTTGATACAGGTAACTCAGTGCACTTGTTTATCCATCAGGCCTTTTATATGAGCTTCTTTTTACAGCATAATGTCAATGAAATGAATTGAAAGCCAATGAATTAAAAATGATCATCGTCTTTTTTTATTGTGTGCAGAGATTTCAGTGTACCCACCGGCTTCTGGGTGAGCATGATATCCCGCTGGCTTGTGTGGAGCAGGTAGTAACAGGTAATTTAACAGCATGTAAACACACTCTTTCACTCTTCCTTACACCTGCAGACCACCTGCTTCTCCAGAACTTTTTGAATGACTGGACTTTATGAATAAAATGAATGTCAAAGATCAGTGTGGCATGTAAGCTCTAGTGTGTGCATAATATAGAGGAAAGTAATACAGCTCGACTAAATAGTTATATGGCAGGATTTCTGAACCCTTTTTAAAACAAGGAACCCTTTCATAAACCCAAACTGTTATTGGATGCTCCCACTTGCATAAAGCATTTTGAATACCATGAGTGAACCTGTTTTCCCACACGCTACCGGCTTCATGTTAAAAGAAAAAAGTTAATTGCATTTTTTTATATTGAATTGTTGTTTCAGATTTGATCTTTGCTAATAGTCATTCATTTCCTTAAAAATTATGATTTTTAATACATTTTTGCATTAGATCTTAGGTTGCACTTTTGTAATTCACATTGAATCTTAAAGAATTAAAAGTGCAATACAGATTTATTTTAGAATGTGCCCTGAAGAGCAATGTTTTTCAGAGCAAAAAATAATGACATACAGTTTTACCATGAATTAAAGTAGACTAAAATGCCATTCGGTGTAATAAAAATAGAAGCTCTTGTGTTAATATTAATAATATTAATTTACAGAATAATATTAATTTGATGAGGTTAAAACATTCTCTTTTAGGTAGGACAGTGCAGCCCTGAAATGTACCACTATTCTTTAAATCACTTACTCATTTGTCAACAAGAATTTTTCATTTTTTATTAAGTAGATTTATTCACTTATCCATTTATATATTTGTATATGTGAGAATAAATATATTGTTGATCTTTACATAAATATATCTCTTACACCGAATAACCATGGAACATAATTTCACTCATATTTAACATTAAACATTAACATGAAATGACACCAAATTGGGATGTTCCATTTTTGACCCATATGCATAACAATAAATGGAAGCAAAAAAAAGTGAAATCTGGAAAACAGCACTCAATGAAGGTTGTATTAAAAAAGGTTTGCAACCTCTAGCAATATGTAGGATGTTTGTTAGACAGTTGAAAGGCAATTCAAATGATAAAAAAATAATTCCATCGACCAGTTTCCTGAAAAAGTAAGCTATGCTTGACATCATATGTTACATGGTTTTGCAATGAGGTCTTAGTTCTCAGTTTTCCACAATTGCGATCAGAAATTTTCCACGGATGACCTGGATATTTGAGATTAATGCCCAGGGCTCCACAGACCCTATTGAGAAATGGTGCTCTTTGAAACTTCAGCCATGCTTTTATTCTTTTAATAGCTGAAATGAAAATGTTTTAAGGCGTCCCACTGGTCAGACCCTGTATGTAGCTTTATATAGAACGTCTGCTCGCATGTTATCCTTGTCATTCGCTCCTGTCTCCTCTACTTCACTGCCCGCAAATATGTTTTTACACAGTCACTGGTTTCCATTTTTTAAACTTTGGTTGTTCTCCATCTGTCTTTCTACCTCAGTTCTCAGTTTGATCTCTGCTTGTGTGTCTGTTCCCATTTTCCTTTTTGTTAAACTGCTCCAACATTTGTATTAACATAACAATACGGATAATGTGTCCCTGATGAATGACTGTAACCTAAATGACTTTGCTTGGATTTTTCCATGAGCGATGCGGTCGGTAGTGAGAGTGTTGCGTATAGCTGCAGAACCTGTTTGTGTGGCTGTTTTTAGCTTTAGCTGCAGATGAGCTCATCCAGCCAGACTGCAGCCTGAGCCCGGCCACGATTAATCTTGTTTGTATTAGATCCTTGCACTCCCCTCATTGCTGACTTAGCCCCCCAAGTGTTGAATTGCTGTGCTAAACAGATAGAGCATGAAGCCTGCTCCCCCCCCCCCAGTTTATTTTAAACTGTCTGTGTGGCTTTAACAAAAGACCTTTATTAGACATTCAGGCTTGGAGAAAAAATGCACACTGTATGCTCTTTGAGGCTTCAGTCTGTCAGTAAGGCACACAGAATGACCCCTGCAGTCTGGGATAGTGCCCTTGGAGGCTGTGTATGCTGTATTAATTACAGCACTGAAAGCTAATTTTGAAACACATCCAACAGGTTTTTTCTCTGCCTTATCTCGTGCATCAAAATATCTCCCGTCACATGCAAAAAAATGGAATTTACTTTTACCTTTCAATCAAATCTTTTATCAACAACATATACAGTGGGTAAAATAAGTATTGAACACGTCACAATCTTTCTCATATTTTTTTCAAACATATTTCTAAAGGTGCCGTTGACTTGACATTTTCACCGGATGTTGGTAACAACCAAAGAAATCCATATATGCAAAGAAAACAAAACTTATTAATTTACAAATGAAGTTATGTGTAAACATTTCAATAAAATGAAATGACACATGGAAAAAGTGTTGAACACATTAAGAAAGGGAGGTGTAGAAAGACAGTGAAAGCCCACACAGCAGCTGCAATCTCTCAGTAGTTATAAAGCAATTCTCTGCCCTTCATCATTGTAAATTAATATTAGCTGCCTCAGTCCAACATCTACATTACTAGGATGATGAAGACAAAACCAGCGTGGACATTTCAGCAAGACAATGATCCAAAACACAGCCAAGGAAACTCTTAAATGCTTTCAGAGAAAGAAAATCAAGCTGTTGAATAGCCCAGCCAATCACCTGACTTGAATCCAATAGAAATTACAAAATAAAGATCAGATTTGATAGACGAGACCCACCGAACCATCAAGACTTTTACGCTCTGTTGAAGTCTGTGAAAAAACTCACACCTGCGTAATGCATGTGACTTTATTCTCCATATGAGAGGCGTCTTTAAGCTGCCATCACTAAAAATGACTTTTATATACAGTATTAAATACATTTCAGTAATTCAGTACTTTCTCCTTGTGTCATTCCATTATTATTATACATTACAAATTTTTCCAAAATTTGTTTTGTTTATATTGTTTGAGTTTTTACCAAAATCTGGTTCAATTCTATGTCAACTGCTCCCCTAGAAATATTATTTCCAGGAAAAAACATGAATGTGTTTAATACTTATTTCCCCCACTGTATAATGCACATAAATACAACTTACCTTTTACTTACACAGTTTAGATAATGCAAAGTACATATTTTAAGCCATAGAAACTAAGTGTGCCTCACATAGGTGAGTGGGATTGACAGACCACCTGTAGAAACATTCTTCTCTCTATAAGTTAGAAGAAAACACACTCTTTCATCTCTCTGACACTTTAACCAACACTTGCACCAGTTTTACACATTTGCACCAGACATGTTCTTACAAAAAAAAAAACTGCATTTATGAAGTGTGCTTCACACAAGTGAGTGGGCTTGACAAACCACCTGTAGAAAGACTCTTCTCTCTATAAGTTAAGGGGGTTGATTAAAGCATTATTAACATTTATGAAAGAGGCTATATGTAAGAAATGTTAATGTATTAAACACTTTTTATTGCCTTTGTCTAGTCAAGTGATTTTATTTTTTTTTAAGTAACAATGTTGATTGTTTCAAAGCGGCTTTACATAAATGAACATGAAAATGATAAAAGGCCATAATAATATCACTTTGTGGGTCATATTCAGCATGTCAGGCAGGTAGAATGCTAGTGTAGTTCTAGTTAGATTAAATCTGGTTCCGGTCAGTTTAATACGAATGTCACTGTTGAAGGATGATTTACTGAAGAGCAGCTCCATTGACCCCAACTGAGCAGGCCGGAGGCAACAGTGGAAAGGATCCAAAACTTCACCAATTGACTGAAATAGAGAGCAAACCTTAGGAGAAACCAGGCTCAGTCAGGGAACCAGTTTTTCAGCTTATTATAAAACTCAAAAAACAAGGCTTTCACAGATTTCCTAGGCTGTCTGTGAAAACCTTTTTAAATGCGTACTTTTATCCATTCTATGCACAATGAAACAAATGCTTATATTATACAGTGTTCAGAATAATGTAGAAAGAGCCATTCGCACTGTTATATCAATGTGTCATGTAAAGAAAGTGATTCATTACATAGCCATTTCTGTAGAGTAAATAGATTAAGCATACTATATATACTATATAATCTTAGTATAGTAATGCACGCATGAGCAGTAATATGCTTTCTGCAGTTCACTAGTGTTGCTACAACCTAGGGATTTTGAGTTCTTTATATAGCCCCTTTATGTAAAAACTTGTTCATGAAACCTAAAGCATCATAACTAATATAAATAAAACAAATTATCATAATACATTACATTCTTTATAGTGTGTTTTGAAAGCATTTATTTAATCAAATAACAGTTTATTATTTAGACTAGTTTACCAAGTAATGAATGTGGATGTGATATTGCTTTGTTTGTAACATAAATTAATATCAAATGAGCACTTCCTCTTACTGTCCATTAGTAGAACTTAAATTTTATAGAGTCAGGTTTTCTAGAACAGAGAGATCCTAGTTACCACTTCTGTATTCTTTGTTAGTTACTTTACAGAAGGGGGACTTTCTTTTATTAATTTCTCTTCATAAAAAATGATATATGTATATGTGTGTGTCAAGTCAAGTTTATTTATATAGCGCTTTTCACAATGTAGATTGTGTCAAAGCAGCTTAACATAGTTCTAGTAAAGTCCAGATTTCAGAGTTGAAGTTCAGTTTAGTTTAGTTCAGTGTGGTCTAAATTTCACTGCTGAAAGTTCAAACACCGCAGAGCAAATCCACCGAAGCACAGTTCCACAAGTCCCGATCCGAGCAAGCCAGTGGCAACAGTGGCGAGGAAAAAAACTTCACCAATTGACGAAGTGAAGGGAAAAAAAACCTCGAGAGAAACTAGGCTCTGTTAGGCACGACCATTTTTCATCTAGCCAAACTTCCTGTTCAGAGCTGCAGTCTAGGCACTGGAGGCTGAAGAAGCTGGACGTCCATCGTGGAGAAGCTGCAGGTGTTATTAGGGCACCGGCAGGCGGTCAGGTTGGCCCGCAGGATCAATGTGGGGACTCGTTTATCACAGTGGTCATTCAGGAATCAGTCTCATGCACTCCATTTCACCATGACGACCACAGCATCAGCTCGGGATACGACCTGGTCCAGGATTATGGATACCTTGGGATCATCTTTTCACAGGTCTTGGATCGCATCAATGGCGCTGCATAGTCTCTAGGGACCTAGGAATGAGTATCCCCAGGTGGAAATAGAGAAAATAATTAGCTTAGCTGCTGTTCATAGTGTATTTAAATGAGATGTAAAAATGGAGTGTTATAGATGAAAATAGCAGTTAAATAAACAAACATAGAAACAAACATGTAAAGCATATGAGTGTTTCTAACACAATGTCTGGTGTATTGAGGAGTGTGTCCTACAGGTGATGTCGAGCCAGCTCACCTGCGTGGAGCAGATTCATGCATCATACCGTTATGCGATGCATTGAGTGTATGCTTTACTAAAAAGATAGGTCTTTTATCTAGTTTTGAACTGAGAGAGTGTGTCTGAGCCTCGGACATTATCAGGAAGGCTATTCCAGAGTTTAGGAGCCATAAATGAGAAGGCTCGACCACCTTTACTCGACTTTGCTATTCTAGGTACTACCAGAAGCCCTGAGTTTTGAGATCTTAAAGAGCGGGTTGGATTGTAGCGAGACAGAAGGTTGGTTAGATAAACAGGAGCTTGATTACTTAAAGCTTTATAGGTAAGAAGCAATATTTTATAATCAATACGGAACTTAACAGGCAGCCAGTGTAAGGAGGATCAAACTGGGGTGATATGATCATATTTTCTAGACCTGGTAAGAACTCTGGCAGCTGCATTTTGTACTAGCTGAAGTTTATTAATAGAGGATGCTGGGCAACCAGCGAACAGAGCATTACAGTAATCCAGCCTAGAAGTCATGAAAGCATGAACTAGCTTTTCTGCATCTGAGATGGATAGCATACTTCATAACTTAGCGATATTTCTCAGAGGAAAGAAGGCTTTTCATAAGTTAAATTGCTGTCTAGTATAACACCAAGATTGTTTACAGTCGAGCTAATGCTAACTTTGTGTCCCTCTAATTGCAGGTGGAGTTGTGAGATCTGCTGTGTACAGGATTTAGGCCCAATTAGTAATAATTCTGTTTTGTCTGAATTTAAGAGAAGGAAATTGTTGGTCATCCAGTCTTTAACATCTTTAATACACTCAGTTAGCTTAGACAGTTCAGATGTCTCATCAGGTTTTGTTGAAATATAGAATTGAGTATCATCTGCATAGCAGTGAAAGCTAATCCCGTGTCTTCTTATAATGTTTTCCAGGGGTAGCATGTATATTGTGAACAGCAAAGGGCCTAAAACTGATCCTTGAGGCACCCCATACTGTACTGGCCTGACCTGTGAAAGATGTCCATTTATATTCACAAACTGGTAACGGTCAGTTAAGTATGACTTAAACCATTGTAGAGCCTGTCCCTGGACGCCTGTAGAATTTAAGCGATCTATGAGGATATTGTGGTCGATGGTGTCAAATGCAGCACTGAGATCAAGTAAAACTAATAATGAGATGCACCCTTGGTCAGCAGCTAAGAGTAAATCGTTGGTTATTTTCACTAATGTGGTTTCTGTACTGTGATGAGGCCTGAAACCTGACTGAAACACTTCAAAAACATTGTTCATCAGCAGAAAGGAGCATAATTGGGCAGAAACAACTTTTTCTAGTATTTTAGACATAAATGGAAGATTTGAAATAGGCCTATAATTAGCTAAGTTGCTGGGGTCCAGTTGTGGTTTCTTAATAATAGGCTTAATAACAGCTAGCTTGAAAGGATTTGGAACATGGCCTAAAGATAGAGAAGAGTTGATGAGGTTAAGAAGAGGTTCTCCTATTACAGGTAGCAATTCTTTCAGTAATTTAGTTGGAATTGGGTCTAACATACATGTAGCTGGTTTAGAACCATATATAAGTTTATCTAGCTCTTCCTGTTCTATGATTTTGAAGCACTGTAGATTATTTTGGTTCAGTGGAATGTTTAATGGATCTGAAGTATAAGGTGGGGCCGAAAGTTTAACATCTTCTATTTTCTGTCTGAAGCCTTCTATTTTATCACTGAAGAAATTCATGAAGTCATCACTACTAATTTGCGGTGGGACATTTTGTTCCAAAGATGACCGATTATTTGTTAATTTAGCAATGGTGTTAAATAAAAATCTAGGATTGTTATGATTATTTTCTATCAGTTTGCGCAGGTGCTCAGCCCTGGCGGATTTTAGAGCCCTCCTATAGCTGGACATACTATCTTTGTACGCAATTCTAAAGACCTCTAATTTCGTTTTTTTCCACTTACGTTCCAGGGCACGGGTTGCTGTTTTGAGAGCACGAGTATGACTGTTATACCATGGTGTAGTTTTATTCTCTCTAACCTTTTTTAATTTGATGGGTGCCACAGTATTTAGTGTGTTAGTAAAGATAGCATCCATACTGCTGATTACTACATCAAGGTCTTTTGCGTTTGCGGGTGCATTTAGAAATAGAGAAAGATCAGGTAAGTTATTTGTGAATTCATCTTTAGTGGACGGGACGATAGTTCTACCAGGGCGATATATCTGTGCAGATCTGCTAATTTCAGGTAAACACAGCTTATATAGTAAGAGGTAGTGGTCTGTTATATCATCACTTTGTGGTATAATGTCTACATCAATGACCTCAATTCCATGAGACAAAATTAGATCTAATGTATGCTTTTAAGCGATGGGTTGGACCAACAACGTTTTGCTTTATCCCAAGTGATTGTAGTAAACGCGAGCCCTAATGTATCGTTAGCGTCATATATGTGGATGTTAATGTCTCCTACAATTAGTATTTTATCAGTTTTAAGTCAGAAATAAAATCAGAAAACTCTTTTAGAAAATGGGGGTCTATATGTGGTGATTAAAGCGAGAGATAATATCGTTTTTTTCATAATATCCGGAAGCATAACATTAAGCGCCAATACTTCAAAAGAGTTAAACATAAGTCCGTTTCTCTGATTAACATTAAGAATATCACTAAAGATTGATGCAACTCCACCACCACGACCAGTCTGACGAGCCTCATGCTTATATAAGAATCCTGAAGGAGTTGCTTCATTTAAACTAATATAGTCATTTTGTTTCAGCCAGGTTTCAGTGAGACAGAGTGCATTAAGATTGTTGTCTGTTATTATTTCATTTATGATAAGTGCTTTAGGTGCTAGTGACCTGATGTTTAGGAGACCAAGCTTTAAAAAATTTCTATTTTCACTTTTTTGCAGTTTTTCTGGTTTGATTCTTAATAGATTTTTTTCAAGAGCACACAGTAAGTTTATTTCCTGATCTAATAATACGAGGAACAGACACAGTCTCTATGGGGTTAGCCAGATATGTATTACTGTGATTTAAGCGGGACGTGCAAGAGTCTATATGGCTAAAATGTGAATTTTCACTTACTAGTCAGACAGAACGAAGCATCCTGGAGATGTTGTCCGACAGGAGTTCAGCTCCAGCATTGCTGGGGTGTAGCCCATCAGCACGGAAAAACCTAGGCCGCTCCCAGAAAAGATTCTAGTTATTGGCAAAGAGCAACTTCTGTTCTTTACACCATGTTAATAGCCATTCATTCAGAGCAAAAAGTCTACTGAACCTTTCATTTCCTCGGCGGTAGGTAGGAAGCGGTCCAGAAACAATGATCTGCATGGGAGGCGAGGTGCGTCGAACCATCTCGATCAGGCTCTCCGTCTGTCGCAGCCCGGTGTCGTTCGTCCCCACGTGGAGGACGACAGCTCCGATGCTCTCGCCAGGGCTCAGCATAGCGGGAACCTTAGCAGAACCATCCTTAACACGAGCACCGGGAAAGCAGTGAGTGCGTACATTGTTATCTTTAGTGGAAGCAGCGTGGACGTGGCGAACGATGATTCATCTCGAGATCGCGAATCTGGGTTTCCACTGCTTCCAGCTCCAACGCCTCCACCGATGCTTCTCCTGCACTCAAGGATAGACACACAAGCGACATTGTACAGGGTGAAGAGCAAAGACAGTAAGTAAGACAGTGAAGTGAAAGAAGTCAGTAGCTTTAGCTGACCAGCGGTGCTAGTAGGCTAAAGCTACAAGCGGATGCTCGAGAGACAGAACGTTTTAAAGTAGATTTGTTTGTATAAATGTATTAAGGGTTTGTTCACCCTAAGTAGGAGAGACAAGTACTAGTCAATAGGGAAGTATTTTATGATAAAAATGTCAATTGCGAATCTACGCAACGAAGCTCCAAACACACACAGCGAGGCAACCGTAACAACAACAACAATGACGTCCTGTGTGTGTGTATGTATGTGTGTGATTTATTTATTTACTCATTAAGATTCCAGTTCTTTTGTTTATTATGTTAGAATTGGTCATGATTCCATGAGCCTTCAGGCTGTTTGTCTGGATGTTATGTAACACAGACTACACATAATACAGATTATACTCCTCCACTCACAAGCACATGTACTATCCAGTAGTAAGATCGGCGAACTTGGCAGTAAGCACGCATTCTCTGACGTATAATGCTGTAGAAAGTGACAGTAGTTCAGGTCTGCCTCATGTCAGGTTTTCTTCTCTTCTTCCCCATTATTCTTCTTTATAATTTCACTATCAGTAATACAAAAATTCTAATAATCCTGTTTTGTGTGTGTTTTAATAGTGAATGATGTAAAAGGGAAGCAGAAGATCTTAGGATCCAACCAGAAGCTGAAGTTTAACCCTACTGAGCTTATTCTCTACTGCAAAGACTTCAGGATCATCCGATTCCGCTTTGATGAAGCTGGACCTGAGAGTGCTAAAAAGGTAAAACATGAAAACCACACAGACATATGAACTAACTAATCGAAACACACTCCCGCACATGCTCACACACCTCCACGTTCCAAGAGCTTTGGATTAGTCTGAGAAAAGATTAAGAGCTAATGGGTTTGACTGCATCCCCCTGCTGAAGACTGGTGTGTGTTTAATGTTTTTTTTGTTTTGTTTTTTTATCCATGAAATAAACAAGAAAGAGAAATTCCTTCATGTTATTGGGCCCAGTCCTAGAATGAAGTGGAATTATGAATTGTATTAACTTCAGTATTTGCTCTGCATCTGTATGTGTATGTCTGTATTATGCAACCATTTAGTCTTGATAATTTTTGTCAGTGTCCTACTTAAGAAACTTTTCCTAGAACTCTAGGCCTGTGGTGTTTCAGGAAGTCTCTAGTCGTCTCCCCTTCCCTACTGAGTGCTTGTAGGATGAGGAGATTATAGTTGTCTGTTCACCTAGACAGCATTGCTTTCATCCACCTTATTTGTCTGGTGGACACTGATCCCACTGCAGACCTGTGATGACGAGGTGTAGTGAAGCCATGTTCATCTCTTTCTGCTATAAATTATCTTACCCCTAAGACACTGAACGGTCCATATGGTAGAAATGTGCTATTATTCAAAATATTCAGAATAATTTGTTTTATTTCATTTTATTGTTTGGTTTTAAATAAGTTATGCTTCACCCAGAAATTAAAATCCAATTGACAACCCACCCTCACATCATGCCAACCTTTTGAGGGATGGAAAACAATAAATTTAGAATTCAGTTCAAGTCTGCTGAAAACATCCAAAGTTGCTCAAAATTGGAATATTGCATATACATTGCAAACAATGCAGTTTCCATATTATGTAGAATAAATTAGTTACTTCCTGGGGAACTGGTGCAAAGTATTAATATTAAAAATGAAAGTTGCTTTAACTGGGGAAGCCTGAGGTTCTTTTTTTCGTTCTTAAATAATAAATAAGTTGGGTTTCAGAGGGCGCAGATGACATTTGCAAAAACAAACACTACTGTTATCTTGTGTTCAGAGGCAGATACCTGATGTTTGAGAATGCAATTGTGTGAGACTGTGGTGGTAGGTAATTATACACAATCGTTTTTGATGAGGGATGATTGCTCATGTAGAATTATTAAAAGAACATGTGAGATGGTGTGCAATTAGGTTGGTGCTCTGGTTAGTTAGTTCACATCTAATCACATTATCTTTTTATATCTGCAGTTTTTTCTTTTCTTATCCAGTGTCTCAAAATTTGCTTTAAAAATAGGGGGCTAGAATAATTGAGCTGATTGAATTAATTAGAACAGTTTTAGCCCAGCGTTTTTTGTTGATATGGGTTTGTGGAGGGATTGCATTCATAGGAGTCAGGTATTATTGGTGTGCAACGTCCTGGTGAAATCGCTCATCGCTCACTGCTCCACTGTAACAGCTGCTGGTATGATCTTTTGGCTCTTTCCAAATCATTGACACTGCAAAATGTTTAGAATTTTGTTTTCTATCCAACCTCTGGTGGTGATCGTTTAACAAGCATTGGACTTATGGTTCTAACTTCTCAACGTGTCCTGATCTAAAGCCTGCTAAAGTATTGTGCTAAAAAGGTGATAGGCTATAACTATAGTGGTTATACTACAACACTGCAAAAAATGCGTTTCGTAGATATTTGGACTAGAAAAAAAGACAAAAAATAAATCTATGTAAGAAAAGCATTTTTGCAGTGATAGGGGAAGTCATTTCACCACAAGTTGTATTTATCTGTTCATACAAGGCATCACTTCTTTCTTAGGCTAAACAGAAATGTATGTATTCTTTGTATGGCAATGGGCAATATGCACGATGCACTTTTAATTTTGTGTAAGCCAGCTCAGGTGCTTCCGGTGAACTGTCATGCCATTATAAAATCACCATGTTTAAGTTGTGATTTGTTTAAAGTCAGTGATATTCACTGCCTGATTGAGATACGATATGAAGTGGTTATCACACTGTACAAGAAGCACTGCATTAAAGCCATGTCTTTAAAATATGAACATTTTTACCACAGTATTTTCAATTTAGAACAACTAAATTAATGCTGAAGTCCGTTTAACTGATTATATTTTGAGTAAATTACATTATCGATGTAAAATGAACCTTATGAAATTGAAAACAGCCACATAAACCTTTCACCAGAAACTTATCGCTGGCTTAAAAACGTGCAAATAGCCCATTCCTTCGTTGTAAGTGTTAATTTGAGCACTAAATTAAGTCACTTTTGTTTCTCTTGTGCTTTATACAATGTATGTGTTGTGTGTCAAAGCAGCTTACTGGGATAAAAATGTAATAATAGGAAAATTCAGCACATTGAGTTCAACAGGAAACTGGTTCTAGTTCGTTCATTGGTAATTAAGATCAGTGCAATATGAATGTCATTGCTGATAGATGGGATTCACAGTAGGGCAGCTCTACTGACCCCAAATAGGCTAGTCCAAAAAAAACAAACAAAAAAAAAAAATATATATATATATATTGTGAATATTCTTCACAAAGTTGAGTAGAGCATGTTTTCTGTATAATTCTGTAAAATTTTATAATTTACATTTTTGTTTACTTTTCCCCCAATTATAAATATAAAAGGCACTGCAAAACTTGCACTCCAGTGAAGCCTGCTGGATTGTTTAGCAGTTCCCACCAAAACCATCAGAGGCTTTCTGCCTCATAAAATAAAGCATGTTCTGTTGAGGAATGTCTCTCCCTCTTGTTAAATATCTGCACCATAAAGCAGATAAAAAGAGCTCTTTATACAAGCCGATCTGATCATGCGTTGAACTCCAAGCTCTGTGACTCACACCGGCCTACAAACCCATCCTGTTGCTTCACAACAGCTGCTGTTGCCTGGTAACGTGGAACTTTGTGTAAAGCGAACATTCCACAATGTGCTCCTGACTCAAAGACTATCAGAAGCGGAGAACGGCCTTCTGTTTGTCATTCCTACAGCATAATGAGCCCTGATCGCCCATTCCTGTGGTATGACTCAGAGAAATGAACGGTTTCCACAGCATCTTCGGAATGATTGTAAGTCATCATTTATGAGTCACTAGAATCTCAAAGGCTGCGCTGAGAGCTGTTGCTGTTTTTGACAGCAGAAAAGGGAATTTTCCTTTTTATAATGTGGAAAAAGACTGTGAGGGAAGCAGAGCTTTTCACCTGTAGTAACCCAGCAAACACAGAGCCCAAACTCCAAGGGGAATAACTGGACGTATAGGAGTAGTGAAGTAAAAGGAAGAAGAAAAAAAAGAGGTGCCAGAGTTCAGCTCTAAAAAGTCTGCCAGCTCCTGAGAATGTGTGAAGGAAGGGGGAGAAAGGGTGTAAGAAAAGCACCACAAAAAAACAAGATGAACAAAAAGCCCATTCACTTTCTGAGCGCTTAGCAAACATGCGCATTTATCCTGAAGTTCCGTTCTAGAGCTTTTCTGATGCTTTTGTTTCTCATTGCCAGTGAACGCTAAACTATGGCGCTTGCGTGAAGGGCAAGTAGAGTGCGTTTCCTTGACAGCCGTTGCAACGTGCATCGCTTATATATATTCTGCTGCTCATGAAGGAGCCCAAACGGAATATAATGCTCTGGGGGTCTATTATCTTGAGATCTCATCTTAGAATGGATAAAGATTCAACTAAATAACATGTTGTGAAATATATTTGTATTGATTTTGTTGTATTTGGATTGTGAAGGAGGAACTTTTATTTGTCTGTACTTTTAGGTTCCGAAGGGCCATTTTTAATTAGCTAGGTTACTAACCGAGCAGAATTAAAGACACTTTTTTTATGAGCAATGACAAAAATGGTAATTTCTTAAATTTATTTGGAAAGGAAACACTTCACATGTCTGTTGTGTCATTAGTCTCTATAAACATCACTGTTAGTTTCCAACAAGTCTTCCTGCATTAATCTCCATAGCAAAATACTACTGGTAAATAAGCATCTTAAAGTGATAGTTCATCCCAAAATGAAAATGTAATCACTATTCCTCACAATCAAGTTGTTATAAACATTTATGGGTTTTTTCTCCTGTTGGAATAAAAGAAGATATTTTGAAGAATGCTAGTACCCAGTATTGACATCCATAGTAAGATATACAAATACTATGGAAGTCGATGGTTACAGGTTTCCAGCGTTCTTCAAAATATATTATTTTGTGTTCAGCAGAAGAAAGAACCTCACACAGGTTTGGAACAAGTGAAGGGACAGTAAACGATGAAAAGATGTTCATTTTTGGTTGAACTATCTTTTTAAAACTGTTTTTTGACCAATAATAACCATATGTGCATTAAACTTTTGTTTGAAAAGCTTGTTTTGTGACATTTGTACATTTTTTGCAATTTAAAAGCAAAACACAGGTCTTAGGAATTAAAAACCAAGCAAGACATGCTTTATTTTAAAGTTGAACTTGGGTGTTGGAGTTTTAGAACACACTGTAACTTTTTTTTCAATTAAACCAATAGAAAAATTAGTGTAGTGCAATGCAAAAACATGTTTTGTGTGAACAACCTATTTTAGACTTCTGAATTGCAACTTGTTTTTAGTTGTTTTGCGGAAATTAACTCAAAGACAACAATCCTATAATTGAAGTAATATTGAATAGGGAAATGTTTACCACAGCTACTGTATAGCAGAAACTGCATAGAGAAATTATATAATCGGAATCACTATTTCACAACAGATTCTGTTCCATCCAATGAATGATAAAACTAGGCAATCAGATTCCATCCTTTTAAATTTTGCTATATTTTACAGTGAGTGCACCTTGGTAAAATTGGGTGGACTTCTTTGCCTACTTTCAGACTGAATTATATTACTTTAGCGCACATGAGGTGAATATGAGTGAATATGCATCCCTATTTTTCTTGTAATCTGTACATCATACATATCATGTCCTGCCATATTATATCAGATAGCAGAATACACTTTACAAGTACACGTAAAAGTATAAACTTGCTGTTTTTGGGCTGTGTTTTAGTTTGAGGCTTCATATAAATGTAGATCTATAGATAATCTTCATATAGTTGTATTGCCTGCACTTGTATTACATCTATGAGACTTCCTGAATTTGATCATGTCAGAATGATGGATACTTTTTTTCCTAATTTTTTCTTTGCATCTTAGCTCAACCATCTTTAGAATTTAAGGGAAGTACAGTATGTAAGGAAACAATTGAGGACAGAGAAATTGAAGGAAAACCTATTTTTATAATGTAATATCCTCAATCATCCTTTCATGCCCATTCCTTTGTTTTATGTTTTTTTATTATTAATTATAGATATTAATAAAGCAAGATTCTTTGTCAGAATATGTTAGATTTATGGTTATTCAAACCGCAAAGATAAAACACAAGTCCAAATTATTGTGACAGATGACCCGTAAGGGAGGTGAATACACCTCTGTTCAACATCATTTGAACATGTGTGAAAGTTCAGCCAATGTATATTGGATTTCCGGTATGGTGGGTGGTAATAGTAATAATAATAGGATGATGAGATTTACCACAGTTGCATACTTAGATTAGATTGGTTGACTAATTTTGCATTTACCACAAAATAAAAGTGCACAACTGAAAGATCAGCACCCATCAACCAGGATCTTATTACTTTTTATTCATTACAAATTTACTATGCATGATTTTTTTCTTTCCCCTCTTAAGTACTAACACTACTCCCTCCCTATTTTCAAACCCACAAGACCTCTGTTCATTTTCAAAGCACAAAACAAAATATTTTAATGAAACCTGAGAGGTGTCTTTTAAAAATCATATGGTTTTTGAACTTGAGGGTGAGTAAATGATGCCAAATGTTTTTGGATATTTCTGTACAGGTTAGATTTATCATGTCTATACAAAATATGATCATTTCTATATCATTTCTATACAAGTTACATATACATATAAATGAAAGATACAATTAAAAAAAGTATGTTGGTTTACCCTGTTGTACTCTTTCTATACAAGCAAGATATACAACACTTGCAATAAATGTAAGGTACAACAAGAAAAAGTATGTTTGTTTATTGTGTCTTAAAGGTTAGAGCTTAGTCTAGATTGAGCTCTGAACACAGTTTTTTGAATATTTCCATGCCTGGGTCTGACAGCAGTGCCAAGAAAAGCTCTTCTGAATGAATAAACAGGGGAACTGACCAACAGGTGTTGCAGGAAAGCAGATAAAAGAGGGGGGAAAAAATCACAAACTGCACCATAGGGATATCGCCCAAGTGCAGGCCTTTACTAGCAGTGGTAGTGCCTAGAATTTAAATCAAGCAGTACAGGTGGTGTTTTCCAGTGTTTTGTGGCAGAAATGTCAGTTCTGTACAGATTATTTGAGCACAGGCTAATTTTCCCTTCCAAAGAAGAGACACTGCATTTCTCATCTGTAATAGAGCGTTTGGTATTTGCAAGGGTAAATTAGACCACAAACAGTTTGTTAGTAAATGTCAAAATGGTTGTATTGTGAGAGGATAGAAGGAGGAATCATTTTTCACTATCATTAAATTCCAGTTCTGTTCCTTAAAAGATTACAGCGAATGTTTTTGTTAGTCATGTGATTGTATGATGTTCTTTCACAGGTATGTCTGGCCATCGCTCATTACTCCCATCCTGCTGACCCACAGCTACTCTTTGGCTTTGAATACGTCGGAAAGCGATATCATGGATCAGCGGGTAAGAAAACAGTCAACTGTGACCGCAAAATGAAGAGCTGCCAAATTGAGTTGAGCTGTCTATACATTCTGCCTCCCTGCAAGTCGAGACATGATGAGACTTAGTGGAGAATGCAAAGTGCTCGTGTTATGAGTAGCAGGGCCTTTATTAAGATTGATATGGCTGGTATGATTGCACTGCACAGTAGCATGTAGTTTAAGAATTGACAATGTATTGATCTTGGTCAGAGGTGCACTACATGTGACACTAACAGTAATGTACGCTTCCTACTTTTCAATGTAATGTGATTTAAAAATATGTATATACACATTATTTATCTTTTTATTCTTCTATATAGACTGCAGTAAGTCTGTGGTCCATAAGACAGCTTGTACATAATAAAAAAGTACTATTGTGAAATATTTACTAATAATTTTTTGTTATGGCATTTCTTGTTGTAAATTTGTTTTATCAATATTAATGTTGAGAATATTTGGGCTGATTAATAATTTTGTGTAAACCAGTTTTTTTTTGTGTGTGAAAAGTTAAAATAGAGATGAAACAGATTTTTTAAAATTACTGTCATTTTTTTTTTTTTTAATCAATTTTATTAGTTTTTTTATTTTAATTAGCCCTTGTGTGCTGTTGGGGATGTTTTCATGCACTCTGGGTTGATTTTGAGGCTTTTTTATAAAGAATATAGTGCGTGTGTGAGAGTGAGAGAGACCTTTGCACACTTACCTTGATATGCCTGAGAAAATCAAAATAAGCACCTCAGCTCTCAGAACACAGTAAACATAGTAAGTGTATTTATTCACGCACGCTATAATTTGTTGTTTTACTCCATGGAACGCCATATAAAAGCCAGAAACTTTTTTACACATGCCTATGTAAAGGGTTAATAGTGCCAACTGATGATCAACTGTAAAAATTACAAATTTTACCTCTTCCCAACAGGGAAAACCAGCAGCAATCAAGAATGCATGATTATATAGTGTCATGGCTTTGCATTCAATAAATGTTGTTATAATGGAAGTCAATGGGGCAAAAACAGCCACTAACATAACGAAAGAGTAGTAAATTTGAAATTTTTGATACACAAGGGTTAAATGTTTATTATTATAATATAATTGTGTGGGTTTTTTTTATTTAGATTTGCAATTAATTATTTATTGTAATTTTTGAAAATAATAATGTGTAAAAAAAATAAACATTTTTAAGTAGGAATAAAAATAAAAAAAACACCTCAGTAAACCACTTTCAACTTTCCAGCCCTCATGAATTATCCCTGTGCTGCGGTTTGAGTGTGTACATGTTTGGTTTGTTTAGGTGAGCGGGTGAATGGTGTTGACCCTGGCGGGGGCTTGCAGACTCCCCTGTTTGACTGTTCTTCAGATTGGGACAGAGAGATCAAGCGCACTGGTGCCTCTGAATGGAGAGTGTGTACCATCAATCAAGGCTATTTCATCTCACCCAGGTCAGTTTACATGTCAATTGTGATCTGTTTTGTAAACCGCTTGTATTATAAGCATCTTAGGCTGAAAATCACCGCTGAGTGACTTATATAATGAGTAAATGTGACAGAAATGCAGACATGGGTAAGGACAGTATAAATGGCTATTGTTAACGTGAACGTGGATTAGTCATCCTAATAAATCCCCTGATGAAATGAGGATAACTGATTAAATTAGACAGGTTTATATTAATCTGCTCAGACAGAGAGGAATGTTGTGCTCTCTGGAATAATCCTCTGGAATGAAATCACTGATCTCTCTGATCCACACGCAGTTCAGTATCAGGTCATTGTGTTTATAATACTAACACAAAGAAGCGTCACACATTTGATTGTGCTTTTTCTGCCCAGACTCATTGGAAAAATAATGTTCTACAAACATTTTTTTTTACAAAATGCACCTATACATACAGATTTCTGCAGTTCACACAGAAAAACGCTAACATATTTTATTTCTTTATAGACAAACTATGATTAGTGCAGAATAATGGAGACTTTCTGACTGTTCCTTGCTCAATGCTCTTATTGGGACAACATGCGTACAGTATTACCATAGTGCATGATTTTTAAATGTGTATTTTTAGGTCTACATGACATTTTGATCTTCATCATATGCATCTTCAACATAAACTTTGTTTGATTGTGATACAGAGCCAATACGGTTTGACCAAAGTAAAAACATAGTAAAACTGCATGGTTACTTCAGTCCTAGTAGTAACTTCAGTCCTTAGAGTAAGTATATGTTATTTTTCAACACTTTACACTATTAAACCTTTAATGCCACTAGGATATCACATACATAAATAAAACATGGGCAGACATCGAGAGAGAGAGAGAGAGAGAGAGAGAGAATGAGAATGCAACGAAACCAAACATGCAACAAGTAACTTAATGTGACTTTTTTTTTTTTTTGCAAAAATGTAACTACAGGCACATATTTTCTCATGGGCCTGGATTGGGAATTGAACTTCTGTTTTCTGTTGTTTGCAGTCTCGCAGAGTTCTTTGTTGTTCCAGTCTCTCTAGCAGATCAGGATCTGAAGCAGTACGCCTGCTGCTTTTATTCGCAGCGCATCCCGGTAAGCACCGTTTACTGGACTGCAATATTGGTTTATGGAGTGAGAGGGGAAGAAATCTACAAATCACTTTTACTCTCCCAGTCTTTTTTACACTCACTCCCTCAGAGAAGAAGTCATCAGTTAGTGTCTTGATTAAGAACTTTGCAAAATAACATATTAAATAATCTCTCAAAATCTTCCTGGTAGATGGATTTACTTTGAATAGTTTTATATCTATTATTTGTAAACATAACATGCATGCTGATCTCATTGAAAAAATAAATTGTGTGTGGGGTTTGGTTGCAGTTGTGGTGCTGGAATCACTCCAGTGGAAGTGCTCTGGTCCGCATGTCTAACATCAATGATCCGCAACAGCAGAGAAAAGTGGAGCAGAGGTAAGAAAGAGAGAATCAGAGGCTGATTAAGGCAAACAAATTTGGTTGAACCTCTGTTTAAAAGAAAACTTCTCTTTTTTAAATTAGGCTCATTTAAGTTTATGAGTTTTACCTTTTAGAATCCATTCGGCTGATCTCCTGGTCTGGCAAGAGCAGGAATAGTCAAGGGATTTTGAGCAATGATATGACGCAGCACCTGAACATAGTCCTCAGCTTGGTAACTTCTAGATGACTGGCCCACACATGTGCAAGCAAGTGGTCACGTTTTTTATATTGACAGAAGTGAGCCAATTTTCAGGCATTGCGTGAAATCATTGTTCCTGCTGCAGTCATGGTACAGCACCAAAGTTCCTCGATTATTTTTCTGAAATGAGAGTATAGTTCGTAGCCATATTGCCCTATGAAACTTTCCATTTTTCTTCTGTCTTCGTACATGATGTAACTACAGAAGAGTCAAGCTTTAAATAGGAAAATTATCAAAACTCTTTGGTCATTTTTGAGTGAGATGCTAATGGTCTAATCCAATTCAATGATTCATGCTAAGTTAAGCTAAAAGCTCCCCCACCCCAGACCCAGAGATCGGCTGAATAGATTAAAAAATGGTAAAACAACTCTTTACCTCAAAAAAAAAAAAAAAAAACGTTCCTTAAAACGCTAAAAGAAGCATTAATAATTATTTTATAGAAAAATATAACGGATTAAACACCTTGGAGAGTTATTTTTGCCAAATATCATTTCTTGGCTTTTAAATATTTGCCATGTTGTGATTATGCTTGCTTGCTCATCTCAGATCTTTTGGCTATTGAGCCTAGTAGGGGATGCCAGATCTGCTCAGACCCAGAGATGCAGGATGTCAGCGTCTGTATTTTATTATTTAGTAAGCAGAGGTTAAAACTTTTCTATTTCTGCAGGATTTCCAGTGCCATCACTAAGAGCCACCCACTGCGCAGTGATGTCTTCAAGTCGGATTTAGACAAAAACCTCCCAAACATCCAGGATATTCAAGCTGCTCTTCTGAAACTGAGGCAGATCTGTGTTATAGGTAATCAATACACTTTTGGAGAAGGGAAGACTGCGGCACACACTCAACTAAATAAGACTTTAACTGAAGGAAATCCTTTCAGGCTTAACACTGGGCTACAGTAAGGGCCAGGAATGTTTTTGGTTATTTCAGGAATCCCACATACTGCTTACTGGTGCCACTGAAAACATGTTAGCTGTAAATACAGTTTTGAAGCATAGTTTAGGGCTATAGAATGATCCAAACGAGCTAACCTGTCTGGTGGTGTGATGATGTTTATTGGCTGCTGCCCCACTCTGGCTCTAATCTGCCTTTTTGCTTGCTTTTGTATTAATATGCAGAGCCATTTGAGGAGTCTGAGGAGAAATGGCTGTCATCCTTAGAGAGTTCAAGATGGATGGAGTATGTCAGGTATGATTGAGGAGTATTCAGTAGTCACCAGACAGCATACTCCGCTTCAGCCAGTAATGGTTTCTGTTTTTGCATTCTCCGGTGTTTATTTTGGTCTCAACTGTTTTAAGATTGTTGTGGTATGTTTTTTCTTTTAACAGGACATTTTTGCGGTACGCAGTAGAGGTAGTCTATATGCTGGAGAGCAGACACGTGTCTGTCATACTCCTTGGTAAGAAGCCATTTTTACAAACACATTTATAATGGATATGAAAAATATGAATATATGAAAGGAATATTTCACTCAAAAGTAAACCCTAATGTCATCCCAAACCCATATCAGGTTGGTTTTAAAACACATATTAAGATTTTTTTAATGAGACCAGTTCATGTCACTTTTTCTCCCTACGTGGAAAATCCAGGTTGACAAAAATTGACTTCCATAGTATTTGTTTTTTCCCACTATGGAAGTCAATGGTTACAGTTTTTAAACATTTTCAAAATAACTTGGTCAGAAGAAGAAAGAAATTCAAACAGATTTGAGACAAGTGAAGGGTGAATAAATGATGAAAGAATTTTTAGTTTTGGCCAAACTATGCCTTTAATTTAAAAAAACAGTTCACCGAAAAATACCCTAATATTGACTCATGCTCTGTCTGTATATGAATTTCTTCTTTCAGATTAACTAACTTGGAGTGGTTTTATATTGTATCCTGGCTTGTCCATGTTATGGAATGGTGTTGGGTAGTGGCCCTTTTTTTTAAGCTTTCAAAAGCACACAAGAAGTATCCACATTTTGAAATGTTTGAACTGCAGGAGCAGGGAATGATTTTAGTTCTAGGAAGGCCTTTTTGGGGGAACAAAATTATTTCATACTTTAGTGGACATTCACATAACTTGTACGTCTAAATCTCCATAATCAGAGCTTTGATTACTGCGTCCTCTATCCACCAGTCGTTGATTTTGTTGAATGGAGTTTAATGTTGCTGTCGGCTGGCTTATGTCACTTCAGAGTTGATGGTGATGGTCATGCAAAATGCATGTGAATGCAAAATGCTCCAAAAGACAAAGTAGTTTTTGGGGAGTTGGGACTGGTGGATAGAACAACTGAGTTCCTGAAATTATAAAAGCCCCTATTGGTTACCATGCAACACACACATACACCTCTGACCCCTGTTTACTCTTTTATGTGTTTATATGTGGGTAAAAAAAAAAACTACATTAAACCAAATAAAATTTGATATACAATTATATAAAACAATCTCTTTAGAAAACGTTAATAAAGACACTTGATTAATTTGGCACTTTTTTCTACCTTTTAGTCACTACATTTCTACATTTTAGTTACTTGTACTTCAAATTTAGGCACAGAAACCTCTCAGCGTTATAAAAAACATCTTAGTTTAACCATGGATCGACATGAGGAAATGATGATGGACATTTCATAACAGGGTGAACTTTCTTAAAGACAAATCTAATGTGTCAAATGTATAAGTTGTAAATCTTATTTTGTTTATGTGTGTATGTGTGCAGAGAAGGAGGACCGGGACCTGAGCTGTGTGATTTCCAGTCTGGTGCAGTTGATGTGTGATCCTCACTGCAGGAGTCTGCATGGCTTCCAGGCACTGATTCAGAAGGAGTGGGTGATGACTGGGCATCGCTTCCTGGACCGCTGCAACCATCTGAAGAAGAGTGACAAAGAGGAGGTAGTGCATCTTATATATATATTTATTCCGAATATATATTATCAAATATATTCCAGCATCATGTTTGTTCATTTATAAAGGGGCTTTCAGATATGTGAAGTCAAGGTGTTTTATTTCTCTCTGCAGTCACCCGTGTTTCTGCTGTTCCTGGACTGTGTGTGGCAGCTGTGGAATCAGTATCCAGCAGCGTTCGAGTTCACTGAGGTCTACCTGACAGTGTTGGGGGACAGTATGTGGGTCCCTGTTTTCAGCACCTTCCTCTTCAACTGCCCGCGACAAAGAGCAGAGCACAGCAGGGTCAGATGCTTTATTTTTTTTTGACAAGTTTTGATAGAATTAGTTTTGTTTTGAACAGCTTTATTCCATCATATAACATCTTTGTTTGCTGTTTAATTAATCGTCTGATAAAATGCACTTACTGTGCACATGCGTGTGTTTAGATTGTTGTTGTATTTAAAAATATATCAACATGTAATTACACCTGTAACTACTTTTAACAGTTAACTAATTTTAAACTTAACCATTTCATTAACCTGTCCCTGACCTTAAATAGCAGCAAAGGTGTTTTGTAATAATAATAATAATAATAATACATTTTTATTTGTATAGCACTTTTCCTACATACATGCCACTCAAAGCGCTTTAGAAGCAAACAAATATTAAGAAACAACATCAATATCAGGTAAAATATAAAAAAACAGATGTTTAAACAAATAGAGCAAAATAAACAAATGTATACTTAGTAAAATGTATACTCAATAAACAAATATATACTCAGATATACATGTACACACTTACATATACAAACAGCATTAACATAATTTTACCAAACAATTACATCTGTTTACATAAGTAAAATGTAGTTATAAAGTGGGATTAAAAATACAGTAAGAACTGTAAAATAGTGCGAATAAATACTTACTGTTTTAGAATTTTAAAAGATTTAAATTAAAATAGGCTAAAATAAAATATGATTGCAAAGCCATCAGCCATCATATTTGTCTTTTGAGTAACAACAGAAGTGATTTTTATTATAGATTTATTTCAAATATAATTTTATTCATTTATTTGATTCAAAATTGTTTATTATTTGCAATAATCATTAACAAGATTCTCCTTATAAAAAATCCCTCATAATCTTCTCAGCTTTTATGTATTTCTTTCTCATGTTGAACACAAAACAAGATATTCTGATAAATGTTGTAAACCAGCAGCCATTGACACCCATAGTAGGAACAATATATTTATATATATATATATATATATATATATATATATTATGGAATATAGAATGCTGCTTTCCAACATTCTTTACTATATCTTCCTTTGTTTTCAACAGAAAAAACAAAGTCAAACAGGTTTGGAAAAAGTGTATGGTGAGCAAATGATGACAGGATTTTCATTTTTGGGTGAACTACCCCTTTAAAGAGTTCAGTGGTAGACATAACCTGCAGTAATATACACGAGTTTCCATTTGTATTGTCTATTTTACATATTCTTTTAAGCATATATAACATCTGTTTTATTATAGGTTGTCTTAATATATCCATTTGAACTGGTTTGAGTTGGCTTTTCTGTTTGTAATCCTCTTGTTCTCTGTAGGATTTTGCGAGCAGTAAGAGTATCCACCTGGGCCAGGACCAGGCTCTGCGTTTTCCTCCAGTGTGGGACTGGTCTCAACAGTTCAGCCTTAAAGACCAGACCCTTTTTAATAATCCCCTGTACGTGGGCAAGATTGCCACCTGTTTGCAGAACGGCACAGTGAAGACTTTCACACACAGGCGCAGCAAGGTGAGCTCCCTATAGCCACACACTGCAGCATTCAGTTGTCAGTTCACATTTTTGTGCTTAATCCTTTTTGTATCAAAGAGTTCAGTAATTTACAGGAGTGACATCCACATTTAATGACTGAAAATCACATTTAGAAGAGTTCTTTGAATTGTGTATGTAACTCAGTTGACCAACTAGTTTTTAATGATGTATCTGACCATTGATCAGGGATGTGTCTGTCTTTTGTATGTGCGGTGAATGAAAATTAAAAAAAACAAAACATTTTTAACTATTTACTGGGTCGTTTTTAAACCAAGCCTAAGGGGAAAAAAAGTGGACTCTTAAAAGTGGACATGGCAACACAGCGTGTTCTGCTGAAAGACCTTACAACCACAAAACACTACAGTTCTGTAACTGCACTGGTGGTTTGCTTTAACATGATGAGTGTTTTGGTTGCTAATATCAATGTTTTGCATAATAAACACATCGGATTGCAGATTATTGCTGTGGTTACCACAGTGTCAGTCATTGCTATTTTAAGAAGTCATGTATTGTATGTGCGCACACATACACACACTTTTGTTTTTGTGAATTTTGGGGACATTCCATTGGCATAATTGTTTTTATACTGTACAAACTTATCACCTAACCATCACCAAAAACATTCTGCAGTTTTACTTTCTCAATAAAACTCTGTAAATTCTGTATTATTTATTAGTCTTTTGAAAAACAGGAACATGTGGCAATTTCCTCATGAGTCATGTTCTTTTTGTAATACCCGTGTCAGACCAATGTTATTATTTATTTTTGTGTCCCCATATGTCATAAACACACACACACTCACACATTAGGATATTCACGAGTTGTCATTAAGTTTTAGCATATTTGATGTCATAAAATGTATTAAATGCTACAAGAAAGCTTTGAGGTCATAAGAGGTCTTGGATTTGATGATCGAAAAACATATTTACGAAATGCCATAATGTAAAAGTCTGCTCTTCTTATAACTTACGCCAGGGTTTACCTTATGATGTTATTTCGCCAGCAAACTCTGGGTAACAGTTATATTTCTGCTGTTCCATAATTGTTATCTACTGACAACTTTTTTTGACCAATGCATAAATCAGTATTGTAAGTATAATCGTCAAATTTTAAATGCAATAATATGCATTTAAAGTCATTTGCATTTAGAATTTTTGCAGGTCTTTAAGGGATAGTTCACCCTTGAGGAAAATGACAATTCTCCTCCACTCAAACTTTGTTTGAAATGAAGATATACTGAGAAATCCTGGAATAATTGATTCCATAGTATTTTCTGTTTCTATGCAAGTCAATTGCTGCTTTTTTGACAAAATTCTTCAGAAAATCTTGTTTTGAGTTCAACAGACGGAAGAAATTTATAAAAGTTTAGAACCACTTGAGTGTGAGTTAATATAGACAATTTTTTTTGCGTGAACTGCCCCTTTAAGAATCATTAAATCGATTTTTATATATACTGTACCTATAATAATTATACCCCTTTGAAATAATAACTTTATTTGTCATACAGCCTGAAATCATTTTCTATAGGCGCTGTATATTCCGTAGTCAATATGCAGATGATTTGGTTATATTATAAACAATAATAACAATCCACAATAGGATGCAAATTGAAACAGAATATAAACCTAATTTTTGTTTCTCTCTCAGAAAAACTACAGTTCCACTGTGCGCGGTCTGCCTTCACTCATGCGCAATGGATCTCTTGGGCCGAACGACACCCTGACCCGCCGAAACTCTCTGGTGCTGCGCCTGCGTTCTGACTTGTCTCAGGTGCGGGAGCAGCAGGAGACCCCATCAGAGCGCTTCGTTCGGGACTTCTTCTCTCGGGCCGTCGACCTGCAGGGCCTACTGCTCCCCCAGCTCCTCCCATCTCACCTCTCCGTCTGGAAGCTGTACTTCTTGCGTTGGGTCCCCGAGGCTCAGATCCCACACGGCGGGCCTGTCACTGCCTTCCGCAAGCTCTCAGTGCTCACAGACGAGATCGAAATGCTCCAGAATCAGCTGAGGCAGTACAAAGGAGCAGGTGGGACCGCTAACACATCCCACGCGGAGCACAGCAAAATGTACTTTAAGGCCACTTCCACTCCCCAGCAGTGCCCTGCTCCTCCAGAATACCTCAGCTCCTCGTTCCCCTTCTCTCCTGTGGGGAATCTGTGTCGGCCCGGCATTTTGGGGACCCCTCTGAGCAAGTTCCTTAACGGGGCCAAAATCTGGCTCTCTACAGAGACGCTGGCCAATGAGACCATCTGAGAGCAGATCAACATGAAGATCTTCTCGCTTGTTGTGAATGCGCAGGCTTGTGGTACGGACACGTTTTTATTCGGTCTGTTGAGAGCCGTCAGCTGGTAAGGTTTTTTTTTATTTTTATTATTGCACATGATTAAATATAAAGCTCCAATCGCACATCTTTCTGACTTGGGATTGTTTGGATGTGTTGTACTTGTGTTGAATTGTTTTTCTTGTAGAGTTTGTGGCATTAGATGAAAAGGAAGTTAAACTGGTAATGCTTTATATATTTATGGTTCAGTTTGTTTACGTAAGACAAAGCATTTGCTATCATGAACAAACAATGAATGGTTTATATAACACAGATTACTATGTACATTTCACATTTTGAAAGTGTGAAATGTTTTTACAACTTAAAATAACTTTGAATGCATTTAAAACTATCTGTGATGACAATGTTGAATTTACTTCAACATTTACTTCAGCGTCACATGATTTTTTAGAAATCGCTCTAACATGCTAATTTGGTTTATTTTGTATGATGAACAATGTTGTAAATGGTTAACCTGCATAATAGTAGTTGAAAATGCGTCATTTCTTTCTCCAGTTTTTTGTTAAATATAAAGAACCACATATATTTGAAATCCAAATCTACATTATGACTTCATTTTAAATCGGCATAGATGCTTTAAATTGGGATTCTAAATTTCTGATTTTGTAAGTTTCTTGTTGATTTAAACGTGTAGTTTTTTTATTTATTTAATTTTCTTGCATGTTTATGCATTTAATATTGTTAATACAACTTAAAACTAGTATTCTAGAATGACCATGAAATGCTGGTTCTTGATAGCTAATGCATTATTTAATTAACAAACTGATCCTCATTATAAGGTGTTATCAAAGAACTGTAAATTAAATCTGTAAAATGTACATATTTTTGATGTTTTCATAGTTTTAAGATTTCTTGAAGCCTTCTGGCAAGGTCTAACTGTAGCTAGCTTTATTAAAATCAGTAACCAAAATTGTGAAACTTGATATAGGAGCGGACAGGGTTTATCAGTGTAAACCCCACAGCAGGCAATAACTGTGCACATACGGGCGTCTCTCAGGCGGGCTGGAACCGCTCTCTTTCTCTCTCTCTCTCTGAAGCACAGCATTGGTTGTTTGGAAATGACTGACAGCTGCTCGAGCCAATCAGCTGGTTGATTTGACGAGAAGCTATGCAGTCGGCATCTCAAACAGCATCTGAGTGTCAGATAAGACATATTCAGTTGAGGAAATCGTGCTGATGCACCTGTGAACTTTTGCTTTCATTATTTCAAGTCATTTTATTAGTGCAACAGTGATGGTGTTCTTGGTTTGATATGTAGCCCATACATATTATAGATTCTGTTTTAGTTGTGGTTGGGGATCGCATTTTTATTTTTATTTGTAAAAAAAAAAAATGATAGTTTGTTTTTTTTCTCCTAGAACTGGTACTCACCCATTTCCCCGATTCCCTTTAACTAGTCTAAAGTAATGCACAGTACGTGTGTAGTTTACCGCAATTGCTGTCATGAGTATGAAAACTGTGTTTGTTTGTTACAGCACGGTTTGATTTGTCAAACAGCATTGATAATTATTCAGTTATGCAAAGAAACTAAAACAGGGATATTGTACAAATCCTCTGTGCCTTGTTTTGGCCCCTGAATTGCAGTGAACCTGTTGTTTTTCTGGATCTTGAAAAAAAAGAAGAAGCTTCAAAGCTCATCATGGGAGTTTTCCATTGGTGTGTAAGTGAACAATGCTGACTAATTCCAAAGCTTTGTGTGGAAATGAATCAGATATCATTGGTTGGACTGTTGTGTTTGTGCGGAGACTCAAAGGTTATTTCGGTTTGTTTGTGATCAAGCAATATGCAAAATTTGACTTTCATGCAAATAAAAACAATTGCCCTATTTGGCTGGAAACCTCTGTGTTTTATTCTTCAGGGCGTTAACTTTGCATTAGTAGTTTTACAAACTCATTTTCAAATTCAAATAAAATAAAATCCTTCAAATCTCATCAGTTTACTTTTTCCATTACTTTAGGTGTAACTAAACCTGTGCGTAAAAGAAAAAAAACATTGTAGATCGGTACACTCAATAGTAATGCCCTCTTCTGACCACTTCGTGCTATGACTAACTGAGTGTATATTTGGGTGATGAGTGTATTGCGTCACTGTAGTAAAGGTGTAATACAGCTTTTTCATACATTAGAATGTGTCCTTTTTTTTTTCCTTCTTCTTGCGAGAAAAACACATGGAGTACCATTGTATCACTATGTTTACAGAAGATGTCATTCAGTGACAATAGTTTATATACCAAAAAAGCAAACGGGCATATTTAGAACATTTAGAGAAACATCATTTGATGAGGTGTTAGAAGACTCTGCTTAAAGGGATACCAAATATGAACATTTCAGGAACATTTACTCGCACTCAATGGTTTTAAATGTTTATGCTTTTTTTCTGTTGAACACGAATGAAGATATACTGAAGAATGTTGGGGG
>CAIGQV010000818.1:15128140-15149503 GCA_903798115.1 Danio jaintianensis | reverse complement strand
GAGGAAACCCACGCGAACACGGGGAGAACATGCAAACTCCACACAGAAATGCCAACTGACCCAGCCGAGGCTCGAACCAGCAACCTTCTTGCTGTGAGGCGAACGTGCTACCCACTGCGCCACCGCGTCGCCCACAGTTGATGTTTATTTGATAATTGTATAATTTTTTTTTGTATTTATTTATTTTTGTTATTTTTTTTGTTATCTTTGTCTAGCACCAATGTGTCACAACATGTATGCCAATAATACACAACAATACCTGCCAATAAATTTGATTCTGATTCTGACCAGACAAACAGTTATGCTGATAATCACATGATAAAGTATATCATGAAATGTCTCTAAATTTTTTTCAGGTAATTTTGCATAAGTCTTTTTGAAGGGAAAATCTAGTTGTCAGTTGTTGGTGAGGGTGTGGGCAGGCCTTTTTTTAGGGTGTTACTAATGTGGGCGTAAGCGGTTTTGGCCCAAAGCTGCTGTCAGCTTTAACACTTGCTCTGATATATGTGATCCAGTTGCCTTTTTTGAGAGTGTATGTGTGTGTTTATGTGATAACCTCTGGCAATGTGCCTGGAAAGAGCAGGACGGGTCAGAGAGACATGTTTTCGCTCAACTCAATTTAAAATCTACTCCTTATACATATATACATGGGATTATGTGCAGTCACACTGGAATATTCACTGAAAAGGTGTATAAATTATATGAGTTTTTATACTGCACATACACTAGCATTCAAATGTTTTTGGTTCGAACATTAAAAAAAAAAGTATATTTATCTTTTTAAAGAAGTCTCTTTATATCCAAGGCTGTGTTTATTTGATAAAAGTAAATACAAAAACAGTAATTATGTGAAATACTGTTATAGTTTATAAGAAATTTTCTTTTTAAATATACATATAAAACTGTAATTTGTCCTGTGATGTAAAGTTGAATTACCAGCAGCCATTACTCCAGTCTTCAGTTAGATGAAATCAGATCAGAAATCAATCATGCTGATTTGGTTCTGCTCAATAAATATTTCATATTATTATCATTGTTGAAAACAGTGAAAACATGACAAAAAAATCTGTATTTTTGGATGAACAAATTTCGAAAGAACAGCATTTATTTTATAAAGCATTTTTTTTTGTTGCAGTTAAAATGTTTATTGTCAAATTAATTTCTTTAAATATTTGAGTTGTCTGTATTTAAATACACAGAGTAAAAAAAACTGAAGTAAAAATATTCTAAATACATTTATATTATATTATTGCAGCTTAAATGGATATTTTACCCAAAAATGAAAATGACCTCACCATTTATTCTCCCTCATGTGCTTTTAAAGAGTACAAATGAAATCAAAACTAACCACATGATTTTGTTAACTCACATTGCTAGTTTTGTGGTGAACAATTCATCATGTCATTAAAGGGCACCAATTTTAACCATTTTTCAAGATTTAATATAAATCTTTTGTGTCTCCAGAATGTGTCTGTAAAGTTTCAGCTCAAAATGCCCATCAGATTATTTATTATACCTTTTTAAATGTGGGAAATGTGAGCTGTTTTAACATTGTAGCTGTTTTTGTTGCCTGTGCCTTTAATGCTAATGAGCTGGTTCTCCCCACCCACTGTTCCCACGTGCGTGTCACAACCATAGCCTTCACGTAGACAAACAGCTCAGTGACAGTGACAGACAAGAATGAAGCAGATCTCCCTTACTACAGTAAGAACTTTCACAACAATTATTTGATATATTTGTTGTGGAGTTAATTTAAGCCTTTCTGAAGCGATGAGTCATGCAATGTCATTATAAAGTTTGCTCGTGTGCACGCACACACACACACACACACACACACACACACACACACACACACACACACACACACACACATACACATCAGTTTTTGCAACGCAAATGTGACAGGGTACACGTAAATATCCACTTCTGTATGGACATCGTTATGTTAATGTACAAAATATACCTGATTTAAGTCCACAAACCGGGATTGAAGCGTCTTCTTTCATATTTGTATTGACGCTATGCGGCTGTGGTGATGAATTACGTAGCAATTTTACTATCTTTATTGCAAACATGCGCTGTTTTAAAAAGGTTTTAAACTTGTAAAACTCATTCTTGATCACATTTGATGATGATTGATGATCCTAGCGAGCTGAACAAAATGGGAGGGATTTGGATCCTATTTTAACGTCAGGAAAAAAAATAAAGAGACTTATTGTGTTTCTATCACTCCAATATGACAGTGGACACACTATACCTACACACAGTTCTATCCAAACAGCTTACAAAAATTATTTTCATCATAGGTGCCCTTTAAGAAAAGATTGTTTGCCCTTGTAATCTTTAATTGAAATCTGAAAATGCACTTCCTGTTTTTTTTTCAGTTAAATTGTCAGATTACATCTGTCTGAGGTATTGGGCGTGGTTAACACACTTAACCACGCCCCTCCAACTGTCAGTTTTGACAACAAACAGAGATGGTGAGGAGGAGGTGTCTGTTAGGTTGTAATAACTCTTCTAAAACCCATTTCCCGATCTTTCTGAATGAAATGCCTACTTTACTGCATCCATTCAACTCGCAGTAGAAAAAAACAAGCCACGCCCAGTGTTTTCTCATTTAATATTCCATTTCTCTAGGAACTGCGTCACAATAAGAAAAAAAACAAAAATGGTCGCAGCTTCCGGTTCATGTGGACTTTAAACCTTACGAGTTTCTTTCTTCTGTTGAACACAAAATAATTAAGTATTTAAAGAAATGCTGGTTAATGGTACCCAATGACTTCCATAGTAGGGAAAAACTATGGAAGTCAATGGGTCCCATCAACCAGCATTTTTCAAAATAACTTATTTTGTGTTCATCAGAAAAAAGAAGCTCAAATGATGCTTAATTATTAATGGCCACTGTTGAAAATGTGTCCTTTATTGAGCTTTAAAACATGCTTTCTAGGACTCACAGAATAATATAAAAATCCTTCCCAATGCTGTAGTGCCCTTAGCCTAGTGCACAAATTTGGAGCACACTGATGATATCCCTAGAGAAACATACATTAAGGATACGTAATGGGGTGTGCCGCTGGCTCTGACTTCAGTATGATGTAAATACCATGTAGAAGAACAAGATTTCATCTGAAGCTTCACCCACACAGTTACACTGCTGCTAATCATCTTAGACTGGCCAGGATATGTTGTATCAATAGCAGAATATTTGTGTTTGTTAGAATTTATTTTTTCTTTCACATATCAGAAGCTGTGTTTTAAAGCAGATTTTGAGTTGTTTGGGCTCTGTTTATTAGGGCTGTGCAATATATTGAAAAATGATTGTTATCATGATTTTTTTTACAATATCCATATCGCAAAGAGGTGCAATATTCATTCATTTTCTTTTTGGCTTAGTTCCTTTATTAATCAGGGGTCACCACAGCGGAATGAACCGCCAACTTATCCAGCATTTGTTTTACGCAGCGGATACCCTTCCAGCTGCAACCCATCACTGGAAACACCCATAGATTCTCACTCTCACATTCACACACATACGCTAAGGCCAATTTAGCTTACCCAATTCACCTATAGCGCATGTCTTTGGACTTGTGGGGGAAACCGGAGCACCCGGAGGAAACCCACGCGATCACGGGGAGAACATGCAAACTCCACACATAAATGCCAACTGACCCAGCCGAGTTTCGAACCAGCGACCTTCTTTCTGTGAGGCGACAGCGTTACCCACTGCGGTACCCAGGCTGTTTATCTAAATTTGATCAATCAAATAGGGCCTTACTATATTTATACCTGTCTATATGTTTGCACCTTGACCATTTTTATTAGCCTGAATTAGATTTAATTAGATCAGAAAACTATATATTACTTGCTTAATTTACTTGCTTAATTAAAACAAAATTTACTGCTTGCTTAAACTATACTTATTGAAAATGAACAACACAATTCTTGTGTAGCATCAACATGAATGAATTGTGTGGAACCCTGCAGTTTTTACAGTGTATTATGATATTATCATGATTTTTAAATTTATAAACAAAAATAGCATTTCTCTAGGGACATGCTATGTCACAAGAAGTATTATTATCGCAATACTCAACAACAAGATCACATATTGCACATTTTTGCAATATCGTACAGCACTACTCTGGATAAATATGAAAGTGAACTGAGATACATGACATTCAGAAATAAGCCATGTTTTCCAAGAATCTCTTTCTGTGAAGTGCCTTTCACCATTTGTGGTAATAAATGCTTCATGTTTACATTTCATATACTTGAGCATGAATAAATTCACACTAAAGATAGGTTTGGGGTTTTTGGCTTCAGAAATGGCATCTCCTATCAGCTTTTCAACTGCACAGTGCAGTGAAATGAAACAGCGGTGCCTTATTGGACACAAGCCCTGAAATGCATTATGTGTCTTTTGGTCAAACCGGGGAAGGATTAATATAGATATTTATAAAAAGCTCAGAGGCTCTGACTATATGAGTGAATGGACGCTATCAGCCCAGCATAAAGAGAGAGGGCTTTTGTGTTTGTGTATTTTACCTTTCTTTATCATCTTTCCTCCTCATACATAAACGAACATTTGCATTCTTTTTGGGAGGCTCAGTCCACCTTGAGATCGCATTACTCACTGAAGGCTCTTTTATCCGTTTGCTGCTTTCATCCTCTTTTTTTAATATATAAAAACAGAATATTGTGCACCCATGTGCGATGTGAGAAAGGTCTTCGTCATTTTTTTTCTCACTCGCTGGCTGAAGTTCATCTGACTCAAGATTATGAAATAATGTAGCTCTTCATCTTTTTCATTCATTAAGGAGTCTATGCGTTCTTTGAAAAGCTAATTATTTTTTGCCTCGGGGTATGAGCATCTTGCCTCCAATATCTGATGTAATATCTGCCATACTGTCTAGCACTGACAACTATACGTTTTCTAGGCTGTTTGAAGTTTTTTTTTTCTTAATAGTGACTCACTAGTGAATCACTTGCTGTGTATACTGGCTGTTTTCTCATACCTGCTTAGCTTTCCCTGCGTTTATATATTTGGCAGCAAGGTCGTTCCTTGTGAATTAAGATTCTGTCAAGTCAGTTTCATTTGAATTGTGCTGGCTGGGGTTTTCAGTATTTTTAGGCCAAAGGCCTCTTAGTGGAGAGACAAACTTTGAGTTGTTGTGCAACAAACTTTTTTGAATGTTTTGTCTTTAGCTAATCATCAAGTTAAAACGAATTGATTTTAATAATTTTTTCTGAACACTTTATATATATACATGAACATATGAAGAGATTCATTCTACCTAGTAAACACTGCTTCAGAACTGCCTAAAACAAGACTGAAGTCCAGATGTCTGTAACATCTGTCACTTTCTGAAATATTATTCAAACATTCAATCTGCATGATCATCCAGCCAGAATTTGACTGAAAAATCATTATTAACTCTTGTTATTTACTATTACATTAGAAGCCTTGGAATCTTAAACTTCGGATTATGGTCCGGCATGACACTTCTGACACATGATTGAAGTTTATATATATATATATATATATATATATATATATATATTGAAATATAAATTTTTAACAGTGGTTATCATAAAAAAACATGAATATGAGATATGAATATAAATATCTAAAAAAAATAAATACAAAAACATGAATATAAGACTGATGTATTAAAATTGCATAGTAAAACACAATTCAGAATGACACACAATGGACCCTTTTCACAAGAAAATTGAACGGTCATCATAATCTTAAATCCTTGAAAGTTTTTAATATTTAGATTTTTGAAAAAACGTATTAACAGTTATATGCATTTATGTATGTATTATATCATCTTTGCATCAAATTACAAAAAATTTATTTCCGCATATGCTAGTTGTTTAATGCAGCGTCTATGGGGCTGAGAGTAAATTTGACATTTGTCTCTGTTCTGGCTGGCGTTATCAGTGTCACACTCTTTTTTTCCTTTTTCTGAAAGTCTTGATAACACCATTGCGGCATTTTTCTTTTATTATTTTAGCAAATAGGATAGTAAAAAAAATTATTTATTGTACTCTCCCATTCACTGTGCTCTAAGTTTACCCAACTATGACGACTTCCGCTACTGAGAAACCTGAAAATGTGAAAAAGGTCTATCTATACATTTTAATAGGTTGTGTTGTTTTTTCACCATACCTCATTATGCTCATTAGTGATTTAATCTTGCTACACATATAGTAAATCACTTTGTTTATTCAGTGACACTGACATTGAACAAAACATAATGTCTGGATCTGCTACGTTTACATGTCAGGATGTATCAAAAATAATTTTTAATAGTGTTTGTATTTTATGTACATTTATGTGAAAACAACGACAACATGTTCAAAAAGATTTTTCACATCTTCGAAAATAACCAAAAATGTTGTTTTACTTATTCCTGGCCAGTATTTGGTGCTGTCATCTTCATATTAAACAGTAGGGAAGTGACAATATTGTAATTCAGCGCTAATGTGTATGTAGAATTTGTTGTGTGTGTGTGATGCGTCTCCACTGTTGGTTGTAATGTGAAGTAAATACACACTTTGCTAATGAAGCGTTAGCAAACACATGAGCAATAACAACACTACCACGTACTATGCCATTGTTGTTTTTGTTTGCACTTGCCTTTAATGTACACCTCCCTAAACATGTACCAACGTCATCATCATTTTCAAAGACTCTCGTTTTCGGGTGTTTACAAGGACACGGCAACAGCGGCGCTTTCTTTGCCCCTAAAAACAAACTAAATTATGCAACTGTCCAGGGAAAAATAGGACATCTGGTCATTTGGTAGGTAGATGTTAACTTAATATTGTACTTTTATGCTCCCCAAACATATTGAGATTAAATAAATATTGGTGGACCTCCTCAAGACCCCCAGCATGATGAATTCAGGATGCCAAATATCTCCCAAAACAGCTTTATAGAAAACTTTACAGAAATGATCTACGATAGCAGTACTCCTCTTGCCAACATATATTAATTTAAATGTCCAAAGTAGCTGTTTGATATATTTAATAATATGTAAAACTTATTCAATAAGAATATTTCAGAAAAATCTGTTCACAGGACACGCACACATGCTTTCCGGTAGTATTGATTGACCCCCTCTTGCATGTAATTTGCTACAACCACATTTAGTCACCTGTATCTCTCCGGGGAAAAAGAGATGCGAGGAAAAATGTCTTTTGTGTTTCATGCAGCGGCCGTGTTGAAAAAGCTGCCCACTGAATTTAGTCTCCGAATGAGTCATGTAGCACCACCAGAAAAGCTCCATCTGCCTTCCTGCTGCCTTTTGTGTATCTGTCAATAAACGTCTACACTTGAAAAACACGAATACACAAATCATTCTTTTTGAGGCGGTAGGGGAGCGTGTATTTTTGCAGCGCTGTGTTTTTCTCTGCTGATGTGGAAAGGCTGCGCTGACCTGTTCTCTGTTGAGAGATGATGCTCTGTTGATATTTGTGATGGGTCATTTGGGCTTGTGCTTTAGCTCCTGGTGTTTACTGCAGTCTGAAGGTCACCAGGCTCGTCCCTGCTGGGACAACGGCACCTTAAATCTCCGCAGTGTCTGTTTTCAGCTATTCATATACAGAGAGCTGACTCATTGACAGAATAAATGCGTGTAGCTATCGAAGATTTATCTTTATGTAAGCCTAACTTCCCTCTTGCATTTAGAGTAGCACTACTGGATCATCCTTGGGGTACCTTTTCAGTTTGAGGACTGCCTGTAAAACACAACAGGAGAAAGTAATGCATCCAAACCAGGTCCAACTCTGTGAAAGGGCTATACATCTTTTTTTTTTTCCTTTAGCTGCCGCACAGCTAGCCTCGCGCCATTTCAGATCCATGTACATTAGCATTTAAATGAGCTAACTTGATTTTACCCAGTTCAGGCTCCATTGTCTCCATTTGAATGAGTCCACACTCAGCGGACTGAATGGAATGAGATCAGACGATCCATTTACTCATGCTCTCAGTCTTTAATAATGTGGAGGATTCACTAACTAATGGGACCACAGGTGAAGAGCGGACAAATCTCCCTGTCCTAATGTCTGTTTTCATTCAGTTTACATCTGGAAAGACTGCAATCATGTGCCATTGTCAATTCTATCATTTTGTATTAATGTTTCTGAAAGAAACTGAGATCACTGTTGGTATTGTAGATCACTGTTTGTTTGTATTTACCTGTGGCACACTGTGTATATAATATAAAGTACAGCTTTAAATTAGAATAATTTAGTTGGATATTAATTATAACTGTATAATATAAACTGTAACAGTAGTATAATTAAAAATGTGTTTAGCTAGAATGTTTATAGCACAAGATTTTAACTAATTGCAGAAGCTGAAAGATTGATCAAAGCCTATTGAAAACAAGTGAAAGTAAGTCAATGGTTAGTCAATTAATCATTCTACATTTTTTAATTGGTTGGTACTGTTTACATAAGCAAGGTGTACATTTTCAAATCTCTTAGTACTCAACTTTTAACTGATCATACTTGTTATGCTACTAGTTATTCTTTTAACACCTGACGTCATCGTAGTTCCACATAATTTCACAACATTATTGTTTCAGAACGCAAGATCATTGTGATATGTATTGAGAACATTTGATTTAATCACCAAAACACAGTATGATCTTTTATTTTCAACTTCAAGTTCTGTTAACAATCAGTTCATTCAGTAAACAATAATTGGTTTAAAATCGACCTCGGTGCTGATTAAATGTTACTGTATTGTAAAACTGTATACACACCCATTATAGCAAATGTTAGACTTATGTTGAGAAACAGATAAAATGTATTTAAAAAAAAGATGAGCATAAAAATGTGATCAAAGAGCACATAGAGACATTTACATTCAGAAGCAAAGTAGTATTTGTTCTAGTAATTGGTATTTCTTGACTGAAAGCTACTAACTTACAAATGATCAGACAACAAACATACAAGTTGCAAATCTTTGGACATAATAAATGATTATGATATCATTGATTGAACATTAGGACCAGTTGATTAAGTTGTATTAAATGACAGACAAACTGAATGATAAGAGATGCAAATCAAAAGTTTGATAGTAATTATGAAAGCTTTATGAAAGGCAGTGAATGAAACGTTATTATATTATTTTGTGTAGTGAAAGGGAAATTTAGTGATTATGTGTATTGTACGAACAAAATTGAAAATATGCTGAAATGTTTAAGAAAAAAAAGCACTTTAGATGTTCTGTTAAGTATTGATAAAATATTATATAAGTACTTAGAGTTTTGAAAATGTATCGATTGCTTGTCAAAATTGTGCTAAATCAATTTTAGGAAAATAAAGTACTCTAATAAACACTGTTAATTAAACAAATCAGAAAGCATATTTCCCAATTATAAAAAGAATAAATTACCAACTAAATGCACATCAATTGCTTTTCATTCTTCATGCATTGGCACTAAAACTGCTCTCCTCATCGTCAAGTTGTGAAAATAAATATTGGAGTATTTTGTGATTTTTTTTGGACTTGTTATCAGAAACATTCCAGGAAAGCCACGGACACATTATTGATCACTGGGAGAGCAGTGGGTGGCAGGTTTTGATCATTCGTGTTCAGTTATTTAGCTTTGTGTTGATTGCTGGATCGTAAATACAAACAACCAAATCCCCCAGTTAGGAATAAGGGTAAACCAAAATCGACAGCTACTGTCAGGCAGATGCTTTGTCAGAAGTTTGTGTATGCATGTGGGCTTGAAAGCCAAGGTCTCTGCTGGTCTGCAGGTGTTGTGTTTTCTATCTGTTGTTTTACCCTCACTATGCTTCAGTTATATCATTATTAGCACTTAAGTTTTCAGTGTATTTAATAGGCCCGATCATTAGCTAGCCTGTTTCTCTGAGAGATCGCATTCTATTAGCATTTAGATGAGCCAGTGATTTCTGCCTCAACATGAACATACTATTCAGCCTATGTGGCTGCTGCCAGCACTTATAGACTTTTAAGAGCTGGCATAGTGGCTATACAACTGTGATGTGGAATTTAGACTTCATATATTTTCATTACGGTAGTAGATTTTTAGGTCATACTACTATAAATAGCATTGAATCCTCATCACATTTTCTATTCATGTCATTCATGCATTAATCATTGTGAAATACTTTCAAAGAAGTCATGGGTCGAAAAAAAAAACTTGAGACATTCATGATTAATGTTACTATTACTATCAAACATTCTCGTGTTGCATATAGTTTGCCACTGTGCGTACATTACCTCCACTTTCTTTTACAGTTCACTCAAAACTAAAAATCCTGTCACCATTTACTTTTTTATGTCAGTGTTTTTATGTCAGTTAAGTAACCTGTATTACTTTATCTATTTTTTTGAACATTGGTTCACACAGTTGAAGAAGTCAATGGCCACCCAAATGGTTTCCTTGCCAAGATTCTTCAAAATACATTCTTTTGTGTACATAAAAAGAAAGATAGCATATTTGGAACTACAATAGGGTGAGTAAATGGCAAAAGTTTTTTTTTTTTGTTTTTGGCTGAACTATCCTAACATACACTGTAAATAAAATGCAGAGTTCCACACAATTCAATTAAGTTAATTTAAAAAAGTTTACTACTGCTATTTACCCAGGTATATTACAATAAAGCTAGTTTCATTTCATTGTAAAGACGTAGTAAATTATGTAATATTACATGTTATGGACTACTTAAATAATATTAAATATTATGTTGTTTGACAGAATGCATAATGCAGAAAGGTTGTTGATAAGGGTTGATGATAATGCACATAGACTGTTAGCATGGTTTTATGCTAACCCTTCCAGTTATACTCTTTGCTAACATCCAGTCCTTAGCAAACTAGACAAAAGGTTCTCATAGGTTCTGTTGTTCGAAACCAACACTTTGCCATTAGTATTACTGAAATAGTGTTGCTTAGTTTGTCTTGTTACTTGTCTGAGTCGTCTTTTTGTCAATGATACGCAGCCTCATTTATATATAAATAATTTCCAATTAATATTTAAAGTCCAATCAATATTGAAAGTGCATGTTTTTATTTATTTTGTAAATAGCAGGTTTATTATCCCATTCGTATACATGGTGTAAACTTCCACACACTAATACAGTTTATGTCCAGTTTCAAACTGAGAATTCCAATTACACAGGGTAGAAAGAGAAACATTTTGAAAAAGTTGATGTTGAAAAAATCTCACATGTAGCATCTGGTCTGTGTGAGTTAAAGGGTTATTGATTTGGTTTCCGAAAGAGTGTGTGTTCATCAGTTGCATTTTGGGGATCAGTCAACAGTCCCTAAAAATGGTTTCATAAAGAAACAAACAAAAAAATGCATTTACTGGTGTAATTGAGTGTAGCCAGGTTGACAGAGTCTTATTATTATAATATTTTCTGGTGCCACAAATATGCACTGTTCAGTGTAAAATAGCCTGTTTTAGCTCCTGTCACAGGGCCTGAGACATATTTTCTGAGCAAATCCGCTATGAAATTATGCTGTCCATCCATAAACACTGACAGCCATTGATTTTGCTATTTATTTTAGAGTCTGCTATGCCATTTTCAGCGAGCACGGGGGAAACACTGTTAAAAAAACCCTGTAGAAATACATGTGATATTTCAAATAAGTCTAACACTTTTTGTTGTTTTTGTCATCTCATGACATTTAGAAGGCACTTTGTTGTTACCCAGTAAACCAGACTAGGTGCTGAAGATACTTAGCTTTGTATGACAGCAGGCATTCTGTGTGTCTCTTGCAAACTTTTCTGATAGATTTGGTCGTTCTGACTCTCAGTGCCGGAGGATAACTGTGAGCTGTTTGGGGCTCACATCATTACGGAGAGACGAAGTGGAGATGCTAACACCCAGATTCAGGAGATTTCTGAGAGTTAGTCATCTGTGGAAAGCTAAATCCTTTTTATATTCTGACATTAGCTCAAAATGAGACACACAGACACACACACTGTCAGCTTGACAGATCAGGGACTTTACTGTGGAGACAGAGATGCCATTTATTCGGGGAAAGTATGTGGATCTGAGGGGTTGCTCTTACTAATGGACCCCAAAATGGATTTATTGTAGTTGCACAAAATTATCCAAGGTGGAAGAACCCAACACATCCTTAACAGGATAAACAGTGCACATATCCATATGAGGACAGCAGGTGTTCGTGATTCTATCTCATCAATAAGCCTTACAAACACACAGCAGCTTTACAGTGCAGCCTGTCCTTGAACAGACAACATGCATCATTAATATGTGTCATACATTTGATGCTCTGAAGCCTTTGGGATTAAATGAATAGCAATTGCAATCCTTGCTGACAGGTCTGTGTCTACTATGAAGATGTAATTGCTTTAACAACTGTATGCGGTGCTTTGCAGAAATGCTTCAGGCCTCCGTCCATTCTTTTCAGGTCTTACATGAAAGCTTCAGAATGAAGCGCATGTTAACAGATGAACTACAGAGGGTTAAGGCCAAGTCTTGGTCTTGTTTTGGCTTTGGCAACTTTGCCAGTTGGAGTATAGGGCATTAAAAGAAGTCATTTAAAAGTTGAGAGATAATGACTTTTAAATCATTACCAAACTTCTTGTGTCAGCACTTGCAAAAGACTTCATGGCTTATTAGTCACCCTTGGTTTAGCGCTAATCAAATTCAGACTTTATTAGACAGTTTCTAACCTCTCTATGGGATGTGACCAACATACCATCCAAACAAATTAGGGTTTAATTTTAAGAAAAAAAATCATGTTTATATCATGTTTATGTTTTATAAAGAGGGATAAAGATAGTTGTATTTCATTTTTTATTTATATCAATTTAATTTGTAATTTGCTAATTATATAATGAATAACATAATATTTTGATTGGTATATGACAGATTTTTCAAAAAAATGCAATTGGAGATCTTGGAAAATGCTAACGTTAGCGTAATAGCACTGAAAGCCTAAATTCCTCCCTTTAAGGTGCCATCCAAAGCTATGCATGCCATGCATGAATGAGCACTAGACAACATCACTACAATACATCATGTAACATTCACCAAAGAAAAAACTTTATAGTACAGTTGATAATTACAATACCAAACTTACAACAATACCAATACCAAAAGAAGGTAGGTTGTTGATGTTTTGCCTGTAATTCTCTGTCTGAACCACCTCCGTGAATGCACGGATGACGCAATCCTTTTTGCGCAAACATAAATATTTTGACAGGCAGATCGGAAAGCCTATCATATTGTTCGGTCTGAACCTTTTCATTGGACAGACTTTTCTTGGTCCTGCACCTTCCACAGAATATTAAAATACATGTAAATACATTTTGACCACTTAATTTAAGGATTGTTATCAGGACGTGAAGAGACTTTCAATCAACAAAAATAGTTTCTGAAGACAATTACCAATTGCACCTTAAGTTATTTTTCATTCATTCATTCATTCATTCATTCATTCATTCATTCATTCATTCATTCATTCATTCATTCATTCATTCATTTTCTTTTCGGCTTAGTCCCTTTATTAATCTGGGGTCGCCACAGCGGAATGAACCACCAATTTATCCACCATATGTTTTACGCAGCGGACGCCCTTCCAGCTGCAACCCATCACTGGGAAACATCCATACACACTCATTCACACACATACACTATGGACAATTTAGCCTACCCAATTCACCTATACCACATGTTTTTGGACTTGTGGGGGAAACCGGAGCACCCGGAGGAAACCCACGCGAACACGGGGAGAACATGCAAACTCCACACAGAAACGCCAACTGACCCAGCCGAGACTCGAACCAGCGACCTTCTTGCTGTGAGGCGAACGTGCTACCCACTGTGCCACCGTGCAGCCAAGTTATTTTTCAAACATTTTTAAATGATGTAAATATTAATATTGTGCATTTTATGTCATCTCAGATTATCTTGACCCATGTTTATGATGCATCTAAGACGTGCTGTGTCTTGCTGGCTGACAAAGCCATGCATTTGTGCTGCGTTTCTCAGCTGTACTACAAAGCAAACAAGTACAAGCATGCAGCCCGTAACCTTATATAGGGCTTGATAGGGTGTAAATGACAGGGGAAAGGGGCTTATGCAAGCCTTTAAAATGAAAAGTGTGTTGTAAAGGAAACCTATATGTGAGGAAGGAGATCGATGAGAATAGATTTTCTTCCCTCCAGTAGAAGCTCCTGGCCTGTGGCTGCTGAGATGTCAGCAGGTCTGGTGCATTACTGACGGCTGGTAGACTATAGCCAGATCTCATACTTCACAACAAAGAGAGAGAAATGGACATCTGAATAACATAGGAACCAAGGCAGAGAGAGTCAGTCTGCTTTAGAGAGAGAGAGAGAGAGAGAGAGAGAGAGAGAGAGAGAGAGAGAGAGAGAGAGAGAGAGAGTTTGCACAAAAGGGACAATGAGATAGAGAGTTAGAGAGAGATGAAAGAGCAACGGAAACGACCTGGATTAACATCTTTTATTCAGGTCATTCCCTTTAGCCTGAGGTCTGATTAGACACCACTACTGCAGACATCATATTCATTTTATGAAACTGAAATTAATAACCACTGAAGATGCTTTATCCTCAAAGGAATAGTTGGTGAAGGAATGAATGAACATTCTGTCATTTACTCACCCCCTTGTGCAGCTCCCAAACCTTTATATTATTATTATTTTTTTTTCACAAAAGGAGAAATTAAAAATCTTCACATAGCAATAGCAATCACAAACCAGTAGTATATAATGAGCAAGAAATCATTTTTAAAAGTTTAATTAAAGTAGTTAATTTTAATTGTTTGCAATATTTTAAAGGCAGAGTGAAATCAATATTTACAATGTTTATTTTGCTAGTGCACATTGCTATTCTTTAGGTAAACAATTAATAGGTGCAAGTTAATCCACTGGGAAAAAAGTTTGTTTTGGTAATATTCAATCAAAACATTTTTTATGCTAATGGATTAATAATATCCTTTTCAAGTCTGAATGACAGACATTTTTGGGCAGCTATGTTGACCATACCACACCAAGTCCTATCTACTTAAGTGATTAAATTCCGAAATCATAAAACATGCTGTCATTTTTTAAATAGCATGTATCAAATCAGCTACAAATTTCATTGAACAGCAGCAGATCTGGACTGCATTTGCCAAAATCATTGTAATCTCTATGTAGATCAATGGTCTCTGTGATTAACTTAGCTTACGATGCTTTTGAGAATTGCAACCCTGAAATGTCCCATAAAACTATTCTTTCTTGGGCTCAAATAGCATTAATTACTTAGCCTATATTTCAAAGTCATATTTCCCATTGACATTGTACTTTACTATTACATTCTTGAGTGCAACTTTTAAAGTCTTTTTTTTAATCTTGATGCAAATTATTGAATGACTGATTCTCTGACACAACAGAAAAGATAATTCTAAAGATAATGATGAGGACATAGCTCTATAATCACTCTTAATATATAAAAAAGCAGCAGAGCTCTCACCATGACTATAATGATAACAGCACAGAGGAACAATATTATTGCAATCATTTTCAGAATTAATTTTTTCCAGCTGCTGCTCAACAAAAATAATACCATCCAACCAGTTTTTTTTAAAAGATCTCAAGCATTTAAAATGGAAGACAGCAAAACTGCTCATAAACATTCCATAAAAAGTATGGAAATAAAGAATATAGTGTGTTACACTAACTTTATTATAGTTGTTTTATTTTAAAGTAGTTTTTGTTCTTGATATGACTTCACTTCACTATTAACGTTTTCAGGATTCAGTGCATTTAACTTGATTTGACTTCATTTTGAGTTTGTTCCTAACACAAAGCGATTACATGTCTTCAGATTGCAGTTTTTTTTTTTTTCAAAATATCTACCTGTTTTGTTTCACAGAAAAAAGAACGTTCTTTGTTTTTTGACAAACACGGTGGTAAGTGAAGGCCAACATTTCTTTGAATCAACTGTCAGCATTTTTAGCATTTTGCTGACACCCATCGTGTTTGGCGTCAACAAACTCAAGTTCTGTGTTTTTTTTTTTTACTATTTGCCTTGACAAATGTTAGAATATACACTCCAGTATATATTTCTAGTGTATTATGTGTCAATAATCAAAGCTACAATAGAATGTGAAAATCTCCATCGAGTTCTGTTCATGTGATCTGAATGTTTCAGCACCACAGACAGCAGCAAATCCTTACGCTGTGTTTCAGAGACTGTTTGAGTTTGCAAACTCTACCCATGACATTCCTGAATAATAATTATATTAATCCGAACAATGTTTAGCAGGTCTTTTAATTTCAGCAGAAGTCACCTGCAACTTTAGAGAGATTGTTGATGACACTGAAAACTATTCATTTTTCCTAATATGCCGCTGTTCATTTAATTTGTCAGTGAGCTTTACAACTGGCTTTAAAGAGATAGTTCACCCAAAAATCTTTATTCTGCCATCATTTACTCACCCTTCACTTATTTCAAAGTGTTGAGTTTTTTTGTTTTTGTTTTTGTGTTGAAGACAAAAGAAGATATTGTACAATTATATATTCTTGCATCAAAAACAATATTTAGGGCAAAACACAAATAAAAAATATATAATAATAGTAAGATAAATAACATTATAAATAAAGCTAACACATGTTGGGCCATACAAGAATACTGAAGAATATATAAATACAAACATGCAAAATGTACAGCAGTAAAAAATAAATAAATAAAAATTAAATTCAATAAAAAAGGAAGAAAGAAAGAAAGAAAGAAAGAAAGAAAGAAAGAAAGAAAAAACATATATAAACAAGCATATTTTCTCTGTGCTCTCCATTTATAACTAAGCCAGGGGCAAGGAAAATAGGGCAGGTATAGTTTTTTTTACCCTCACTCCTTTCATTTAGTCAAATCCTTTATTATTTCTTTATTATTATTATTATAATTATTATTATTTTGGCGACACGGTGGCGCAATGGGTAGCATGATCGCCTCACAGCAAGAAGGTCGCTGGTTCGAGCCCCGGCTGGATCAGTTGGCATTTCTGTGTGGAGTTTGCATGTTCTCCCTGTGTTCGCGTGGGTTTCCTCTGGGTGCTCCGGTTTCCCCCACAAGTCCAAAGACATGTGGTACAGGTGAATTGAATAAATTATATTGGCCTTAGTGTATGTGTGTGAATGAGTGTGTATGGATGTTTCCCAGTACTGGGTTGCAGCATGGAAGGGCATCCGCTGCATAAAACATATGCTGGATAAGTTGGCGGTTCATTCCGCTGTGGTGACCCCTGATGAATAAAGGGACTAAGCCGAAGGAAAATGAATGAATGAATTATTATTTATTTAAAAAATGTGAGAAGGGTTCAAAAGAAGATAATGTGAAAAATGTTGTAACCATTGATATATTTGGGAAAAACATATACTATTGATGTCAATGGTTACAAGTTTCTATCATTCTTCAGAATATACAAAACCTCATACTGGTTTGGAACAAGTCAAGGGTGAGTAGATGATGACAGAGTTTTTCATTTTGGGTGAACTATCCATTTAAGATACACAATTGAAAGGACCTCAATATTACCTAGCAATAATATTTTGTAAAGGAAACTGTAACAGCAGGTTTTGAAATAAACAGGTAGGCGAACAAGAAGAACAAAGATCTGTAGAGTTTGTCAGTAAGAAAACATGTTTTCCACAAGGCAAAATATGACACTTGAGTTTGATGTGCAGATGACAAAGAACTTGTAATAAAACTGTGCTTGAACATGAATTCATGCTACAACTCTATTGCAGCAACCTCTCTAAGACTTTTATACATTGTTCGTTTCTGAAGGCTGCACATGCAGTATAACATAAACCTGCTATAGAATAGTTCTATAAAAGTGTGTCTATTGTCTGATTTCACTACTAGCCAAGGAGCACAGCTTGTTTTTCTCTTCTCCTTGAAAAGCTATCTCTTCCCAGGGGAGTCAGACTCAGACAGTAGTCACTCTTCAGTTGAAGCACTGCACTCTTTTGAAGACATAAATAGGCTGTGTGTTTACCTCCATCTGCAGCACTGACTTGAACAGTGATCTTTGGTGCTAGTTGTTAAAGTTCAATTAGCTTTAGAGATATGACAGATTTTGATCTGTTCAAATTCCTTAGAACTGCACTGGCAAATGACTTGACAATTGTTTCTTCAAGGATCCGTTTCTGCTCGAGTTGGTTTTTTAAAAATGTGTTTATGTAATATATTCAGGTTAATTTGGTCATACCGAAAATGATTTGTCTTCTGATTTGATGTTTTAAATGTTTATTAAAAAGACTGTTAACCCAACAAGTAAGTCTCTCATTGGAGATTTCCTGAAAAAAAATACAGAAAAATGTCATATTATTGTTTAAAAAAGCAGCACAGTTACTTCAACACTAATATGAAGAAACGTTTCTTGAGAATCATATCAGAATAATAAGATGATTTGGCACTGAAGAAAGAAATATGATGCTCTGACATCACAGTAATTTTCAACTATATTACAACAGAAAATGTCCAAAAAATAATAATTCTTGTAATATTTCACAAAAAATACTGTATTTTTGATAAAATAAAGCAGCCTACTGTCAAAAACATCCCCAAATATAATAATAATAGCCCATAAAACTTAAATATTCATTATTCTTCATTCTTAAATATAGACTTATTCTTCATAAGTCTTCTGCAGGCACACTGCAAAAAGCAATTAGTTTGCTTTACTTAAAAAAGTGACTAAATGCATTACATTTAAAGTTATTAGTTGACTTTACTTAAAAAAGTGAGAAAAGCTATTGCCTTAAAATGAAGTGAATTAATTATGTGTGTAATTATAAAAATGAAGTCAACTAACCCATTCCAAGTTACAATGGAATTACACACTTTTTAAGTTAAAGATAACTTGTTGCTTTTAAGGCAATGGGATTTCTCACTTCTATAAAGTAAAGTAACTAATTATTTTTTTCAGTTCCTTGATTTCTTTATAGGGCGTCACAGTGGCACAGTGGGTAGCATGATCGCCTCACAGCAAGAAGGTCGCTGGTTCGAGCCTCGGCTGGGTCAGTTGGCATTTCTGTGTGGAGTTTGCATGTTCTCCCCGTGTTTACGTGGATTTCCTCTGGGTGCTCTGGTTTTCCCCACTAGCCCAAAGACATGCGCTATAGATGAATTGGGTAAGCTAAATTGTCCTTAGTGTATGTGTGTGAATGGGAGTGTATGGGTGTTTCCCAGTGATGGATTGTGGCTGGAAGGGCATCCGCTGTGTAAAACATATGCTGGATAAGTTGGCGGTTCATTCCGCTGTGGCGACCCCAGATTAATAAAGGGACTAAGCCGAAAAGAAAATGAATGACTGAATGATTTCTTTATGTGCAGCTGAATCTTCAATGAATCAAGTTCTGATCCGAAAATCAACTCACTGATTCAATGATTTATTCATAAAACCATCCATTGAAGCGGGGCATTTAACAGTGAATAACAGTTCCTCTGTATGTCACTCAAAGCTCTTATATGATTCCAGGAGACTTAGTATAGTGCAGAAGTCTTGTGGACAATTTTAATAGACCTCTTTGAATCCTGATGACATCAGGCCTCATTCATAATCATTATGCAGTCAGAATGCTCTTTAGAAATTCACCTTTTGTGTTCCATTAAAGTCATAATAGATTGGAACAACATGAGGGTGATTACTGTAAATTATAACAAAAGTGACATTTTTTGTTGAACGAACCCTTTAACATCAAAACGGCCACCGACAGCAATGAAGTAGCAACGAAAAGCATTTGATTGCTGCCAGCCTTCGCTATTTACAGTAGCAGTACAGCTGGGCTATTAAAGCTTTTTGGACAGGGCCAGGCATGTCATGGTGTTCTGACAAGCAACCATTTCTCCCCCCTGTAATCAACCGCCAGTGATGGACGGATGGCGAGAGATCTCTCATCTCACCTCTCCTGTCCACCTCCTCGTCCTTTTCCTCCTCCCGGTGGTCTTTCTCCCCGATGGAGCCATTATGCTGACACCAGTGCCTTCATTCTGTCCTTCTGGGCTCATAATGGAGGAGAAGGGCGAGCGAGCAGCAGGTCTGCAGGGGTGAAGAGGGGATTTAAGCCACACTGCTCTGTCGGCATGCAATGTGGGCACTGCCATTTGACAGGATTTGGCTGGAAAATTAGACCCTGCTTCCGCCCCAGATGGCAGCTTTTATCAAAATGGCTTTGTGAGGGAGAGACAGAAAAAGATAGTGATGGAAGTCTATGAATAAAGTGTCTGCAAGTGTTAAAGGGATAGTTCACTCAAAAATCTATATCCATCTAAATCTGTACAATATAATTTTATATAGTATTCTTTATTAACAGCAAGCATTTGTTATTTAGCAAGCATGCATTAAAACATTAAAATAATCAAAAATGTTGCTATACATTTTTGAATGCTCAATACTTCACATCATATAAACTGTATATTGAGCACCAAGTCAGCCTATCGAAAAGATTTATGAAAAGTTTGGAGTAATGAGGCTGAATTTTATTTTAGAAATATATATTTGGTTGTGGGCGGCGTGGTGGCGCAGTGGGTAGCGCTGTTGCCTCACAGCAAGAAGGTCGCTGGTTCGAGCCTCGGCTGGGTCAGTTGGCATTTCTGTGTGGAGTTTGCATGTTCTCCCCGAGTTCGCGTGGGTTTCCTCCGGGTGCTCCGGTTTCCCACACAAGTCCAAAGACATACGCTATAGGTGAATTGGGTGAGCTAAATTGTCTGTAGCGTGTGTATGTGTGTGAATGAGTGTGTATGGATGTTTCCCAGTGATGGGTTGCAGCTGGAAGGGCATCCGCTGCGTGGAACATATGCTGGATAAGTTGGTGGTTCATTCCGCTGTGGCGTCCCCGAATTAATAAAGGGACTAAGCCGAAAAGAAAATGAATGAATGAATGAATGAATATTTGGTTGTATTAAAATACATGCAATAAATTATGCTATATATGAAGTGTTCCAATGCACGAGCCCCTAAGTGCCATTTGAAATTTTCTTCCAAAGTGCTTCCAAGTTCTTTCTCAGCTTCCTGTGTTTATGTTCAGTTATTTTACTTTAAAGCCAATGAAAATAACCTATTCATCGCCATAAAAGTGAAATCACAGGAGTCAGGACCTACACACAAGGGCCTGAGAAAAATGCTAATTTTAGCAGAAAATTTCAGATGGCACTTAGAGGCCATTGCATTTTAACTCTACATATGATACGCTGAAAAATATTATTCATTGGATTTACAATTTTTTTTTAAGGTAAGTGGTTCCAAACAATTTATATGGGCTGAATTTGAACAAACAAATTAAATTTAGTAATTCATTCATTAATTTTCTTTTCGGCTTAGTCCCTTTA
>CAIGQV010000818.1:15101851-15128130 GCA_903798115.1 Danio jaintianensis | reverse complement strand
TTTCTTTTCGGCTTAGTCCCTTTATTAATCTGGGGTCGCCACAGCGGGATGAACCGCCAACTTATCCAGCATATGTTTTACGCAGCGGATGCCCTTCCAGCCGCAACCCATCTCTGGGAAACATCCATATACACCCATTCACACACATACACTACGGACAATTTAGCCTACCCAATTCACCTATAGTGCATGTCTTTGGACTTGTGGGGGAAACCGGAGCACCCGGAGGAAACCCACACGAACACGGGGAGAACATGCAAACTCCACACAGAAATGCCAACTGACCCAGCCGAGGCTCGAACCAGCGACCTTCTTGCTGTGAGGCGATTTTGCTACCCACTGCGCCACCGCATCACCCTAAATTTAGTAATGTTCAACTTAATTTGTTTGTTTAAATTCAGCCCATATAAATTGTTTGCAACCACTTACCTTTAATTATTTTTTTTGTAAATCCAGTGAATCACTTTTTTTATGTATATTATACAATAAAATATAAAAATACAATTGCTATATTTCTTTACATTTCATTTAATTTCTTTTCTTTTCTTTTCTTTTCTTTTCTTTTTGTGTTCCCTAGGTGGAAAAACAGGTTTTGAAAAACATGAGGGCTATTAAATGATGTTCTTTCATTTTCGGATGAAGTATTTCTTTAAAAGAGAACAAGTGTGTACATATTTCCTTTCTTCCTCTCTCAGCCTTTTTTTTTTTCATCTGTCCGAGCTGAATCCTCTTACTCTGCTTATCACAGTGAATTTGCTGAATAGCTGTTGAACTGCGTTTGAAAGAGCGGCATCTGCCAGAAAGATATCAAAAAAGATGTGCAACTGTGTAAACATCTCCCTGTCATTCACATTTCCATTTTCCCTAAACATCTGATGCCATATTAATCATTAGTCACATGCCTTGAAGCCTCTATTTCACTGGGAGCTCTCAAACAAAGATGTTCTTGTCTTTCTCAGTCGATTACAGCTAATGGGAATTTTCTCCCCATTGTGTTTGGGGCAGGTGCAGAAGGGTGTGACTGTGTCACTTCACATCAGATCTGATTTTTGTTTGTCTCTGTCCGTCTACAAGACGCATATCCCTTAGGAAATAGACAAATTTATAAGACACTTTCACAATTAGCTGTACAAATTACTGCCAAAGTCACCCAAGTCTGTGGGGGACATATGCGGTGTCATTATCGGTCTTATCTAATGGAAAACATCTGCTTGTGTGTAGAAGCACCCCCACAGGACAACAAGTGACACTGTCAGGAGGAGAGCAGAGATGGAGAGTCTGCTCTGCATCACTTGTCTCGTACGGGACGCCCCTATTCCTCCTCCGCAGAGCGTGCCAAAGCAGTGGCACTGCTGATTGATTCAGCCTCTTTGTGAGCTGGTGCTCAGTAATCATGGCACGCAAATCAACTCTCCGCTCCAAACTGAGTAAAAGAGTGAGACATGTCGGTGGAAACTAGCTTCCTGTTTTTCTTTAAACGCTAGTTGTCACAGACATGTCAATCAAATGCGCCGCTCATATAGTGGCTGTACTTTTAGACACAGTTACTTTCAAATGCATGTGTTTGTTTTTAAAGGACTGCACTATGCTTTTTTCTCATATTATCTATCATGTAGTTCAAAAACTGTGAGAAGAGATCAAACACTGCTGTGCATTTTATGAGAAAATAATTTTTTTTGTGACATTAAAAATGTTGACCAATTGTCTCCACATACAACTTTAAATCTTCAAGCATTACTTAAAGCATATGTAATACAATTGCTTTCATCTTATTCAGTTGTCATTTTTATTTATAATGTCATTATAGTGAGTGGGATTGACAAATCACCTTTAGAAAACACACTCTTTCATCTCTCTGTCATTTTAACCGACACCTGCACCAGTTTAGCACATTTGCACCAGACACTTTCTTATGATCACTCAAAATCACCAAAAACGAAGGAAAAACATTGTGCATTTATGAAGTAAGCTTCAAATGGGTGAGTGGGCTTGACAAACCACCTGTAGAGACTCTTTTCTTGTAACACCCTCCCCCACAAATCTTAATTCTCAGAACACAAACCGTTCCTTTGTATAATTAGCATTTATTGTGTGGATCTTCTTGTATCGCCTCCTCAATTGTACGTCGCGTTGGACAAAGGGTCTGTTAAATGAATAAATGTGAATGTAAATCTGAGAGTCTCACATCCGTTAAACACTATATTAATTTCTCAGAAAAATGCTTACCGCTCTTTAGCAAGGAAGGACAGATTTGAGTGTTCTCTGTGTGCAGTCGTGATGTTCTCATTTGTTTCTCTTTGTTTTTCTCTTCTAGTTTTGTGCCTGAGAGAGACTCTTCACCCTGCGACAATCGGTAAGTGTCTCTTAAGATGAGAATGCCCTCTGCACAAACAGCAATCATAACAGATGGATGTCTTTCTTGTTTTTAGCATCTTATTCATGCCTTGAGTTTTTATAATAGATCTCTCCTGCGCTGAATTTGAAGGAATGGATTTTTAGCATCATAAAATGTCATGATAGGCAAAGGTGTGAATGTCTGTGGAAACGACAGGAAGTGGAACTAACCGACTCAAGAGAAATTCAACAGTTAATGGCATTCTTGGAAATGAAGTGGTCTTCTATTTTTTCCCCATAGATTTAAAGGTCACAAAGTTGCACTTAATTTATACAAAGTACTGGTGAAAAAAACTAGAATAATTTTGAGTTTTAATGCTTTTGAAAGAGGGCTTCATTCACTCTTAAACACACTACATACTTTAAAATGAATACTTTATGGAAACCTGTATTTTGACATTTTTGTGTAAATCTGGTTTATCGCTTTTACATTCGATTTGTCACTGCTAAATACAAAATTAGAACTATTCTAATAAAATATTGAAAAAAGAACACCCCAATAAACTTGTTAGGAGAAAACATAAAGTAATATTGTTATTAAGTGGAAACAAAACTATAAAAAAATATTAGATTTAGTTTCATTTGTTTCAGAGGGATCATGCTTATTTTTTTCAATTTTCTATTAATCTTGAGTATCTATAGAGTTGTAATGCTTCAATATTTTCTCAGAAAAGTCTTTAGTTTTTTAATACTTATAAGAAAAAGATACAGCTTTGCGATCCTCGAAAAAAACTGAGCACGTTTTGACTTAGCAATCGAGTACAACCTGTAATATTGCTGTAAATAAAAGGCAAAAAAATTTCTTTAATACAAAAAAAAAAATATCATTCTTTGGAGCCATTCTCCAGCAGTGACTTCCTTATCATGAGTGAAGTTGGTGGATGGTCATTCTCTTGCTCTTACCATGAGAGGTGGCCATATAAAGAGTTCCTCCCTTAATGACGTCAATTAGAGCCATGTTTGAAAACAAACAAAAACTAGCACCAACCAGGAATTATGATTTTTGACAAAAAATTTCTGTCATGTGCAAAATTTATCATTTTTTTTTTTAGTACTTGCCCTATGATTTGCATGAGAATCTGACTCTTTAACACCGTAAATAACTTACCTCCTTTAATAAAACAGCTTTGGTAAAAAATAAGCAATAAAAATGATCCATATTCACTGAGAAATTGATACAAATCTTACATTTCAAATAGGGTTTTTGCTGAGTGCTTTAAAAATAGAACATAATGTGCTGTATTTATATGATACAGTTTTCGATGTTACGCTTTTACAGAATAATGGATAACAGCAGAAATCTACCATTTTTCACTGTGATCTTTGTCTGTTTGTAAGGCCTATGAAATGTTAAAAAGAAAGAACAACTTCAAGGCATTATTCAAAGGTTTTCTACATTTTCAATCCACTTTTAATTTATAAATTTATAAAATTATCTCTTCAGTTTAATCAATTTTGCAGTTTTCATTTATCCTTTTTTTTTTTTAAATTGATTTAACTGGAACATGAAAAGCATTCCTAATTTAACTCCCAATAATGTGGATTTGTGGAAGACGCATCTGTTGCCTGTATTTAATGGCTTTCAGTATTTGTGACAAAAGTGTTGAATGGCTTTCCATTTAAACATGACATGCCTGGCCTTGTGCCATATATAATAAGGTGTGTGGATGCGCTGAGAGTGCTGTGGGGGAAGGGCAAGCACATGCTAATCGTTGGTGGAGGCTTGCAGCATCATGGGAAATGTCTTTGAAGATGTGGTGTGTTGAAGGAAGGATCACAGAGCAATATGTCTGCCCAAACACCTCACTCCTCATCATGAATTCATCGTCTTTACCCACAGTAATATTGCATGAGGATGCATACAGGAACAATGCATTCTTTTAGCACTGTGGCTTTTTGAAGGACAGTATTGTTGGAGGGTGATGGCGGTTTGTGGTGCTTTATGTGAGGCAGGGTAGGGTGGAGTCTGACTGAGGAGGCTCTTTGTTAAACCCGATCAGAGTCTTCTGTTATGCTGTCTATCAGTGGCGGTGTCAAATGACTTAATCTTAGAGGCTCGATCTGTGATTTCTGAGTCTTGTTTGGATAGGAGGGGGAAGGGGATCAGAGACATGTTTTTTTAAAGAAAGAAATGGGGCATGAATTTTAAGATAAATAATTTTATTATTTATTATTAGGGGCAGTAAAGCAGTTTATTGGGGTATTATTTTATACTGTGTCACAGCATACCACTATACAGTAATGCAATAATCATGCATCATGGATAGTGACAATGTGTTATTAGAGTTAATTTAGCCTCAGATTTGCCAATGGTGTTTCAAATATGATAAACAGACTTGAGCTTTAGTTTTTAATAATTAGAATAAATTATAAAAATATATACATTTTATAAGTTAATGCCTACACCACACACAATAAAAGTCTTGTTTTCCATTACAAATATCAAAACATTGTTTGATCAATATATGTTTTACTCGAGAAGAAATATTATTTTTTGTTCACTGAATTTTATTTGTAAGTATTATAATATACAGTATTATAAGTATATATATAAAATATATATATAATATATATAAATATCTGTCAGTGAGGTTTAATGTTGCAAGGATTAATAAGTCATTTTCATCTCAAGTTCTCTCAAGGAAATGTTAATTTAACGATTTTTAAGATATAAAAAAAGAAATCAGTTTAACGTTTTACCGTTTATTTAATTCCACATCAATCTAAGAGCGAATTTAGCATAACTGAAATATTACACTCACTGTAAAAAAAATTATGGGTTCCACACAATTCCTTCATGTTGTACCAACACAAATCAATTAAGTTAACTTAATCGTTTTTACAAATTTAGGTGGATTGAACATTGAATTCAGTAATGATTCAGTATCAGTTGTGGTTGAATGATTCAAACCATTTACTCATAAATCTTTTGATCACATCAAAATCACATCTGATCACATCTGATCAAAATAAGCAATAGCAAGTGGTCGCTCGGACTGGACATAGCAGAAACACTGGTGTGTGCTTGGATAATATGATGATATTTGATTAAAAAAAAAAATCAGGTTTGTAAAATTTGAATTATTATCAGACTTTTTTTTCATTTGGAGAAGTAAAATATGCCTGCCAGCATTTCTCATTAGTTTCTCAAATCTATATATGTTACTTGAAATGCGACCGGTTCTAGTTGATTGTGAATTAGTGTTATTGTTTTGCCGAACACTGATTCTGTTGCTCTCCGCTGTGTTTTTCTGCCCTTGTACTTATTCAGAGCACAGCATCAGTAGGTGGGGAAATGTTGCATTTGATGAAATGTGTTACTGCCCTTGCTCTTACAAATCAAGCAATAATGGAAGCATTTGCATACAGATGGAGACAAAAATGCAAAACGTGCTGGTGTTTCCTGCTGTGCTGCCTCGTGCCCTTTCTAGCATATTTTCTGATGGATGGAAATTGAAAATGGAGGCATGCAGACTGCCCTCCTCCATAGACTTCCATTGGAAACTGATAATACTGTAACAGTCGTTTGGCTGTAGATTAAGAATTTAGCCGTTAAACTGGGGAGGGAAACTGTCTTATGGAATGGTGCTGTGTAATAAAATCCTGCTTTTCTTTTCTCATCTTGCCTAGTTGTTGTTCTCAGGTGTGTCTTGTTTAGTAATGTGCTGCATTCAGGTTCTCCTGGAAAGTTATGAGTTTGGAAGTCATTATAATGATGACAGTGTGCATTCAAGTGATTTTGTGTGGAATAAAATGGAGTTTCATATTCTTCTCTCCCCTTTTCACTTCTAGGCAAAGACATGAAACTTTTCTAGCAGTAATGCTAGATAATGAAGAGCAAATATGTGCATTATATATTTCATAATTCCAAAGCTGTCACACAGAATCGAGAAAATGAGACAGGATTTTGTTTGGAGTAGTCTTTCCTGCCATTATTGCTTGTCTTCACTGTTACTCAGCTTTACTCAGACAAGCTTCAAGAAACAGTCTATCGATTGAAATGATCTCTAGCTTTCTGTACGTTGTGTGATTTTCTTGTAAAATGTGCCAGTGAAGAGCTAAATAAGATTAGATACTGTGACGTTTTAAATATGATTTAGATACTGTGATTTATATACAGGGTTTTTTTTTTAATGTTGGATGGATTTTAACAGTTTTAAGGTACACCACCTCAATTACCCTCAAATACATTATAAATGATGTATGTTAGTAACTTATAGGTGTATATTAGTAACAGAGGTCGATATAGTATTGAATAACTATATGAGTGTTTGAATTATCTTTACTGCTGCTGCTGTTGTTGTTTAGTTTGTCTCGTTTACATGCTTAATTCAATAGATAGGTTTGTGCAGCTCAATTTATCCGATTATTAGGAATGATCTTTATGAGAATTGGATTATCAGATAAGCTCGTTTTGCTAATGGCTAACAGTGTGTACTTTCGAGAACTCTAGTGATTTTGAGCAGCATAATTTTTTTGTGTTATTTAGTTTATGGAGGAGTTGCCGCGGTTGTAATTATGTTTTGCAGTAGTTAAGAAGTTTACGATTACGTTTTTGTTTACGTTTGTTTACGTTTACGTTTGTTACGTTTGTTACGTTACGTGTACGTTTGTTTACGTTTACGATTACGGTTTTGTTTCTGCATTTTTCTTTGGTTAGTTAGTTTAGTGGGTTGGGTTTTAGTTAGACAGTTTTGTTATATTTATTCCTTTGTTTTGGCAACACTCCTGATTTTCGTTTAATTTGGGTATTTAAAATTACATTCTAAATTCCTATATTCATTGTTTGATATTCATTCATTCATTCATTTTCTTTTCGGCTTAGTCCCTTTATTAATCTGGGGTCGCCACAGCGGGATGAACCGCCAACTTATCCAGCATATGTTTTACGCAGCGGATGCCCTTCCAGCTGCAACCCATCACTGGGAAACATTCATACACACTCATTCACACACATACACTACGGACAATTTTTTTTTTTTTAGCTTACCCAATTCACCTATACCGCATGTCTTTGGACTTGTGGGGGAAACCGGAGCACCCAGAGGAAACCCACGCGAACACGGGGAGAACATGCAAACTCCACACAGAAATGCCAACTGACCCAGCCGAGGCTCGAACCAGCGACCTTCTTGCTGTGAGGCGAACATGCTACCCACTGCGCCACCGCGTCGCCATTGTTTGATATTCTGTTTAATAAATTGTTAATTTTTGTTTCACTTATTCATTCGTTTTGTGTTTTCTCATTTTCACCCAGCACCAGTAGAGACTCACTTAATGTTACGTCTCATCCAACTTAACAACTTAAAAACACGTAACAATATATATGACTAAAAAGGGCAGCACGGTGGCACAGTGGTTAGCACTGTAGCCTCAAAGCAAGAAGGTCGCTGGTTCGAGTCCTGGCTGGGTCAGTTGGCATTTCTGTGTGGAGTTTGCATGTTCTCCCCGTGGCGTGGGTTTCCTCCGGGTGCTCCGGTTTCCCCCACAGTCCAAAGACATGCGGTATAAGTGTATGAGTGCGTGTGTGAATGTATGGATGTTTCCCAGTACTGGGTTGTGGCTGGAAGGGCATCCGCTGTGTAAAACATATGCTAGAATAGTTGGCGGTTCATTCCGCTGTGGCGACCTCTGATAAATAAAGGGACAGAGCCGAAAGAAAATGAATGAATGAAAGTGGTCATAAACTAATATTTTCTCAATTCAAATGAGTGGACCCGGAAACAGTATTCCATACGTCACAACTTAGCAAGCGGATATGGTTTATATTAGCCACTTTGGTCTCACTTTCTATTAAGTGGCTTTAACTAATATGTACTTACACTGAAATTAATAATTTGTTACAATCAGTGTACTTATTGTGTAAATACATGTTTTTACATTGTACTTACTCATTAATTACACTGTTGACCATCCACCCACCCTTAAACCTACCAATACCACTAACCCTACCTGTATCCGACCTCAGTGTTCTGCAAAACATTTTGAACACAGTAAGTACACTGTATTTATTTTTTGATGCAAGTACATAGTTGTTAAAGCCACTTAATATAAAGTGGGAATGCACCTTTTAAAAAGAAACCACACTAAAGCTTTTGTGTCTTATTTCTGGTATTCTATCGTTAGTCTTGGTTTACAGAAATTATAGATTTTTCCACTATTAATTGTGACTTTAGGTGATGTACTTTCAACTCCTAATAACTATTCTTCCAGTAATGCTTCAGGTGGTTCACCATTTTTTTTCTCTTCAGTCATTGCTTCTTGTCTTTTTGTCTTTGTCCTCCACATTTCTCTGTTTTTTTTTCAATTGTTATTCCTATTTAGGCTGCGTGCTGGGTTAGTTTATTCTTACCCTTTTTAAAAAAACACAACTTCATTTTGATCCTGTAACTCCTGCTAGTGTAAGTAAACATTACATCTAAATGTGCTGCTGTTCTTATTAGATTACATTATATTAACCCGATAAATGAAATGAAAACATCTTCCTATCCTTCTGAAACATCTGTTCAACACGGCCTATTAAAACCGGTGCAAACTGGTTGTGACTGAAACATCCTCAAGGGGGATTTTGGTTGGACAGACGCATTTTTCCTCTCTCTTTTCAGTTTCTTTGCAGTGTGTTCTGTGATTGGGTTTGGCCAAGCTCATGATTGATCAAGTGCAAAAGAGGATTAGCGGATGCAGAGAGAAGGGATTCAATTCAGACTGCGCTCGCTTCGCTTATGGCAGTTAGCCGTCCTGCCGAATGCAGTGGAAGAGCGAGATTCGCCCTCAGATCTTAACCAAGGCTCATAATCGTCTTCAGATCGTTTCAATCCATCAGCATCAAACTGACAGAGCACACAGGAGGACAGCATCCATATTGAACCCTATCACACACCAGCCCGCCGCTTAAAACGCTGGCTTTGACAGTTTTTAGACCAGTGACAGTGTGAGTTCTCATACAATATCTTTAAAAGCAGAAATAGCCAAATCTGGCTATTTAATGAACAGGAGCCATGAAAGCCTCAGTGTAAACTGATGATATGCTCCCTGCAGAGATGATAGGCCCTTAATCCGTTGCATTTGGTGCAGAGCCGTCAGACTGCATGAGGAAAGAACAGGACGTTTTTTTTTTTGCTCTTCTGTCACACATTTTAAATGCATACAGAATCAATTCACAGGCTATAGGATGGCTTATTACTGATGCCTTAAAAAGAAACATATATTACCCTTATCTGATCTGCCTGCTTGATTTGTTATACTTAAAGATGAAAACAGAATCCTAGATGTTGAATGTTTCGGTGTTGCTGTGCTTGAGCTATGGCTTGATTTAGATTTTGCTTGCAATGTCATCAATTGCAGTTTGTTTGAGGGTGAGTGTTTACAAATATACACGGTTTTTGCTCTGGCAGTCTATCAAATTCCTTTTGTTATGATTTTGTTCGCCATTTAGGCAATTCCCAGCATTTTTGTTTCATTCAAAACACAATTTTGCTGTTCCAAATGATCTGTCCCTTGGTGCTACATGAGCAAACAGAACAATTATTGGATATTTTGGCCAAGAAATTTAATCTTTCTCCACTAAAATTAGATGATCGGCTTGTGAGGGACCCTATTCATAAAGTGTAATGATGTTATGCATTAACATGTTATGTTGTTTACCAAATTCTGCCTTGGATTTATATTCTCACTTGTACTAAAACCATTCAAATTATTTGAATGATATGCAAAATCTTAACTTTAAGGTAACGGAATATTTTTTTCTGTCTTCAAAGATAATTAACATTAGCAATTAAACTTAAACATGTTGTATTTACAGAAAAATCTCAAGTCAGCTTTTTGTACCATACAATTGCTTAATTATGAGTATACTTCAGTACATTATGTATGTGATTTATTCAAGTATACAGTTCTCACTGTATTTACTCACTCACTCACTCATCGGGAGAAGTCGCATGATAATCGCTGAGGCTCGTGTGTTCATGGCTCGTACTGTGTGAGAGGATCTTTCAAGCCGAGCTGAGCAGCTTACGAGCTCCCGATCATTTTTAAACTGTCAAAAATGTTTGGGAGACTGTCGGCTTAAATTTGTGAGGTGTATGCAGATGAACGAGCCAATCTGTCTGAAGTTGACCAATCAGGTGGACAAGCTTACTGAACAGCAAGTGCTGTATGATGGGTTTCATGCATGGCAGAATCGTCAAAGATGATAGTTTACAGCAGGCAAGGTTATAATTCACTTTTTAATTTACACAGAAGGGGTGACTGGTCACCCGGTGCAGAAAAATAACCTGTATGTTTTGTGGACATTCACGGCTCTTATCAATAGCTGTTATGAGAGAGAGATAAACAGAGAGAAAGAGAAAGAGAGAGAGAGAAAGGGAGGTGGTTCAATGTTTTCTTCTGTCTGCTTCTGGCACAGAATGTCATGCAATTGCTTTGGAAATAGGAGGGTCATAAAATTGTCATATATCACTGTATCCGAATGATTTTCTCACATTCATGATGTGTGCATGGACATACGATCTACCTTAAGTCTTCAGGACTGCTTGAAAATTACAGTGAAGTGTGTTTGATTAGAAATGGTACTGAACTATGCAGGACAGTGGCGCAAAGGTCATCAACTCTGCTACTGGAACCACTGTCCTGTAGAAATGAGTTCCTAATTGAACACACCTGAGCCTGCTTATAAATGTCTTCAGAGTCACTTGAAAATCACATACAGGTGTGTTGAAGAAGATGTGGAACGCCTCTGTTTTAACTGACTGCACTCAGTATCCTATTACAGCTTTAGTCTCAAAACGCAAACCGAAAGCTGCTGAGGCACTTTGTGATGTCAGCCTGTCATGGTAATCCAAAACCTAAAGCAAGATGTGAAAAACAACCTGCTGAAAAAGAGCACAGCTTCTTCTGTGGAAACCAGTTTAGACCAGTTTCTGTCAATGTAGATCACACTGCATGTCAGAAAGCACATTGTTGCATTTCTTTTTTTTTGTTTTTTAACAGTACAACACTGTTGACTGTTTAGATGACTGAAGATGACATGAGTTCATGGCTCTCAGTCATGGTCACTTTATTTGGCTCTGACCTGCTTTCCCCAAAGACTGATGTGACTCAGCAAGTCTGATCAGCTTTCCCACCCTGAGGCATATTGTTGTGCTTTAAAATAATAAATAGTCATGAGAGCAAGTGCACTCTGAAAAGTGTGCTCTTTTCCTCTCGATCCAGCCAGAGTTCAGACTGAATTTAGCGTAAAGAGCCACCAGAAACAGTCTGACACAGCATACAGCATGTTACACTCATGCTACACATAATGATAAAGCTTAAAATGACATTTAGAATGTAATTTTTACAATTACACTTATAATCTTTGCAGTAAGCAGACACCTTAAAATAAAAAAATGCTTAGAGTAAAAGTAATTTGTCAAAGAGCCAGCAATTATAATTTCATACAAATCATGTTTGAAACTCTGAAATGTATAAATGGGTCAAAAATTAAAAGTTAAAGCACTATTTTTTTTTTTGAGGAAAAGATTTTTTAAAATGTATTTGACGTGTTCTATAAACTTTTGAGGAATTTTAGCACACTAAAAAGCGACAGATCCATATTTGACCTACATATATGGTTTAGAGGTACTAATTCTAGTTGCACAAGAGCTTAAAATGTAATTCAATTCACTTTTAAGCCAAACTACTGTACTCTGAATTCTGTTATCCATACAGATGATGTGGGCACAAAGTAGCATGCGATGCAGAATGTGCTGCAAACATCATCTTAAAATAACTCTGAATCATGCATTATTTGTACTGCATGCTCAAGGCCTGTCAAACTGCGTATTGCATGTTTATATGTACTCTCACACTCTCAGTTATTCAACAGACCTCTAGTTTCTGAACTCATTTTCTAGCTATAGTGTTTATTTTTGAATTGACTTATGCTGCTGCCGAATCCCAGTGGTGAGAAATATGAGGAGGAACACTGTGTTCTGCTGTGCTGTGGGACTCATTGTACCGCTGGGCGTTAGATACGAGAGGGCGCCTTTGCTAGTGTTTTGATGCACAAGGTGATTTTGGACCTTTTGACTGCATCTTTTCTCTCTTTTCCTGTCCTGCGGGGTCCCTTGGGGGCTGGTCAGACCTCCACATCCTCTGTGAACAGACAAGGGATTTAACCTCACTCTTGAACAGCTGCGTAGCACAATACAGAATGGAAAAAAATTATATATTTATGTGTATGCTATGTAGGGGTAGGAATCTTTGGGCACCTCACGATTCGATTATCATTCAGAGGGCTGTGATGTGATTAAAAAAATTATTATCAGTGCATCTTTTGTTTAGATTTCCTTTTTTTCTCACTATCTGACTATTAAAGCAAAGTGACCCATGATGACTTTACTTCTAAGATATTTTATTAATAAACAAATTAAAGAAATTTGGCAAGTAAACAACAAGGTTAATATTCAGAAATATATATATATATATATATATATATTTTTTTTTTTTTACATTTGTGGACCGATTCAGAATCATCCAAGTCTGCATCACAATGCATCTAAGAATTAAAATTTTCCCCAACCCCTTATGCTACGCGTACAGTGTGCGTGATGTGAATGTTATAGTAACCACACATACAATGTATGCACAGCTTGCATATTCACTTTGAATTGTATTTGCACAGCTTTTTTGCTTGCATTACTAGGTTTTAAGACTAAACCGGGCTGTTATTTTAAAGAAAAAGATGGAACAACAGCATGCTACTGAAGACAGCAAAAGCAATAGATGCACATACACTGACGAGTGCATGTGTGGCCTTAAGGATTAAATCATAACAATTTAAAATGAACACAAAGATATTTTTATCAAGTTAGGAGAGAAAAAGCAAAGACACTGCATGAGGATAAATCTTTCTAGTGCACATGTTTCAAACAATGGTTGAACATTCAAGTTCCCCTTCATATGGGAACTCCAACTGTTAACAGACTACGGGAGTACTTCAGATGACCAATCACTCTGAAGAGTAAGAAAACGGGCCAATGAATGCCAAAATGAATTGGCAGAGCTCAGCTCCACAGCTGACAGTGATTAGCCATTAGTGCTATATAAGCTGCCAGCTGAGAAGCGAGCACTAGAATTGAGCTTTCAGAGCCTCTCACGAGACTGAAGACACTCTATCTGCCAACCTGATTTCAAGACTGAAACCAGTTTACTCACCAGTGCGGGAGAAGACGCGACAGCGGCGGTCGATCTGGGCTTCCATTCCCCTGGGCGTTTCAATGGTGTGCACAAAAGAGCAGTTTCCATTAAAAGAGCAGATTCCCTAAGAGAGCAACACAGTCAATCAACACATCTTTTTCAAGACGCTGTTCTGACTGTGCGTTTCTGGATGCGGTGGTTCCTATCTCAGGATGATAGGCACGGGTATCGCATCACAGGTCTGGGGGTTCAGCATGTCGATGCGGTGCTCGCGGACAACTCATGCTCTCACTGTGAGGGCATGGCTGTTGCACAGCTGAGATAGCGGCTTCTAAGCCACCCCCGTTGCTCCCCGTGAAAGCGGTTAGCATGCGGGCAGATCTGAGGATTACAGTGGGGGTTTATCCGTCGCCTCCTGGCCCGCGGACCCCCCACTCCTCCACAAAACGCTCCATCCAAGCTTCGAGTGGTGGTGCGGTTCATCCCCCGGGATGCCCGCGCTTCCGCTTGATGACACCGGAGATCAGATGTCCATCGCGACATCGGAGTGCGAGCTGTCATGCTCAGATGACAGACCGGGCTCGCTTCCATCCTACGGGGTGCAATGCGTAGTCACGGTTCTCGAATCAGACATGATGGCTGTGCTTCCTGGGCTGCTTCAGTGGTGTGGCTGGAGATGGCTTGTCCCCCAGTCTCACCGCTGGACCAACTAAAGGTGTGGCGTGCGGGCTGATGTAAGATGAATCTTCCAGCTCCCGTCCACTTCTTCCCAGGGGCGCACAGCGAGGGCCTTCCGCCTTCAGCTCCCCTGATGGCGAGGCGGCCAGTGGGTATGAAGCTATTCCTCAGGTGGTTGGCGCCGCCACCTGGAGGGGTAAGCTCAGACCCCCGTCCAAGGCGGGTGGGTTTTCTGTGTCTCTCATGGCCAGAGCCCACACAGTTGCGGGCCATGCCGCTTCTGCCCTGCACCACGGCACCTGCTGTGCTGCACAGGGGCGGTTCTTCTCCAGGCTTATGCGTAAGCACCGCACGGTGGTCGACTATGATCTCATGACCTTCAAGTCGGCCGCTCGTGCCCTGGGGAGGACGATGGCCACACAGTGGTCCGGAAATGCCACCCTTGGCTTACCCTGGTAGATATGCGCAGCGCCGACAAAGTACGCTTTCTTGGTGTGCCATATCCCAGGCAGGCCTACTCGGCGACACCGTCGGGGACTTTACCCAGGAGTCCTCGGTGGTGAGAGATCAGCCGTGCGCGATGGAGCAGGTCATCTCCTGGTGGGCTCGGAAAACTGCTCCCCCACCGGACCCGTCCGCGCTGGCTGTTCCTTGCCGAGAGCGCTCTTCCTGCAGCTGCAAAATGCTCCGCCGTCACAGCCCATTCCACTGGCTAGTGAACGCGCCGAGCCCCCCCCGCAGGAAGTTGACGCTCCTGTCATAGGTCGCCGTAAAGTCCGGTAATCGGACCGCGAAGCGAACCACGGCCACTTGGAGAGGCGGGCCACTTGGAGAGGAGGAGAACCGTTCTTTCCCCGGTGGAGGGCCGGGGCTTCTCCGTGAACGAATGTAGCGATCCGAAAAGAGCGGCTTTTCCTCCCTCTGGGTGTGGAAGCCCAATTGCTGCCAGCATGGGAGGCGCTGCCTTCCAGCTTTCAGCTTTGGTGCACTTCGCCACAGGCTTTGAGGGCGCCAGAGGATGAGGTCCTTTCTCGCACCTCCAGCCTCTCCGCGGGATCCTGGGAGGAAGGTAAGAGTCAATCTCTTATTTTCAGTTCTTCCTCAGGACGCTCTGCTTCCCGGGGTGAGCACTCCCCATCCCGAAGCTGCCCCTCCGCAGTTACGTCAGCGATCGTTCCGGTTTACGCCCCCACTTCATCGTACCCAGAGAGCGGTGGGTTATACCAATCCTATCTGCGCGTTTTGATCTGTCATCTGTTCAGGATGCTGATCAGGATGCTCATGCAGAAACGCATCCCCCAGTGCGTCCGTCCGCGGGATTGGTTGCAGCTATAGACCTGAAGGACGCTCACTCCATGTCTTGCTCTCTCCCTCCTTATAACCGTGTTTTTACTGGTGTGCGACGGGGCCCGAGCATGGCAGTAAATGGTCCTCTCCCTGTTCCATGTGTGGAGGATGCCCTGTGCCTCTTTGGCGCACGCGCATCGGCATTTTTGATTATTTATTGACTGGGTTAAAATTTTTCAGACCTTTTGAATTAGTCGATTATGCATAGGGACCTGGTGCTCTGGCACCTCGGCCTGTTGGGGTTTCGGGTCAACCGAGAATGAGCAAGCTCTCCCCCGGGCAGAGCTTCTCTCATCTCGGGTTGGAGCTGGACCTGGTCTCCATCACAGTGCGCTTTTAGCGCGCCGGGCTAGTGCTGCCCTGTCCTTTTAATTTGGCAGTTATAGTGGTTTCACTGAAGTTTTTCAGAGGTTCCTGGGGCATATGACATTTGTAGCCGCTATCACGCCGCTTAATTGTTCATATGAGACCACTTCAGCGCTGGCTTCGCGATCAGGTCCCCAGATGGGCATGGTGCGCGGAGACGCATGCGGTGTCTCTGCACCTTCAGCCTCTAGATGGACCTTGGCTTCTACGGGCCTGGGTGCCCTTAGAACAAGTGTCCAGTCATGCTGTCATGCTGTCACCGGTACGGGAGGGGACACACGTGTTGGTTAGGACGACCAGCATGGCTGCGATAGCGCACATCAACCGTTTGGCTGATGTGCGCTACCGCCGCATGTCTCAGCTCGCTCGCCATCTGCTCCTCCAGAGTCATGCAGCTTAATAGCTGCGCGCCGTTCATATCCCGTACGAGCTCTACCGTGCCAGCTTACATGCTCTCACGACAGTTACGTTTCTGGGAGAATGGAGACTCCAACCCGGCACAGTCCAGCTGTTATGGGCACGCTTCAGAGAAGCCCAGGTCATCCTGCCGCTTCTCCCGAGCGGCCCTTCGCCAGCTGCTTTGCCTGCTCTGCACGGATGCGCTGGCTCTCAGCTGGCCCCGGGTTTACGCAATATGTATTTTTCCCCAGTGAGCCTGCGCGCACAGATTCTGTGCAAGGTCGGGGAGACGAGGTGCGGGTCTCGCTCGTTGCGCTTCCTTGGCCCAACCGGACCCGAGTTTCCAGACTCACACTCCTCGTGATGGCCCTCCCTGACGAATTCCCTGGAAGAAGTACTCCTTTTTCTGGGACGGGCACCCTCTGGCAGAGTTTCTAGACAGAGCGCGGTGGACTTAGGTGACCTATCAGTAGGTGGTTAACACCGTCACTCAGGCTAGAGCACCCTGTATAGGCAAGCCTATGTCCTGTAGTGGAGTCTATTCGTTGTGTGGAGCTCTTCTCTCTGAGAAGAACCCCGGACATGCAAGATTAGTGTTGTGTTTTCTTCCTTCAGGATAACTGGAGCGCAGGCTGTCACCCTCCACACCGAAGGTTTGGCGTGCTGCCATCTCTGCTCTCTGTGGGGCGGCGGATGGTAGCGCGCTGGGAAAGCATAACCTTATCAGGCGGTTCCTCAGAGGTGCGTGGTGCGAGATGGTTAATTCCATCCCCGCCCCCCTCTCTTGCCCTCTTGGGATCTCTCTAGCCCCAGCGGTTATGGCTAGGTTTGTTGAGCCACTCGACTCAGTATCTATACGTTTTCTGTCCATGAAGGCAGCTCTGCTGGTCGCGTTGGTATCAGTCAGGAGGGTTAGGATTCCGGTGGCATTTTTGGTCAGTGAATCGTGCCAGGAATATGGACCGGCCTACTCTCACGTTTACCTGAGACCCCGGTTCAGCTTGTGCCAAGGTTCCTACCACCCCTTTTAATATTAAAAGTGGTAGTGAGCCTACAAGCGCTGTCTGCGGAGGAGGCAGACCCAGCCCTTTTATTGCTATGTCCGCGCACTGCGCTTAATGTGACACGTAGAGCATACGTCTTTAAGCAGCTCTTTTCTGTTATGATCGGCAGAAGGGAAGTATCAAAGCAGAGGTTGGTCCATTTTATAGTTATGCCATTGCCCTCGCCTCATGTGCCAGGGCAAGCTGTGTCCCCCGGGAGAGAAAGCACACTTAAAAATAAATAAATAAACAAATAAAAAAAAGCGGTGCCTCCTTTTCGGCTTGAGTACGCAGCGCCTCTTAACAGATTATGCAGAGCTGCGGGCTGGGCGACACCTAACACATATACGAGATATTATAATCCTCGAGTGGAGTCGGTTTCCTCCCGATTACTGGGTCACTCCGGTCAATCGGGACAAAATTAAACTCGGTGTCAAAAACGCTTGCTGCGCCATGCTCCCTAACCCGGAGATGCGTGCGCCTTTTCTATTCTGCTAGTAAGTTTCCCGCTTGGCGAACCCTAGAGAATTCCTCCGAGACCCCCAGCACCCGACTCAGCGGAGAAGCCGGGTGCCTGGCTCAGTGTGATGTCTGGTATGCCCACTCTTGGTCTGCCCACATGCTGAGGTTCGGTGCCAGCTATGCGTGGTCCCCGATGGTGATTCCATATGATTATTTCAGCCACGGAGTGTTCCCCCTGACCAGGCGGACCCGTGTCTTCCCTACCCGCTAACCAGCTTATCATATATAGCACTCCCCCTCCATAGGGCTAGTCCATATGTCCTTATTGCCATCAAGTCTCCCCTCTTGGGTAGCAGGTGGTCTCCGCAGCGTCCTCCCCCTTCGGGGACTTGCACGCTTTCCCAACGTACTGTCGTATTTCTAAAATCCCTAGACTATATTAGCTAGGTAAAAGCACATTTATGACCCCCAATCTAAATTGTAATTATTCCCATGTAATGGTAATTAAAGGGCCTAGGGGACGTTGGAAGGTTGCGCTCTTGGTGATGCTTGTGCGCTCACGCTATGCTTGGCAAACTTCACATCAGGAGCATGACGGGCTTAGCTGCTGTGGCGTTTTCCATACAGTCTCCCTTAGTCTGTTAACGGACGCACGTTGGAGTTCCCATATGAAGGGGAACGTCCTGGTTACGTATGTAACCCACGTTCCCCGAATAGGAAACGGAGACGTGCGTCTCCACTGCCACAGCAGCTGAGTCTCCAGCTGTTAGCTGAGTGATTGGCTCTTCATCAGGCAAATTCTAGTGCTTGCTTAGCTGGCAGCTTATATAGCACTAATGGCTAATCACTGTCAGCTGTGGAGCAGAGCTCTGCCAATTCATTTTGGCATTCATTGGCCCGTTTTCTTACTCTTCAGAGTGATTGGTCGTCTGAAGTACTCCCGTAGTCTGTTAACAGACGCACGTCTCCGTTCCCTATTCGGGGAACGTGGGTTACGTACGTAACCAGGACTTTTCAAGCAATGGGCAACTGTGCTTGTACAGATTAAACTTTGGGATTAACAATGATTGTCTGTTTCATTTGACTCGTAGTGCAGGATAAACATTAACTTGCGGTAGTTCTACAACATTGGAAAAAAAGAATTCAGCAACGAATCAGAAGAAAACTGAAGAAACGTAGCAAGTAAACAATTCAAGTCAAGAAGGAACACAAAAAGGCCAGCTGTAATTTCACTACATTTCTCAAATATTTGCCAACGATATGGATTATTAGATTATCAGACATATTTGCAAGAACGAATCCCTCCGTGGGTGACTGACAGGTACTTTGATAATGGTACCAAATGCTGCTTTGTTTACTTTTTGCACGTGCGCGTCGGAACTTCGGTTTTCATTGTTGCTAGCTGTTTGGCATCAGCTTGGTGTGTCCTGGCCTTTAGGTCATCCAATTTGTGCATGGGTTTTTTTCCACACAGAAAAAGATAAAAGAACAATCTTAGCTGAAACTGTGTTGTAAGTAATGTTCAGTTTCTTGCACAGACCTATTGATCCACTTAACATATCATTATGAGCTATGAGTATTCATTTTGGTTTGCCTGTATGTGTTTTTTAAATCTCAAAGTGTTAATAGATGAATAGTAATAATACTGAATAGCATTTTATGAATCTTTAAAATTCTACTGATGATAAAAGTAAAATGAACAGCAATTCTATTTAAAGCCTTTTTTATTTAGCCTATAGCGAAGTAAGCTTAGCACAACACAACACAACACCGAATGAGTCTGCTTATCTGTACTCAATGCTCATGTGTGCTGCTCTCTTAGTTTTAACCCAGCACACATGTGCAAACATCTGCCTACACACACTGCTCCCAACGTGCCTGAGTAGATGAGCATAGTGTGTTTGTGTCATTTGCAGCCTCATGAATAATTAATGGCCCGAGATGGTCAATGGGTGGGGCTTTTCTACACTTCTCTGCCTCAGTGCTGCATTATCTGAACATAACCTTCCCGGTATTGACCATTTTGTCCACAGCCTTAATTTATCAACCACCTCATCACCCTGAGCACTGACCGATTTCCCAACCTTGTCGACTTTTAATCAACTGGCTTTTGGCAAATGAAAAGTTCATTTGTTGTTATTGGGAAAAAAAGAGGGAAACCTCTACAAATCTATCACAAATGTGTTTTATCTGAAGGTAGTTCTAAGAAAGACAATTTGCTTGATATTCTCTCCGTTTTTCTCCAGTCTTCGTCAAGTTACTTTATAATGAAGAGCTATTGGTCATTATTAGTTCATAAAAATACCACGTGCTGTCATATTTACTGGCCAGTAAGAAAAAATATGGACTGCTTGCGTTATAAAACATACACTATGGCCAATTTGTTATGGATATTACTGCTCAGTAAGTATGAATGTGATCTGCAATATTCATCAAAGGATCTTCCATTACTGCTGATGTATTAGAGATGCTGCCATAATGAGGGTGCTCTGTAATGTAACCCTGCTTTAGAAATCTGTATTCAGCAGCGGGCACAGGTGCCATAATGACTCATACATCACATGTCTAGCAAAGGTCATGGCCATCATTTATATGGGGGCATGTGGAGCACACAATGGGAATGTTATTGGGTGGGACGATTGATTCTCAGAAGCAAAGCCCAACTTAACTTGTAATAGCAGGTGGAACGGAATGGCTTCATTTGGCAATTGCTGCTTCTTATTGAGCAAATGTACATGCACGCCAATATTCTGATAACTCTCAAAAATTAGTTTTTTATTTAACCTGTGGTCCGGGTTTACACACAGAACAATAACCCGACAATACAAGTAAACCGCATTTATAGTTTATCTCCCAGTAGTGATGTAAAAACTAAATTCACATAACTAACTCCAAGTGTTTCATTTATGTTAGTCATGTTCAGGGCCAGACAGAATTTGCAAGCATTTTTTGCTATTTCTGTGCATAATTAAAAAAAAAAGAAATCTGCTTGATGATTTTGAGAGTATAGTAACAAAAAACTTAACACATGAAATAAAAAGTAATAACTTTTTAACTTTTAAGGATTGCAATGCTAATCTCTCATACAATATGTCTCTCATATAATATACTATAAGAAAATATTACTTTACAAGCTGTATTGAACATAAATCATAAACACTCACGCTTATCCAAGTTTTAGGAACAGCAAAAAATAACTTGACTTCTAGTTGACCATTTGATATCAGAAGTGGCTTATATGAAAGGCAAAGGCCTCTAGATTACGCTTATTTTACCAAAATAAAGTATGATCATGCCTTGACTTTTAATTATTTAATCAGGACAGTAAGGTCTGACTTTTCTTAGACAAAAGTCTTGTCACTTAACAGAAACAATGTACAGTCATGGCGCAGTGGAAAAAGAATTAATATTGTGTATGACTCCCATGAGCTTGGAGGACTGCATCCATACATCTCTGCAATGACTCAAATATCTTATTAATAAAGTCATCTGGAATGGCAAAGAAAGCGTTCTTGCAGGACTCCCAGAGTTCATTAAGATTCTTTGGATTCATCTTCAATGCCTCCTGCTTCATCTTACCCCAGACATGCTCAATAATGTTCATGTCTAGTGACTGGGCTGGACAATCCTGGAGCACCTTGACCTTTTTTGCTTTAAGGAACTTTGATGTGGAGGCTGACTTATAATAAGGAGCGCTATCCTGCTGCAGAATTTGCCCTCTCCTGTGGTTTGTAATGTAATGGGCAGCACAAATGTCTTGATACCTCAGGCTGTTGATGTTGGCATCCACTCTGCAGATGTCATGATCACCAGCGATCTGGGACTTTAGAGATCGCTGGTGAACTACATATCATTATGAACAACATTTCCCAGCATTCCGTCACACACACCCGGTCATCATCTTTCACTGATCACTTCCGCAGCTGCATCCCGTTCACCACTGATGTATTGGACTTTAAATATACCCTGCACCCGTCTTGTCTTTGCTCGTGTGTTATATGTCTTCTTGATTCCCTAGTTCTGTGGTATTGTATAGTTTGTTATTGCTCATGTTTTGTCCTAGTTCTCGTTCAAGTTTTGTTATTTTGTTACTTTGTTTTTGCAACATGTCCTGTTTTTGTATGACAACTCACCAATAAATGCACATGGATCCTACCTCTTGTCCCGTCTGCAATACCACCCGGTAACGTGACAGCAGATCTCTCGCATGCCCCCATACTAAATGTAACCCCAAACCATGATTTTTCCTTCACCAAACTTGACTGATATCTGTGAGAATCTTGGGTCCATGCGGGTTTCAATAAGTCTTCTGCAGTATTTGTGATGATTGGGATGCAATTCAACAGATCTACCTTCTGCCACTTTTCCAAATGATCAACTAGAAGTCAAGTTATTATTTGTTGCTCTTACAACTGGGATCGACGACAAGACTTTTGTCAGGTAGTACTGCATGTCTTTGAACTGTGGGCCCCCCTGGCCCAGCCATATTATTCAATAATATTACTGAAACTAATATAAAAATATATATTGACAAACATTTACACAAGTAAATAAGTAGACTCAATGATGGGCTAAATAGTCTGATTCTGTGTGGGCCTAAATCAGTATTGCTACCTGCCAGCAGGAACCTTATGACTTGTATATGATCCTCTCAATATGCTGCATATTGACTGTAGCATTTCTACTTCTGCATGAGATGAGAACACATTCTTAGAATTCTTTGGGTTAAGAAATATTTTTTTCCTCCCTTATTGGTAAATCACAAAAAAAAAAAAATGTAAAAACATTCCTCAAAATATCTTCTTTTGTGTTCAGCAGAAGAAAGAAACTTAAGCAGGAACAAGCGGAAGGTGAGCAAATGATGACAGAATTAAGAAGCACAAACGGGTTAAGAACGTGCATGTATACTCACTCATTATATGAGCGCATCTTCTCATTCGCTCTCATGTCTAGTTTTATTGCGTTCTTATTGTGTTCTGCATCCAAATGCTGTACTAATGCTAAAACTAATGTTACAAGGAAGATTCATAAAATCTAAAAATAGATTGTTGCATTCAAAATAGGCTTAATGTCACAGTGTTGCTGCTAATGGTGATATATGTGTAATTTTGTGCCTTTGCTTGTGTTTTGATTGCATAAGCGCAGCGAATTAGGAATATTAGGGAAGAGCAAATAAGATGGCTCCGAGTGCCTGTGGCTGTTTGAAAGTTAAACTCTGAGGTCTTGATTCGCTGCTTCACACACAAGCTCCAGGTTTGCATCTGTGGCTGTTTCCACTTCTCTGTCTTCTTGTTGTCAATTCGTCTCTTTCTCTCTGGAGGCAGTGAAGGGTCTGCTCTGCTTCTGCAGCTGCCAGTGCCCAGATGGCTGACAGCAGGCAAACACTTTACTGCAGTGGCGGCTTTGTCCTGTATGTTGGTTTAAGTGTGCATGGAAGAGGAAGAGGAACATTGTAGAAGCAAACTAATAATGGCTTTTGCTAAAATTAGTTTTAGCTAGGAATGGAGCAATATGGATTTTTCATGGACTCTTGGTAAATTGCACAGGATTTTTCTTTTAATGTGTATGTAATATATATCATTTAACATTTTCTTTTTGTCTTACATTTATAAATATAAACAAAATATTTAAATGTTAATGCTAATTTCCCTTATCTTTATTATATACAACAGTTAATTCAGCAAGGAGTTATAATAATTATATACATGCAATAACTATGTAGCATACATATATGTACAGTATATTAAATGTTTTTGTATTTTTTATACACTCCCATCGGCTTATTGTCTGGTTTATCAAGGGTCGCCATAGTGGAATGAACCACCAGTTGCTTCAGGCATATGTTTTACAGAACGGATGCCCTTCCAGTCACAAGCCAGCACTGAGAGTACAACCCTCAGTGTGGTAAACACCCACATAATTTAGTTTAATCCAACTAAACTGCATGTCTTTGGACTGTGGTGGAAACCCATGCAGACATGAGGAGGACGCTCAAACCAGTGACCTTCTTGCTTTGAGGCAAACGACGTAGCCACCATGCTTTTTATATATTAATGATTAAAAAGATTAGGTAGTAAAATATACTTAATTTATTTGTTTTTAATTAGAAATTAAATTTTTTCAGTTTTCAGACAGATTTTGAGGTTGATGTTGCTATTCTTGTGGTAAATAATTAATCTGTACACAAAATATTGAAGTAAAGTCAGCAGGATTCTTCCGGTTCACTCAGACTTTCATGAAAATAACCCCCAGTCCCTGTTCACTGATGAGAGAACAGAGAGAAAACACAGATGCTCCGACTTTCAAATAACATCATGCTCTTCGCTCTAAGCAGAAACTCTCATACTCCCGTAATACTGTGAACACAGGCAAGCAAAGTGACACAAACAGTGAAGCGTCCCAGTTCACTCACTCACTCACTGACTCACTCACATATCTGAGTCAACTCAAGCATCTCCACCATTCTCTGCCAAGATGTCTTTCCACTCTTTTCCTCGTTGCTTCTGTATTCGTGTCATATCTGAGGCCATCTGTGGATCCTCCTGCGCTGTGTGTGCTCACAGGCATGGCACTGAAGGTGTTGTGGACAATGCTGGTATTTTTGCCGCTGGTCAGTTTTGCTGATCCAGATACTCAGCAGGTGTTCAAAGAGAGAAACTTGATGTCCAACATTTTCTACGCCATCTGTGAGACGTGCTGCTGCTGGTCTGTGTGTTGGGGGAAGATTGTGAACACATTTTTCTGCGTGCCTGTTTTGCCAGAGATTAATCAACAGGTGATTCATTCTCAATAATCCACGGCCATTTAAGCATAGTTTTGTTGCCTAATGTGTCATCATTTGGTGGGGTTGTTGCGTTTTGTTGTGTTGCGCCACAGTATTGTGAGCAGCATTATAAGAATTGAACACACAATAATAAAAACTATTTGTTCATTAAATTAAATCATGTAATCATTAAAGGTGCTGTTTGCAAGTTTTGACTCAAAAATACCATAACTTGTTTGCAGATATTTAACAAAAATGCTAAGTGAACATGCTTGTTTATTTGAAAAACAATACTAAAGTCAGTCATTCTCTTTTGAAAATGTGCGTCCTGTGTCAGAATGTCTGTCTTTGTTTTGGTCTGTGTAACTCCGCCCACTGCCAGTTTAACCAAATATATTTCGGCACACCAGGTTGCCTTTGTGTAAAACACGCCATATTTTATTTCAGTCATAAAGGCTGAATCAATATATGCGGGCGTGGGACAGTAGCAGATTCAGTTATAAAAATCCACATAAGGTGTTTTTCATTTTGCAAGCAATTAAAATTTTACAAATGTAAACATTAGCTGATCAGCTTACAATGTAAGGCTTAATCTTTAGGCATGTTCACAATTTGTTGGTGTCGTTAATCTGGCAACCTGCATGTGCATCAGGTAGGAGGGAGGGTCAAAATGTTGAATTTTGTCAATCCTACATACTGCACCTTTAACTGGTTCTACTATATGATTAATCATTGATTCTTTTTTTTATTCCTACTTACCCTTTATATACAGTAAAAACATTTTCTTTGGATGAGGATGCTTGCATTCTTATTGTCATCTGCACATGCAGTCATGCTGGTGACAATGAAGTAGACCTATCTTGCATTAATGAGGTTAACGATGAACTGATTAATAATTTATTTAAATGAAGGTTGATCATGGGAATTTGTGGAAATTGACATTCCATGATTGTACATGATTGCCAGGACAGAAGATGATTACTAATGTGTTTTGGGTGTTTTAACTTCAATTCTGTGCAGTTTCTAGTGGGACATTTGGTGTATTATGAGCTGCTCCTCACACAAGCGAAGAATTGTGTGGGCAGGTTTTCTTGCAGACTAGAAATAGTAGATTTCTGGTTATAAAATTGACAAGGATCCACTTGTCACTTGTATGTAGACTTGAAAGAGTCACGCTTATAAACATGTTTGCGTGCTGTCACTACAGGAGGATATTTAGATTTGACATGGTTCTGTATTGTGTATATAGAACATCCATATATTAATTTTAAAGGCGTATTTCAGTTCTGCATAATGTTCTGCTTCCTGTGTGAACGTGACACTGTGTTAAGTGTTTGTCATGTAAACAGCTGTTATGTGCTTTGCACTGCAGCTCCTGCTGGTTTAAAGAGATAGATGTGCTACACCACTGTTTGCTTCTTCAAATATTACAGAACCATGAAGGGTTAACCATAATCGGGATTTAAACACTTTGAATTGAACACACTTTCAAACTGGAATCATGGCAGGATATACTGTGTTGCCTGCTTTACAGGGCACACATAATGGAATGAAACTAACTTCAGAAGCGGAAGGAAAATATACAAAATATACTGAAGGGTTGGATGTCACGTTACCGGGAGGTATTGCAGACAGGACAAGATGGGTAGGAT
>CAIGQV010000818.1:15051955-15091851 GCA_903798115.1 Danio jaintianensis | reverse complement strand
AGTTCACCAGCGATCTCTGAAGTCCTTGATCGCTGGTGAACATGACACTACTTGTTTGATAGACTCATTATTGATGTCTACAGGACTGTGTACTATACACCATGTCACAAAGTTGGCAATTTCTGTGGTGTAGTATTGAACGTCTTTAGCCTTGTGCAGGAGACCAAGAATGGCAATGTCAGAGAATTTATCTCACAATGACTAATCCTATATTCATTGTTGAATCTTATGTTCTGCTGTGATTCAAGTTAAAAATGCTGAAATATTCTGAACAGTACATATCCAATGATATTTAAAAACAGACAAAGCAAAAGTGACCATAAAATAAAATCACTTACACTTGGATGTAATATATTTGGCACTGCATCATTTTATTTTCAGTTTTTTGAAAATCCAGCAACAAATTGTGCCTTGCTTGTAAATGAATCAGTGGTGAAATAAACTGAACTAAACTGAGTTTTTACTGATGTTGTCTGGAACTTCATTCAAAACAAAAGTTCATTCCCTCTTTCCTAATGGGATTAGAAGGAAGGCAATGACTGGGTTATTCTACAATTTAAAAAACAGAAATGTGCACACATCTGAGATTCTCAAAGGCAGGTGCTCAATCAAAACAAACACAGTGAAAAAAGTAAAAAGAAAATTGCCACACTGCCACTTTAGTTCTCAAAAAGAATTTATTGTAACAACGTTTCGACCTACATGGTCTTCATCAGGTTGATCAACTTCGAAACGTTTTACTTATTCTACAATTTGGCACTGCACAGCGCCTTCTTATCTTTAACATTTGATTTCTGTTGAGTTCTGTTATTTACCCACAACACCTCAAACCAGTGGGCGGAGCTAAACTTGCAGTGATGTAGAAGTGGGTGTTGGTTTTTTTCGTTGGGGTGGGCATAGTTTAGCCACATTATTATGTAATAACGTAGAACATTCCACAACCTGTTGCTTTGGCAGATTGACTTCAATTTAAGCTGTTTTTAGAGGGTTGAGTTTAAGTTTCTTAGTTCACAACCATGTTAAAAGAACACAATGCTGCATTAGGTCTTAGTAACTGCTAAGTATAAGCAGGAAGAATATGGATTGTGAGTACACGATTTTGTTCTCCATATTCATACTTGTGTCCCACTTTCACTTAACTTCTGAGAGTTATAGGTGAGACATAAGTCTTAACTGACCAAACCTGCGGTTGAAAATGAGAAATGAAAGCAGTTGGGAGTGAGGGGACAAGGTGAGTTGCAATGAAGGTGATTCAGCCTGTTCTGATGCATTCGTCCACACATGCTGTGCCTCTGTTTCCTACATGTAAGACTTAAATTCACAATACAGCTGGCAAGAGCGGCTGCACAGCAGGCTTTCAGCCTATTCTTTTGAAAAGAGCAAGTGCTTCTATCAGTATGTTCACAGTGGATTTTTTCTTACGTTTATTACATTAGCTTTAACTTTTGTCTGTAAAAAAGTTTTGAAATTAAATGTGATAAGTGATTTTATGCTCTTTAGAGAAATATCTTTCCTTTACAACAAAATACACTGCACATTTATTAATTTATCTGCCGTTTTAATCCAAAGCAACAATTGAATAATGAAACAGGCCATTCAAACTAGTAGTGCTAGTAATACAAAGTTTCAGTCACTGTTTAGAAAAAAGTTTTTTGCAGAAGGATGGATTTAAGTGCTCATTTAAGATGTTTTTGGTCATGAATATATTCAGGGATTTTGCATTCCAGATAAGGGTTGTGTCAGGAAGATCATTCCACAGGCAAGGAACAGTGAAAGAGAAAGTTATAGATCTATATTTTGTGCCATTCTGTCATGGCACCACAAGGCAGTACCTGTTGTGATTACCAGCTGTGTTGCTCTCACCGATTGCTAGAGAGCACTCTCTTTATCCTTCCAAACTATATACACCATCATATCCTGCATTTACACACCATTTTTAAATTCACTCTGATTACATACACAGCTAAAGGACATTGCCATTAATTACTTGGACTATAAATACACCTTTCATTCACACATCCGTTGCTGAGTCTGTTGCTGCAAAGTGTTTCCATTGTTTTTTGCGTTCCTGTATTTTTAATCCTTTGGACTGTTTATATTATTTTGATTCTTTGCCACCTGTCTAGACCCTTTTGGCTGTTATTTGTATTACGCTTTGGATTTTACACGATTGCTCTGTATGCTGGCTTTCGACCCCTGCCTATTTGACCATTCTCTTGATGAGCCTGTGTTTGTATCAGGTATTCTGGCGGGGAAATACTTATGTAAAAGCAAGTACAAGTTGAAGGGTACAAAGCCTATGACTGTTCTTCATTGAATCATTTATCTTTAGAAAAAACGAAAAGATAATTTTTGTTTGCTTTTGGTAGTGCAAATTAATCTTACACTTATTTTATTTTAGCTGAGAGTGTATAGTGTTTAAAAGACTGAAACACCTGAGGTGGTAAACAACTGAAGATGGGCTCATACCTAATACATGGGTTACCATAAATACCTGCTGTGGTGACAACTATATAAACCTAGTGCGAGAGACCTTCAGTTTGGGAATTATTTCCAAATCTTTAAGTTACAAAATATCAAAGTTAAGAAGATTTTATTTGAGAATGTTTCCTGAATCTGGCTCCAGATTATCATGCTACAGTATGGCACTGCATGACTACCATAGTCATTTAATCAAAATAGGGACCAGGGAGACAGATAAATTATAAACCCCAAATATGGGGTGTTATATACATAGTGTGATTTTAAAGTGTTTTAAAGTTTGATGGCATTTCATATGCGTGTCTTCGGCTCAGAAGTGAACAGAGTCTCCAGAAGAGAAGTGTAGCATGAATTTATTTGACGCAAGTCTAATTTTTCTGGCTGACTTATTTCACATCTTTAATGACTACGCTACGCTTGATAAAACAATTCATTAAAAGGGGAAAGCAACCCATTGGCCAACCAGAGTCCAAAAGGATAAAAAGAGGATCAGACCTCACTGATGCTGTTTACACTCCGCTTTCCTGTGGAAATGATTTTAGGAGAAGCACACCAACACATTTCTTTGTCTTGTCCAAATGATAAGCTCTTAATGTGTGTGCTTTGTATACAGCAGATAGCTAGTAAGATGTGTATAACCATGCCTCAGCACCAGATAAACAATGCCCGTCTCTTATAGATAAGAAACAGCCATTGTTTTGCCTTAAAGACTGTAGGGAAGGGAAGCAGGGAGTGTTGCTTAGCTGCACATTTCTCCTTTTTAAAGGATGGCAAGGAAGAATCCAATTCTCTCATCTCTTCACTCATCTCCGTTAAGTGAAAGAGTAGAAACATTTGTCAAGGAAACAAGAAAAGTGCCCCACTGTGAGTTAAAGCTGTAGCTCATTGCAGAAAAAAAAGCCTGTTTACAGGAGGCGGCACACCACTATGCTTGTGGCAGGCATCGCACCTCCATTTCTATGCTGAAATACAGCTCTGCAAGTGAAAGCTCCTGCAAAATGCCCAGACACGCAGGAGGAACCTGGGGATGAAGAATTGCACTGAGAAAATTGAACTCATCTCAGTTCTCATCGCCTCTGAGTTTCAAATGGACTCATTCGCACTCTGTCCTCCACTCACAGATGTGTAGCTCATGCCCTAATTCCTTTTTTCTGAAGGTACAAAGAAAGTCAAAGTATAGCAGACAGCGGGATACTGGCTTACTGGCATTCCTTTATTCAGATTAATATAGATGAAATGGATCATGTAAGGAATAATTAATGACTGGATGAATTATTAGAAAAATGATTCAACCACCCAGAGTCAATAATTCCACTCATACCAGGGTTACCACATATCAAGACAGTGATATGTTTTATTTCCAAACATTTGTCAGATTTCTGTTATTAAAATGCGTGCGAATGTAGGATTTATCCAAAGCCCACTTTGATAATTCAAAACATTTTAGAGCTAGAAATGGAGGTGTGAGTCATTGATATGCAGACTAATACAGTTATTAGAGAGAGATAAAGTGAATTTCCTGAATGTGTGTTTGTCTTCTAATAGCAGAATTATTTCAAAAATAGCTTAAGTTACTTAGATAATAGGTAATAAGTAATAAGTTACCACATAGAAATGGAATGGAATTTTCTATTGCGAAACTATTTTACTGAAAAAAAAAAAAAAAAAAAAAAAAAGCATGCACATCAATCTCAACTGGGTGCTCAGCCAAACAAAAAGTGTGCAGATATATATGAAAAGGCAGCAACACCAAAAGCTCCAAAAATATCAAATGTATTTACTTAAAAACAGCTCACAGCGTGTAACGTTTCAAGCACACCAGCTCTTCATCAGACGTTGAAAACTATTTTACTGGTAATAAAATATCAGTAAAATAAATGGTAACAATATCAGTGAGTATGTGTGTGCGTGTATGTATGTGAGCATGTACAGAACTAATAAATAATAAAATGTAAAGGGAAAAACATGAAAATAATTAACTATTTTTATTCATATTTCTGTTATATTTTTTGCTTGGTCATCTTATTTGAGTTTTGGTTGTAGGCCTGTGAGGACTTTTAAAATAATTGATATACAATTGCAAAGTTGTCACGCTGTGCTCTGCACACAAAGGCACGAAACACGGAAGTTATCAAACACGAAGATTTATTAATATACCACTCACTGGCAGATGGAGACACGGGAAGACGGAGACACAGGAACATGGACAACACACTGTGGCAATACAATACTGGACAATGAAGGAGGCAGACTAAGGGGTAGATATACACACGGGATAATGACACACAGGTGAAAACAATCAATAGGAAAACGGCGGGAAACAGAACAAAGGAGCACATGATGAAAACACAGAACAGACACCTGACAAAAGTGAAGTTTAATGAGGTCTGTCATTTACAGTATGCCTATTTGTATGCCTTTTGAATTTCAAGACTTACTGTGTTTTATTGTGTTAGATGGATTTATGTTTAGAATTGTGCATGCCATGTATTCTTGTGGGTTTTTATTCAGGTGTAAATTATGTGTATTTTAATTTCACATTCTGTTTGTGGTTTGGCAGAGACTTGTAAAATTATGCCCTGCATGGGATTGCAGATGAAAAATGGCCTTTTGGCTAACATTTACTGAATTGTATTAGCTGTGCACTTACTGGAAAATAATTGCAAACCTATGGACATCAACCGGTGAGAATCAATTATTCAGTGCTGTAGTATAATCTTTTACATCTGGGTATGTCCAAATTAGAGTATTTCTGAGTGCTACTTGATGCAAGCAGTTATGAAAAGTCAAGCAATAGAAAAAGACATCTCTTGAACAAAGAAATTGTTTTCAATAAAAAAAAAAAAATGAATAAATGAATATAAATCAATGAGACAGATGATAAAAGAACTGTTACAGTCTCCAGGCCTACATTTTGCTATTATTGCAATCTTTTTTTGTGGTGGTCAATATGTCAAATGAGAATTAATGCGTTGATTAACTTTCTCAGCAAAAAAATGTTAAAAACTCAGCACAATAAATGGGTACAGCAAATGTATAAATGTATTCAGTACTTCCAATTGAAAGTAGCAAGAAGCATACAGAAATATTCCAACATTCATAGAACGTGTAAGCAGAATTTAGCAGACTGCATTACTGACTTTTGACATTTGCTGCTTGTTCAAACTACTTTAAGATGAGTTGAAACAACACAATTCTTATGTTTTTTGGGGGGACAACTGAATTGTTTTATGTTCAATTCACTTAAATTTGTAAAAAAAAAAAAACGATTAAGTTACTGTAACTTAATCGATTTGTGTTCGGACAACATGAAGGAATTGTGTGGAACCCAGTATTTTTTACAGTGTGTACATACTGTATTCGTCCCTATTTTTATTTGGTACTATAGTACTACTACTATACTATTTAGTATGTGGGAAGCAGTATAAACTAGTATGCAACATTTCAGACAGTATTGTATGCTACAACATTGTCTTTCAAAATCATCTATAAAAAAACTTCCATTTTATGCAATAGAAGCGCACACTGGACACTCTTCTCGATACCACAGTAGCTGTAGTATCACTGTAGCTCTCTCCGGTTGCTTAAACTCCTTAGTCCATGAAATTCAATTCTGTCGCTCACACCACCAAGGACAAGAACAGATTCATGTTTGTCTGTTCTAGACCCTTTGGACTTCTACCCAGAGTTCCCTCTGCTTCTATGATTGCAGTAATGAGCACCCCTGTCGACAGTAACCTTCTCATCCACACTGTCATTAGCAAAAAAAAAGCAGCCAAATCATATATTTGACCACTGTGCCGCATCTTTATTATAAATGGTTCAGATAACAAGCTAAACGTTCATTGTTAATGTGTCACCAACTGAGTTTGTTCCATCCAAATTTAGGAAAAAATGGCAAATGACTTTATTTATTGGAAGTCTTATGGGATGTTTGTCTTGTTACACAATCATACGTGTCCAACTGTGAGACCCGATTTTCACATTGTCAGCGTGTCTGCTAAATTCACACAATTATCCTCCAGTCTGTGTAGGTCAAAGCATAAACCAGACGAACAGTCGCATTAGCTCAGTTAAAGCTGGGGATGTTTGGGAAATCTCCAGGAAATAATTAGCACAGTGTGTAGGCTTGTTTAACCCCCTCCTGTTTTGCAACCAAATGTATCTGGTCTTTAGTGCTGCTTATGGAAATGAAACAGCATTTTGCTAGTCTGCAAATCTGCTTTTTGCCTTTTTTGCTTGGCACAAAACTTAATTGATTCTATTTTGCTTGCATCTGCTACCCGGGCTCATTTGGAAAAACCTGCTTTTACCATCATTTTTTGGCAAAGCTCTACAAACGCACCTACAACATGATACAATTTGATGCTGTTGTCAGCTGAAATGAACACTAGAAGCCGTAAATACATCAACAGATTACAAATCCTTTTTATGAATTATGGTTATGGGGTAAATTATCAACAAAAGTAGACTCACTTCTGAGCAGTTCATTGCACAATACTATGCTCTAGACTTAAAGCACATCATAATGCATGCTTTCTAAACTTATATATTTAGATAAACTTCTACATCTGCAGCACATATCTATCTCCATATGTATGTTTTTCAGGTTATTCTGTATATTGCGATACAGAGTTAAAAAGAGTTTAAAAAGTTATAAAAACATGGTTGTTTGTGTGTTGGTTAAATTTAGGTTTATTGCTCTAGATGTAATTCCTCCAAGACTGAATGTAATTTTTGCAAATATCTGAGGCATCACTTTTTTTAAGCCTGCTTTGACTTGAGCTTAAATTAGACCATTATAAAAGACTTTAGTGCAAACTTGAGTACTGCTGGTATTTACTAAACAATACATATCAAAATAAATGGTCTTCCAAACTGGTCTTCAACCGTGTTTTTTAGTGTAACAGCATTTCATACACTGCAAAAAATGTAGGGTTCCACACAATTCGTTCATGTTGTCCCAACACAAACTTATTAAGTTAACTTAACAAATTTAAGTGGATTTAACATAAAACAATTAAGTTGTCCCCCCAAAAAACCAAAAAACAAAACAAGAATTGTGTTTATTCCGCTAATTTTAAATAAGTAGTTTAAATGAGCAGCAAAATCAATTTTTGAGAGTATGGACACAACTATTTTTGTGCTTGACCTTATTAAATATCAATGTAAAAGACAGGCAGAAAATTAGATTTACATGAATAATGCAAGGTTATTTACTAACGTTAGCGCTCCTCATATTCCAGGTATTTGTCTCACCATTTAACACCTAAAAAAGCATGTCTTAAATGTTGCGGTTAAAACAGTTGTTATAACCATAACCCTAATAATTAATAATCAGGAAAGAAAACAACACAAGTATTCATCATATGGATTGTTAAATTTAAACCATTCATAGTCATTGCTATTCAAAATTTTACTATTGAGAACAACAGACTTAGCTGGAGTTTCAAGCATGATAGGGTACTTGTGCTGCGTGCTTTCTCCCCCTACACAAAATATATGGCTTCAGTGGCTGTTAAATTGAAATCATGCATCATACTGATGTGATATAGTAGGTCACTAGCTTCGGGGAAACCAATAAATGAATGTGTCTTTGACAAAACACATCAGCACTCCTCTCTGACTATTTTTGGATTATGTGATTTTTCTGTAGTTATTTTATTTTTTAATACTTAACGAACGCTTGTTTAGGACATGTGGTGTAGTTTAATAAGAGATAGAGGGATTAGTCCACTCAAAAAAAAAAACTTTTGTTGCTTGTTCAAACTACTTATTTAAAATGAGTTGAAACAACACAATTCAAAGTTCACAACACAAAGTTTTTTTTGAGACAACTTAATTATTTTATGTTCAATCCACTTAGGTTAACTTAATCGATTTGTGTTGACAACATGAAGGATTTGTATGGAACCCAGCATTTTTTATACAGTGTGGTCTCTAGCAGGGGTTTTGTATTTCTGCTATGTTTGTTTTTTACAGTGATTCTTATAATAGAGTAATTTCTGTGAATTCTGGCCTCCTGACCTCCCCCAAAAATTCCAGTGTCATCATATTTTTGTAATAGCATTTGAGTGCAGCAGAATGTCTAATAACAATGTTAAGTTATTTATTAAAGGTAGATTTTAACCGAAGAGATGAACTATGTTCCTGTGAGAGATTCATTCACAGAGCCCCTTATGACCTAATAGTGACCTCATGTAAAAATAATTTAAAGATTGTTGACTGCTGCTGTTTGCCACAGACAGTAGGAAATGTTGGAACAAACATAGAAAAATTTATTACATACTAGTATACTGTCAAAATGAAATATTCATGTTACACCCACATGACCTCCCAAAGCTGCATTCGGAATGCCAGTAATTGTTTTAATGCAAATTTATGTAAAATTTGGTCACTGCAGCTATAGGTTATTTGAGAAATTTTCCTGTTTTAGGGGACATTTAAGCCTGCTTAAATTGACTCCATGTGTTCGCACAGCACTGGTCATTTGTGCATGGAACTAAAAAGGCATTTTACAGTCATTTGTTGTGTCTGATGTAGTCGGGGGTTGTAAAGTTCTCTGCAGGAGTCCACAGCCGTGTAATGCCAATTTTCAATTAAAAACGTCTGTGACCAATTAACAAAGTGGTTCTGGGTAATTTGCAGGTTTTTTCTCCCTATGCTAAATATAATCTGCCACGTGTGTGTGGGTGTGTATGTGTGCGTGTGTGCGTGTGTGTGTGTGTGTGTGCGTGTGTGTGTGCGTGTGTGTGTGCGTATGTGTGTGCGTGTGTGTGTGTGTGTGTTATGGCACAGGTTCAGCATGCTTAATGTGTGCTGCACATCACTGGCCAACAATGCACATAGGTTTTTGTGATATACTACAGAGATATTATTTAGAGAATGATTTCATTTTTATTTAGTTTTCCAAATCAAAACTGGAGCTTTCTGACATTAATTGCATGAATTAATTTTCTTAATACCTGCATTATAGTTGCAAAATGTGAACAAAAATAACATAAAGCTCTCATTATAAAGCTGGACATATTCAAATGTGTTTGCATATATACTCATTTGAAGCAATTATGCTAAATAGCAAATCTAAACTTCTTAATGTGTTGACATTGTCACAACAGATAAACCATATTATCCTATTATACGAACATATATATAAATATAAATATATAAATATATAGCTTTACATATACTGTAGTATACACATATAAGGCTGGCCACACATCTTAAGTCAGGATTATAGGGCCTTTTAGGACCCACCAGTGATCCCAAATCACCTAGGGCCGGTTGCACCAGCAGTGCGTAAGTTAAAATGTAGCCTAGTTGTGACTTAAAGGGACACTAAGTTACAACTTACACATTGCTAAATATTTTTGTGTTGCACCACTGAACTTAGTTTAAACGTAACGCTACGTTCCAACTAAATATTTACTGCAGCCTTCCCCCATGTTTAACGGTAGAAAAGAGACGACAGCGAGATTAGTTTACCTTGAGGAGCTCACGATAATATTGAAGAATGATCTCCCTCCACTCACAGCCTTAATTTTCTCCCAAATCTCGATTTTTTTTGGGTTTATGAAAGAAGTTTAATTTTCTTTCAAGGAGTGTTTTGTGTTTATTGTATCCATCAATAAAAAAAAACGAGAATTTCTGCTCTTTTCTCTTTCATGAGTAGGATATAAAATAATCAAGTTTAATGTTTTGATAACTTTGCGTGCATTCAGGGCTTGCGATGCAGGTGTGTACGTCGTCTGTTATTATTGACTGACTGTAATTTAATGTGCTATAAAATTTTTATTTATAATTTCATTTTTAGGCTGCACGGTGGTGCAGTGGGTAGCACGATCGCCTCACAGCAAGAAGGTTGCTGGTTCGAGCCTCGGCTGAGTCAGTTGGCGTTTCTGTGCGGAGTTTGCATGTTCTCGCCGTGTTGGTGTGGGTTTCCTCCGGGTGCTCCGGTTTCCCCCACAAGTCCAAAGACATGTGGTATAGGTGAATTGGGTAGGTTATTGCAGACAGGACAAGATGGGTAGGATCCATGTGCATTTAATAGTGAGTTGTCATACAAAAACAGGACATCGTGCAAAAACAGGACATCCAGGTACAAAAAGTAACAAAATAACAAATAAACAAAACAACAAACTATGATCGGGAACTATGACTAAACATGCGCTAAACATACCATCAATACCAACATAAACCAGACAACATACTAACAATCAACGACTGAGCCAGACTAGACGGGTGCAGGGTGTATAAATAGTCCAAACAATGAGTAGTGATCGGATGCAGCTGTGTGTGTGATGAGTTGAAGTGGAAACCGGGTGTGTGTGGCGGAATGATGGGAATTGTAGTTTGTGATGATTTGTAGTTCACCAGCGATCTCTGAAGTCCTTGATCGCTGGTGAACATGACAGATAGTTATTTATAGATGCATTAGTTGCATCTATAAATAGATGCAGAATTTTAAAGCAGTTTAATGTTTTAAATGCTTTTTATTGGATATTACGTCATTCAGTGCGACTACGCATGACTTTACGGAGAGCTTACGACCTACTAACTACGGTTTGCCTTAAGAACATGTGGTGCAACTGAAGTGAGAACAAATTTAGTTACAAACTAGCTAGTAGTTACTAAGCCCCTAGTCTGGACTTTATGTTCCAGTTTAAAAAAGAACTAACGATCAGCTGGTGCAACCCTACCCTATTGATCAGGCATCTCCTTGAGCAGGCTTTACCGAACAGATGTTGCACTTTTGTCAGCATGAAAAAAAAGTGTCAGCATGTCAGACAGAAATTTTGTCAGCTGCGTCTTCTCAGCAGTATTTCACACATATTTGTCCATATGTCTGTGGTCTCCCATGGTTTTAAAATTGGTTAAGATTTGAAAATTGCCAACACTGTCATTTTAGGAAAACAATTGGAAATTGAAAATTACATATTTGCTCAGTTAATGATTTCCCAATTATCCCTTAACAAAAAGATGCATTTTGTAATCATTCAGTTAAAATTATACATTTATGTTCCCCAAACATTTATTAGGGGTCAGTCAGTCTGTCAAGTTGTAGTGAAAAATCTGTATTAGCTGAACAAATCATACATTCAAACAAATATTTACATACTGTATAGTATGTGTAACATTTTTCATTATTAAAAAATATATATACAGTCAAGCCCGAAATTATTGACACCCCAGGGGTATGAATAATTTTGAGCTTGACTATATATTATAAACTTATTAGCCTGTCTTTGAAATTTATATGCTGTTTAATTCAGTTATTTTTTAAACATTTTTTTAAACGTAATAGTTTTAATAATCAATTTCTAATAACTAAATTAATTTTCACGATGACAGTATGTAATATTTATTGTTAATACTTATTAATAATAATTAATAATATTATTAATACTTATTTTGCAAGATAAGGGCAATTTAAATACTTAACTACTGTATGTTAATTAGGCAAGTCATTGGACAAGAATGGTTTGTTCTGTAGCCAATACAAAAAATTCTTAAGACTAATATTAAGCTAAGCAGTTTTTAATTCTTAAATTAAAATACATTTTTTATTTAAATTTTTATTTCTAAACTTAAGCAAACTAAAACTAACGATTTTCTACAGAAAGAAAGATATTTTATGTTTATATTTTTTTAATATTCATTTTATTGTTCTGTTAAACAAGAGTAAGAGTAAAAAAAACATTACGTTAAGTTTTTAGTTTGGGGATTTAAAATAAGCGGCGCGGTGGCACAGTGGGTAGTGCTGTCACCTCACAGCAAGAAGGTCGCTGGTTCAAGCCTCGGCTGGGTCAGTTGGCATTTCTGTGTGGAGTTTGCATGTTCTCCCCGTGTTCGCATGGGTTCGTTTCCTCCGGGTGCTCCGGTTTCCCCCACAAGTCCAAAGACATGCGCTATAGGTGAATTGGGTAAGCTAAATTGTCCGTAGTGTATGTGTGTAAATGGGAGTGTATAGGTGTTTTCCAGTGATGGGTTGCAGCTGGAAGGGCATCCGCTGCATAAAACATATGCTGGATAAGTTGGCGGTTCATTCCGCTGTGGCGACCCCAGATTAATTAAGGGACTAATTCATAACTAAAATGAATGAATGAATGAATGAATGATTTAAAATAATTCTATAAGTGATAATTAAAAACAAATAACTTTGAATTACAGTTGGTCTGCCTTATTGAGTTCATTTCATTAAATTGTGCTGCTTTCATGCTCTTATATTTCATTGTAAATATGTTGTGCGTAAATGAATGTGATCCCGATTGTTCCGGGCAGACGAGATTGATTTCTTGTGCGTCTTTCCTGACAGTCTTATCATTGACATGGTAATTTATTCAGCTTTAGTAAATGGAAACGATATGTATGCTATGTGTGTACGAGTGATAAATACAGTTAACCACATACCACATATTATTCATGGGTGTGGCTTATGAGGTGAAAGGTCAGTGGTGCCCTTGGGACGCTGTTGCCTTTAGTTATTGCTTTTAGTGTCTGTTGTGATTGATTGACAGAAGATTGGGGAGGGTTTATGACATTATCTCTGAGTGCATATGTGTTGTGCTCTCCACCTTTTTCCTACGCCCCATGATGTTTTTCGTGAATTATAGAAATATCTTTGGTTAAACTATAAATGATAAATGAATAGTTCTAAAACAAATGGGTACAATTAGGTGTCATTATTCTCCTCACAGTTCATCCATTGAATAGTAAAGTCAACTCATTAGAATGAACAAATTACTTTCAGCAGAATCTGTTTGCAGCAATATTATGGATGAATTTTTGAATATTAGTGTACTGCGGGGAACACAAAGGAAAAAAACTAGCTGGATTAACAAAATGCCTGTTGATTCTAATGTCATGTTAAAATACCAAGTGTAACAATCTTTACACGATCAATAAAAATGCAACACAAAGTAAAATGTACCTCATTTTTCTCTATGTATGGATTATTTGTAGCACACTAAAAAAATTACACTTTGAACCAACTTAAAAAAATTACCAAAATTGGTTACAGCAAAAAAATTTGTTTTTCTCAAAGTATAATTTAGCTTTGGTTCAAACCATAAATATATAATTAAATCCAAATCAAACATATTTATTGTGGTTTATTTGTAAAAATATTGTTTAATATAGAGACACTAAATAATATATTTTTTACTTTTAGTACAACATGGTAAAGTAGTAAGTTTAACCTTCATCAAATAAGCCTTGGACCAACCTAAAAGATTACTGTAATTTGTTATAGCTAAACTTATAAATTATAGTTTTTGACACAAAAAGAGTATTTTAATATTAATCAAAATATGTATTCTGCCCAAGGAAAAAAATACATTGACTTAAATGTAAAATATTGTTTTTGACCATTTTTTTTGACGATGACCGTGAATTAATTAAATTAGTTTGGTTTGACTTAAAATCAAAATCCTAATAAAATTGTACTTTGGACCAAATTATAATAAATACATTAACATTAATACATTAACATTAATACTGTAACATTAGGCTATGCTATTTCAATTTTTTGTTTTTCAAATTATCTGCTGGTGTTTTAGTATGGCTATAGATGGTGATCAAACCCACATTAGAAATACATACAGTTAAAAGTGAGTAGTATATATTTTTATCATGTAGTCACATGGCATGAAAACTGCTGGTTTAAAGTAAAAATACTACTTTGAGAAAAACTAATTCTTTTAATTTTTCCTCTGTTTTTTTTTGTTGTTTTAAGGCAAATTGAATAAAACTTTTTAAAATCAGAAACCATAATTTTTCACTTAATCCAATATAAAAATGTATTTTAAATGAAAGAAATAGTAGTTTCCCTTTTTCAGTGCACAACCTTATTATTTAAAGTGATTTCATAGATTTTTTTTTCCCAAACCAGAAGTGCAACGCGTAATTTGAAACACAGTACGGAAAAAAGTGGATATTCTCCTCTATACATTTTGGAGGGAAATCTCCTCAAAGAGGTGTTGTTCTGAGAGGCGTAAAAGAATCAGTCAGACGGGATTTAACTATGATGATGATTTTAATAAGGGCTGGATGTGCCATAGAGTGTGATGGCAGGAAAACAAATTGGGGCTTCGTTAAAAGCTGTTGTATGTGTGTCGACAATAAAAGCTTCTATAAGCTCAGCGCGCTGTAAGATTGGAGGAGCACAAGCACAATGATAATTAGTTGTTGTAATAACTGGTGATGGAAGGCGTAATTAAAGTAGGGAGAAAGAATGAACAAAAAGGAAAGAAGCAATAAAATCTCTCTGTGAACTGTTGTTGCAGGCATTTGATGGAGACAGCAACATGGCATTGTGTGTGTGCGCGTGTGTGTGTGTGTGTGTGTGTGTGTGCGTGTGTGTGTGTGTAAGAGAGAGAGAGAGAGAGAGAGAGAGACACACAGAGAGAGAACAGTATATTTACACTGACACCATTACATGTTTGGTTAGAGTTTCACATTGTGCGTGTGATTATGCCGCTTCTGTACAGCCACCGTTGTCATGATTTATCTCTGAACACTGACATCTAATTGCTTTTTTATGTTGTTGAAATTTGTCTTGCCTACTCATACAGGCATCTCATAGAAAAACTCCAGCCATCCTTTCTGTCATGTTCGCAGCCTACTGAAAAGCAATTTAGGCATGTGAGGTTTCTCCTAGCTTTTTTTGAGGGTCCCAAGATGTCAAGATGGTGAAGATTAAAAATGGTGAAGAGACAACAAAGAGACGTGTATTTTTCAACAAAAGGAATTACATTCAAATTGATATCATGCTCTTCCTGCTGCTCCTTATAGTGATACAGTGTGTGTGTGTGTGTGTGTGTGTGCTGATTTTGGTGTACTACAAAGACAGAATGACATGAATGTGACCCAACTGTTCTCCATTAAGGTGGTTTATATAATTCAAAACACTTAAAAACTTTAAACTGGGTCTTTTCACATTAATCACATTTACATTTGTCACAGTTACATTTACTAGGGCCATAAAATAAGTGTTTTTTACTGTTTAAGATACATTACACCTATATGGAGAGGCCTCATAAACCACCAACACCACCAACGTGTGGCATGTATGTCTATATATATATAATGTCAAAATAATGTACAATGTTTAAAAAAAAATTTAAACACAATTCCAAAATATTTTTCTAAATTTAAGTCAAATTTATCTTTATTTGTAATTGTTTAAGTTAACAGAATCTGAAAACAAATGCAATGTAATGGTCCAAATATTCAGGGCTCTATTTTAACGATCTAGGCGCAAAGTCTAAAGCGCATCACGCAAAAGCATTAAGGGCGTATCCGAATCCACTTTTGCTATTTTAAGGACGGAAAAATACGGTTTGCGCCACGGCGCATGGTCTAACAGGGTTATGCTTATTCGTTTAATGAATTATGGGTGTGTTTTGAGCATAACGTGCATTAAATCAATCAGAGTTTAATCTCCCATTCCCTTTAAGAGTCAGGTGTGTCGCGCCATGGTGCATTTGCTATTTACATGGCAGACTTTGTAAGTGGAAAAACTGAATGGAAAAACTGAATGGAAAAACTGAAAGCTTCACTAGCGAGAAAACAGTTTAACAGGCCATTTGCAACGTGAGGATAAAGAACGAGCCACCTCCATTCGGCATCTTTACTTTTACTCTTTACTTTCGTGGATAAGTGTTGTACGCACTCCGCTGAAGACATCCATTAGCCTACATATTTAATTTAGTTTGTTAAGCGCAAAGATTTGTTTCAAAACTATTTCTAAATTCAGTTCTAATTTCCAGTAAATGAATAAATGAACAATAATAACGAAGTGTGGTCAAAAAACGGAGTTATATCCAAACACACGTCCTATTCTTATGCCCCATATGGTGATGCATATGTCTCCAAAACCCAACGGATAGACAAATCTAAACTTGTTTTTATTAAAACAAATATAAATATGCATATAATAAATAATACTGCTAATAATAATAAAATTATAATAAAAAATGCTAATTGTCATGAATAAACTGAAAAAATCCCCCCGGACATGAAGAAGGCATGGAGGTAGTGTTTTTTTGATTAAATAATAATTTTTGTAACATTTTAATCCTTTATTTTTTTCATATGTAAAGATATTTGTGTATTGCTGTACATCCTGTGTGTATTAAGCGTTTGAACCTGCATAGGCGCATAACTAACGTGCTCTGCGCTGGACTTTAGACCTGCTTTTACTTGGTCAACAGCGCAGTCCATTTCAGTTTCTCAGAATAGCAACGTGCCAACAATGCCTTAACACACCTCCTTTATAGACCGGCACACCCATGAATTCCCAAAGTAGCACAAATGGATTTGCTATTTAAACAACATGGCACAAAACGTGAAAATTAGGGTTGCGCTGGTCTGAAAATAGCAACAAATCACGGCAAACACGTCTTGTGCCTTATTGCACCGAGTGTATGACAATATTGTCAGTACGCTAATGACTTAATTAGCCTGCTTTTGATTCTTAAAGTCACTGCTTAAAAAAAGGTGTTCACATGTTCTCAGCTGGAGTGGTTCAATGATGGTGCTGGTGTACACGTGGAATGAACATCAGTCAAACTGAATGACTGAAATTGATCAGGTGCTGAGAGGAGCCGAGAAGAGATTGCGCCTCTACTCAGAGATCAATATGCCCCAACAGCGCCTGAATTTGTGGATGTGTTATAGCTCAACTGTTGAGTGTTACACGTGAAGACCTGCGTGTGTTCTGTTTGCCTGCTGTACAAATCTGAAGGCTTCAGTGGAAACATAACATTCTCTCTACTTGGATTATAATGACACAGATGGTATAGCACAGCTTTTATGGCTAAGCTGTTCAGTGCTAAACTGTAATTAATCATACATATACACTACTGTTAAAAGTAGTATAAAAGTCTCTTATGCTCACCAAGGCTGCATTTACTTAATTAAAAATACAGCAGAACTGTGGGATTGCTGTGAAAGAGTATTAGAATTTCCAGAATCTACTCTTCAGCGGCTTTTACTGTACACACACCAGAGTTTTATTCATATCTGAAGGTTTCTGCAGAGTGATATCTTCATACATACTGTAATGCCTGATTATATACAATCCTTTATTCATCCAAAAATGTGAAGATGTAATGTTTTTGTTTGTAGGCTGTTCACAGTATTGTCTAAATCATTATTTTCTGCAAAAACCTTTGACTGTAATATGTCAAAAAAGGACAATTTTGTACCAGACTATCTAAGTTTATACAAAAATTTGTGCATATTTAGTTAATACCTTAATTGCACATTAGAACATGCAATTTTACAGTGTAATACGGAATATGTTTGCAATTCTTAATGTACTCAATCAATGTGGTAAGTATGCTGATAAATTGTAGCTTTTTTACCCTGTTCACCTACAATGCCTTGAAGTCATTTTTTTACCCACTTTTACCACATTTTTTAGAACTTGTCCTTGTTAAAATCATGCTCTACCATGTAAATTTCTACCTGTATGTGCTTTTTCTTAAATGTCAGTGTTTTCTTGTCGACCTTCTCTTACTAAACTGACTGTTTTTATAGACTATAAGTGGTGAATAATCCTGTCGTACTTACTATCCATTTATCTTTGTTTGATAGGACTGAGGTTTCCAGTGATGATCGTCCTGTGAGCGCTTCTCAATGGCTCAGAGGAAGAGGCCAGGGATCAACAGCAGCATGGCCACAGAGCCTCATGCTCCAGCTCCACGCTCCTGTCCAGCCCCGTACCCTGACCCTGAGCATCCTGAGGAGGAGTACGAAGAGCACCATGAGCCTGAAGTGACCCAGCACTCTTACCACAACCAAGAAGAGACAGATTTGACAGACAGTCGACCGACCACGCCTACCACCCCCGACCACGCCCACAGAGACTACCACAGCCACCCAGACAGTCTGGACGGTGACTCCAGCTCAGACTATGTCAACAACACATCGGATGAGGAAGAGGACGACTTCGACGAGGGGCTTCCAGAGGAGGATGAAGGTGTGACGTATTATATTCGCTATTGCCCCGAGGATGACAGCTACCTGGAGGGAATGGACTGTAACGATCCTGAATATGTACACCCAGAGGGCCGCATGGAGCCGCCTCCGGACACAGACGAGTGCCACGAAGCAGTAGAGGAATGGGTGGAGGGAGAGGACGATGCACAGGGTGATGATGATGAGGATGATGATGATGATGATGAGGATGATGATGATGACGGAGAGGTACGTTGTGAAGTACTCGAGCAGGACTCTGACCAGCAGCTTTATGATGGCAGACCTGAACCTGTCCTTGATCACCACCACCACCAACACTATTCGGATCCCCATGAGGAGCAGCTTCCCCCTTCCAGTGAAGATCAGGAGGTGAAGGATGTTGAGGGCAGTGAAGGGTACTGTCCCGATCAGGAGGAAGAACCGCAGGTTGGACGAGATAGAGAAGGTTACGCAGGTGACTATTATGCCACGGAGGACAATGGGAACTCTGTGCGAGCTTCGCCATACCGAGGACATAAAGGCACGGAGGGGGAGACGGGGGAGGAGGCGGAGGAGGATATTGATCAGATAGTGGCTGAGATTAAGATGAGCATGAGTATGGGCAGTCTCAGCAGCGGCACTGATCAGAGTCCAGAGGAACTGGCACCTGATCCTGCACCGAGCGGGTACCAGCCTGAGGCACGCTCCAAACCTGAACCCCCTCCTGCCCCGTACCCTCAGCCTCACCGTCATGATGGCAGACCCAAATCCCTGAATATCCCCCCTGCCAGACACAATCCTGAGCTCCAGAGGAACTTTAAGGTACGACCTCATACGCCAGAGGACAGGCAGAGATGGACACAAGACCAAGTGAGAGAGCAGGTGAATGGGTTCATATGTAGAATCTGCTATATGCTCTATATCAGGGGTGTCCAAACTCGGTCGTGGAGGGCCGGTGTCATGGTGAGTTTAGCTCCAACTTGCTTCAACACACCTGCCAGGAAGTTTCTAGTATATCTAGTAAGAGCTTGATTAGCTGGATCAGGTGTGTTTGTTTAGGGTTGGAGCTTAACTCTCCAGGCCCTCCAGGATCGAGTTTGGACACCTCTGCTCAATATGAACAATGGAACCGTTTTGGAATGTGGATGGAAGAATTTATGGAAAAAAATTTCCACTTTGTTTTATAGTACGTGTAATTTATGTGTAGTTATGTAAGAATGTAGTGGTTATATAAGGTAACTACATGGGTTAAGGTTAGGTTAACTGGAGTAAGTTTAGGGATAGTACCTACACTCTAAAAAATATCCGTAAAGTAATAGTTTATGGTATTTTGTATTTTCTGTATTTTGTGATTCAAGTTTTTTTTCTATGTACTTATGCTTTTGAATTGCATTATGGGACCTTGATCTTTCCTCCAATTAATTTTATTGACATTTTTATTTTTTGAAATGATATATTAAATTAAAGCACGTTCGCCTCACAGCAAGAAGGTCGCTGGTTCGAGCCTCGGCTGGGTCAGTTGGCATTTCTGTGTGGAGTTTGCATGTTCTCGCCGTGTTCGCGTGGGTTTCCTCCGGGTGCTCCGGTTTCCCCCACAAGTCCAAAGACATGTGGTATAGGTGAATTGGGTAAGCTAAAATTGTCCGTAGTGTATGAGTGTGTATGAATGTTTCCCAGTGATGGGTTGCAGCTGGAAGGGCATCCGCTGCGTAAAACATATGCTGGATAAGTTGGCGGTTCATCCCGCTGTGGCGACCCCAGATTAATAAAGGGACTAAGCCGAAAAGAAAATGAATGAATGAATGAATATTAAATTAATTCTCTCTATATAATGTCTTATATAAAATGATTTTTTTTAAAGTCGCTTTGTTAAATTTTACAGTACTTTTTTATTATTTTATAGTATAATTTTTAATATCAAAAGTCGACAAAGCATAAATCATCGTCCCATATTTTGTTCTGAAAACCGAACAAAACCTGTGAATCTCACAATATGAAACATATTAATAAACTGATATTTTTTTACAGTGTAGATAGTTCCCAGTTTTTGTAATGTAATGTAATTGTAATGTCTATGAAAAGTACATAGGGTTACACTTTATTTTAAGGTGTCCTTGTTACATTGTAACTTAGTTTTACTACTGAGTAATAACAATTAATTACATGTACTTACTATGTGGTTAGGGTTAGAATGCAGGTTAGGTTTAGGGTTAGTTGCATACTATAGTATACCTTACATAGTATGTATATGCCATCCTGGATTGTCTGAATAAATCAGCCTAGTAAATATAAAATATAATCAATAAGATCATCTGAATGCTTAAAACATTTTCAAACACTTTATTTAAAATGAAATTCTGTAGAAGAATATGGAATCACAATCTGCGATTTAAATACCTTACTTTGCAAAGGTTTAAAGTTTGTTATGTAAATAATAACTGACGAGAGGTCATTTAATTATTTGAGAATAATGCACATCCTATGCCAAACAGAGTCAATTATTCTTATTATTATTTGCAACACATAAAGACACTGTTATTTTTTCAGGATTCAGATGTTTCTTTTTTTTTTTTTCAGCTGTTTCATTTTTAATCTTATCCAAAGCCTACACGGCTAATTCCAAAGCACTATTTAAGAGCTGGTTAGAGGAGCTTCATCCACTAATGCAGGTATTAATGCGGTAATTATGAGAGTGAGAGAGATTAAGCATGTGTGAGTGAATGACATGTTTTTGTGGCTCTTTTACCTCTAATAGTAAACTAACTTAAAGTTTAAGAAAAAAGACTTGAGCCATTGACAGCAGACTAATACATTTATTAGAGAGGGAGAGAGTATCTTTGGGTCTTTTTTGTGTGCATGTGTGTGATTTGATGTTTGGCTGTTGTACTGTAGGCTGCAAATTAATTTGAAAAAGCAGAAATCATTCCATGTAGTTATTTGGATCTGTGATGTGGTCTAGATCTGCCTGGAACTACTTCAGCTGTGCATTTATCTGAAAATAATTGCACACCTTAGAATGTACATAAGCCAATTAGAATCAAGCATTCAAAAGCCCCGTAATGCTGTTTTGTTTTAATTTTATTTATTTAAAATAAAATCCTGTACACTTGGGCACAGTAATGTGTTCATCCCATGATTAAGGCAAAAATGAATGTTTTTGAGAAAACTTTTTTTTTATTTGATCAAAAAGGTAGTAAAAGCATTATATTGTTTTTGACTACTGAGGGTGTTTTCATACAGCAGCTAGTTTAGCTGTGCGTTCCTGTCACAAACTGTGCTTCTACTTATGACACTTTCGCGACAGCTGGTGTAAAAAAAATCTGTCCGCATTGTAAAACCTGCTCCAACTGTTAAAAAAAGTATTGTTCATGTTTTACATCAAGACAAGTTTGATTATCAATGTTAAAAACAGTTATTCTTAATATTTTTGTGAAAGCGATGATTAAAAAGATGAAAAATAGCAGCATTTTTTTGAAATAGTAAACTTATGGCCCTTTTATTGTCATGTCAATGAAGAACAAAAATAATCAGAAAATAATCAAAACAAAGGTGTGTCCCAACAAAACCTGGAAGAGAAACGTCCTTTTAAATAGTCAGAAATATAAATGTAATATTGGATGTTGTTTATTTTAATGCAATAATACATATTCCCAAAGGGCTCTCCAAAATATGCATATTCATTATTGCAGTTAAATATTAATGTGAATGTCAACAGCCCTCATTTATATGCAAGTGGCATTTGAGTAAGCGAGACTAGTGCTTATTTATACCCAAGACTGAGCCTAAAAATCCTGACAGCTGAGCAGAGCGTAATGATGTACTATTTCATGCTATTAAGAGCCTGTGCTGCTTAAAATGGGATATTTGGAGAAAGTTTAGAATTTCCTTCTTTAATGTGTTGGAGATGTATTTTTTACATGTATGTATGTAATTTTGGGGATAGTTCCAAAGATAGTTTTAGAGAATAGGCTGTTATTACCAGTACTCGCTCATTTAAAGGGGATGGTACTCGGTTTGAGCGGCAAGTTGAAAAGGATGAAAGAAAATAATCTTGGAAATGGGAGCTGTCGCATTGTAACCTAGACATGAAGGGGACCCTGATCAAAAGCAATTTTTTGAAATCCCCAAATATGAATTTCATTACTCGTGATTTGTGCAGCCGTTTATTAATGCTCAGGAATAAACAAATTTCCACCCAGCAAGAATACATTACCTTGAGAAGCTTTTTAGATTCCAAACCATTATGCTCGCTCAGGTACATTGTGTGGGTGTTGTTTTTCTCTTTTCTTTTTTCTTCTGTATAACCAACAACCGAAAAATGTATCCTGGCTCATTGCTAGAAACCTCTAAAGTCTAAAGTCACTACGCAAGTAATCAGAAGACAAACAAACTGATATGCATCCATTGTGCAAAATAATAGATTTCCTGAAAAATGAGAGGAGGTGCTGACTTTCTAATGGAAGTTTGAACTATTCTAATTAAGGCTGAAAAATGATGTTTTCCTTCGAAAATGCCTTACTTTGCATTTTTCAGAAACAGAATAGGAAATTAAATCAGTCCAAGGGGGAATTAGGTGAAGGGGCGAGATTTAGTCCGATTGCCTCAGTGGTCCAGTGAACGTGTTGTGAAGTTCTATTACCCTCCTGCTTCTTTATTGCCTCTGGGCAATGAGGAGATTACATTTTATCCTGTCAGGCAACAAATGAATTTCATCAAGTAATAATGTCCTTATGTGCAGTAGAGGGAATGTTCATTTGATACGTTAACTTCCCTGAAGATAGACAAAGAGTAAAAGTGTCTTTTATAGCGATGTGCGTTTTCAGTTAAGTACAACATCCATACATGTTTCGCAGTCATGGGTTGCAGCTTGAAGGGCATCCGCTGCATAAAACATATGCTGGATAAGTTGGCGGTTTATTCCGCTGTGGCGACCCCAGATTTATAAAGGGACTAAGCCGAAAAGAAAATGAATGAATGAATGACAACATCCATACAGTGTTTGCACTGTGGTCATTGCCTGTACAAATCCTTCACTTTAGCCTTTTGGGATATTCACCATATTGTTAAATAGTTATTTTATTAATTACTTTCCCTCATGTCGTTCCAGTCCCCTAAGATATTTGTTCATCTTCTGATCACAAATTAAGATATTTTAGATGAATTCTGAGAGCTTTTTCATCCTTATTGTCAAAACATTTCATGAGTCTTCAGCGGTTTAACTGTAATCATAAGAAGCTAGTAAGTAAGTAAAATGTATTGGTATAGCACTTTTCATAGCCAAGAAGTCACAAAGTGCTTTACAGTAAAAGAAAACATAGATCAAAACAGGTTAAAATCCAAGTACAAATACCACAAAAAAATTGATTACCAGCCAACCATATTGTTAATTAAAAGCATTTTCAAAAATATGTGTCTTTAGTGTTTTTAAAAAAGTTCGACAGAGCTTAGAGGACACTTTTGAGTGCTTGTGTGTGCCAAAAAAACTGTAAAAACAACTTTGCTCGCCTATGTCTTCTTTGTCAGATTAGGGTGCGCGTTTACTACAGGCAATGCAATGCTTGCATTTCGCACTGCTGACTCTAATGGCAATATGTCATACTACCCGTAGTAAATGTGCACCATGACCTGTTACAGAAGAAAAGATAAAAGCTAACAAAATGTTTTTTACAATTTAGTTTTGCGGGCGACACGATGGCGCAGTGGGTAGCGCTGTTGCCTCACAGCAAGAAGGTTGCTGGTTCGAGCCTCGGCTGGGTCAGTTAGCATTTCTGTGTGGAGTTTGCATGTTCTCCCCGTGTTCGCGTGGGTTTCCTCCAGGTGCTCCGGTTTTCCCCACAAGTCCAAAAACATGTGGTATAGGTGAATTGGGTAGGCTAAATTGTCCATAGTGTATGTGTGTGAATGTGAGTGTATGAGTGTTTCCCAGTGATGGGTTGCAGCTGGAAGGGCATCCGCTACGTAAAACATATGCTGGATAAGTTGGCAGTTCATTCCACTGTGGCGACCCCAGATTAATAAAGGGACTAAGCCGAAAGGAAAATAAATGAATTTTGTTTTGCCACAAAAAAGTGTCTCTGGAGCTTCATATAATTGATTATTTTTTATTCCTTTTCTGGACTTTGAACATCTTAGAAACCTTGCTGTCTGTGGTGGATTAGAGAGCTCTCAGATTTCATCTAAAATATCTTAATTTGTGTTCCTTAATATTTGTGTTCATTTGTGTATCTTAATATCAAAGATGAACAAAGGTCTCAGGAGACTGAACGATATGAGGGTGAGTAACTAATCATAGAATTTTCATTTTGGCCGAAATAACTCTTTGATACCAATCAGCGAGTGACCAACAACCTACCATCAGTCTTTTTGGTAAAACTCACACTCATTTTCACTTATTTCTCTCGATTTAAATTCTTTCTAGATGTCTAATGGTGCAGAACAGCCAAGGAAGCAGCAGCGCTCTGATCTCAATGGACCACTGGAGAACAACAATGTCACTGAGGTGAGCCTGTCATCATCTAACACATTAACCAATCAATATGTGACAGTACGCACACCACATAATCACCACATATTTCCATCAGAGCTATTCTAACCGATGTCAGTCTGTAGTCTTACTTGTTTTTTGTTCAGCATAGCTCGCCACCGTCCTCCCCCATGTTTTGATATAGTAAAATAATTGGCTTTGCCCTGTCTTGACCTGGTTCTACTGTATTTACATAGACAGAGGGACGTTCAACCTTGAGCTGCCTATTCTACTGCTTTTCTACATTTTTTATGCATGAATGTAACCTCCATAAGAGCCTCGCACCCTGAATGCAAGAGCTATAAAACATGAGACATCATCTGGGCAGTTACTCAAACCCACTAAATGGATGTTTTATAGCGCTATCAAGCATTTTGCCAAGGTCATTTTTAGATCATTCTCAACACAAGCCTTTTTTTATTAAAACCGCCTCATGAATGTTTCACATAGGAGGAAGCAAGACGGCTAAATTAAATTTTGAATTAGGGTCATAAGTGTTATGAATATTCATTGTTAAACCCTACTTAAATGTCTGAGCGGTTCACTGTAATGATTGTGAAGTTTTTTTTTATTTCTTGCAAATGTAATTTTGCTCAATAAGTCAAAACATACTGCTAATAATAATCCACTTGTGTTTGTACAAATATCTTGCATTGGGATGTAATCTTGCCTGATGTCATGTAAAGCAGCGTTCAGTCGTGCTTTACTTCCTCCAACACATTTAATTACATTGGCTGAGGGAACTTTTGAGTCCTTAGATTGCATTTAATGAAGACCTCTTGAAGCATAACCTCCATTTGGATGGCTCTGTAGTAAAATGATGGCTATTATTCTGTCTTCTGGGCACAGTCCTGCAGAGAGCCACTTCACAATGACTGACAGGATTGTGTATTGTGATACAATGAGTCATATCCAGAGTCATTTGGATGGTTTCCATTTGATTCTGAGTATATATTTAAAAAGGGGGAAAAAAAGTGTTATTTTTTAATTTACTAAAATTATATTCCAATGACTCATTTCTTGAGTCTGTTTGGCAACGATTTTGCAATAACATTATTAACTGTAATTACACAAAAACACACAAGCATTCTCAAAAATACCAGCCAAATTTACATAACAGTAGGATAAATAATAACAAAAACAAGAAGTTAGTATTGAGCAGACTTCATTTTACACACAATATAGATTTTTTTTGCTTAGCCAGTTAAAATAAAAGCAAACAAAACATTCTGGAAAAAATGTTCTTGAACAGTAAAATCAATCAATCAGTCGTTTTAAATGAATGAAGTGAGCGATTCAGTGACTCATAACAGTTGAATTTGGAATAGAACACAGTTCTTACTATGTCATATGAAAAAAGCGTGTATTATGCCACTTCAAATCCAAGCATTCGCTTAATTAAATCAGTTTATTATGCTAGAAATACCTCAGGCTGTTTGATTGTATATCATCACTCTTCACTCAAAGCTGATCAAACTCCAGTTCCAAAGTCTTACATTTTTATTTAATACACATTTATCTATTCATTTATTTGCTTTATTGTATTATTTTAAACTCTAACGATTATGTTTTATTCTAAATTGTAAAAGATGAATATTTTATAAGAATTCTGTATGTTGTGAACATGTTCTTTCATACATCAAACACTCTGTTTCTCTCTTTCTCAGCCAACAAAGAAGACGGCCTCGTTTCCCAGCTTTGTGGATGGTAAGCGAGAACCTCCTGTCTTTTATTTTTTTCTGCATTTGATAATCTGCCCTCAGAAGTTTTATTCTATCCAAATGAAATCAAAAACAAATCAAAATCACCAAACCATCTCAGAGCGGGAGATTAGAGAGTTGCACTGAAGAAAGCATTATGTCTCAGTGGATTTACATCCTAAAATGCGTGCAGAATTTGTAAGTCTGTTTTAATGGGTTGCAGTGGTGAGACGATAATTAGTGGAGTCTTGTTTGCTAATATAAGGGCACATTAGTGAAGAAATACTCACAGACTGCAGCAGGAAGCAGAAGAGAGTCCTGGAAAAGCAGGACAATCGATGGACCACCATCTTATTTTTGGTTTATGGTGACCAGAGATGTATTGTTGCTGCCATGCCATTTGGGAACAAATTCTGGTTTAAGCAAAAAGGATATATTTCTGTCACACTTAAACCAGAATGATGGCATAATGGATCCCTTGGAGGGTTTCATGACATCCACATTTCCATTTCACACAAGCAGAATAATCCCAACACACCCTGCTTTTTCTCATACTCCTGCTTTTCAATGTCTGCAGTATAATTTTATCAGCATTGGACTGAGAACACACATTTATACACTCAACATCTGCATGCAACTTTTCTGCCTAATAAGCTCACGCTCATATACCTTATCTGTCACTGTGAGGTGGTCCACAGAGGAAGTGGCAACACAACAAATAGCTTTAATAATGAATTCTTGATGCTTTCCCTATAACAGTGCCGGGCCCCTGTGAGCCCGAGGACCTCATTGATGGGATTATCTTTGCCGCCAACTACCTCGGCTCCACTCAGCTCCTGTCGGAGAGAAATCCATCCAAAAACATCCGGATGATGCAGGCCCAGGAGGCAGTGAGCCGGGTCAAGGTACGAAACCCCAGGACCTCAATATTTCCATTTGATTTCAGTGTGGAGTTCAAGCGACACGTTTGGATGAAGCGGATGCAGATTTCTCTGTGGAAAATTAGATGAGAGGAGATTTGTTTGTTTACACCCCAGGACTTGTTGACTAATCAGTACTTATAGGATTATTTTCCCCGGTGTAGGAGTGTAATCCCTCTTCCTCCCAATTGGTTAATGTAGAAAGCACTCCTGTTGCCATGTTACATGGAAAATTTAAAGGGAATTATTGTGTTTTAAGAGAGCATGTGGTGCAATCAAAGTACTTTCTTTCCCAAAGCGCTTTGGATGCTTCTCCTTCTCCAGCAGCAGTTTATGGGTAGACAAAAACAAAATCAGCTCCGTAAACATGCTAATATGTTTATGGCCTTTTTTTTTTTCTTGCATTAGCGGTAGGGGTGTGTAATGTGCATTATCTACAATAATATTGCAAATGTTGTTTTAAAAGTGTGCAAGGTGGCATCATTGCAAATAAAATCACTTGCTTTGCAACAACAAAACAAAAACACACCACAGTGATGTCGCTTATAGATAGGGGTTATGGTTTGTAAATACTTGACAAATGCATTCACAGCCCTGAAACTGTTACTGAGCTTTAATACATAAAGTAATAACATCCTTTCTATTGAATGTTTAACTCTCAAAAATGAAATATTAAAAAACAAATTAAAAGAAAGATGTTTAACATTTAACTAATTTTATATAACACAATTATTTTCAATGGGTTATTGTAAAATAATTTGAAAAATCATTTGATATTACAAAACGCGAGTCATTTTACACTATTCAGGAGCCATGTGCCACCCACCGACAGGTAAAAGCGGATGCTCTCTCTTGGCTGTTGCCTTGGTGCTGAGAGATTAATATGCCATGGCCAGTATTTGCGTATGTAGATGACCGACTATTAGTGGCATGCAGCAATGCGTGGCCTAAAAAGAAATGTGAAAGTAACGCATACAATTGATAAAGCATTATTGATGACTGTAGAAAGCAAAAGCTAAATTCCATTTTAGGAGATTTAGAAATCCTGGCCCAATGCATTTTTACTCCCACTCCCAAAAAGCGGACTTGTCTGGGAAAAAGGAGATGTATGGTCAACCTATATTAAACTGCATATGAATGAAAATGATAAAAGTCCAAGTAAGCAGAAGTTTTGCATATCTATAAACATTGAGCATTTTCTAATACTGATTTAAGCTTTTGTTTTTGATTCACTCATTTAAGTGCAAAAAGAGCATTGCCACATAAGACAAAAATGAACACAGGGCTACAAAATGAAACTGTACATACTTCAAATATATTAAATAGACTACAGAATATGAGTTTGGAAACCTAACTAGAACTAATAAGAATTGAACATTTATACATAAAGGCTACATAAAGTGCTTGTATGCATATCTGAATAGACATTACAAACAATATGAAATTGTACATAAAACAAGGCAGTGCATTGTGCAAATATTGTGAGATTGTTTAAATTAATGAAGATTGGATTAATGCACACAATGTATGTGTGTGTGTGAAGAGTGCGAGTGGTGTGTTGGGTTACTCTAAATTGCATGTTTAATTATAGAATAGAAAATCTAATTCTTCTGATGAATCTATATGTCAACCACACCTATTCATTTTGCTGTTAATTGTTGGTCATGATTGGCACTCTCTTGCACTGGTGCAGGAGTTAAAAGATGTGCTGTCAATCCTCGATTAGATGTTTCATGCCTTTCAGCATTACTAAAGCAATGGGAATCCACAAATGCATTGTGAGAAGCTGCTGTCCTAACCAAAATATGCTGTGCACGACGTGTCTCAATCAGTTTCAGACTGCCTGGCTCCACTCATGCTTGATAAACTTCAATTTAGCTTTTTCGGGACCGAAGCAATTCTAGAGTGCATCTCAATATAAGAAATGGAAACATGCTATAGAGCCGTAAATTTTGAATGCATCAGGAATATGCAACTTTCTTTTCTAAGTATGATTCTTTATTTACAGCAGTCTCTGAAGTATAAAATTACTGCTGTCTGGTCATGTGGATGATGGATGGTGCTTCGATCAGATAGTAATACTTGGTTCAGAATGAGTCTCACATCCATATTACATGGTACTTTTATGGCACGTACTACTATAGAGAATTCCTTTACCCTGCACATGTTCACCAAAGTAGTACCATGATACATTTTTTACATTGGTGATGAACAGTTTTGTATTTCTATCTGCACAAAGCAGTGTCTTTTATCCCCAGCTTGCATTGCTCCCTATTCTAGGAATAGGCCCTTGTTTCATTGCAGTCCTCCTGGTCAACAGCTGGCAGTTAATTTTACATGAGATGCTCACAGTGGCCCACTAAGCTGCTCCACATTTAGAAACACACGCAGTGTACCTGTGGCAAGGACAAGCTCACAAATTTATCTATAAGACATTGTGCATCACCTTAGTACTTTGTAAAGTATGCGAAAGGTGCTGTTTTATGAATCTTATTTCCCCTTTAGGCCATCATAGTAGGCATTTGTTTGAGAAAAATAAAGGTTTTCTTATATTATATAAAAAGTCATACATGTTGCAAATAAACCAAATGCATTTAAAGTCAGTCTCAAGGATGACAAATTATACAGTTGTTAAAATAGAAAATATAATTTGATCCCAAAATACAGTTAACAATAATATTATAAAGTGTAATTTAAAATAAAAAATAACTTCTTTCTCTTTCACATGTTCTTTCAAAAATCATTTTATTATGCTAATGTAAAAAATTTGGATCACTTTAATGCATCCTTGCAGAATAGAAGTATACTTTTCTGCTGTTCTCTCTTGCTACGTGTTAATAAATAAAAATATAATAAAGAAAACATTATAATATGTATATATGAGAATTCAATATCTGAACTTAATAGATCATCATTATTATAATTAGTTATTACAAGTTTTGTATGTATATAGGCTACATAGAGCATTCCACAAAGACAATAACTGAATTTTTTGTATTGTAGAACACTTGGTAGGGGTCTTGTGAGTCAGATTGCAGCTTCAGCATCCAATTCTGTGTTCCCAGACCACCTTCTGTTCCCTCTACAGAAAGCCAGTCCGTCATTTCTCTTGCCTGCCACCATTAAAAGTCATTCTGAATGAAACCATGGCAGCCCTCTCTATCCCCCCCCTTTTCTCTCTCTCTGTGTCCCTCCACACTCTATCCCTGCTATTATTATGTGTCCAGATTCTTAAAAGTTGAGATGAGCTGCACAATCCTCCCTCCTCTCTCTGTTTCTCTCTTTTTCTCCTTCTTCTTCCTTTCCGTATCTCGCTCTTGCACACATAACTCTGGCATTCATGCGCTCACACATCTGCTCTTCCTCTCTGCAGATGATAATGTGTCTGTCCACAGCTGAGTGAGCAGTATGTCAGCGCAGAGCCTGAGGACACTGTTTACTCGCTGCTCTTCTAAAGCACTGATTTTCAACCAGGTGTACACAAACCCAGAAGGGAAGAGATGGCACATTCATAGAAAATTGAATAGGAGAAGTTCTGATGCTGAATATGGTGTCTATAGGATCCACTTCCATTAATGTGCACTCATTAACTGGACCAGAATAAAATACCTAAGGGTAATATGCATTTTGTTAGCACAGAAAAAGCTTCCTGATGCTAATTAGTCAGTAGTCGTGTTTTATTTAAGATAAAACCATGTTATGGAACACAAAATTTTTCCATAAATCATGGACTGTTAAGATTAATACTCATTTTAACATGGAAAAAGATACCTTTTCATCATGTGTGTTTTTTTTTTTTTGCAATTTTGTTAAATGAAATAATCCTTTAAACAAGACATCAAGAGTCATATAATCATTTGATTTATTTTAATGTAATGTATTTTAATCATTCAGTTATTTATATCAAAGGCCCATTGAATCATTAATTAACTAGATTCATTCAAAACACATTTATTACATCTAGTAAAGAAAAATCGCTGAGGCTCAGAACAGTTCTGATGTGGCTGTATACAGTAGGTACTTTTTGCATTGTCAAAACTAAGCAAAAACACAATACCGTGTCTAAACTGTAACAGAATATTAGCTTTTTATTTACCAAGCTGTTTTACAGAATCAATACATTTGTACTTGTGCCATTCATGACAGAAACAACCCTTTTGAACTTGTTGCTTGAATTATATTGCTTAACTATTATCATTTAAACCATACTGAGAATTCCTGTTCCAGTATCCTAATTTTTAGGAATATATACAGTATATAGCTTTATTCTATAGGTCTCATCACACAGTGAGTCTTGCATTATGTTAGTCACCAATCCAATCAACTGTATGAATCTTAAGACGACAAGCTCACAGGTTCCAAAGTGTAAAGGGAATATCATTTAAAAGCTTATTTGACATTATAAATTCTTCAAGCTATACTGTGTAATGATGCTTTTTATAGCCAAACCACACTGTGATGTGAAACAAACCTGCTTTAATCCAAAATGAACATAAAATTAATGTTTTCACAAGGTGAGAGGTAAGCATATGTATGTCAGCAGAAGCAGATGTTGTATTACTCACCTACTTGGCGCACAAGTAAATAATTAGACGCAAAGGTCAGATTTACTAACAGCTTGTCCCAGTGCAAACCACCTTTTAGCAATAAAAAAGTACTTTCAGGTCTTATTAAAAGAAAAAAAAATGCAGGAAACTTAAAAAGGTGGGGACGTCTAGCTATTTTTGCAGCTGACCTTTTTGCATATGCATGTTTAGCAATTTCCCTGTCAGGTGCACAATTTATGGGAGGGCAGTATTTAATTGAATCATGCAATGTCGTTTATAATGTGGTAGTCAACCTGCTGGTATTTGCAACATTATTTAACAACGTCTTAACCCATTTTGCATGCGGTTGCTGTAGTTGCTTGAGAACAATTATACATAGATTTTTCAACATTCTTTTTTTTTTCATTCATTTGGGATGCAAGAAGAGCACGTTAACCCAACAAACTGCATTTATTACCAAGCCACATTATTTTAAATTTGCACTGCTCTATGTAGATTGTATTGGTCATTTTGGAAAAGAGAGGCTTCGACTGTAATTCACACGTTATCAGTAAATCATCAGCTCTTTTAAGGGATTGTGCTGTTATGCTAGTTTGCCCTGTGGACCAAAATACTGACACTCATTTTACAAGTCCCCTAGAATTAAACAATTGAGTTTAACTATTTTTGAATCGAATCAGTCTCCAGGTCTGGTAGTAGGACTTTTAGCTTAGCTTAGCATAGATCATTGAATCGGATTAGACCATTAGCATAGATAATTTTCTTATTGAAAGTTTGACACTTTTGTAGTTACATCGTGTACTAAGACCGACAGAAAATGAAAAGTTTAATATTCTACGCTGCTATGGCTAGAAACTATACTCTCATTCTGGCGTAATAATCAAGAACTGCAACAGACACAATGATATTATGCAGCTCCTGAAATCACTGACTTCTGTTGTGTTGACTTCAACTGAATGCATGTTATATGTGACTGATGTATGCAACGTAAGTCTCATGGTGGATTCTTAGTGAAAGCTCCGGGAATAGATATTTCTCACGGGAACCAGTTCACAGTTCATTTACCACAGAGGGGAACAACAAAAGTAGTTGACTTGGCATTACTATATAAAGTTATATTGTGTATTACTCTTACAATTCTGTGCACATGTATCTACTCATCTTACATCATATGTTGTATAAGTCAGTCACATTGACCAATCACTGACTGCCGCCGGAAGTCAGTGATTGGGTGAACTATTCCTTTAACTGTTTAACTTTTCCTATTTCCGTTTGAAACCTATTTATTTTCAAGCGTAATCTTTTTTACCAGTTAATGTGCCCTACAACATGCCCAAAATATCAACTGAATAAAACTGCCCTATTATTTGTTAAGACTTTATAATAAGGCTCCATTTGTTAACAAATTCAAATTAAACTAAACTGATGATGGAAACTACTTGTTTGTGACCGACTTAATTTCTTTGTTAATGTTTAACAATAACTCCAAAGTTATTACTTTTATTTTATTGAGCTAATTACTAACAGACTTCAGTAGTTGTTGTTTTTTTTAACTAAAATGTATTTGTTTCTCACATTTGTTATCAGAGCATTAACTAATGTTTACTAATGGTACTCTGAACATTTATGAGTTATTTTTCATATACCTGTTAAAGTAACTTTTTTGCAGTTTATATCAATATTGTGATAAAATCTTATATCACGACAAAAGCTTCAGCAAGAATATTTGATAAGTCATATGCCTAGAATGAATTCTGAAACATGTTTCTGATTTGATGTCGATGAAGGGCTACTTGAGCCTTACAGATGTCGATGTGGAAGTACATGAAATAAAACGGTCGAGAGACACCAGCCATATCTCCATCTGTCTCAAAGATCTCACATCTTTTCTGAATATCAACAGCAGTAAGCCAACATCATTTCAGCACACTCTTCGCCAAGAAAACAAGACGAAGCCATTTCTTTTGTTTTAGGCATGACACGTCAAGAAAAAGCCTGATGTTTTATTGAAGTGTATCCCTGTAGCCTCCAGATTGATGCAGTATTTATGCAACATTCATCGCCCACACGTTCGTCGTCTCATTTCCCCTTTACTTTCAAGCTCTTTTCCTCTTGTGCTGTTGATTTATCTCCTCCTTTTTCTTTCTCCTCTGCCAGTGGAGGATGAGGCATGTTGGCTGCAGAATGAAATGACAGTAAAGCAGCAGTTGTGCACATGATGCTCAGCCAGAAAGAGACGAGAGCAGTTCAGAGGATCATGGCCTCTGAAGCAGAGAGAAATGAATAGGATCTGAATGTAGAATGCCTTACCGATGTGTGTGTTCAGGCTGCTCACTAACTATGAGACCCATAATGAATGGGCTCTTATGAGGGTTTATAGATTTTGTATAGTGTTTTTTTTTTTTTTGTTTTTTTACCTCTTTTTCTTATATATTTCATTTATATGTGATTGTATATTTATTCTATACATTTTACTCATCAAAAAGTTGATATATTATTTTAGAATGTTTTGTAGACACCCTTCATTGGTGCTACTTTAGACATTGTTTTAATAATTCAGTGAAAATATCTAATGTAATGTAAAAAATAAATGAAGTAATGCCGTATTCAGGGCGACGCGGTGGCGCAGTGGGTAGCACGTTCGCCTCACAGCAAGAAGGTCGCTGGTTCGAGCCTCGGCTGGGTCAGTTGGCATTTCTGTGTGGAGTTTGCATGTTCTCCCCGTGTTCGCGTGGGTTTCCTCCGGGTGCTCCGGTTTCCCCCACAAGTCCAAAGACATGCGGTATAGGTGAATTGGGTAAGCTAAAATTGTCCGTAGTGTATGTGTGTGAATGAGTGTGTATGAATGTTTCCCAGTGATGGGTTGCAGCTGGAAGGGCATCCGCAGCGTAAAACATATGCTGGATAAGTTGGCGGTTCATTCCGCTGTGGCGACCCCAGATTAATAAAGGGACTAAGCCGAAAAGAAAATGAATGAATGAATGCCGTATTCATTCATTTTTAGTCAGTTCTATTCTGGTTAAGATGTTATTAATTAGAACTAGATGTAAAGCTGAAAAAGGAGGTAAAAGCGGAAAATGTGGTTTAATTATATTCATACAATTGTGTTAAATAAAAACTTCAATTTTTGGCGCCTAACTGGACTAATTACTGAAAAAAAATGTTACCATCTGAAAAAAAACTAAAACTAAAAATACACAAGTAAAATATTATTTACATATTAATAAATACTGTAATAGTATATAAATAATAGTAAAATCATATAATCTAATATCAGGAAACAAGAAAACATAAAAAAAATATATACCAAATGACTCAATTAAATAAAAAATAAATTAAAATTAAATCAGGAAAAACAAATCAATAAACATATTAATAATCGATTTAAAAGTATATCATGTGATATAGTTTCAAGACGGGAAAATTATAACTAAAAGATGCATTATTTAAAACCACAATTTTCTTTTTATATCTATTTTTCTCAAAAATGTATTTGGTACATTATTAATATCTTGCCGTTATATATTTTTTGTTAAAATAATTTGTTATTAAAGCTGTTTAATTACTGTTATGATGTTTCTTTGTAAATAAGAACATGTGTGTTTAATTGACTTGCCTGGATAAATGAAGATTGAATAATTTTATGTTATCATAAATTAAATCATTTTCCCCTCTGTAATTTCATTGACAAAATTAATAACAGTTGTATGGTAGAAAGCACAGTACAGCATTGAGTCAGGTCCACTATGGCAGCTGTTGTTCTCCCTGTAGTCATAATTTGGCAGGTTGTAGTCATAAACGGAGGTGCTAGGGTGCATTTGTTGTGAAATTCTGATAAAGAATCCAGAGTCAGTGATGAATCATACAACTGTAACAATATGACATTTATTGAAAGTAATAACTGCTCATATTATGAAAGGACTAACATACAAACACTAACATATCAAAAGGACTAACATATCAAAAACAGATTTTTCTTATCTTATCTAATTTCAGTGTATTTTTGAGCTTTCAATTGAAAAATTACTAAAGGCACAGTTTACCCAAAAATGAAAATTCTGGGATCATTTACTCACCCTTCACTTATTTAAAATCTATCTTACCTGTTGAACACAAAAGAAGATATTTTGAAAAAAATGCTGGTTGCTGGCATCCATTGATTTCCAAAGTAGATTTATTTTCCTTCTATGGAAGTCAATGGGTACCATCAATCAGCATTCTACAAAATATCCTCTTTTGTGTTCAACAGAAGAAAAAACCTCATGGTTTAAAACCACGAGGGGGAGCAAATGATGAGGTCATTTTAATTTTTGGGTGAACTATTGCTTTAAACCTCATATCTGCATGTCCTATGATTTGCTATTTGTATGTGTGCGCAGAGGAAAAAGTTTGCTGTGTTCTGGGTTTGTTTGTGTTTGTGTACAAAGAACGCACATGCCATACATGGCATGCAGACTTTATGTTTGGTTGTTTATATGTTTTTGCCTGTTTTAATGTTTTTTTTTTTTACCTTCATGCCTTTTTGCCGCTCCCGTGTGTGACGACCACTGTACTGTCCTCAACGTCTCCCAGAGGGTACAGAAGGCAGCCAAAATCAAGAAAAAGGCGGTGTGTAAAAAAAAAAAAAAAAAAAGAGTAGCGCTAGAAGAACATCATGCCTTTTTTAACCATCCACTCTACATGTCTGTGCTCATCATTCGTGTAGTTTTCATAAATGCTGTTTCACATCATGTGAAGTTGAGCTTTAGATCCGGCTGTCTGGGATCTGTGAGGGCCACAGTCTGACTAACTCCTGGCCTGCAACTGACGCATGTGAACCTTTGAAGAATTTCAAAGCTTGGCTTTGAAGACAGACTGCACTTTTAAAGGGATAGTTCACTCAAAAATTAACATTTACTCATTATGTACTCAACCTGAAGTGGTTTCTGTTTTCTGAGTTTCTTTTTTCTGTTCAACACAAAAGAAGATATTTTGGAAAATGTTAAAAACCGGTAACCATTGACATCTATAGTTGAAAAAAACCCCTCAAATACTATGGAAGTCAATGGTTTCCAACATTTTCAAAAATAACTTCTTTTGTGCTCAACAGAAAAAAGAAACTCAAACAGGTTTGCGACTAGTGAATGGTGAGTAAATGATGACAGAATTTTCAGTTTTGAGTTAACTATGCCTTTAACCCTGTGCTATTCATTCATTCATTTTCTTTTCGGCTTAGTCCCTTTATTAATCTGCAGTCGCCACAGCGGAATGAACCGCCAACTTATCCAGCATATGTTTTACGCAGCGGATGCCCTTCCAGCTGCAACCCATCACTGGGAAACATCCATACACACTCATTCACACACATACACTACGGACAATTTAGCCTACCCAATTCACCTATAGCGCATGTCTTTGGACTTGTGGGGGAAACCGGAGCACCCGGAGGAAACCCACACCAACATGGGGAGAACATGCAAACTCCACACAGAAATGCCAACTGACCCAGCCGAGGCTCGAACCAGCGACCTTCTTGCTGTGAGGCGAACGTGCTCCCCACAGCGCCACCGTGCAGCACCCTGTGCTATATGTAGCTGTATTCAGACCGTTTGTTACTGCAGCACCACAAAACAAAAGCACAAATCTGAGTAGAAATGCACTGACAGGTAAATGATTGGCACTCTGAGAAAGCCTGACAGCTGGTTAAGTGTTGCCATTGTGTCATTTTACTTACCCGTCTGTCATTGCATCACCCTGTGATCCACTCACTGCTCTCTCTCTCTCTCTCTCTCTCTCTCTCTCTCTCTCTCTCTCTCTCTCTCTCTCTTTCTCTCTCTCTCTCTCTCTCTCTCTCTCTCTCTCGCTCTCTTTACTCTCTTCACTCTCTAGTGTCAATCATCTCATTACTTCAAACCTCTGCATGGCTTCTACTTATCACAGGGGGTTTGTATACCCTGTGATTATTTGTCTCTTGGCCTGATTGCCTCACTGTGTTTCTCAGTTATAGGCTTTGAACAGTTTTTTATTTTTATTTATTTATTTATTTATTTATTTTGAAAAATGCTTTGATTGTGCATTGCTCGTTGTCACCATTCCCCAGCAGTAATCAATTATTAATTGGACAGGTTATCGATAAGCAATGCAGTTCCACATTCTCAATCCATATGTTCCATTTGCACTATTAATGCTGCAATTTACTGAGGTTAAGCACAGCCCTGGGCCCTGTCCCATACCATGATTTATGAATAAGCATTTAAAATGGTATTATCAGGGATTTGAGCGGTTGTGGCTTTTCCTTAGGTCTTCTCATGAGCCAGTGTGAGTTATGGCATGGTTGTATTGATGACCTCTTTGAGGCCGGGGGCAGTTTTTCATATTTTTGTTCTTGTTTTGTTTTTTTTGTTTGTTTTTTCAGCAGAGCCCAGAGGGAGACGCTCAGACTTTGACGGAAGTGGATCTTTTCATTTCAACTCAAAGGATCAAAGTGCTGAATGCAGACACCCAGGTGAGTTTGTGCGGCTGCCTGGTGCAACAGGTATCAAAATAACATCTGAAAAAAACTGAAAAATAGTGTTTTTCATATAAAAATATGAAAACTCATTAGTGGAAGTCATTACCTGACAGGTGGACTAACTGCAACACTAGGTAATCATATAAGATATAAATTGTAAATGAAATAGTCCCAAAGAACACACAAAATTGGACTATGCTTGTTAAAATGTTCCTGTTCTTTGTTATCAAAAATAATATTCATATTTTTTCCCTCTACTTTAAATATACTGTACTTAAAACATGAATTAAGGCTGCATTGTGTTTTTACATATTGGAGGCATTAGTATATGCATAGCTAGCTTTTTATATCAGCTGTGTAATGCTGGGTGTATAAGTTATATATTTCCAAATATAATGTGATATGCAGTAGTATAAATAGTTTCTGTAAAAAGTATTTAATATCTTGTAGTTTTCAAGCTCTTTTTTTGTTTCTCCCTTAAAATATCCTTATTCTTTATTAACGGTTTGTAGAAGTTCTGAAGTGCACAGTTCATAAGTAAACATAAACCTTGGGAATATGTGTGTGCGTACGTGCGTGTTTAGTCCCCATGAGGAAAATGGCTCATAAATCACACAGAATGAAGTGTTTTGAAAATGTAAAACTGCAGGATGTTTTCTGCAAGGGTTGGGTTTAGGGATAGGGTTGGAATAAAAATATAGAAACAAACAGTCTGTACAGAATCATTGCGTCTATGGGAATAGTGTGTGTATAGTGTATAACAGAAGGAATTCTTAAAGCACAGAGTATAAATGATAAATTGTATTTGGGGAAAAGCAGATAAATTAAATTTGGAATGTTGAAATATTCATGCAAAGAGAATATTTCATTTTCATTTCATGTATTGCATAACCTTTTGTTACGTAACTGAGATAAAACAAATAGTGTGCATCCATTGAGAGATGGGATGGGGATTGGGTCAGGCTCGTTGACAGTTGTTGGTGATGGAGAGTTTAATGATGGCCATAAGCTGTGTACTAAATCTCCAGCTGTACGTTTTACACATGCAGTAAATGATCACCAGCTCCTCCTCCTCCACACTAATGTTACTGTAAGCATAAGGTAGGAAGAGCTACATGCTGTGCAGTACATAATGGTACGTTTAGTGCCCTGTTTTAGAATAACGTAGCTGTGAGTGTGTGCACGTACTTGTTTTGATGACTTACAAGGACACATATTTGTGTAATGACATCGGTATGGCATAGGTATTTCAATGTTGAGGTGGTTTATGAG
>CAIGQV010000818.1:15028345-15051555 GCA_903798115.1 Danio jaintianensis | reverse complement strand
TCTTTTGTGTTCAACAGAAAAAACAAAGCTCATTAAAGGCTTGGAACCACTTCAGGTTGAGTAAATGATTTTTTATTTTGGGCTGAATTATCCCTTTAAATGCTATTTCTTGGCTCCCTCACAAGCACTATTTTATTAGCGAATATCAGCAACAGATTATTATGTATCATGCATTAAAAAACATGCATTAAGTTGTCAGTAAGGGTTATTCATAATTAATAATCCTAGAACTGATACTGTAGACTTTCCTTTGCAATCTGTTTCAGAGAATCTTAACATGTCACGTACAGTATGTTTTGTTTGTATAATTTAAAGAAGAGATGCATTGAAATGCAGATTAACCTTTCACACATGACCTTTGTGTGCAATGAATCAAAAGCTGCCTGAATTTCTTCTGTGCTTTGGATCATTAATTCTTTCAGCTATCTGATGATTTATCATCCTTTTTTTGTGCGTATGATGTACAAGTGTAGTGCTGTACATGCTTTTTCTTGTGCTGCTCATTCATACAGAGTTTGTGGAATATCAAATGGGTCACAATCAGAAGAGTTACATGTTTCAGGGTCATCTTTCCTTTACTAAGCAGTGATGGCAGTGGCTTACTGTTCAAAAATGTGGGTTAACCAAAGACCGTATAGTTTGTGGCATCAAACGGATCTTCCTGATTATGAATATGAACAGTCCAGAAATGCTGTCCCTAATATAGAAAATATAATGTCCATTTAATGTCCATAAAGTCCATTTGGATGAGAAAAGCCTGCAAAATGATAACTAAGCTGATAAATGCTGATAAATAAAACACAGCCTTAACTGTAGTCTGGTGTGATGTGTTGGTAGTGGATGCTGAGCACTGATTGTGTATTTTCTCTTGGCTGTTTCTTAGGAGACAATGATGGATAATGCTTTGCGCACCATCTCATACATTGCTGACATCGGGAACATTGTGGTTCTGATGGCAAGACGCCGTATGCCACGCACCGCCTCACAGGACTGCATTGAGACGACCCCTGGAGCCCCCGAAGCCAAGAAGCAGTACAAAATGATATGCCACGTCTTCGAGTCTGAGGATGTAAGTGTGGCCATGAATTCTGTTTGCTTTTGTGAAATATAATTATTATCCCTCCTGTGGAAGTATTATTTTCTTTTATTATTCTTGAAAAAAATAACATTAAACTAATTTCTGATAACTTATTTGTTGTCTTTGCCATGATGACAGCACATAATATTTTACTAGTTATTCTGCACGATACTAGTATTCAGCTTAAAGTGCAGTTTAAAAGCTTAACTAGGTTAACTAGGCAAGCTAGATTAATTAGCCAATTTATTTGATAACAGTGTTTTTTTCTGTAGCAATTGAAAAACATTCTTAAGGGGGCTAAAATTATTGACCTTAAAAATGGATTACAATATATATATATATATTTTTTTTTTTCGTACAAACTATATTAAATAAGACTTTCTCCAGAAGAAAAAAAATGCTTTGTTAAACATCACTTGAGAAATATTTGAATAAGAATAAAAATGTCATATAGGAGGGCTAATAATTTTGACTTCCTCTACGTAAATCAGAATGTAATTATGTAAAACATGTAATTATGTAATTTGTTTTAATGTTCAAATTTGCTGATTTGGTGCTTATTATCATCAGTGTTTTAAAAAACTGAGCTGTTTTATATTTTGCAGAAACTGTGATGAGTTTGTTCAGGATCCTTAATAAATAAGCATAGAACTACAACTAAAGAAGAGAAACAGAACTTTGAAACAATACAATATTCTTACTATTACTTTTACTCAATTTATTTCACCCTTGCTGAATTATCCATTTCTTTTCAAAAACATCTTATTGACCTCAGACTTTTTGAACAGTAGCTTATACATAGAACGCAAGCCATTAGTTCAGCTGAAGCTCAGATTCAGATTCACCTGAGGTTCAGAGAATAGCCTCAAAAGTAACCCTGGCTGCAGCTTTACATAATCCTGTTCTAATGGACCTACTTTTCTCTCCTCTACATCGCTCTCCACTGCATTGCAGTTGTTCCTCACTCATGCTGTCTAATTACACTCTTTGATGTTTCAGCCAATGAGTGTGTGCGCCCACAAATGAGTCATTTTTACAGCCTTGCACTTCTTTTTTTTTACTGACTATTTTTTCATAGCAAATCTCAGTTATCTATTTAGCAGAGCACAATAATCAAACCGTATGAGTTGTTATCATGCTAAAACCAAACATCTGAATTGATAACTGATAATTCTGTTCCTCCTTTGGGTCTCATCTAAAGCAGTCTGCTAGCGTGTGTGTATGTGTGTTATTTTTTTGAAGCTCATTCTTTAAATATTCCTAAAGCGGCTGTGTTTTTTGTGCAAAGTAAAGTCCACGAACGTTGGGCTATTGTGATATTAATAGACTGACCACTACCTGTGCATATATCGCCCGAGGGGCCTGTTAAAATCACAAGCCTGGCATCAGAAAACAGCCACAATCATTTCCAAAGTGGACTGCTGTTTCACCGCACCTCTTTAGCATTCCGCCGTCGACAGGCCAATGTAATAGCCTTTATCCAGCATCTTTTCTACCTCCATGGAAGATTATTCGCTAAGATTTGAATAAGGTTGCCGTGCTTGAAATGGGCTGGTGTATTCACATTTCTCAGTGAGCATTACTGTAGCCCCACCGTGCCTTCAAAGACGTTGGTTATGAAAATCGTTCAAACTTTAAACCTGTGTAAAATCGATATACAATGATACTCTATAAGTGAGCAACTAGATTCGAAAAACATCAAATCAATGAAGTGAAAAGAATGACGCGGTGTTCATCTGCTGCATTGATCTGCAGTATATAAATGCTCTTTCAGACCTCGTCATAGACACAAAGGCTTATGTGCAAAACTAATATTGCACTTTTAGGTCTCAAAATCACTGTGTGTGTGTGTGTGTGTGTGTGTGCGTGTGCGTGTGCGTGTGCGTGTGCGAGTGTGTTTTTTTGCGTAAGACCAATAAATGCTCTAAAAACTAGGAGGTTTTTTATGTTTTTTGAATGTTTTTTTCTTTTATTTGCTTCTTTAAGGAATCTCATATTCTTACATTACCAAGGGTTAACTTCTGATGTATCAGAATTTATAATACATTTTGGACTGCACGGTGGCGCAGTGGGTAGCACTCACAGCAAGAAGGTCGCTGGTTTGAGCCTCGGCTGGGTCAGTTGGCATTTCTGTGTAGAGTTTGCATGTTCTCCCAGTGTTCGCGTGGGTTTCCTCCGGGTGCTCCAGCTTCCCCCACAAGTACAAAGACATGAGCTATAGATTAATTGGGTCAGCTAAATTGTCTGTAGTGTATGTGTGTGAATGAGTGTTTATGGATGTTTCCCAGTGATGGGTTGCAGCTGGAAGGGCATCCGCTGCGTAAAACATATGCTGGATAAGTTGGCGGTTCATTCTGCTGTGGTGACCCCAGATTATTAAAGGGACTAAGCCGAAAAGAATATGAATGAATGAACAATAAAAAAAAAATTCTAACAAATTATTCAAATTTCCTGATTTGGTGATTCTTACCATCAGTGTTTAAAAAAAGAACTGAGCTGTTTTATATTTTTGCAGAAACTGTGATAAGTTGAACTGTGATTTTTTTCAGTTTCAGTGTATTACTGATGAACAAAACAGCATTGACACTGCTATTGAACTAAACTGGGCTGAATAATGGATTCTATTATAGATCAGCTTTATGGGTAAAACTGAATTTATTTGAATAAGTGACATGAAGAATTGAATTTAGTTTTTTTTTACTCTGCAGCATTGATGCTGTTATTGATCTAAAGTGAGCCAAAATGTAACAAAGCTGAATAATCACACTACTGCCATTTAAAGAACTGCTTTTATGCTGAAATTGACTTGTTTCACAATTGAATTGAACTGGCAGACTGGAGTTTTATTTTTGATGAACTTCACAGCATTGATGCTGGTATTGTTAAGCTGAATAATGACACTATTGTCTTCTGTAGAGCTGCTTTATGGCTTGAATCGAATTTGTTTCATAAGTGATTTGAAATGAAGAAATTAGGTTTACTACTGATGAGTTTTGCAGCAGTGGCGCTGGTTACATATGTGTACAAGGACATCTTTTGTTTCAACTGGAGTGAAATCATTCAGATAGATTTTTCTGAACATAGTGTTTACTTGAATTCAATAATGTAGAAATGTATTTATCTGTGAATCAAATGATTCTGTTCAAAAGAGATCTGTTCAAATATGCTGATTCATCCAGTAATGAAACAAATGAAGTCTTCATGAATGAGTCCTTGTATAATTCATTAAAACTAGGTGTTAAAAAAATGACACTATTTATGTCACATGCACATGCAGTACTACCTACTATTTATTTATGTGCAGAGAGTATTTTGTATTTCTAACAACCAATTTACTCTGTACATGATTGGATTTATTTTTGCAGTTGTTTCACCTGGTTTTCCTCTCCACCATTTCCAGGCCCAGCTCATAGCACAGTCCATTGGTCAGGCATTCAGCGTGGCCTACCAGGAATTTCTGCGAGCCAATGGGATCAACCCAGAGGACCTGAGCCAGAAAGAGTACAGCGACATCATCAACACACAGGAGATGTACAATGATGACCTCATCCACTTCTCAAACTCTGACAACTGCAAAGAGGTCAGTTGTGCCAGATACTTTCTTTTCTATCCAATGTGTTTTTTGTCGGCTAGATTACAGCTGATCCTCTGCACTGATGCTTTTCTGCTGACTACAAAAAAGTTGTATTATTAGAAGGAGAATGATGAACAGAAAAATGTGTTCTCACATTAATTTTGTTGTCTGGATTGTTGCTCATGAAAGCTGCTTCTCAAACTTTCACTGAGCAGTACAATTTAAAATAAATAAACCACTTATAAATGGCATTAAGCAACTATTATGAATGCTAAATCAAACGCTCCATGGATGATTTAAGATAACTGTAAAATGTTGTGAGTCACACAAATCAACTGGATGAGTAAAAAATTTGAAGTTTTTGTTTAGAGAGGTCAGAGAAAATAATAAAGATTTTGCTCAATTGTTTGCTTACTGTGCTTGCATGGATTAACATGATGTTAGCATTTTTGTAGTATAGTTATCACATTGCTAGCAACATCTTTCTATGAGGATTTAGCACATGACTTATGTCGTATTATGTTGCTAACATCTATTTACATCTAGCTAGCATGTTTAATATTTTATAAGCATGAAATTGGCATGTTTCTGTGAAAGATTTGTAACATTTTTCACATTTAACTTGTAGCATTTTCTAGCTTGTTTTAAAATCTTTTTAGCATTAATTAGTAAGTCGCTAGCATAAACTAGCAGTGGTGCTAATATAAATTGATGTGTTGTTAACATGCATGTTAACGTGCGTTCTAGCATGTTTAAAACTTTGTGAGAATAAATTAGCATATTGCAAACATGGTTTAGAATGCTTAAAACAAGCCAACGTTTTTGACAGTTGAGAGCTCATCAGAACTCAGTCTTTCAGAAGGGACAGAATTGCAGTGATTGAAATCCAATGTCTCATAATTCAGCAGATGGTTTTCCAATGTAAATAGTGCCCATGAACTCCAAGTAAAACTGGTTATGAGTAGCATGATAAAACCAGAACATTAAACTGCATAACAAGCATCATCATTGTTTTCCTTAAAAAAAAAATTCTTTATGAAAGTGTAGGCCTGTAATTTGTACATTTGTACACAATTTAGCTAATGTTAGAGAAAAACAAACTTGTTTTGACCACTGAACCAGTGCACCAAATAACCAAAACGTTGCATTACTAAAAAAAAAAAAAAAAATGTAATGTCTAACTTGCAACACATACAGGACACAGGGGGCCAAGTTGATGCTATTTTGAACCCTCGAGCTGTCAGTCTAATGTTATCAACTGAGTAAAATTCTTCTCTTAATTGCTTTGTTCTTATGGCCTTTTATTGGCAATCTGCTGTAATCCCTCATGCCTCTCTCTCTCTCTCTCTTTCTCTCTCCTCCCACAGCTGCAGCTTGAGAAGCAGAAGGGGGAGATTCTGGGCATAGTGATTGTGGAGTCTGGCTGGGGCTCCATCCTGCCCACAGTCATCCTGGCCAACATGATGAATGGAGGCCCTGCTGCCCGTTCTGGGAAGCTCAGCATTGGTGACCAGATCATGTCAATCAACAACACCAGCCTGGTGGGGCTTCCTCTCGCCACCTGTCAGGGAATCATCAAGGTGTGCTACTAGGGTTTGGCCTGTCTGTCTGAACAACGGCCAGGAATCCATCAGTATTATTCTGAGTAGCTGCTTATTAAACACTAAAACACTGGTTTTTGGAGATGTTAACAGATATGTAATTTATAGGTGGCACATTGCTTTGAACAGTAAGATACATTTTATTATCAAGTGGATTTTTTTCTGTTTTTCTGAGCAGATTCATTAGTCACCAGGACTAGAGAGTACACATATAAGTCATCTGATTTTGAGCGTTTCCCCGCATTTATTAATAAGAAAGGGCTTTTTTGGTGGGTTACTGTGGCGCAGTGGGTAGCACGATCGCCTCACAGCAAGAAGGTCAAACCGCTGTGGTGTCATTGCGCTGTGGTGACCCCTGATGAATAAAGGGACTAAGCCGAAAAGAAAATGAATGAATGAATATAACAGTGGGCCAGTTGGCACTTCTGTGTGGAGTTTGCATGTTCTCCCTGTTCGCGTGGGTTTCCCCCACAATCCAAAGACATGTGGTATAGGTGAATTGAATAAACTAAATTGGCTGTAGTGTATGAGTGTGTGTGAATGAGAGAGTGTATGGGTGTTTCCCAGTGATGGGTTTTGGCTGGAATGGCATCCGCTGCGCAAAACATATGCTGGAATAGTTGGCTGTGGCGACCTCTGAAATAGAGACTACGCCGAAGGAAAATGAATGAATGAAGTATAACAGGCCACGGGACAATTAATAAAGGGGCTGCAAAGGCAATGCAATCTTGAATTTCTGTAGTTATGATCAGAAGTGTAATAATGCAGTGCAGTTGTGATTGTACTGAGCTATGTTTGGTTTATTTCCATCAGGGCCTGAAAAATCAGGTGCAGGTGAAGCTGAACATCGTGAGCTGCCCTCCTGTAACCACAGTTCTCATTAAGAGGCCAGACCTTAAGTACCAGCTGGGCTTCAGTGTGCAGAATGGCATTGTGAGTATGGAAGAACTCTGAAATTCTGAGATGAGTTAATGAATTTTATTGTTCTGAGTGTACGCTTTGTCTGGTGATCCACAGATCTGCAGCTTGATGCGAGGAGGGATCGCGGAGAGAGGAGGTGTTCGGGTTGGTCATCGTATTATTGAGATAAATGGCCAAAGTGTTGTGGCCACGGCACATGAGAAGATTGTCCAAGCTCTGTCCAATTCTGTCGGCGAGGTGAGCCCTACCATTCAATTTATTTGGGGTTTAAGATTATAAAGGTTTTCAAAAAATTACTTTATTCTCAGCAAGGCTGCAATTATATGATAAAGAAACTTAAAAAAAAAAAAAAAGTATTTTAAAATGTAATATATTCCTGTGATTGCAACAAAATAAGGTGCACAGAAATCAAACTGAATAAACTAGAAGATGAGCTGCATGATAGTATGATTTTATTGAGGGTTTATTCTCTTAAATTTGGAAATGCTTATGAATTATGTCAAAAATTTATCTCAATCTCAGTTAGTCTCAGCGTCAACTAATTAACTGATTTATTGAATGCTTCAGTACAGTATGTTAAGAAGACTCATTCATTCATTCATTCATTTTCTTTTCGGCTTAGTCCCTTTATTAATCTGGGGTCGCCATGAACCGCCAACTTATCCAGCAAATGTTTTACGCAGCGGATGCCCTTCCATCTGCAACCCATCCCTGGGAAACACCCATACACTGTCACTCACACACATACACTACGGACAATTTAGCTTACCCAATTCACCTGTACCGCATGTCTTTGGACTTGTGGGGGAAACCGGAGCACCCGGAGTAAACCCACGCCAAAGGGAAAGGGCTCCTCAGAATCCTTACACTTTCATCACACTAAGAAAAAATGGTAAAAATCCCTTTCAGTTGTTTACTCCGAGTTATGTCTGAGATGACATTAGGGGTCTACTAAGTGAATCCCCTAATGTCATCACCAACATAACTTCACTGTTCCCTCCTTCAGAGAACGAGGGTTAGATTCAACATTATTTGAAGAACTGTTCACCAAAAGGTTATTTTGGCAACCAATAGGGCTGGGCACAATTTTCTTTTCCTACAATATATGTATATATATATATATATATATTATTATTTTTTTATTTTTATGTGGCATATTCTGCATTAATTCTCAAAAGGCATAAAGAAATATTTTTGCATGCATGAAATTTAAATGGTGAGTTCTGTTTTTGAATGCACTCATGCGTGCCTGAAATAAAAAAAGCTATAAACATTTCTATTGCTTTTATTTTCTATTGGTTTATTTGTGAGCAGTTTATTTTAGAAATATCATAAACCCTTGTATTAAATCTACATTCATTGATTCTAAAGTGGGACACATGCATTGATACACAGCCCTACAAACCAAAAAACCAAAAAAGTCATTATTCTGTGTGATCACTCCAAAAAGCCACACAGTTGTCTCTAAATACAATAAAGTCGGTCTAAATAATGTGTAGCATAATACTGTTTTCTTGTAGTAAAAAGATTTCTTTCTTTATCCTGCAACAGATCCACATGAAGACTATGCCAGCCGCCATGTTTAGACTCTTAACTGGTCAGGAGACTCCTATGTATATATGATGTGAGGTGGACTTGAGCTGGGCACTGGGACATTTCTGAACGCAGCAGTCACCATTTTCCTCTTTACAGTCACCAAAAATAACTACCATCACTCCTGCTGTCTGCTAACGTTAATTAAGAGGTATGGTGTGTCATTTCTGCATAGTGTGGATTCCTTTGATTTGTTATGGGCTAGTCGGATGAAAACGGAGATGACGGAGTCAAAGCATTTCAGATCCTTTCTTCATAATGTATGGGGTGGGCGGGGCTTTGTACATTCGATTTTGATGCTACTCTTGTTTTATTTATTTACAATTATGTACGTGTGGACATTGTTAGAGAGACGCGAGTTCGTTTTGTAAATATGTAATCGTTCTATCAAAAATCAGAAAGGAATGGAAAAGCCAGACAGAAGAGAAGTCCAGAGAATAGAAGCCCAAAACGTGACCATTCCAGAATGTCTTATAACATATGATACTGGACATTATGCTTGATCCATTTCAGTTTTACAACCTAAAATTAATTCTAATGCACACTGTACCAGTAACCGTTCACTACATAAAAATAACTGAACTTACTGCAGCAAATAATTGTGGCATGACACGTTTTTGTTAACATATTCTCAATAGATATGAGCATAATCCAGACACACTGCAAGACTGACTAGTATCAGCGGGGACTTTATCAATCATTCCACTTCACCAGCCTTCATCAGTGGATGAATGTCATTTAGTGGGCATTACAGACAGCAAATTTTGAGAGTAGTTTTTTTTTACATACAAGCGAGTGACTCTTTTGTAAATTTCCATATGTAAACAATTTCTGGACTTCTCCCATGCTGTAATAATCCAACATTATCTTGCCATGCTGTAAATGAATTTTGTTTCGAACAAACACACACACACACACACATACATACAAAAACATTGTATGAAATGTAAGAGTTTATTTTTTACGTGTGCTTTTTTGTGTATGCCCAGCTGCAACTCATTGGAGTCAGTGGTGAATGTAATAGTGTTGTTAATAGTGCGTCCACTTCCTTAAAGCAGTATTAGAATGTCTGTACATAAGCGTTGAACCTTGTTTAGTACTGTGTCCATGTAGGAATCACTGTTAGTCCCATTTTATCTCTGTCAGGCTTCAGCCTTTGGGAAAACAAGAAGACACTGTGACCAAAAGCCTTACCATCGCGTAAGAGAGCTTTTGAAAATGAATTCAAAAAAAAAAAAAAAAAACATGAAACAACTAATAATACATGAACATAAGTACCTGTCTGCATGCATCTTAAATGACACTATGGCAAAATAACAATAAAGTGTAACATAAGCCCTTTATGTTGTTTCACTTTTGATTCTTATTTGCGAAAACCAGAATTGCTTAAAGGAACACCCCATTACTTTTTATTTTATTTTTATTAATAGGCTCATTTTACAAGGATCCTAGAGTTAAACAGATGAGTTTTACCTTTTTTTTTTTTTTTACTATTCAGCAGATCTCCCAGTCTGGCGGGAGCGCTTTTAGCTTACCTTAGCATACATTATTGAATCAGATTAGACCATTAGCATATTGCTCAAAAATATTGACTAAAGTCATTCATTAATTTTCTTTTCGGCTTAGTCCCTTTATTAATCTGGGGTCGCCACAGAGGAATGAACCGCCATCTTATCCATGTTTTAAGCAGCGGATGCCCTTCCAGCTGCAACGTATCACTGGGAAACATCTATACACACTCATTTACACACATACACTTGGACAATTTTAGCTTACCCAATTCACCTATAGCACATGTCTTTGGACTTGTGGGGGAAACCGGAGCACCAGGAGGAAACCCACGTGAACACGGGGAGAACATGCAAACTGCACATAGAAATGCCAACTGACCCAGCCGAGGCTCGAACCAGCGACCTTCTTGCTGTGAGGTGATTGTGCTACCCACTGCGCCACCGTGACACCCATATTGACTAAAGTTTCAGTTATTATTCCTATTTAAAGCTTGACCCTTCTGTAGTTACATCGTGTACCAAGACTGACAGAAAATGAAAAGTCTAGATGTCTTGAAACTATACTTTCATTCTGGTGTAATAATCAAGGAACTTTGGTCCAGCAGGAGCAATGATATTATGCAGCCTGATAATAGTCCAAACTAGGTAATATCATGGTACAGCCGCAAAATTCTTTGATATTACGCCAAGATAAAAGTGCTCCCACCAGACCCAGAGATTGACTGAATGGATTTAAAAATGATAAAACTCAACTGTTTAACTCTAGAAGAGTTTTTAAAAGAGCCTATTTCCCCCCAAAAAAGTAGAGTGTTCTTTTAAAGCCTGAGTGGGTCGTGCAACCTGGAAGCTGGAGTCAAAATCCATGCCAGCCACTTCTAAGAGTGGCTAGCTTCCAAAACTTTCAAATAGCTCCCTCATCTCGTATTATGGACCTAATGAGCACAGATTTGAGTCTCACCGTTGGAAATCAGTTCAGCCAGCTCAGATTTCTCAGGCTTTGATAGTGTCGAGGAAAGAAAAATTGAAAAAAATGCATCCAATAATGAAACTCCTTTATCTGATCTTAAGGCAGATTAGGAGGACATTGCCAAGCTTTATACTGTAGCAAGACTGCGAGACAGGCTATTTATTAATGAATGTGTTTTTATTTTTATTTTAAACCTCTTCTATTTTAGCAGATCACTGCTCCCTCTAGAGGTTATAAAATTACACTACAGCTGTTTCATTAACATTGGAGAAGCAAATAAGTGAACGAAAACAAATAATACGCATGTTATAACCGTATTATTTGTTTTTGATCACTTCTTTGCTTCTCCAATGTTAATGAAATAAAGAGTGAATATAGTGCACTGAAAAAATGAACATATTACAATTTTAAAAGTTGTCATTTTAACCTTTCAATGCATTAATGTTTTGGCAGTCATTATTACATATTCAGGTCTAACAAGGGTGGATCTATACAAATCGCAAACATTTTTAATAAAACAATAAAATAAAACATTTTGCTAGCTTTTGGAACTTTGGCGCACTTGATTTTTTTGCATCACTGCCGTTGACAGAGTGCACTTCCCCAGCACATTCACATATTCGTGATCTCTTATCTTGTCTATGAAAACTGTTATACAATATTTTGAGCATTTCTATATAGCCTTAAGTGCACTTAATTGTCGAACTATCATAACACAGTGTAATTTTAAATACCTCACCTGTCACTTTCAGCATTGTGGACAGAATTACCGTTTAAGCATTTCCAACAACTTTTACTTCTAAGCAACAAAAAATGACTTTGAACTGTGTAGTTTCTTGTACGGTATTGTATACAAGAGTCCAAGCACAAGCTAATTTCTGGTTGACACTCCCTTAATGATCATTAATGTTCCAAATAATAATCAGAATTTGTACCTATATTCTCCTTAAAGGGATAGTTCACACAAAAATGTAAACTTCCTCTCCATTAAAAAGCAGCCACTGACATCCACAGAACAAATATGAACCAAAAAATACTATATTATTAGCTATATTATTAACCATCCCTTTAATATTGTTCATGATTCTGTAATGACGAAAGGTTAAATTAAGAACAACACTTCATGCTTGTTTAATGCTACAAATTATTGTGCACAAAAATAAAGTGGTATTAAACTATACAGAAAATAACTGCATTCACTGTGACCAGAATTAATATATTCCTGTTACAGATCTCAAGGCTTCTGATGGTTCTTGTCACATTTTAATATGACTTTAATCCCAATCCCTTGTTCCAGTGGGAAGCAGTCGGTGACCAGGGGAATAACGTTCACCTTCTTAGATGCCAACATAGAAATGGCCACCGGCCAGCTTGAATAACAATGAAGGATCATGGGTAAATGAGTATACAGCATCATGCATACATTTAATCACACATTTTTTTGATCAACTCAAATCAGTTGTACGTGACTATAATACCTGTGTATTACAGTAGCAAAAAACCCTTCTGATGTCAACTTCACTTACTTCTGCATTGGTCATCTCAGCACCAAAACCAACCGACACCACCACTCCTCCAGAACGAGTAGCCTACACATAAAACACCATCAGCAGAATTTAGTGCATCTCAGTAATCAGCACAGACAACTAAAAAAAAAAAGACAAGTTGCACAGAACCAACAATCACCAGATTATAGTTGCACACTTCTCAGACAATTCCACAACCCGACAAACGGTGACAGAACATGTTCAGTCATCCAAGACAAGTGCCAACCAACACCAACAGACTCCAGCAGGGCTAACTGGGTAACACTGATCCGACTCAACACAATCAAGTGTTTGTTTTTATTGTAAGCGTCTGTCAGTGCAGTGTGAATGTAAAAGCTGATTCAAACATAGTCTATATAGAAACAAACAACCGTGTTGTCCTATGAAATTAGTGCAATTCATTGTAATTAAACCTACATACACTGTAAAAAATGCTGGGTTCTACCCAATCCCTTCATGTTATCCCAACAGAAATCAATTAAGTTGACTTAATTGTTTTATACCAATTTTGGTGGATTGAACATAAAACAATTAACCACAATTGTGTTGATTCAGCTCATTTTAAATAAGTAGTTTGAACAAGCAGCAAAAATAGTTTTTTGAGTGTAGATGGCTGTCTGAATGCTGCTCTCCCAGCATTCTCTCTACTTTTTTGCCAAGTCCTGTGGTGAATCCTCTTTCTTTACAGGAAGCAGGAAGTCTCTTTTGCCTTGGCAAGCTGATCAGAGTCTAAAAGCGTGATTAAAAATGTTATTTTATACAGTACATCCTTTAACACATTGGCTTATTGCTACTTGACTTACCACTTATTACTTGTGAAGCACCTATGGCTTTGGACTAGAATGATTTGCATATTGAGTTCATATAGAATTTTCTTTGCTGTAACCAGTCACATATCTCAAAAGCCATGTTACAAAGTCAAATGAGTAGACAAAAAAAAAAAAAAAACTTATATTTATACTTTATATTAGATTAATAAATGACAATTAGGGGTTCAACCAGGGCTCCTTCTTTATAAGTCAAATTATCTTAGTCTGCATGCCCACAGTAATGCATGATTATTATGCATACATTTAATTTAAGGGCAACCTATTTGTTTTTCTTTTGCACTAATTATACAGGCTAATTAATCCATTTCTAGTGATCTGTCTTGTAGCAGAAGCTGGCGCTGTGTTTGTATTGTCTACACAGGTTTCCATCATCTGGAGGACAGGAGCAGAAGAAATTGCTGGGAGAAAGATTATAGCATTCATCTATTTCTCAAGGAACTCCAGGCTCAACAGCAACTCTGTCCCCTGGGTGCAAAAAAAGTAGTAGTTTGTTTTTGTTTTTACTATGTAAGCATATTGTACATAAAAAAGAGATCACTAACTTGGTTTAAGGTGTGTGACAGCAGAGCCTTTTTTCACCACTAGGCCTGAGGCTTCATGTCCCAGAATCAAAGCCTGTTTGACCACGAAGTCTGCAATTCGACCCCTCTGCCACAGGTGCACAGTGCACTTCTGATCCACGAATGCCCACAGAGTGCATCTGAAGCAACGTGTCTGCAATAATATCACAAGCAAATAATATTAAATATAAATTGTGTGATACGAATTGTAAATATGAAGTGTAATTGAATGGAAATATATGTTTATTACAAAGCTATTTGGTCCTGGCTCCAGAATGGGACAGTGTTCCTAGCAAATGAACAGAATAGGTTTGCAATTATGAATTGGATTTAGTTGGGTTGAGTTTTGGTTGCAGCTAAAGCGAAAATTCATGAAAAGCCTTACCAGTCTGGTGTCTCCTATAGCATGTATGACAAAACAGAGGCTGTCTGTATCCATTTTATTTACTTCCACACATTTAGAACAACTGTCGTGTCACTTCACATAATTATTTAACCTTTGTACAGATCATGCACGATTTTACTGTATGTACCGACACTTTTTACAGCTGCGCATCTTCCTTTTCCCTCAGTAGGTCAATCAAGTAGGCTACAGCAAGACGGCGTGGTGGTCAAATGCAGTTTTTGCTAAAACATGAGCAAAATGTTCTTTAAATGTAGATATCTTTTCCTCTTTGGGAGGTATATTCATTCAGAGATGGTCATTCATGAAAAGTGACATATTTTAAGAATTTGTCTAAATGGACACTGCCTACAGATGTTTCCACGTTCTGATTACATGGTTCAGATTACAGCTATCAAGTATAAAGAAAAGATACATGATGAAAATGATTACAAATACAAACTGTTTCTACTGTAATTAAACAAATAAGTTCAAGTATTCTTATTTAATATATTTGGTTACAATTTATTATTTGTAAACAATAAGATAAGGAAATGATAAGAAATGACTAATAATAGCATTATTACACCGCTGTCTGAAATACTTGATTCTGATTGGTCAGTCGTGGCATTCCAGGGTATGATATTGCCAGATAACAACAACTGAAACTAATAACACAGATCCATCCGGGTACTTTCAATCATCTTGACAATCAGTGAATATGTTCACATATATATATGCTTGTTTGTCACGCTGCTGTTTTTGACAGTTTGGCACGTTTTGCTGCAGATAAGCATGTCAAGCTTTTTTCTTCAATAATTATACACTACCAGGCTAACAATCAATCAATAAATAATCACACTGTGACTACCAAATTTTGATTATGGTATACATTTGTAATTGCATTGTTTTGACAATGCAAGTGTCAAAGCTAATTCTCATCAAGAGTTTATTTCCATCCTTCATTTTTGGCAGAGAACTCGCATTGATAATGGGAGCAGCCCTCTTTCCGACCCTGAGGAGAACCATTTTATAAAACCTACTCCAGCACTTCTCAAAGATTTCTAGTTGGGTTCAGGTCAAGCAGTGTTCAATTCATGTGTCAAAAGAAAGCATCCTGTCGCAGCTTAATTCTGATGAATCTTTTATTAAATAACTGCACTCTGACAATGTTACATAAATTACATAATTATTATTGTACATAATTATAATTACAGTATATTCATTGTAAAGAGACTGTTGTACCTGAGACAACAAAGTGAGGTTGCTTTCAAAATTATCTGGTTAATCCGATTTAGTCAAGTGACTGTAGCTAGGAGAAATCAGGAGTGGGACTAGCACTTGATCTCATGGGTTCTGGTCATTCTTGTCACATTTTAACATGACTTTAACCCCAAGCCCTTGGTGAGTGGTCTGGAAAGCCTGCACAGCCTGTTCCAGGGGGAAACGGTGGGTGACCAGGGGCTTGACATTCACCTTCTTAGATGCCAACATAGAAATGGCCACCGGCCAGCTGCAATAAGGGATCATGGATAAACATATGCAAGAGAGTAAAATCTCATTTTGAAATATACTTAGTGCAATAAATTGATTTTGCAGAAGTATATAGTGATTCTACTTACGTATTACAGTAGCGAAATACACCTCTGATGTCAACTTCTCTGACTGCAGCGTTGAGAAGTGGTACAGTGGTCATCTCAGCACCAAGACCAACTGACACCACCACTCCTCCAGAACGAGTAGCCTACACACAAACACCATCAGCAGAACATATAAATATTCAAACAAACTTGACAGCAAGGTACTGTGAGGCCAATATGATTTCATATTGTAAATAAACCTACATAGATGGCTGTCTGAATGCTGCTCTGTGCTCCAGTGCACTCTATGCATATTTGAGGCATGCATCCCAGCATTCCCTCCACTTTTTTAGCCAAGTCCTGTGGTGAATCCTCTTTCTTCACAGGAAGCAGGAAGTCTGCTCCAATCTCTTTTGCCTTGGCAAGGCGATCAGAGGACAAGTCTACAAATAGAAACATAAATATACATTTTATATTGTACAGATGTGCAGTCTATCCATGTATAATTCCCTTTAATATGTACTGAATATAAACATTACCGCTTATTATTACTTGTGAAGCACCCATGGCTTTGGCCGCCAACAAAGACACTAGTCCAATGGGTCCTGTATTGATGAAAACAAACACTTTTTTCTTAACCATAATCTTAAACATTTTATGTGTCATGTTCCAAAGACAATATTTGATAATAACAACACATGCTTTCAGTGATACTAGATTATTATTAAGCACAAGTCAGTGGACAAGAAGTCAGAGGTCATTACACTGATTAACAAGTTAATGTGTAACAGTTGCATAAATATGTGCAATGATTAGAGCTGACTGACCTGCACCACAGACAAACACTGAGCTTCCCAGAGTGACTCCTGCCCTCCTGCAGGCATGAATGCCCACTGACAGGGGCTCAATCAGGGCTCCTTCTTCATAAGTAACGTTATCGGGAAGCCTGCATGCACACAGCTTTAGAATTATTACACATACGATTCAAACCAAGTTGTATCATTTATCCAGCAATTGTGATCTGACTTGTAGCAGAAGTTGGCGCTGTGTTTGTAGTATCTGCACAGGTTTCCGTCATCTGGAGGAGTGGCACAGAAGAATATGCTGGGGGAAAGATTGTAGTGTCCAGATTTTAAAAATTCATCTACTTCACAAGGAACTCCAGGCTCAACAGCAACTCTGTCTCCTGGTTGCAATAAATACAAAAATACACTCAATACAAGTTTTCACATGAAAAATACTATAGTCATTTATACTAAGTACTATAATGTTTTTGAACCAAACTACAGTAAAGTATTTGAAGTAATCTTGTGTGGTAAATCTATAGTTGAAACGGCAATACAACATTTATTGTAATATAAACAACCCAATAGTTGTATAACCCAATATTATCTTCTACAACTATATATTATACACCAATACATGACAGTTTACCATAGTAAAAACTAAAGTATACTACAGTATTTATTATTATACTTTTCCAGTTCACTGCAGTTAAAACTACAGTCCACTGTAAAAAATGCTGGGTTCCACACAATTCCTTCATGTTGTCCCAACACAAATTGATTAAGTTAACTTAATTGTTTTTACAAATTTAAGTGGATTGGACATAAAACAATTAAGTTGTCCTCCTAAAAACTTGAGTAATGTGTTGTTTCAGCTCATCAGTTTGAACCTACTGTAGTTTGAAATCATTTTTTGAGTGTATGCTGATATTCATTATCAAAGTATTGTAATAAATATTATAGTATATACAGTATAACACACTTTAGTATGGTTCAAAAACACTAATATTTACTATGCATTACTACAGGTGTAGTATTTTTTTCATGTGGGTTGACTGACTGTTATAATACCACAAACTAAGCCAAACACAAACCTGGTTTAAGGTGTGTGACAGCAGAGCCCACCTTCACCACTCGACCAGAGGCTTCATGTCCCAGAATCATGGGCTGTTTGAGCACAAAGTCTCCAATGCGGCCGTTCTGCCAATAGTGCACGTCTGAGCCACAAATGCCCACAGAGTGCATCTGAAGCAACACGTCTGCAATAATAACAATAATGAATACACTTAGCTGTTCCTTTTTATTGCAATGCATTTGGCAACATTTCTTTGTGACATACCATTTGGCCCTGGCTCCGGAATCGGACGCTGTTCCTATAACACAGATACAGAACATTATGAACTAAAAGTGCATGCAGAGATGCAGAATCAACTAAATGCTCTAGGTTTTATACCAATCTCAGATCTCCTTTTGCGTGCAAGACCACGGAAAGGTTGTCTTTGTCCATGGTATTCTATACGTACAGAACAAACGATAGACTCCTGCAAACGTGTATTGACTGAGTTAATATACTGTACTTGTTATTTGGCTCTTGCACGGATCATGCGCGCTTTCACTTACGCACACGCACACGCACACACACACACACACACTAGACTTTGGCCATCCCACTTCTTCCTGTTTATCAGTGGCTCATTCAAGAACATCAAAACTGCGCGCTGTGCAGTCACGGAATAACAATGAGGAGAAGCTACTTTCTTCATGCATACAAAATATAAAAATACCTTCTAAACTTTACATCATCCAATGATTTAACTTTATTTACTTATCTTTCATTTATTTTTCCAATGTCCCACTCGGAGAACAAAGTGAACTACCGGAAGTTGTCTGTTACTATGGCGATAAAGACGCGTTTCACTTTTCTATTTAGGCTACCTGTTTTTTTTGGAAATATTGCGTATTTTTGTGAAGTGAAATAAAATGGACGGATATGATATGGTACTGGAGTGTCTTAACAAACAACAGGAGAGTCTGAACATGAGTCACCGGGATCTCGTTGTTTTGCCACCTGGCGTTTCGAGACTTGTAACCTTGAAAAAACTGTTTCTGAACAATAACCAGCTCATTTTGCCACCAGACGAGGTACTCAACGAATTTACACGTTTTACAAAGTAACGCAGCTATTTACAAAGTTTTACAAATGATCGTTAGGTTTGAATATTCACATTATAAAATGGCCATAAATGCTTGCTATCCATGCTTTTGAATTTGGGGCCAAAACACATCTCATCTCTATTTGTTTAATCAATTGATGTTTATGAATGGTTACACTAACATGCAGGAAAACTAAATCAAATGTCTTGATCTATGAATGATTTATGATAACCCCGTGTATTTCTTCAGTTTGGGAATCCAGGCAATCTAACATTTTTATGATGTTTTATTTATCTGTTTTTATCATGATAATCAATGTTATATTAGATCAAAAGTAATCTCAAAGTAGTCATAATACATTACCTAAAATGAGTAATAAATCATGTCACTCACAAAATGTTTCGTGTAATTTGTAATAATGGACTACACTTACTGTAAGTAAATCCGTCACTGCATGTAATAATACCCAACATTATAGTGCCATGTAAGCAGAATTATTGTGTAAAACCCTGTTTGCTGTCCCTGTAAGATTCTGCACCTGGAAAAGCTTGAAGAACTGATACTGGACAGAAACCAGCTGACCATGCTTCCCAGCAACATAGGCTCACTGAAACACCTGACTTATCTCGGTGTAAACCACAACCCATTGTCTGTTCTCCCAGAGGCGCTGGGTGATCTGACAGAACTGAGAGAGCTCTGGGCTGTAGGCTGTGGTCTAATCTCCTTACCATCATCTATTGGTAAACTCAGTAAGTTACAAAAACTTGGGGTCCATAATAATATAATTACAAACCTGCCACCGCAATTTGGGTCCCTCAGCAGTTTGCAGTGGTTAAACTTGGCTGGTAATAAACTTCAAGACCTCCCAGAAGATATTAATCACCTACAGTCTCTGGTCTTCATAAACCTGGACAAGAACTGTTTTACGCACATTCCTACTGTATTAACAGGTTAGAAGTTTGCTGTGTACATGCATTTTTTAAACATTGTTACACTGTGAATAGAAATTGTTTTCAATTGGTAGCAATGGATTACTATTAATAATAATCGATTATTATTAGATACCTGTAAGTAGTATTTGGAGCAGTTTTAGTGTTCTATTCATTTGATGTTTTATGTATTTTTTTTTTAGACATGGCAAACCTTCAGATCCTGTCTGTTAAATTTAACAGCATCAAATCACTAGAGGATTACTTAATACCTGGTTTCAGCAGACTTATAAAACTTGACATCAGAGAAAATCCTTTAATGGACAGACCACCTCATTGGAAGGTAATTATCAGCAACAACAAAATAATAAAAAAAGAAACATTTTGTTTTATGTGTAAACTTGTAATTATATTACAATTACTATTCTCTGTAACCTGTCAAATCAACTCTCTTCAAACTCAGGGATTGGATTTCATATTACTTGGGAAAGTGTGACAACCTGAACAAGCAGGTTTACTGTACATGGGATGAGCAGAATCTGAAGTCCAGCATCCAAAGGACTTATTTGAAGCATGTTGTATTACACTGCTTTGTGATGAAAAGGAGGAGTCGGATCATTAGATCTTGAAACATCGTGGCCATGGAGGGAGGGAAGAAAATCATTAAGTTCTCCTGAATACTTCATCATTTGATCGATATGAACATATCCTGCATAAGAGATAGAACAATACATAATTAAAAGTGAGAACATGTGAATTATGGGTGGCATTATTCGTTAATTAAGTACCTGAGATCATGTTGTTTACAGGATATTGCCGCATCTCACAACATGAACATACTTTGTTCTGTGATGCAACAGTCTGGTAATCCTCCTGGCTAATAGATAACACGAAAATGATAGATAACATGAGGTTAAACCATGTTTTTTAGTGCTGTGAAAGTGAATGTAATAGTAAGACCTCAGCAATATCTATTGTCTATACAGAACGTGGGACAATATTAATGGTGCATTAAGTATCACTGTAAGTGCACTGATTTAATAAGTTAAATTGTTGTCAGATATCTACATAATGGGTATGTGGTATTGGTAAGAATTGGTAAAAATTCTCCAGAAATGGTTTTATCTGCTCATTTGTAAACACATATATGACCCCTAGGAGGAAAAACTCAGTTTTGAAAAAATATTTAGAATAGTCATGAATATTAATGTTCTCTGCTCTGAGCTCACAGCTCAGTGCCTGCTCTTTCTGTCACATCCATGCGACGTGGAAGAATCTTGTGTGTAATGTAACAGTCTGTGTTTTATTTAGACTGGCCTGTTTTTCACCAGGATTTTACTGTCACAGGATTTACATGAGAACGAGGAAACAATGGTGTTTCAGGCTCATGGTATGTCATTTCCATGTACTAAACTCTTATTATTCAGCTATGCCTGGTTCTATTCAGATGTTCATTATATGGCACCTTTAAAAAAACTATTTACAAATAAAATTTGTTACAATAAATGCATTCCACTCGAAAATCTAGACAAAACACATTTACTGTATAATACTGAGTTAATGTATACCTGCTCCTCTCTCTCACTGTATGATCTTCAGTCTCACCAGACAGTATGCCTTTAGACACTTCAGGATTCATCTGTTCTTCGCACATCACCTGACAACATAACAACAGAGAAGCTAAAAATGATGATGAGGAGTAACGACACCGGTTTAACCGACAATATGTTCTCCTACCTGCTCATCTTTTTCCCAAATGAACCTTCCAATTGTTGCTCTCATTTCTAAAAATGTACAGCAATCAAGCACAAAGCATTAATAAATGTAACAGCTACCCACGTCGTACTAATAACATGTCAATTAGCACGTAGTTAGGACAGCTTACCATTCTGGACAGAGTCTGGGGGCAAAACATAGTGGCCAATGGGCACAGATGTTACACTCTGGCGAGGTTTACATGCTGACAAAAAACTGCTGTGGAAAACTGTTGCCCTGTTCTTAACATAGTCCTCACTGTCATATATCCTAAAAAAGGTACATTGCAGTATTTTTTGTTGCTGTTGATGTAAATAACTATCATCAATTTCGCATTCAATTTAAAAAAATGTCATGCATGCAAAATCTGTTGTTATTTTTTTTTAATCCCAAATAACTAAAGAGACAAGAGACACCTTTTAGTGTCTTCAGATGAGGCATCATCGCTGAAGAGGTAACCAGATGTTTTCCAGGATGAAAGGGCGCCCCCTTCCGAAACTAAAAAGAAAGTAGACATACGTTAACACATTTGATCAGACCAGTTGCCCCTTTCCAAAATATTCATTTATAAGTTCATTAGTTACTTTCATTGAAATATTGAAGTATAAGTAGCATATTTTAGAAGCATAAGCAAATACCCCACCCATCTTCTCACCCCAAAAGCTGATCACTCCCTTTTCAACACTGCCGGAGAACCACGCCGTTTTTCTTTTAAACATGTTTATGTCGAGAGGTTTATCATTTAAATTTTCACAGAAGCCGTTTGAAGTGACTTTAATGTTGCAATGATCTTTAGACTTTCACTGTCTTCGCTGTTTAATATGATCACTTACTTGTAACGTTACGTCAGTTATGTTCGCATGCCAGTTTTCCCTGACATAACATAAATAAATCAATGTAAAAATTAACGTATTTCAGAACAAAACACGTTTATGGTAATGTGGAAAAATAATGAGAAATTAAGACGAACAAATATAACGTTCAGATATTCAACACACCTCCTGCTCCTCAGGCCTCAACAAGCAATGTCCGGTTCGTGAACGAATCGTTCTTTTGAGTCGGATCTTTTCACTGAATCTTTTAAGCCCGTTCACAAAACGGCTAAACGATTCGTTTGGTATTCAGTCAACAACTCGGGAACCGAGCACTTCATTCGACAAAATCGACTCGTATAAGATGCTGCTGTATGAGCATTTTAAATGAGTATTGGTCTTATCCTAAGGTACTTGTCAAATAGAAGAACACTGAAAACATAGAACTAAATCAAAAACATTTATTTTAAAGCAGAAGAATAGGGATGTGACATTAAGTCTTGAGTATTTTTCCACATTTAAAACAAATAGAGAAATCAATATTAACTGCCCTATAGCATTTAGATAATCCCAACTGTCTTAAAAATCAATCAATCAATCAATCAATCAATCAATCAATCAATCAATCAAT
>CAIGQV010000818.1:15017468-15028335 GCA_903798115.1 Danio jaintianensis | reverse complement strand
AATCAATCAATCAATCAATCAATCAATCAATCAATCAATCAATCAATCAATCAATCAATCAATCAATCAATCAATCATTTTCCCAGTTTTTGTGACAGAGGATATATTATATTATATTATATTATATTATATTATATTATATTATATTATATTATATGTAACAATAAATAAATAAATAAATAAATAAATAAAACACGAAGGTATTAAGGTGGGCATGTAGTTCACTCTCCTGTCCACTAGATGGTGGAAGTACGGCGTAAGAGAGATGCCTGCTGAAAGGGAATATAGCAAGAATATTTCTTTCAGCTTTCATCAGCCGGAATTGATTCAACCTGATGGTTAAAACAGATCAAATGCCAACCTGGCGGTGTAATTTGTATATAATTCCACATCAACTATGATTTAGGTAAGCGGAGGTCCTTTGATTATGTTGTTTGCTTCCCACGTGTAAAACTGACTGGCAGAAAAAATGTGGGCACACGTGATTTTACGCATGAATTTATTTCTGCAACGACTAAACACATTTATTCTGCTCACTCAGGGGGTTGCTTAATAAGATCTGTCATATCTTGACAGCCTGTTATTATTTCATGTTGTGAGTGCAAGACATGGCCAAAATAGAGAGCCAAAGCGGCCTCTATAATATAGCTCTTGTATACAAAGCACCATATGAAATACTGTATCTGTCATTGTGTAACGTTAAATCGAAAGCAAAAAACAACAACCTTAAACTTCATCTCAACCTTGCTTTAAAAACTACTTAAACTGAAAGCAAATGCACTGTAAACTGTTCTTATTCAGGAGGGTCATTCTACAGAAACGTGCAATTTTCTCTCCTTAGACTAAACATCAATGTTACACTTGTAAACATCTTTAGGTTTACAAATACATTATATTTTAACATTTTACAATTACACGCTTTTGAGGCATCAATTTGGCAACAATTTTGTATTGCTTCTGTAAAATTCCAAACAGCACAAAACTGCTTGTCCCCACAGCCATGTACAGAAGGAATAGGATTTATTTTGAGGCCAGAAACAGATTTTTCTACCAAAAATATGATTTTTTAAAAGACAAAAATGTATTAATAACAATCAAACATATGATGTAAATGACATTATAAAAGAAAATACCAAATAAGTATTTTAAAATATATAATGAAATTAGTTGTCCCCAGGAGTAGTCATTGGTGTTACATTTTCACAAAAATCAATTATTTTGGAATAAAAAATCTATTTTAGTTGGCATCACTAGTGTGATCTCCTTTATTGTGAAGATATTGAAAAAACTAGAATATATATGGATTAATCTACTTACTTTAGTGAGTAGATCAACCACACTGTCAACATGAGGTCACATACCTTTCAGCAGACATTTTGTAAAATGCATTTTTTTATGAAAATGGTGACACTGGTGTTACTTTTCTTCTGGGTAACACCACTATGATCATTGTTTTTCTCACTGGCGTTTCAGTTGTGTCACTGGTGTTACAATGTTATTTCCTATGTCACATGTCACAAAAAATGTGTTGAGATATGTAATAATTTAAAAGATAATACTTTTACATCCATTGAATTCTGCTACACTCAAGTATTACGATTTGAAGGACTGCATCATTGCTTGTTTATAGATGTGTTTCAAATATTTTCATTTTTATAGCAAGTGCGTGGTTGCCGAAATTAACTAACATCATGAAATAGCATGTTTAACAAACCTATTTAAAACAAATAAGACATAATCTCCTTATTTGTTGCATTATTATTATTATTTTCCATAACTATGGCTAGAACGTGCTGAAAAAAAATCAAGAAATAATATTTCATTAGAACCTTTAATGTTGCCAAAAAAGCAGGTAACACCAGTGACAAAAAAAAATGGTACACGTGATCTTTAAATAAATGTATACAAAATTATTAAGTTGTCATTTGTGTTGTCATAAAGTAATTGATTAATGTGGTCCAAGTTTAAATGTAAAAAAATGAAATGGATTTTTAGACATCTTGCCAAACAAAAAGTGCACGTTTCTGTAGAATGACCCAGGAACCATATTGGTTTTGAGGAACACAACTCTAGGATTAGCGATATATTCATGCTTTTGTTGAAGATATTGTGGAAGTGTCTGTCATTTATATGCTTTATATCAACAGGAGGTTTGCCCACAGGTCAGTAATTTATGAGCAGTTGGCTGCTGTTGGCACCTACTAGAGCTAAATTGCTTCCTGTTTTCAGTGGACAGTTCTGTCATCCAGTCTTGTGTTTTATGTCTCCAGGAGGCCATTAAAAAGGCAACTGCACACTAGAAGGATAGTGCGTTTTCTGCTGGGTAATTGAGAAGGGATGCCTCTGTCACAGAGGTTACTATAGGTTCACCACTACAACACATCAGGTTTTAACAGTGTATTTCTCAGCCTTCTGTCTATTTATATATACTGTAAGTGTATACTCAGAACATCAAAGGTCTGAGGTCATTAAGACTGATGCTATACTGTCTTTTTAAAAGCAGTATCTTACACAATGCATTCCGAATATAGAGTACTAATATTGTTATTTTGTCAAAAATTATTAAAGGTCCCATGAAATGAAAATAATATTTTTTAGATGTTAGTTTCAGTCTGTTAGTCTTAAGGATAGCTGTAATCTAGTGTGCTGCAAAACAGTGACAAAATGTGCATTTAGAAAATATAAAACCGATATAAACATCCAAAGCTTTTGCCTAAATCAATCAACGTTTTTTTTCACGTCACATTACTTCAGTTTCCCATCAAATCTTCTGACCAATCAAATGCTTTCTAGTATCTCTGCTCCCTTCAAGATGCTTTGATAATTTGATGTGCTTGATCTCAGCTACTCTCACTGGCTGAGCTGTGATAAAAAGTGAAACACTATTGGCTGTTTTTAAAAGGGGAGGAGCTGCTGTATGTCCCGCCCTCTCTTCATTTTTCAGTTGACACTATGTCAAACATTGAATAAAAATGCACATTTCAAAGCACTTCATGGGACCTTTAAAGTGTTAGAATAACTATTTAATTTGAAATGAAATAAAATTTATGTCATGGAAAAGCTAAATTTTCTGTTTGTCTCATTGTCAGTGTCAATGTTAAAGGGATATAGTTCACCCAAAACTGAAAATTCTGTCATCGTTTACTCATCATTCATTTGTCACAGAACCGTATGAGTTTGGTTTTTCTGTTGAACACAAAGAAAGATATTTTGAAAAATATTGGAAACCTATAACCAAAAACGTCTGTAGTATTTGTTTTTCCCACGGTGGAAGTCAATGGTTACAGACTTCTAACATCTTTCAAAATAACTTTATTTTGTTTTCAGCAGAAAAAGGAAACTCATAAAGGTTTGGAACCACTAGAGGGAGAGTAAATAGTGAGTATTTTAAATTTTTGGTTAAACTATCCTTTCAAAATGGTCCCTAAGGAGACTAGTCCCCAATTATTTTATCCTAATATCACATCAAATCTGGCAGAGGATCAGTTATGTCACTATTTTATGGTCCAATATTCACGTTTTGTGATAGCATTATCAAAATCATCATCTTCTTATTGTCACTTAGAGCAGGCAGTATAGGGTTTTCTTCATAGTTTGCATGTACTGTACCCAAAGATTTTTTTGGACCATTTTTTGGATGTTATTGTTTAGCGTTTCAAACTTTAATAAGGCATAATCTAGAAAGCCATTATGTAGCTTTGCAAGCAGTCTTTTTTTGGCTGAGAAGGGCAAACTGAAGTAACAACGACATACTTAAAAGCAGAACTGCCTTCTTTTCTTTTAATTCGCTGTCAGCACCATGACATCAAAATCTAAATTTAGAGAGAGGACGATAAAAAAAAGAATCACGTCTACTAAACTATCACTTCATCGCACTTATGCACTTAGATTTTTGTCTTTGTTGGAGCCCTGTAAGTTTTAGCAACAAACTTTAGCAAGAGAAGATTTTGCAGAGACTATGCATAAAACATTACAGGCATATACAACTGGACAGACAGAGAGATTTACAGATGTGCTGAATTTAAACACAATTGAGCTCGCAGAATATGTTTCCCCTCATGCTGTTTACATGGAGAGATGAACAGTCAAAAATCTCAGGATAACAAATGTTGTTATTTACAGTCAGCGAACTTATTAGTGTTTACTTATTTTTTGTTGTTGTTTTGTTGGAGTAAGCAACTCATCATTATAACAAGGTTTCTAGTGGTTATATGATGCCACAGTAGATTGTAGTATTGTTGACTGGGAAAAGGATATATTCAAAACCATACATTCACACAGCAGGGTCATGAATGAATACGTATTCTTGTCATGCATTTATATACATGTTATGTGCATAGCATTAAAAATAGTTTTTGTGCTTCTTTTTTTCCTTTTCCATAGCATTGAGAAGATAGTGTAGCATAAACAGCACAATGTGAAATTTGGTGTGACTATAATTCAAACGTTGATAAATATAGTCTTTTGAAGGGGACCTATGATGCAAAAATCACTTTTATAAAGGGTTTAAACAGTTGTGTGTGGAAAAATTTCTAATGGTAAAAATGTATCCAATTCAATTTTTAGAACCACACTTGATTAAAAACAGCAGAAACACTTGACATTCTTGATTGACATTCTCCCTTTGTACATGTCATTAGAGGTGGAAAGTCCCACCCATTAGTGACGATTAGCATAGGATGTTAGTCTTGTTTTTAAATCTGCCACTATGCTGACACATGGGCATTTGTAGCGACAGTCACAAAAACGCCACAATTTGGATCAAAGCCTAAAAGGGGCAGTTTCAAAGAGTTATAAAAAATATTTGTTGGTTAATTTGAGCTGAAACTTCACATACACACTCTAGGGACATCAGAAACATGTTTTATATGTTATAAAAAGGGGCATGATAGGTCACCTTTAAAACTAAAAAGCACCAAGATTGTGCACTTAAGTACTTAAAGAAATAATTCACCCAAACATGAAAATCTGTGGTTAATTTACTCTGTTGGTCCATTTTTTGCATGAATTGTGGTCCTTGATGATTCATTAAATGCTATGGTCAATGGCTACCGTTACCAGGACTTTGAGATTAAAAAATAAAATATAAAATGCACGGTGTCATTCACACAAATGCAAAATGCCATCATGGTGAAACAAAAATACTACTGGAAACAATCTTTTCATAATGTAAAACATACCATAAAAACTGATATTAAAAACAAGCAAACAAACAAACAAAGAAGCAGAATTATAAAATAAAATAAGATAAAATACAATAGTCAGGTGAATTTCTCGAATGTCACTTTTCTCGAACTACATCTTTTAATTTTAAAATGTAATAAGTTTTTGTTATTTTACTGTACAATTATATGAAACATATAGAAAATCTATGAAATTTCACTATAAGCGAACATATTAACAAATGCAAGTTTTAAAGTGATTACAGTTAAATGTATTCAAAATATTATATTTATTATTTATTATAGAAATGATATTTTTTCTATATTGAATACTTAAAAAAAAAATGAATAATGTCTGATTACATTGAATAAAAGATGTATTTTAAAAGAGTAAAGATTCTGTACAAATTTGTGGCCATATTTATTCAGTCTTCTCAAAAGCTTGCCAAATTGTTTATGATCGCATTACATTACTACTGTACATTACATTAGCATCCATAATATAGCCCACACATGCTTATTGGATTGTCGGAGCCATCCACATGGACAGATGAAAGCCGAGAGGATGATGGGTGTGTGGAGGATTAGCGTGCGGATGTCCTGTGAGCTCTAATTAGTCCAGTTTAGATCCTGCTGCACGGTGACTGTTCACCTCCAAGCCATTTTAAAAAGCAGTTTCAAATTTTACCTTGCCATGTTGCTTTTGTCACACCCCATATATGGAAAAAAAAAAAAAAAAAAAAAAAAATATATATATATATATATATATTCTTGTAGCTTAAAGAGATTTTAAAATATATGTATTGTAACTATATTAAATGTATTTTGTAACTGTTAGGCTCAATAAGATATAAATATATATACATATATATATATATATATATATATATATTTTTTTTTTTTAATCAAAAATATGTTTAATTTCAACTAAAGATACCATACACCAAAATATATTTTAAAATGTATTTCAGGGACATACATGTCCAACCTTACACCAGAATGTTGATGGAGATCAGAAGTGTACATTTTATTTATTTATTTATTTATTAAGAGAAAAATTGTCTAGAAGAATTGCACTCTAAAATATAGTTTAGTAACAGAAATGTGTTTTATGTACAGCTAAACACATGTAGCTGTGATTTTTGTCTTTTATAGTGACAGTGGAATTTTTATTTATTTAATTAGAAAAATAAAAGTTTTTTTTATTGCTTTAGACATTTTAGATAACATCTGAAGAAAATATTTATTTGGTATGTGTATTTTCATAGAGAACAATTAAGCAAAATATATTTTAATATAAATTAATGAAAGAATTACTTGTAGAAAAAAATATTAATATAAATATACAAAAAAATATATATATTGTTGCAGACTTAAATTTTTAAGGTGAATCATATTAACTTTACAAATCACTTCAACTTATGTCAATTAAATGTACTTAAAACATCAAGTTAAAATTTGCATAACTTAAGAAATAAAGTTTAAACCTCATTCATCTTAAAATAAGTTCAAGCAACGTGGAAAACAACGTTTTTTTTATGACTTTTTGATCATATCATTTTTTTTACTGTGTAAAAATATTTATTTTATTTAAATATATTTTGTCCATTATTTATATATTTTGAAATGTGTTTGAAATGTAAAACATATTTTTTTATATCAGCTTGTCTTATTTTATTGCCAGTGCTTGTTGTCAGTCTGCTAATGTCCCCAGAGTGTGGATTTTATTGTTTGTTTGGTGTGATAAAGTAGACATTATCATTTTGTTGTGGATATGATTTTCAGCTGTGCTTTGTACGAGTGGACTGACAGCCAGTCAGCCTCTTTGTTTCAAATGGAAATGCAATGTCTTGTCCGTCTCGGCTAATGACTTCAAAGCGCCCCTTTTCATGGCAGGTGTCTCTGGATTAAGGCAATTGCAGGATTGCCCTTCTCTTTTTTCCCCTCTCAGCTTCATGTTTGAAGTGTGATCACCTGCCTTTCCTTTTCAGTCTAATTTAGCTTGTATCCAACTCTCTCAGTGGAAGAGTACTAAAATAAACCTTCTTTTAAAGCCTTAATTAATGTGAAGGCGAATGTAATTCTAACACATTCTCAGTTAGTTTACAGCATTTGCAGAACAGTGGGTCAGTGAAAAGAAAACAAGCAGCTGATTTAATTTTTCTACTAGATTCGATATTTACAATGTATTTTGTGTTCTAAACCTCTTTGTCTTTTATTTTTTGTGAATAAGTCTAAAACAAATCAAACATGCAGTTTAAACACAAATGTTTTTATATCAACAGTAAAAATGACACATTTTACCTCTTCCCAACAGGGAAAACCACCACCAACAATCAAGAGTGTGTGATTATATGCTGTTATGGCTTTGCAATCAAAAAATGTCATTATGAGGGAAGTCAATGGGGCAAAAACAGCCATGAACACAACAAAAGGGTAGTCCATTTGAACAGTACTCAAGGGTTAATTTAATGTACTATATTATTACAATAAAATCAATAAGAATTGTATTATATGAAAATTAATCCAAACGAAACATATTTGTTTGTATCCTTAGGTTTTTGATACTATTAGTACATTGATGTCATGTATTCTATTATCTCACTTTATAGAAATATGTAAGATATGTATAGAAATATACAGATGAACAGAATCACATTATCTTCCCTTTTTACTGTAGATACTGAGTTTTAATATTTATTTGAATAGAACAGTTTTCTGTGTTCTGCTCATTTAGGAAGAAAAGCGAAATGCGTACGGGCAGCTGCCGGGTACTATTTGCAGCAACATGTCCCAATGTTTGCTACAGCAGTTATTGCACCTGGGGATGTGGGAGCCTTGTCAGGTCTGGCGGATGAAGGTGTGATGACCTTTGACCAGCTGGACCGGTCAACCAGTGGGAACATTTGGCCACTACATCCATCTCTGCCTATTAAGCAAATGACTGAGGTAATTGGAGATGCAAAACACTGTACCATATCTCAATATTTTATTTGTGTGTTTTGAAATTGCAGTCACAGAACACTGTACATTACACAATAAATGGTATGTATGATGTTATAATATATTAGTCTATTTTGGAATTCTGGCAAACAGGCAGCCGGTGCTCTGTCTGATTTATCTCTATCTGCTTTCTCTCAGTTCGTGCTCAAGTGTAGGGTCTGTTTCATTTTGGCCTCACTAAACAGCTATAGTCTTGTCCAAACACACAGCAAACGCTGTTCTGCTCAATTCACGTTGTTCCTTTAATCCAGCTCTTACTGTATATGGTGCTCTGCTTTCCAGCGCTTTGATCTCCCGTCATCCCTTCAGCGGTTTTACAGTTTAAGACTCCAGCTCTAACTTGGCAGAGTCTGAACGCTTTTCTGAGCTCCAGTTCTTCTATTTATTCAGTGTCTCCGTGTTTATATAGACACTTGTTTGTTCCCAGTGTTTGGGTTTAGAGCATACTTAAAGACTGATAAAAAGATCCAGGAGTACAAGAAGGTGCGTAATTTAGGCTTTGTTTTATCATGAGCGAAACACTTCGATAATTGATTGGCCTGCCCTCAGTTCAATGTACAAAACCTTGCTTAGAGAAGAACTCTCTCATTATGGTAATCTGTCCAGGTTCACTGTTGACGCCTAAATTAGTTTTGCACAAATTTCAAGAGTGTCCTCGCTGCAGCCCTCGCTACAGATGATGTACTGGACCTGGTACTGGATGTGCGCATGAGCTGTTGTTGCTAGAAACAAATTATTTATATTAATTATTAAATTACACATTAAATTATGCTATTAACGTTTACACCTACCCCAACCCTAAACCCAACCATCACAGTAGCATGGGCGTTACCTTAGTGGGTGCTAAAGAGAAACTCTACTGAACCCAACAAAGAAGCCAGAGGTGACAGTAGCAGCTATGTTTTAATTCAATGAATTAAACTTATGCACAGAACTGGATTATTGCATAAGAAATTAGCAAATAAAGCACCATTTCCATCCAATGTCAAAGAGAACAAAACGTCACTTTCTGATAAACTGATGCCAATAATATCAAAAAGAAAAATGGAATTTGCTGCAAAAGAAGCCACTGTGAGCCTTTTTTCTTGAAGACAAAGAAAAAATACAATGAATGACTTTTAGAGGCCCAAGACAATTCTTTGGGAGTGCAGCTACTCAAGATAGTTCTGGCGGCTGAGGGATTTTAGAATGACCAAAACAACATTTCAGATTTTTTACAATTTGGTCAGAAATGTGTCCAATTTTGCCCAATTTCGTTATCACATGATCTGCTTAAACAAAATCACGTAACTTTATTTAATGTGCATGTTGGGATTTATTTGTAAATGTCTTCTACTGTATGCACATTTTTTTCCTATTGGGTAAAAAGTTGACCTTACCCAATTGTGCGCGTACATTTTTTATGCACATTTTCAAATTGTATTCGCATCTTAGTGTTTCCATTAAGCAAATATTTTTTTTGCAATACTCTAAAATTCACATAAAAATAGGTGAATGGAAACATGGTTAGTGGCAAGGGACCAAAAATCCACCAAGAGGGAAGTGAAGAACAAACCTTGGGAGAAATCAGGCTCAGTCAAGGCACCAGTTCTCTTCTTGCCAAACATATAGGTAAACCTGGAGTCTATAGGACAGCAGAGCGCTTGAGAAAGATCCAAGTATAGCTCACGGGGCGGGTGTTCAGATTTGTCTGTCAGTGGGGTCTTTGCAGTGTTCTTGTTTGTCACAAATGTGTTGGCAATGTTCACAAGAAAACAGTTCTGTGAGCATAAATGAAATGTAAGAAAGGAAATCAAGTGAGTAAACACATAAATACATAGTTCACTTCTATGATTTAGTATGTTTTGTTATCACAATAAGTGAGCCTTGCTGGAACTTGCTTGATCCGTACCCCAGTTCACCTTTTTAGGAAGACTCATGTTCACATTATTTGATGACAAGTGAACCCGGGTGCACATCAGAAGTTCTGTAGTGAAAGCCTATAGGAATTACATTGAAAACCCATTAAAAATGTGATTTACATTATTTGGCAGTCTTTACATCCACTCCGTTCACTTGGCTTTGATTCCATGACTCTTACTTCTGCCCTCTTTTCTCTTTGTGTGAATTGGTCAGCCGATTCGAATGTTATCAGTCGATTGAATGGGCGTTATCAGTGGTTTATCAGCTGATAGATATGGGCCAGAAGGGGCCTACTGAGCCTACTGGTAGGCTCGGAAGGCTGTTATCAACCATGCACATGGTTAATCTGCTGCTCTCGTGTAAATCCAGCAGAGGCCGCTCCGATTGACCTGCCCTCCTCCTTCCCTAAACCCAACGGTCATTATTTTTCCAAAAGCACCGATTAACCTGCCCTCCTCCTTCCCTAAACCCAACCGTCTGTTTTTAAAAAAGCAATAAAAACAAATAATTAACTTTTTTGGCTTTTGTCTTACCTGCTTTCTGAAACCGTTCTTCGCCAGACTCAAACTCCGTCATCGCTGTCAATTCCGTACCACGTCACAAGTCTGCCAACGTACACGGTGAGCCACTGGAGAAACTGATAATAGCTCAAAATCCATTCATATGGAGGTAAGCGTGTATACCGCCACGCAGCATTCGTTTTAAAGACAAAATGCAGAATGAGCCTATGCTGATTATTTATTAAATTATATTATTTCCCATTAATTGTATTTTATTAACGTCTACCCCAACCCTAAACC
>CAIGQV010000818.1:14971534-15017458 GCA_903798115.1 Danio jaintianensis | reverse complement strand
ATTTCCCATTAATTGTATTTTATTAACGTCTACCCCAACCCTAAACCCAACCGTCACAGTAATGTAAAATTTCCGATTAATTGTATTTTATTAACGTCTACCCCAACCCTAAACCCAACCATCACAGTAATGTAAAAACATCTGGATCTGGAGTCTTCTCTATTAGTATAGCTGATTAACCATGTGGATGGATGATTACAGCCTTCTGAACCTACTAGTAGGCGCAGAAGGCCCCTACTGGCCCATATCTATCAGCTGATATCCACTGATAACGCCCATTCAATCGAATGATAACATTCGAATCGGGTGAATTGGTAAGCTGCCGATTTATACTTAAAAATGATGGTCTCAATAAAGTGCTTATTTTATTTTTCAAATTATGGTTGTTAGTTCACCTTGTTCGGGTCATACTGCATCATAAACTTGCATGTTTATAGCACAGGATCTTGTGTGTAGTTTTATGTTAAAGATTAAAGGGGTAGTTCACCCAAAAATTACAATTTACTCACTATTTACTCACCATTAAGTGGTTCCAAACCTGTATGAGTTTCATTATTGTGATTGACACAAAGGAAGATCATTCATGAAGAAAGCTGGAAAGCACTTAACATTAACATCCTTAGTTGGAAAAACAAATACTAAAGTATAAAATTGTTACCAGAAAACAAAAGTTTCATTTTTCGGTGAATTAACTCTTTAAAAGAGCTGCAGCTTCACAATCATCACCATTTAACAGAGAAAATGTCTAATATTAGAAATATTAGTCCAAATCTACCAGAAAGTATATAGTATTCACCTTTCACGTGTTAGTATTCAATGCATTAGGATTTAAGAGACACTAATCCCAATTCTGCATGCTAATGCTAATTAAGATGCAGCCATTGTATTATTTGGCTCTGAACCACAGTAAGTTTGCATTCTTTTCTCAAAAGCTTTCATGCTAACTGAATGTCAGATTCACTGCAAACCACACTTAAAGCTATAGCACAAAGCACCTTAGACTAAGGAAGGAAAGAAAAGGAGGCAAAAGTATGGACGGTGAGAAGAGGACTGTCAGCCTGCATTAGGTTATCCTTTCCATTCCTGGCCGTTAGGGGACAAACCAATGAGATTTTTCAGAGCGCCCACTAAATAGTTCCTGACTGATGCTGGCTGAGAGGCCATGTTTGTGAAATGTGCAAGTGACTCAGAGACCGCGGGGAAAACCGGCAGAAACTCCTGGGGACGTTTGCGATTGGATCAACATCTTGTCAGTCAAATCCTAGCGTTTGTTAATGGGATGTCCTTGAATAGACCGCTAGCGAGTCTGTTGCCGTATATTTGCTGAGTGTGGGCTTGCTGCTGCCAGATTCTATATTAAACTTAAATGTGAGTAAGTAGAAAAGAGAGAGGCGGGTGACAAATAAGTATGCAATCGTCCCCTCATCTCACTTCTACTGTACTTGCTTTAAGGATCCAGCTTGTTTCTTAAATCTTTAAAGTTCCACTTGACATGTGAAGTCATCTGAACAGCTTATGTAATGAGTTCTTGGAAGAAACTGATTTGTTATTCCATTTACTTTTTTTACGTTTTTTGTTGGATGCAATGGCAAATTGCTGACTCAGGGATAGTTCACGCCAAAATAAAAAAATTCTTTTAATTTACCCCATGCCATCCAATATGAAGGTGACACTTTTTATTCATTTGAACATTAGAACAAGAATGTTACAGGTTAAACTGTTGTAAAGAATTTTATGCTTTTTTTTTATCTGTGATGTTTGAATGCAGATGTACTGAGATTTTTTATTATGCTGTTAAGTTTTCTCTATTTATTACTATTTTCCAATGTGTGTGCTGTAGTGACTTATTCTATCAGGAGCCACAAGTATTCATTTTCAAGTAATAATTGAAGTATAAAATTTCAAATAATGGCTCTCTTTCACATCATAAAAAACCACAGTTTCAGATAAAAATCTTCTTTAATTTTTTATTGAAAAAAAAATCTGAAAACCAAAAAGGCTGAGTAAATTAACAGCACATTTTTGTTGGTTGATCCATCTCTTTAATAGTTATTTGTCAAATCCACCATTATTAAAATTCTTTTAATAGACTTTATGCTATTCTTCAGTAGTACTCTTTTTATAGTCTTTTCTTTTAGGTATATCACTTTAAAAAAAAGAAAAGGTCATTTGATAACATTCTGGCTAGGTTAAATCAAGAGTGGGCTGTGATGGATTAGGGCCCCCTATCATTTCATTCCAGCTCCCTTAAGCTTGAAATTTCAGAGTGCTTTTCTTTCTACAGTAGTTCTGCCTGACTGGTTGAAGTGCGATTATTGATAGGTCTCATGTGTGCACTGATGTGGCTCAGGCTTTAATCAGCCTTATCGATCCGACCACACAGGCAAACATTAGAGAGTGCATGCTTTTGCAGGGCATTTCAGAAAAAAAACACTAAAATGTTATGAAATTATTGAATTATGTAACAGTTTGTGGATTGGAGAAGAGCTCCAAAAGTAATCACTAATAGTTCCTCTGTAGTTTTACAAATTTAAGTTAACTTTTGTGTTAGGACAACATAAAGTAAGCATTTTTTACAGTGAGTAGATCTTTTTGTGAACGATTTATTTGCATTTGTTTCATTTAAAAAAAATTTGCCTCAAAATGCTTAATTAAAATGTTGTAACTTGACCTTTCAGTGAAAATGACAGACTCTCTGGTCTCTCTGATGACATACAATACATGACTTCTCTGATCATTATGATTGAACTGAAGTGAACTGCTGTGTTAATAGAGTTTATGGTCACACAGCAATAGCATAAACAAAAAAAGAGAGCCTGCGTTGTAAAAAATGATACAATAAAAGTTTTTATGGTATTTTAATATATATTTCTTTAGTTATACACAGTTTTACTTCATATTTTACTCAGTTTTTCGGAAGAGACTTTAAACCGAGGTCCTTACTCTCTGTGGTCATTAAAAATCCCATGGGACTTCTCGTAAAGAGTAGTGGTCTAACCATGGTGTCCTGGCCAAATTCCCTCCATTGGCCCTTACCCATCAAGGCCTCCCAATCATTCCCATCCACCGAATTGGCTCTATCACTGTCTCTCCACTCCACCTATAGCTGCTGTGTGGTGAGCGCACTGGCGCCATTGTCTGGGTGTATGGCCATACACAATAAATGCGCTATATAAATACATAAAACATTACATGACATAAAATAGTTTGATTGATGTAAGTTGAGATGACTAGAAAAGTTCATTTGATTCAACTAAAATATGTAGTAGCAAAAACGTGTGCTTAATAGGGATTTAAAAAGGGTAAGCAAACCAATCAATAGGTTTCTGTGTCATGTTAAGTTTTGCTACAGTGTTGTTGTGCATTGCCCAACCTAGACCTAGCCTGCTAAAAAACTAATATGTCAACATAAAGGGCAGCCTTCTGATTTTGCCGTTACTAAAATAAATTGATAGCAAATGTTCAGTTAGGACAACCACTTAAAGGTCTTGATGCAGATCAAAGTTTATTACATTATATGGACAAGCACAAGCAGAACATTTTAAAATTAAAGTTTTAAAGTTCTCATTTTGTGGTCTTAAAAAGAAGGAAAAGCATCTTGCTTTGGAACAACACCAGGGTGAGAAAATAATTCCTCATTAACACCCCTGCAAACTCACTTTTGATTGCACCTGCCACATCTCCAGATCCAGATACTCAGATGTTCATCACAGTGCTGAGGAAAACATCTGTCACGATTTCTGTTTCATCGCGACTTTGGTTTAGTTTAAGACGACATTCCGAAGAGGACATTTCAAAGTCTTCTATTTAAGTCAACACTGCTAAAAAGGTAACATCAGTCAGAAAAGCCCTCCTTCAAAACTAGTCAAAAAGTTTGGTTTTAGTTTTGAAACGGGGCACCATCTCCTATCTCCTGGTGCTGCGGAGCGAGCCAGATTGCCATGATTTGTGTGGGCCGTGCTGTGACGCTGTGCTGGTTCAGGTTTCTTCCTCCACAGGCTCTGGCTCTGGGCTTATTGGCTGACCTTGATAAACCAATGCAGAAGTGGCTGGTGCAGCAGAAATATACCCCCTCCTTTCAGCTCCTGGCATTGGCATTCATTCAGAACCAGGACTGATGCTGTAAACAGCTAAAATAAACAAAAGGAGGATGCTAAATTAATCGCTGTAAAAAGCAAACAAAATGACATTGCTCAGGGTTAGGTTTCAAGCAAAGGAAGATCCTGAAGAACATGAATTTAAATACATTTTTGTAAATAGCCTGGCCTCTGGCACAATGAAAAAAAGGGAAGCTGTCTGACATTCCTAAAATGTGGACTATAGATTTTAAACAAAAGTGTTAGCCAATATATTAGAGTGGAAAACTGCTTAGATTTATCTCTGTTCCTCTAGTGTAAAGTTCATAAAGTTGTGTCAGATAGTATTGACTCAATTGTAACTCAAAGTTGTGTACTATAGGTAACAATGTATTTTTACTGTTACTTTACATGCTTCGAGTATCTGTACTTTATCAGAGCAATTGTATTTTGGCAAGCTTTTACGTCACTACATTACAAAGTACTCCACTACATAAAAAACAACAACATAAAAACGTGTTCCTCATTATTTTGTCTAGTTCCTGAAGGAACGGATTCTTAACAGTTAACCTGGTAAATCAGTTCACAAATTCTCACTGGACCGTTCATTTGTCAACTGGACATTTCTTCACTTGTGTTAAATGATCTGGTCAAAGGGAGTCTCCAGTTAAAGATTCACTGAATTCAAAAGTCTGTATTAAAATGAGACAAGAATGGGACATCCTTAGAGCTTGAGTGCATGTAAACCTTCTTTTCAGTAGCTGTAGATGTAAAATTTGGATTTTGCCCTATGTTTTTGTATTGTATGCTCATATAATTCAGTGCATTTGTTTTTATACACTTGGCAATATGATATACTTTTGTTATTTTAAAATTTTCACTTAAATTATCGTTAGTATAGTACAATTTTTGGTAATCAGAACTTTTTCTTTCAATACTTTAGTATATAAAAAATTTATATAATTTATTTGTACATTTTATAATTTCATTTTGTTATTTATTTGAAAAAAGGAAGCTTTAATACTTTTTCTGAACTATTTTTTATTTGGAATTTGTACTTTTGTAAATTTGTACTTTTACTCAAATATTTGGTTTGTGTACATCGTCCACCACTACTGAGGGTTTATTGAAGTTGTGGAGAATGGGAAATGCTATACATTTTGTTTAAATTGCAAAATATTTCTCTAACTTTGACTTGTTCCCATATACAGTGGGGGAAATAAGTATTGAACACGTCATGTTTTTTCCTGGAATAATATTTCTAAAGGAGCTATTGACATTGAGTAGAACCAGATTTTGATAAAAACCCAAACAATACAAACATAAAAATTAAACGAAACAAAAAAAATCTAAAAAAATAAATTAATTAAATAAACACAAGGAGAAAGTACTGAACTACTGAAATGTATTTAATAATTTAGAAAATGCTTTTTTGGTCATGGCAGCGTAAAGACGCCTCTCATATGGAGAGTAAAGTCACATGAATTGCTCAGGTGTGATTTATTTATTTATTTATTTTTTATTTTTTCACAGACTTCAACAGAGTGTAAAAGTCTTGATGGTTCTGTGGGTCTCGTCTATTAAATCATAGTTTTTAATTTGTATTTTCTATTGGATTCAAGTCAGGTAATTGGCTGGGCCATTCTACAGCTTGATTTTCTTTCTTTGAAAGCATTTGAGAGTTTCCTTGGCTGTGTTTTGGATCATTGTCTTGCTGAAATGTCTACCCTGATTTCATTTTCATTATCCTGGTAATGAGGGTTGCTGAAGAACTAGTGAGAGATTTCAGCTGCTGTCTGGGCTTTCACTGCCTTTCAACACCTTACTTTTTTCATGTGTTCAATACTTTTTCCCTGTGTCATTAGATTTTATAACACACAACTTAATTTGTAAACTAATTAGTTTTGTTTTCTTTGCACATATGGATTTCTTTGGTTTGGTTGTTAAATTTCAAGTCAACAGCACCTTTAGAAATATGTTTTCTGAGCAAAATGGTGGCGTGTTCAATACTTATTTCCCCCACTGTATTAGTTTCAAATAATTTACAAACCACATTTGTAAAGCCTTCATCACCACCAGAGTGGGTGGTAAAAAAACAAAACAAAAAAAACATGACTGGTAATTAAATTAGCTTAAAATAAAAGGCTTGTGTGAAATTGTGGTGATGATCTAATTATAAATATACATTGATTATAAATATACATTGATTATAAATATACAGTACATACCTCAAAATCGATTTTTATATATTATATTGAGATTTTTAACTTTATCTGTCCCATCAGGAAGACAGAGATCATGTGCATTGGTGGTTTCATCTTGTTGGTTAGTCTGGTGGTGTTAAAATTCACCTCATGTTACATGTTACTCCCATGTCACCTACACTATAGTATAAGTGAAATTGTAATCAAAATTATAAAATAATAATAAAATTAAATAAATAAGTAAAAAATTTTCATCAAGAGAAATGTCTTTTATCCAGTGAATGTTTGTACAAATATAGAGCTGATAGAATGTGTATAAATGATGACATTTTCCAGTTTAGTCTGAACTATTCCTTTTAAGAATTGAGATCAAATTATTTAGGGGAGAGATTTGTATGATGCTTTACTCTTTTTTTTTTTTTTTTTTAATTTATTTTTTACTCGTTCTCATGTTAGACTGTTGCTATTTATTTATTTGTTTATTTTTGCCGTCAGCTACAGTTTCCTGATGCCATGGCAACAATAAGACCTTTGAAACAGCACCCATGAGTCTTTTGTTCCCCCAGTAGATCATCAGTAAAACCATCTCTCCATTTAATTCTCAGACCCTCATTTATCCATTGATTAAAATTGACTAACTGTGCAAATGCTTGAATTCTAATGGACTCCCATCTAAACACACACACACACATACACACACTAGACATTTGCAAATGACATAATCGCTGTACAATCTCGAGCATATGTCAATCTCTATTTTTGTCTCTCCTCCACTCTTTTGCGTTTATGAAAGAGAAACTAAGCTCTCCAGAGAGAATTTCCACTGGAACAGCTGAAAATCCATTTTCTCCATCACCATGGAAACACTGTCAGATTTTGACGACCCCCTTGTTAAGGCGAAGGCGCTATTCCTGCCTGTATACATGAGGTAATGCTCACCTCACTTCTTGCTTTGCTCCTTTTGTGTATGGACATATTTGAAAGAATTTTGGAGGAAATAAATTTAACTACATTATCCACAAAAAAATATCACACTGATTGTCATTTTTATTTATTATACTTTATATAATAAATGTATGTACATCAGTGCCTCTCAACCTGCTTGACTCTGAGTTTGCTGTTATTCTAATAATATTGTAATATTAAGCACATCTTAGGACAGAGGATAAAATGGTGCTCCATGACTCCCAGATGTTTGTGATTTTATTTTTTTATTTTCATTTCATTTGTTGAAATTTAATCATTTAATCATTAATCAAGAAATTTATCATTTGTTACATTGTACTTATTGTGTAAATACATGTTTTTACATTGTACTTATGCTTGATTAAATACCTGCATGTAATTGCATCTGTAATTAATTTCTGTAATTACATTCATAATTACACTGTTGACCCTCCCTTATAACTTAACCATCTATAAACCTACCCACACCACCAAGCCTGCCCGTATCCCACCCAAAGAGCACCAGAAGTGTTCTGCAATGCATAATGAACACATTAAGTACATTGTACTTACATCAAAATATAAATACATAGTAATTAAGGACACTTAATATAAAGTGGGACTGTCACTTTTACAAAAATATAATTGTTGCAGTATTTTGTCTATTTATATGATTGTGATCATTCAGAAAATCCTTCATATTTACTGATTTGGTGGTCAAGAAACACTGAACTGTTGTGCTGCTTAACATTTTTGTAAAAGCTATGATACATTTATTTTCAAGTATTTGTAGATAAAAATGCCAAAAGAACTTTATTAAATGAACTAAGGGAAACCTTTTGTAAAATTATAAATATAAAACAGACAGGCAAGCAGACAGACAGATAATTCCATAATTCCAGGAAGTGCTTTTTAAGACCAATTTATTCTGAATAATGTGCCCCTGTGGACACTTTGGTAGAATTGGAACACCAGCCTCATGGACGCAGTAAGGGACTCGCTGTCACCCAGGGGCTAAAAGAAGTAAACAGGGGTTGAGGTCTTGGGCTAAGAGCTCAGTACAAGTTGAGCCACGAGGCAGGGCCAGAGAAGTGATTTATGACAGTTGTCCAGAGGGCAGGGAAAAAGGCAGAGGACAGATGAAGCAGGTGAGGGGGAAGTGCCAGACAGCAAGGGCAGAGTGCTGTGGCATTTGAGAGCGGGCAGAGACAGAAGGGCAGTGAGGCATGAGGCCGCAGCACACAGCAGTCCCTCTCTGCTCCTCACTCTTTCAGCCGCTCTCCTGTCACCTCTTCTCTTTAGTCATTAGAGCCTCACATTGAGAAAAGTGCTGACGGCTCCTGGAGTCTTACAGCTTTGGAAGAAACTCAAACATATGATCTCCTGAACTTTTGGAATCATGCTGAGCTCTAGCCCACACCCTAAAACAATCAATTCAACCGTCACTAGTAACTGGTCTATACAGATACAGAGAAGGTAAACAATACAAATCCAAAATAAAATTAATACAATGTGTGATTGTAAACAAATTATTACATATAATTAATTCATTAATTCATTTTCCATCGACTTAGTCCCTTATTTATCAATAGTTGGCGGTTCATTCGGCTGTGGCGACCCCTGATAAATAAGGTACTAAGCCGAAGGAAAATGAATGAAATGAAAATACATTTTTGATCAATAGTCCGCAACTATTAGTCCCCCACAATGGGCCTAAAGCCTGAAGTATACGTCACATATTATGTGCACACAAAGGTCAGTGAACAGAGCACATTGTGTGAATTACAAGTACAAACACCACTGGATTTTTGTAACCATACAAACTTGAATGCACAGATCGCACATGGGGATTTAGATTTTTGTTTGTTGCAATTAGTTTATCCATAAGATGGCAACAGTTCCTTGAGGGTGTCGATTCACAATTTAGTCAGTTAAAAAAAGTTCAACAGAACTGACATCTTTTAAACTACAGTGTCAATTAATGGTATCCTCATTTGTACTCTAGCTTAAAGGATACAAAGATGCTTATGTGGGTTGTAACTCATGATGCATGGATGGACTTTTGTAGGCCAAGGTGTGTGTTGAATGCCTGTGTATGCAAAAAAATTCAAATGAAGTATCCTTTGAAAGGCTGTGAATATGACTGTGCCTACAATGCTATACAGATCAAAAAACAAAATATAATTTGGCTTAAGCAAACGTTCAAGGGGGCCTTCAGTTGACTTTCTGCAAAAATCCAAAAATCTAAATTTCTTGTTTTATTTCACACGCTTTAGTAACACTTTTTCTTCTTAAATTGTATGGCAACATTTTACAGTAATGTATCATTTATTAACATTTAATGCATTCGTTAACATGAGCAATGTATTTCATTGCATTTCATAAACTGCTAATAATCTTCCTTTTAAAAATGCAGAAATTTTGAAATTAACAAATTAAAGAGTTTAAAAAATGTTTTACAATTACAATATTTATTGTAATAAAATTGTCACATTTACCACAACAAACACTGTAATTGCAATTGCATAAGTGATTTTTCCTTTTATCAACATGCACATAATTGAGAAGCAACAAATATTGTTTCAATTCGCATTGCAATTTATTTCATTCATTTATTTGAATAGAGAAAAACAACAACAACAACATTGTTTCTTTGTTCTTTTGTTTGTTTCTAAAAATACCAAATCCGGTGTATTCTTCTCTTCATTTTCCTCTTTGAAATTAATTGATAACAAAGGGAGCTCGGATGTGTTTGTCCTTGTGCTAAATCATTCTCTCAGTTTGTGATGCCAGCTGCATGCGTACCTATTGTAGACAGTACTGTGAGTAGATATTAAAATGTTTTTTTTTTCTTTGCAATTATCATTTAGTCTTACATGATAGATTTTCCCATTTTCTATCCCTATGGTAATTTTTGATGCCAGATGCCAGCAGTTTGCTCAGCCTACTTTTAGAGGTATGAGAAAGGCCGTGACAAGATATAGGTGGTCTCGACCTCATCTTACCCCACCATAAACCCTTCCAACCGGAGGCCTCTGGAGATACTGGATCATACACGGGAAACCATAGTGTCAGAGTTGAAATGAGGTTAAAGGAAGGAGAACAGGAAGTAAATGGTGTTCTCCAATGAAAGCATGTTTGCATATTAAATTACTTTTGTGCATATTTTATATCACAAGTGAGTCAGCTGCCAAAGTAGCATGCTCATTTCTGTCATGAAAGAAAAGCATCTCAGTGGAAAGTATCCGGCATTAGGATATACCACTTGGATCAACCTAACTTTATTTTTTAAGATCTTGCAAGATGGTGAGTTTTTCTAAAGTGACTGAATATAAGGTCAAAAAAGGCAAAAGGGATGATCGTTTCAGCTATAGCAAGACAATTTGATTGTTCCAAATCTGTGTTTTCTAGAAAATAGCAACATTGCAATGTCACCATGTCATTCAAGTCCCCCCAAAAGTCTGGACGTCCACAATAAAAGAAATAATAGAGGAGAATAAAGGAAAATTTCAATGGTCAGTCAAACACTGCGACTGAGATTTATCACCAGTTCATATCTGAACTGAGTAAAATCTGTACACCACCATACAGTGTCTCAAAAGCCCTGCAGTGATTAAAGGGTTAGTTTACTCAAAATAACTAACTTACCCTCATTTTGTTCCAAACCCCAGAGACCTTCGTTCATCTTTGGAACACAAATTACAATATTTTAGCTAAAATCTGAGAGCTCCCTCATCCTCCATAGATAGCAAGGTTCCAGACTCTTTCAAAGAACAGAAAGTTATCAAATAAATCATTACAACAGTCCATATGCCTTCAGTGGTTCAATCAGAATATTATCAAGCTACGAGAAATAAATTGTGCACAAAAAAACAACAACTAAAAAACAACTAGTTTATTCAACAGTTTCTTGCCCTCAGTGTCAGTATAGGGTGCACGTTCACGTGTTGTGTTTTGTCGCTCCTCTGATGTATTACCTCAGATATGCCTGTGCTTTTGGTGCATTCAAGTCATAGATAAACCGCATTTACGCATTATATGCACATGACAATCACCGCAAAGTCATTATTCCAATTCAAAAAAAGTTGCAAGTTTGCGGAAGTTGTCAGTGAGAAACATGGCAAAATCACTGATCTGTAACAGAGAATTATACATTCCAGTAGATATCTTATTATATATACAGTAGATATGGGTATGCATCACTGCACAGTGCTCATGAACACGCACTCTATACTGACACTGAGGAAAAGAAACTGTTGAATAAAGTTCCTGAACGAGTCAGGAACTTTGCTGTCTTATGGATGATGAGGGAGCTCTCAAGACCTAAAATATCATAATTTGTGTTCCAAAAACAAACAAAGGAACAACATGAGGGCAAGTAATTAATAACAAATTTTTGGGTATGCTAACCCTTTAAACCATGTTGTGTGGACGAAGAATGAATGCAGGTTTAATATATTTGGGTCTCCATGCATATGTGTGAGTTGTGTTCATGCATGTTAGTAATAATTATCTCAGTTCGCTGTTTTCATATGCTGAGGGAGCGCATGATTGTGATGGTGATGACCAAGCGTCAAGTTGTCATGGCGATTATGAGGGCGATGTTATGTGAGTGTAGAGTTACAGTTGTTCTCTACTGCAGTAACAAGTCTGACAACAAGCAGCTGGTGGACAGCACATTCTGTCTCTAATGCTCGACTTCACCCAAATCTGCCTAGTAAGGGCATCTGTTTGTTTGTTTGTTTGATTTGCTCTCCCCGTGCAGCAGCATTCATCTCCTCATTAGTCTCTGTGTGCACTCGTATCATTGGCCGTCTCCGTTAGATTTCCATCCGTGATTGAATAGAAGGGTCTGTTGTCCAAGCCGTTCAGAATTAATCTCGCTGCAGTGGGTCATGTGATTAATTGTGTCCGCAGGCCAGTTGAGGGTCTAACTTGCGGCCAGAGATAATCAACGCGTTTCCCCCGGGAGGATTCTCCATCTTTAACCCATATGGTGCTTCTCAAAGCAGGGACAAACTATGACAAGTAGTTTTCTAATGGTGTTTTTAATCGATGCGTGTCCTCGGCTCAGTGTGCCAGTCACCATCTCCTCAGTTAAGCACCTCACTGTCACCTGTGACAGAAAGGTGTGAGGTTTTAATAGGAAAACCTGCTGTGGCAATGTCTGCTGTTGTGTGAGTGTGAGTTTACCAAGCACCTCTTCTGACCTTGGTCTACTTCTGCTGCCCAAACACTTACTCTCTGGTGAGAGACCAACATGACACGCATTAATCAAGCAGGGGTTTTTATATGCTTAAAGTCAAACCGTGTGCTATTTTATCAGTTAACATCATTACAGAATATTTTTATTTCTTAAAACTGTGTACCAAAAAGGGCCTCAACGATTTCCTGTCTACTTGTAAGTATTTACACCTTATATTGAGAGCACACTGGAAAAATTGATTATGACTTTACTTAAGGGGACACAGTGGCTCAGTGGTTAGCACTGTCGCCTCACAGCAAAAAAGTCGCTGGTTCGAGTCCTGGCTGGGTCAGTTGGCATTTCTGTGTGGAGTTTGCATGTTCTGCCCGTGTTCACATGGGTTTCCTCCGGGTGCTCAGGTTTCCCCCAAAGTCCAAAGACATGCGGTATAGGTGAATTGAATAAACTAATTTGGCCGTAGTGTATGTGTGTGGATGAGTGTGTATGGATGTTTGCCAGTACTGGGTAGCAGCTGAAAGGGCATCCGCTGTGTAAAACATATGCTGGATAAGTTGGCGGTTCATTTCGCTGTGGCGACCCCTGATGAATAAAGGGACTAAACCGAAGGAAAATGAAGGAATGACTTTACTTAAAGTGAGTAAATCTGTTGCCTTAAAAGGGACAAGTTGACTCTACTCAAAAAAGTGAGTAAACCTGTTGAAATTGGAATTGTTAAGTTAACTTTACTTAATTTTTATAATTATGCAAATGATTTGTTTGCTCAAAGTGAGTAAACCCGTCACCTTAAATTATATAAAGTCAACTAAATGCTTTAAAAGCACTTTTTTAAAGTACAGTCAACTAATATCTTTTAGCCACATGATATGGCAAACCAGAATATTTAGGAAATATATTAAACCAAAGACTAATATTATCAGTTGATGTTGTGTGTCTGACAGTGTAAAGAGTGATACATAAAGAATCTAAGAAGAAACTTCAGTGTAATTAAAATGGACACTTTTGTTCATGTTTACTACCGCTTGTTTTCAAGCAATCTACTGTATAAAATGTATAATTAAACGTGACCAATCACAGAGCTTATGCAAACATCTAGATCGCTGTTTTCAGATGCTGCTTTTATATAATATGTTTTATGAGGGTGAAAATAGAAATAAATCTAAAAATAAAAAAACAATCTAAACTGTAGGTAACTATTAATTAATTGATATTTTTCACAGGGCATATTTATCTAAAAGATCAGACAGATTGTGTAGAATTCATCCAATGAGAAGACAGCTGTAAAACCCATAAAGTGTTTCCTATTATGTGCTCCTTATGCATTAGACATTAAGTCAACAGTTTGTAGGGGTGATGTTTGAAGCTAAGACTATAAAGCAGGTTATCAGAGTTGGTGTGACTAAATAGAGGGGGATGGAGGGGTACTCATTTGCATATTCATAAATCTATTTATATTTAATGTTAGGTTTTAGAGTTATATTCAAGTCATTTTAAGGCAAGAAGAAATTATTTCACTGGGGGAAAAAACATTTTAACATGTCGTTTTGGTTGAACATAAGTTGAATTTGAAGTGATAAAATTAGCGACTACAGGGGGACTACTTTAAAACAAATTTGTAAATGAGAGAGGAAACACAAAAAATGTTGTAAGCTAGATGTGACAATGCCACTTAGATTGTATGACCTTTTCTTAAATGACATTATAAAGTATAAGTAGTTCTTCCGAGAGTCTCACACACTTTTAGTAAGGATGATAATTGGCTGGGACACAAGTGTCAGCTCTGTGCTGGAATTTATTAAACATATATAAATTATGTATTGCAAAAAGGACAGTGCAACATGAATTATGCAGTGTTTATCATTGTAATTAGAACGGATTAGACAGACTGAAGTGAAGATAAGCAAAAAAAAGCATTTTTCAAACTTTGTACTAAATTTAGTAAATGAAATGTGTCCTGCAATGGCTTTTGAACATGCTTTATTTGAACAACTTTCTGTGCGCATTTAGATGCAGAAATATTAATAGAATCGGACAGTCATTATGCATTTCATCATTTTAAGTGTCTCAAGGACCTGCCCAGAGTATTGACAAAATAAAACGGACAGAAAAGTCTATTTTCTTTCTTTTATTGGAGACTGCAGGGCATGCAAGTTGCTGACACTCCGCTTTCTATCTGACCTTCATGCTCTCGGATAGACGTTCTAACAGGAGAAACTTGCCTTTTGGTCATGTGATTCCTACATGTGTTTAATGCACTTAATTTTGTTTAGTTTTAGCTGTCATATGTCATCAAAGACATTAAAATCATAGTCTATACGGTTAGTATCTTCTGTCTTCATGCTGTCTTCTTTCTTTCTAACCCCTTTTAAGACTTTATAGCCCCTCAATAATAATAATAATAATAATAATAATAATGTTTTATTTTTTTATTTTCATAAAATTTTTATTTTAGCCATTTTGTTTTGTTTTCATTATTAGCTTAATAATATTATTATTACTATTATTGTTATTTTGAATTGCCTTTATATTTATAATTAAACAGTATGATTTTGATTTAGCATTTTTATTTCCATCAGTACTTCAATTAAAACTCATTTTATTCCAGTTAGTTGTCCTCATTTTTATTTATATTCTAATATTTTTTAAATTTCATTTTTATATCATTGTTTTTACTAGTTACATAGAGACATAAAAAGTATCCTGTACAAATTTATATTATTTACATCATATTGTTTACATTATTGCATGTTTATATGATGTAACAAAATAATAATAATGTAACAAAAATGTTATTAAACTGATTTTGTTTCTTTAAGTTATGCATCAAATAAACTTTACACCTTTCTCAGTATGACTCATACAATATTGTAGATGCTATAATCAGTATGACTTCATATGATTCATTAGTGCGGCTCAATTCAACAGTGTAGATGCATGTAATTGCTAGGGGGAAGTGCTCATATTACTTTAAGCTCTATTAGAAAATAAATGCATTGCGAGTTGCGTCAGATATTACCCTTCTCCTTTTCTTGGATATAAAAGTACTTCAGAAATGTCTCAGCCAATAGCGATAGTCTCAAATGGTCTCTCTTTAGTTCCTCATAATCTTCATGTCTCCGTATGTCCTGCTGTTTGACCTCACAGAACTGCATCTCTCTTAGTCATGCTTAACCTAAAAAGGTTATTGGGCTCCCCTGTGGGACACAGACGATGGTATGCTCTCCAACCACTGCCTGCTCGCATTTCGTTGCAGTTTATTCCTTATAGATTGTGGTCAGGTGTTTCCGGACATATTACACTTTACAGAAGAAGACACAATTCTCCTGTTTTTGTTTGACACCATATAGCAAAATAGAGGTTTATTCAATCTCTCTTCAATAAGAAACACCCCTTTACAATTACAATGGACTCGCTAATCACTCAATTCACTTTCTATTTCTTAATTGTATGCCATTTTAAGTGTAAAGCCCCCACTCTCAATCCCCCATCTCATTTAGTGTTAAACACCTGAGTGTCCTTCAGTCCAAATTCTTGAGGACGTGACTTAGAGATGGGCAATATTTCAATTAAATGTATTTGATATAGTAATATTTAGGTAAATAAATCATTTTTTTAAATTGTATATTAGTATAATATTTAATAATTCATTTAATGAAGTTATCTTTTTTCACATGATCTGATGTAATTTGTAATGAAATGCTATGAGAGACTATATTGGATTTATGAAAACATATTTTTTATTAGATATTTTCAAATAACACAAGAAAATTCACTCCTCTCAATAGGACTTCCAGTTTTTTGCTAGATGTAAGTAAATCATGTGAATATATATTGCTAAATCCAGCGCACCTGTTGTTACATATTGGAACAAATCAATGATGACATAATAAAAAAAAAGTTTGGGTGAACTATTCCTTTAAATGTTATAAACACATAAAATTATGTTTAAATGTCTGTCTTGGCAAATATTCAGGTAACCACAGTTGGTTATGTGTCAAGTGAACAAAAAACAAAAAGTTAACATAAAATAAAAAAAATAAAAAATAAATTGATCAATAAATTGGACCTGTTCATCTGTCTTAAAGTGACAGTAACCTAATATACCCATTGCATATGTTTTTAATTTAAAAAGAGAAGGAAAAAAGTAATGGTTCTGCACCAAACTACTTCAAATTGTCAAATTTGATAATGATAATTTACTCGTATTTTATTTAAATGCATTCTCTTGCTGGTATTTAAATCAAATACATGCGATAAGCTTGTAACGAAATACTTTTGGATGTATTTGTGCTCATCTCTGGCGTGACTCGGGAAGAGTGAACAGTTACAGAGATTGTAATCCCGCACAAAGCACTGAAACAGAATTTTTAAAAAGGGACTGTCCCTGTAATCACAGTCCGGTGCTGAATGACCAAAAATGGCTTAATTAAGAAATCAAAGGCACTTACAATTGATTCTTTTGTACGTTCTAGTTAGATAGCAGATGACTAATAACATTCTCGTCTAGTGGCAAAGTGCCCTTTCTAATTAAGCCAGTCCTTTAACTCGGTTAAGGCAGCCAATGGTCAGACTAACAACAGCTGTCCTTTAGACCTCTGCGGGATCAGATGAGGGTTACTTAAGCAGATTGAGAACCAAAAGAAGGTCAGCAGGTAGTCATTGTAATGGCTCTTGTTTGGGATCGGAATGATGCTTTTTATAGATTAAAATAGCACCGCTGCATTTGCTTGAAGAACACTTCGTCTGCGCGGCGCATTCATTTACTGTGTTCGGGATTAAAAAATTCATTGTGCCTTCTTCTTCTTCTTCTTCACATCTCCCTCTCTCTTCCTGTCCCCCATCCCCCTCTTCTATTAGGTAAACACCGGTCACACGGCTCAAATCACAGTAAATTTTGATTTCATTTGCATCGAGATGCTTTTGTGAGCTGGACGAAGCGAGCTGTTTTGTAAATCACTTCACATTGTCTTTTGATTCTCTGAAATCTATTTCCGTGCCGTCTGAGAGAGCTCCATGCTCGCTGTCTGTCTCTCTCGCTCTTTGCTTCTCACCCCCACTCTTGCTCTTCCCGAGCATGTGTGCGTCTCTCTCTCTCTCTCTCTCTCTCTCTCTCTTTCCCTCCCTTTTTTTCTGCGTATATACATGCACACTTTTCCTCTCCCCTACCTCACACACAAACGCTCAGCCGCTGTCACTTGCCGCTGGCTTCTGTCAGAGTTTCTCTCTGATTGTTTTCAGAGCAGAAAGTGCTTCGCGAAGAGCGCACAGAAACAATGTGCCGCTCCTGACCATCACTGAATGGATTAGCCTGCTATTCAGAGCACTAATGAGATTAGAGAGTCACAACAGACATGGGTCCTAGCGGCATGGTACCTTTTGTCGCGCTTCTTGAGGAGTGTTTTCCTTGTCAGTCCCTCAGCACTGGAAATGGAGCTCTGAAAGTGACCGAGGTGGACCCGGAGCAGGCGGATGCCAGGGATTAGACGCGCACAAGCTCACCTATGTTGGTTGCGTGGTGGTTGAAGTGGTGGACAATATGAAGTACCAGAAATACATAACAGTGATGCAGATGGCCATGGGAGTGACAGCCTCCAATAAAGACAATTGCATCCCTCCGAAGAGACAGCTGTGGTGAGTGCAAACGGAACACTTTGGGAAGTGAGCGAGCGAGTGTGGAATGGGAGGAGAGTGGAGTGTGACGCGCACCCGAGCTTTTGTCAGACTTGTGAACGCAAAAAGAAGGGGAAAACAAGAAATGTAGAGAAAAGAAACTGTTGCTTTTTCAGCTTGGGTAGAGCAGTGTTCACTTTTGTTGATCAAAGTGAGTTTTTGCTCTCTTTTTCTCATGTCAAACTATATTTCTTTTTTGTTCTTGTTTGTTTGTGAGTTTTATTTTTGTCTCTTTGACATGATGGGCTGTTTTCGTTCCTTTTGGTACAAATGTTTGGTTTATTATACCTTTTTTCACTCACTGGTGATCGATTTTGATCGAACTGGTCTTTCCCTGCTACAGCAAATGCTTTTATATTGAATTATAAATAATGTTGCTATTCCCAAATATTTGACATTCAGGCACATTCTAAAAAATAATGTAATTATTATTCCTTTGTATTGGGCTTGGTTATTTTTTTTTTGCATTCTCCAGTCCCTTCACACTGAATGCACTCAGACAGCTTATTAATCACATGGGTGCAGCCACTCAAATCCATTTAACAATTACCTCTCAGTGCATTTGCAACATTCTTCCAAATGAAAGAACAACATTATAGACGTCCACTGATTTTACAGTGGCATGTGTTCATTATATTAGTGATATTATTGTGCGACGTCTGAGTGATGGTTGAAGCTGGTTAGTGTCATAGAAAATCTTGAACTTTCTGTTTAATATTTTTCAGTTTACATTATTTGATACAACATTTTATTTGTTGCTTATTTTTATTTTCAAAACTCAATCCCATCAAAACACCTGCTGGCATCAGAACCAGTAGATTTTGATTCTTTTCATCTTCTTACTACAGTGATTCAGACTTGTTAATATTTTGTATCTTATGCACACCAGCATTATTTTTATGTAATATTGTGATGGTGCTAAAATTATATATTTCAATATAGAATGCATTGAGTGATTGAACTCCATACTAATGAATGTGCGATGAAGTGAAGAGTTTCTATTTAGAAAACATAGAGGCGGTTTATGTGTATTTGAGGTGTATGTCTTGCATTTGAGGTACAATGTCTTGAGCACGAAAACCTTTTATCTTGTCACTTGTGGTCTCCTCAAAAGACTCACAAGGGTGTGCCTTACTGTATGTTGGCACCCCCACCTCTCCCCATCAGCACAGCAGTCACGTGCATTGGTAAAGGGGGTGGGTTTTTCATCAGAATTACATTACATTATTGTCGTGATGGAGGAATCCATTCAACCAGCTAGGTTGTGGTTATTGGCTTTCTGCTGCTTCCTGCTTCTACTGTGCGCACAGTAAAACTGAGCGTGCTGACAGTAGGAGGCAACCGTTGTTTTGCATCCTCCCAGATGTCTCTCTGTTGCCTCCTGCAAGCCATTGTTTTCCCAATTGCTTAATGATGCATGAACTCACTCAGAGCCATCATGCCCCAAACTGAGGGGGCATTTGATTTGTCATTTTGGAGTACAGTGGATTTTAAATGCAACCTTCTGAAAATAGAATTTTGTTTTTTGCATATTACAAGATTATTATAGATACCAAAACCGTTTACGTGGAACATCAAGGCACATAAAAAAAATTAAAAGCATGACTTTTTTCCTCCACAGATTTAAATGTTAAGGGCAATCACAATAAACAGTAAATGTAGTTTTAGATTATTCCATGTTACAAAGTAGTACAGCAGTACTTGTTTTCTTTTTTGACACTCAACCAAACGGTACAGTTGAACAACTTCTCATTTCACCTTTTTTACGAGCAAGTGCACAATATTAAGACCAACTGTTGTCCAGTGCTGGATGAACTAATACTCCAACAACTGATAGTAAATGTAATTACAAAATTACTTATCAACAGAAAGTCAATAACTGCTATGTACGTAATCATTACATCAACTTGTAACCAGATACTATTCGTTTTCCGATCCCTGAACCTAACCTTAACCCATGTAATTACCTTACCTTATATAATCCAGTACTTTCTTAGGGTTTGTACACTTTAAGTACATGCACTGTTTAATGTGCAACAAAAAAATCAAGTAGTACTGTTAAAATTATCACTCTTTGAAATAAAGGTTCGAAAGTTGTCAGTTGGGCTGTTCCTTTATATAAGGTTCATGTTTGTGCTTACAAAGATTTTGCCCTTTGTAATGGTGCATATTTGTATTTAAAATGTACATATTTATTATTTAATTGTACCTTTTGGAAAGATACTGCCACAGTGTACCTTTATTTCTGAGACTATATGTTGATGCGACATCACAAACCCAGACTGGTACTATTTCAGTCAGACTGCAGTGTTCACATGTCGTTTTATTGTAGTTAAACTGCAGTACAACTTTTGAATTGCATGTAAACACACTGAGAGATTCCGAATGACAGTGCTGATCCTGCCACAGACACTGCACTGATTGACACTGATTGCTCTCCACCTCCTCCGTGTTGTCATTGTCTCAGGGACGTGTGGTCAGGGTAAAATAGCTGTTTCTCTCTGTTTGTTTTTGACACGCACATGTTTCTACTCTGCTGTGAGATTGTAATCTCCTTTCAGACGCTTTACGGCACTGTGGGGGACAGATTATACTGGGTTTACTGACTCATGACTGCCTCATCCCTGCCTTCTGGCTCTTACTCTGCTGCCCGGAGGCCTCCTCATGTGGAGCATCATTTAAAGAGCCCCTATTATGGGTTTTTGAAAATGAGCTTCCATGTAGTGTGTAGCACAACTCTAAGTGAATAAAAACATCCAGATGAGGTTTAAATCTGAAAGTGCACAGTGTTTAAAACGACTGATTCTTAAGCGAAATAGTTGACTCAGAGTCGAATGAATGAATCGAGTTGGGTTCGGATCTTTTACTTGAACGCGTCTACGTCGATACGGTACATCACCAAATATGTATTTCCATATCCGGTAAAATGTGAACGCGCATTTGACTTCAGACACTAGCAGAGCACTGAGGATCACGGGACTGATCATGACGCGAAGATGACGATCACTGACTGATGGAGATTCGGCTGCAGGGAATAAATGGTTAAAGTTCATTTCACAACAACACCACAGTATAGCCAACCATGTGCTGTGTTTGTTCCTGTCATATTTCTGATTTTTGATACAATAACCTACGCTGCAGCGCAGGATTCGTCAGCCATTTGCTATTAAAGGAAGGAGCAGCAGAGACTATTATGTATGGGACTTTGTCAAGGTTTGGACAGGGACTTTTTCAGTAACTGTTGCAGCTCATATGGACCAGTTTCTTCTTCCTCCGGATCATAACATGTAAATGTAATTAAAGTTGTTGCCTCGTTTTGTATAGTTTGCTAAATGTGTGTTTAATTGTGTTTTAGAAGTTATAATCGCCCCGTGCGGCTTGTAATCACTTATCTATTATAGATCAATGCTTGTACTGTATCTCTCAGGTTAAATCTATTAACTAGAAGTTAAAGCTATTCACATATTGTGTCCAAAACCACGTTGAAAACGCGACGCCTGCTTCTTCCTTTACTGATTTAAATGCGTTTTGTGCGATCCTCTGCTGTTTGTTGCTATGGCCACCATCAGCTGTTCCTCACACATGCGGCGCAGCGCGGTCAGTTTTTAAAATAGTTGAACTTTTGCAACTGTATGGATTAATACTGAATGTGTGTCATTGTTATTACTTGGGGTTAGGGTTAAGAGTAGAGTAATATGCTGGTGTTTAACTGCATTGCTTTATTGCATTCCTGCATTGGGCTCTCACATACTCTCTGGCTGCTACTTCATAGCCATGGTGGGTATTTCTCTGTCTCGCGCTTAACCCAGTCGACCAATCACAACAGACTGGGTCATCGGACAAATCAGCGCAAATTAGCTTCGCACTAAGGAGGGGTTTGGGAACAAACGAATCGCTGAACAAATCATATGGGAGTCGTTGGGATAATTAGGTAAAAATAAATTCATATTATAAGACAATGAAAGTGTTTATTGACCTTGCATGCATATCAGCCTGTTGTTGGAGACCCCCAAAACCAAAATATGACCATTTATAATGCAAAATAGGGGCTCTTTAAGGAGGTTTAAGCCCAAAGTGTACTTTGGTTTTTATGTTACAATATGGGTAGGGTAGTGTACTGTGCTCAGCCATAGGTGTGAATCCCGAGGGGGTCAGGGGAGACAAGTGCTGTGTGGGTTATCGTTACTCCCCTGATCTTAAGAGTTGAATGAAGAAGTTCCAGAATAATGCTGGAATTGTCGGTTCAAGCCCTGCTTCAATCCAATGTCGTTACACTTATAAGTACAACTTTTACTTTTGTATGATTTGTGCCCCCTTCGAAAAATGCTCTTTGCAATTCTAGGTGGCATATGGCTTTTGAATAGTTTTTGTACTACTTAGTTTGTCCTCAAGGGGGCAACACTGTACTGGACCATTGTTACACAGTAGAAAAAGAAACGGTGGTGATGGAACAAGAACAACAAACTACTGAAATACAGCTAAATAGATAACAGACAGCCATAGGCATAACAAGGAATAAAAATAAACTCACAACTGTAGTTTAAACAACTACAAAATGTGCCATGTGCTCTCCAATACGTACAAAATTTTATTTTTTGTTATTTTAAAATGGGAGCGCTACATTTTTACAAAAATGTCAGGTGCATGACGATGTGCTGGCATCTATTTCATGGTTCCCTTTTTTCAGTCTGAAGAATGCCAAGAGTTGAAGAAAGTTCAACTTTGGGTAAAGTAATCAGTGACATTTTTGTAAACAGCTGGCCAATCAAAGTGAAGGAGAGGCATGACATAAGCCAAACAAATTAAGTTGTTGCTACAACTGCCATGGCAAGCACAGCAATGGAAAATGGAGAATAATAAATGGAAAGATTAGTCTTAAAGGCACATAATGTAATTTTCACCGCTAGAGGGTGCATATTTACAACAAACAAAAGCAAGGTTTGATGACGCTGTGTCCCATGACTGTGTGGAATCATGGGAGTTGTCATCTTCATTACATCCTACTGGACTCCTGCAGAAATCTATTCATGGATGAGCTAAAGTATTTAAAACTTACAATAAAGGTATGAAGCAGATTAAGGCTGAAAATCATTGTGACTGAGAGATGGACTTTTATTATGACACAGTCAACCGCTTTTTGTTGTTCCGGCCATGATGACAGGGGAAGAGGCAGCACTATTTTAGCATGCTAAATGCATTTTAGTGATCTGTTTTAGAGCATAAAATGCATAACATATTAAAGCATTTTTTTTATGTTTACCCTGTTTTCTATAAAACCAAACCAGAAATTGAGGGTATATGATACAATTAGCAAAGCAACACTAGACAAGGTCTATGTCACTATTGCTTATTTCTCTGTATTCTTCTAAACGTTCTTTGAAAGATTTGGGTATTGTAAGTACATAAGGCAGCAAAATATATAACAGCTTAAGTGTTTTTTTTTTTTTTTTTATTTTAATGAAAAAAACATACTTATTATGCTTTAATCTATATTGTGCTGACATTTTAGTCAAAGACAAATTATCAGTGAAATCAGTAAACAGTACTGCAGATATTCTGTCATTGCAATCAACACGTCTCATTTCAGAAAACAAAAGAAGTTGCTGCTTTGGTGAAAAACAGTTTTAGATATAATGCTGTAGTGTCCAGTTGTTAGGATCCTTTTATCAAGTCAACAGTTTTTTTCTCTCTCTGTTCTCATTAAGCCATTTGGTTATACTAAAGATTTCACTCTGTTCAGTCCTGTAGCACAACACTGTCCTCTAAATGCATCCCACTTTATGACTTTCAAACCTACCTTAACTTCTTACTCATGACTCCTTTAAAAAACCTGCCCGCAGGAAGCGATGAGAACATACGGCTTTAGAGTTTTTGCACCTTGTGGGCTGGCCTGGACAAGTATGACCCTCTGATCTTTGAGTCAGATCTGCTTTCAGCCAGGCTGACTCATAGTACTCCCCATATTGACCTGCAGGATAAAAACAACATGCAGTTGGTCACCAAGCTGAAAAAGCATCCTGAGGGTGTGTGATATAATGTTTAGTCATAGCAGCAGAAAGTGCCTCTTTTTAATAACAATGTTCTGAAGAGCTCTATCAGTACACCTATCTTTCTAAGATTTTATTGCTGGATAAGGCAATAATGTAGATGGATGGATGATGGATGGATGGATTATATTTCATGTAGATGTCAATTCAATATTTTTCATTTAGTTTAAAGGGATAGTTCACCCAAAATGAAAATTTATTCAAGGTTAACTTACCCTCAGGTGGTTCCACTTCCAGTTTCACTCTTTTTTATGCTGAACCTAAAGAAGACATTTTAAAGAAATGTGGAAACCAGTAACCATTGACGTCCATGGTAGCAAAAACAAATATTATGGAAGTCAGTGGTTACAGGTTTCCAGCTTTCTTCAAAATATCTTCTTTTGTGTTCAATATAAAGAACTCAGACATGTTTGTGGCAAGTGAAGGGTAGGTAAATGATGACAGAATTTTCAGTGAACTATTCCTTTAACTTAAAAACAAACCAACATTTTTAAAAAACTATATAGACATTTAAAAGAATAAATAAATAAATTCTGACAAAAACACAAAAATTGCTAAAACGTACACAATTATATTTAAAACATATCTTGGCATTGTTCGTTTACAGACTGTTCATATGCAAATCTGCTCTTTCAGTCAGAATGGGTAGAGGGTGGCAGACACACTGAGCTCGGGTCTCTGACCGTTGCACTGCCTTGTTTGATACACGTCTGTATCTCTAATCTCCCTCACCATCTGTCGAAGCTGTCTGGACCACCTAATCAGCCCGTCCTGCTCCTGGTCATTTCATGTCAAAAGTCCACCGCTAAGATTATTTACACTTATCCTATCAATCTAACCATCCCCACAAACACACAGATTTACACATGCTGTAAGTTTTATACTTGCTCTAATATTGTTTTGTAATGCTGTGACTCTTTGGTGGCATTAATACAGTTTTCAGGATTAAAGTCATATAAATGCTCATCTTAGGCTAGCAGAGAGTCTGTGCAGAGTTAATGGTATTGATGGTTGGACATTTATATACAGTTTATTTAAATAGTTTCAATACAGTGGGTTTACAATAGGTACATACAATGAGATTATTATAATGTGAAATATTACTATTAGAATTTAAAATATACAAATTATGGTGACACGGTGGCGCAGTGGTTAGCACCGTCGCCTCACAGCAAGAAGGTCGCTGGTTCGAGTCATTTCTGTGTGGAGTTTGCATGTTCTCCCCGTGTTTGCGTGGGTTTCCACCGGGTGCTCTGGTTTCCCCCACAGTCCACATGCGCTATAGGTGAATTAAATAAACTAAGTTGGCCGTAGTGTATGTGTGTGAATGAGTGTATATGGGTGTTTCCCAGTACTGGGTTGCAGCTGGAAGGACATCGCTGTGTAAAACATATGCTGGATAAGTTGGCGGTTCATTCTGCTGTGGCAACCCCAGATAAATAAAGGGTCTAAGCCGAAAGAAAATGAATAAATATACAAATTATTTATCATAATATGCAGATTTTGTGCTCAGGAAACATTTCTTATTACTAGCATTGTGCTGCTTAATGTTTTTGGGAATCTGTGATGTTTTTTTTCTGGATTGTTTGACATGTCGAAAGATTAAAAGCACAGCATTTTATTTGAAAATAATCATTTGAACCATTAGATCAAATGATCAAGTGTTTGATAAATTTGTAATCTGTAAAAATGGAATATTTGTATGAAAATTGACATAAGAAAATAGACACACACACACACACACATAGAACCACAAAACCAGCCATAAGTGTAAATTTTTTGGAATCTGAGGGTCCAAAAAATCCTGAGAAAAATCATCTTTAATGTTGTCTAAATTAAGTGCTTTTGATATATTTATAGTAGGAAATTTACAAAATATCTTCATGCAACATGATCTCCATGATTAATGATTTTTGCCATAATAGAAAAATCTATCATTTTGACCCATACAATATATTTTTGACTATAGCAATAAATATACCCGTTCAACATAATACTGGTTTTATGGTCCAGTGTCACATATTATACACATTTAAACTTATTTCAGCTAAATGCCAATTAAATATTTCAAATTTTTCTTTAACTTAAAACAAACAAAAAACTTGATTACTCTTTTTTTAGTATTAATATTTTCCCACAGTATTTTTATGATTGCATGATCATCCCAGGCCAGCAGAGGGAAGAAAGGTGAAAGACATCATGTCCTGTTTGCCAAGGCCACTGGAGCCTGTGCAGTGTTAATGGTGTTCAGGGATCAGTGTTGTAGATTAACCTCTGAATTATTAAAGAGGAGGAATCATACTTGTGTGTACTGCATCTGTGTCTGTTCTTCATGTATATATCACAAATCCACTTGAGTTCTTCTCCTGAAGTCATTTTCAAGAAGTTTGTCAAAGACTGAGGTGTCAAGTTTTAAGAATCTGGATGCATTTGCAGATTTCCTTCGACCCTTGATGTCTTTGGTAAGTTGGACTTGATTGCGCTGCAGAAAGCAGAAAGCTCTTCGTGCCAGGAATGGCTATAGAGCACAATGTCATATGATACTGTTTGGAAACACCTTGTTACTGTTACTTGTTAACTCATGCAGGGATATTACTTGAAATCTAAATCACATTAAAAGAATCATTAAAAAGTAATCAGGAGATTTTAATCCGGACCCTCTGCAATAAACAGTTGAAGTATAAATAATTAGCTCTCTTGTGAAACTTTAATACTGTGTCTTAACAACATGCGACGCAACAAGATTCCAGCGACAAGCCATTTGGCTGTCTGCACCAAAAGCGACACGACAGAAACATTTAAATACCTGCCACTGCACTCCCAATGAAATGGTAAAGGATTTTAATCTAATTAATACATATTAAACCTCTTCAAGATTGTTAATAGACTACTGAGTGACTGATGTTGTTGGTTTGGGCTGAATCATATTCTGACTTTCATTTTCAAATCACCTGCTAGTTTTTATATTTTCAAGATCTGAGGTGAATCTGCTGCTGCTTTCAGTATTATGGCAATAAATGTCACATAAAGTGGTATTCATACTCACATTGGGAGCATTTAATACTGAATAAAGCACATAATCTGAGGTGATCTTTGTCGTAGTAGTATTTGCTGTTGTTCTGTGTCACAGAAATAGAAAGCGTTTCTAAAATAGAAATTTTATGTGTCGCCGTTGCAGATGGTTAGGGCAAAAACGTGGAAAATATAAATTTTTTTGCATGTCGGGTTGCCGCATTGGATGTTTGAACACAGTGTAATTATTTTGAAATTATTTCCCAATTGTTGCTTAACGGAGAGAAGATTTTTTTTCAGCATATATGTAACCATAATAGTTTTAGCAACTAATTTCTAATAACAAATTTAAATTGTCTTTGCCATCGTGACAGCTTAAAGTTCAATTTAAAGACTTAACTAGGTTATTGTTAACTAGACAAGTTATTGGACATGGGGCTAACATTATTGACCTTAAAGTTTGTTTAAAAAAAATGTAAAGCCGCTTTTATTTTAGTTAAACTTAAAAAAATAAGACTTTCCCCTGAAGAAACAATAGAAAATACTGTGAAAATTTCCTCGCTCTGTTAAACATCACTTGAAGTACAGTGCTCAGCATATATAAGTACACCCCTCACAAATCTCTTATTTAAAGTCATATTTTCTATAGGAAGCTTTACAAAATTATATTTGTGCATATACATTAGTTTACAATAACAGTCCAAAAAGTAGTAGCTCAAATTTATATGTTAGGGAAAAAAAAAATATATATATATATATATATATATATATATATATATTTTTTTTTTTTTTTTTTTAAAGAGCAAAAATCAAGACAAACAAAAAATGTATAATGTTGTTGAAATTTTGTAGTTAGCAATTTTTTTTTTTTTTCAATATTTTGCTTGAATTTAAATGTATTATCTTTCTATTTCTAAAGATGTTCGGTGACTAAAATTACATTATAATAAATATATCTATTTAATAAATTTGTTTTGTTCAAATGCACCAAAAATGCACCTATATTCACTGAGAAATGGATAAAAATATTCATTTTCAAAATGGGGTGTATTCATTTGTGTATGCTGAGCACTGTATACTTGAAAAAGAATAAAAATGTCACATGCAGGAGAGCTAGTAATTTTGACTAATATATTTATTTATTTATTTATTTATGTATGTATTCACTCACTCACTCACTCACTCACTCACTCACTCACTCACTCACTATCTAAAAACAGAAAACATAGCTAGTGAATGCAGTACATCTAGACAAACTTTTTAGGTGTTTTTATGTGTTTTTTCCCACGACTGTATATTTAGAAATGTATTCTAATGTATTTGTATATTTAAAAAATATATGTATGTGACAGTATTATAAAATATGAAGTGAAGTGAAGTGAAGTGTAGTGTGGCCAAGTATGGTGTCCTATACTTGGAATTTGTGCTCTGCATTTAACCCATCCAAGTGCACACACACAGTTAGTGAACACACACATACCGTGAACACACACCCGGAGCAGTGGGCAGCCATGCTGCGGCGCCCGGGGAGCAGTTGGGGGGAACGGTGCCTTGCTCAAGGGACTCACCTCAGTCGTGGTATTGAGGGTGGTGGAGAGTGCTGGTCATTCACTCCCCCCACCCCCAATTCCCGCTGGTACCGAGTATCGAACCAGCAACCTTCGGATCACGAGTCCAACACTCTAACCACCAGGCCACGACTGCCCCGCATAGCAATATTTTATGGATTTTTTCATAAATTTTAATATATATGAACAAATTGGAAATAAAATTAAAAAGATTTCAGCTTTTATATGGAAAAATTAAGATTTCACACATAGCATGGGTCTGTACTGTATACTTGAAATGTATTTAGTTCCTTGCAAATATTAGTTAATGTAAATGCGGAGAATATCAGACAAATATGAACTATATGGTGTGGTAAAAAAGGAGTTTGGATGTGAAACGGGTCTCAATAAAAGCATGAGTGAGTCTTTCTTGTCTGCTTTCATCTGAGGGAGATTGGTTGACTGTGAGTTTGTGTCCTCGGGACACTCTCTCTTCTCTTAGTCATGCAGTTTAGCCTTAAAAGCACACATTCGAGCGGCGTCTTGCATTGACTCATATCAGGTGCCGTGTACATCATGTGCTGCTCTGATACGAATACATCAAAGCTCCTTGCCCTCACCTTGGCATCTTATTGAATGAATATATCCTAACAAGGTAGTGTCACAATCACTGAACTGAGTAATGGATCTGCACCGGTGCAAGGTCTCTGCTCTCCCGACCATGCAGTGTGATGTGGAGTGGCCTTGCTGAGAGATCTGTTTACATTGACCCCTCACTAGAGCACATCAGCCCACATGACATGACTTATACATCCTCATCCATGGGGCTATTTTAACAAGCACACATGATTCTGTATCTATATATTGATATTGATGATGAGATGGTCAGATTTAGTTTCACTATATGACATATAAATATATTGTGATGATTCTAATTGGAAAGAGGTTGAACTGATTTCCTTCATTACTAAACTTTTAAAGATGTATGCAAATCCAACCACCTGTCTATTCATCCATACAGTACATCCAAAAAATGGGGGCTGTCAAAAGGAATTGTTTCTTCAATGCAGATGATATGGTATCGGCTCAGTAATAGCTCATAACCGATTATAACATACTGATGTCATTTGTTTGCATATGGACTATATTGTGGTATGTCGAAGGAGGTGCAAGTAATTAAAAAGCTCAAACTTCTTAAAAAGCTGACAACTGCACACATTTCACTGCTTCTATATGAGTGATCTGCTGACAGATAAGCTGATAGATGCAACTTTCAAACGCTTCAGTGTCCGTGCATCTGTGTCAATAATCAGTAAACAATGCTGATTATTAGAGCCAATCACAGTCATTTCTGTTGAGCATGAGAACACAATGGCCAATCATAATATTTTACGAACTCGCTCAATAGTACTCAAAAAGCAAGCGGGAAAATGCTATATAAAACTATATAGCATTTAAGGGAAAATATATATATATATTAAACATTCATTCAACATATATCCATACATCTATTCATTCAAAAATGATATCCATTCACCCACCCATCCATCCATCCATTCATCCAACATATACTGTATATACATACAATCATCCATTCAGTATTTATATCTATCCATACATCCAATAAATATATACATCCATTCATTCATCCATTCAATAAATTATACATCCATCCACCCATCAATCCAATAAATATATACATAAATCAACCCTACTAATATTTATCTAAATATACCCAATAAATGTATCCAACGTTCATTCCATAAATACTTATTTCCATCCATCTATAAATACAACATATTCATCCATAAATATATCTATTCAAGGAATGTGTCTGTCCATCCAATAAATATAACATGTTCGTTCATCCACTAAATAAAGTGTGTGTGGTATACAGTAATCAGTGCTTGCTGGATCCCAGTACCAGTGACCTCTTAAAAGACTCACACTGAGCTGGAAGAATTGCTATTTCTAGGCAAGAGTTCATGTAACATTCATGAAGCTCACCTCTTAGAGGAGTCGTGAGGGGTGTTTTTTCTTTTGAAGGAAATGCTCTGTTTGTTGTGAAGTTGAGATGGGGTGGATAAACAGGGCAGACTGCTTAATATTTTAGTGTTTTACTCTTATAGGCCAAGGAAAGGATACTTCACCATGTAGTGTTCTCCTGGCCTGAAATTAGCACCAGCTTAGACATTTTTCACTTTGCACTGTAAATGCTGAAGCCCCAAAGAGTGTGATTAATGCTCAGCATTTTGCCATGTATTTTTATCCAACTCTGCTCCTGTGTGGAGACTTGCCCTCTAGCCTTGTTTTACTTTACACCTTGTCCTGACCAGACATGATAAAGCAACAAGCGATAAAAGGTTTCTCAGCTGAGCTCACGACTAACCCGAGACTTTTCAGACTGTTTGATGTCAGCGGCCACTCAAGTACTGTATGAACCTCTCATTTTGAAACACACAAAGGGTCCAATTTTACAGTGATGCCTTAGAAGAAGCTTTTTTGGTTCCCAAAGAACATTTCAGTTAGGAGTTCATGAAAGAATTAAATTTTTCTATTGTGTGAAGCATATTTGAAAAATCTAAATGGTTAACCCTTTTCACCCTTAAAAACGTATTGTGTAATTTAAAGATTTCACAGATGTTCAAATGTTGTTCATGAAACCAACAACATCAGTAAAGAACCTTTATTTTATGAGTGCAATGGCAGCCATTAAAACCTTTTGGAAAAACAGTAAGGGTGATTATTTATTATTTAATTTTTTTTGTATGCAACGTATTTCCAATAGCTTATTGTACTAAAGATAAATTAGTTATTGAAATATTTGATGTATTGTATTATCATCCATCCATCCATCCATCCATCAGCTTAATCAATAAATATATCTATCAATGCATCAGATAGTTATATATTTCCTTCACTCCATCCATTCATTCATTCGTTCATTCACTAAATATATTTGTCCATCCAAGAAATATGTCTGTCCATCCCTCCATCCATTCAGTGAACATATCTATCCATTCATTCATTCATTCATTCATTCATTCATTCATTCATTTGTTCATTAAAAATCTGTTCTCTTTCTTTTATTTTTGCAGCAGTTTGGTTGGTTTTCTAAACTGTTATACTCAAAAGTTATGTAAATCCATTATGAATTGTCAAATTCTTCTGCTCTTGCACCTCTGGTTTAGGATTCTCCTTACATAGGGTGTGAATGAGTCCTCAAAATGACAGAGAAAGTGTGTTTGTGTGTGTGTGTGTGTGTGTGTGTGTGTGTGTGTGTGTGTGTGTGTGTGTGTGTGTGTGTGTGTGTGTGTGTGTGTATGTGTGTTTGTGTGTGTGTGTGTGTGTGTGTGTGTGTGTGTGTGTGTGTGAGAGAGAGAGAGAGAGAGAGAGAGAGAGAGAGAGAGAGCATGGTGGCAACAGAAGCCGGTCCAGATTGAGTGTGGTGCTCTTGGGTTTAGTGCAAATCCTCCAGGGCTTGTGGGCAGTGTGGAGGTCACAGGAGAGAAGCCCAGCGCTGGTGCTCTGCCTGCCAATCAGAGGGATTCTCAGCAGCATATGGGATCCAAGGCTCTCAATTTGGCCAAACTGCTCTCCGGTTTGGGGACTGAACTGTTGAGTGTGTTCTGCCAGGGAGCAAGAGAGAGATCACGTGGACCAACCAGACCACCATGTCAAAATTAGAGGAAGCGCTTGGACAGACGGTCCACTGTCACTCAGCCTGTCTGCCCTTTGGGGACAGAAGCTGGCTATGGTGAAGATGGATCCTAAAAATTCAGTTTTTCAGTGGCCTGATTGTTTTGGTTCAGTTTGTTATGTTCAGGGACTGGCCTCTTAATTTGAAGATAATTTCTGAGCTCACATTTTATTTTTAAATGGAGAAGGTCACTGGTTTGAGTCCCAGCTGGACCAGGAGGCCTTTCCGTGTGAAGTTTGTATGTTCTTCCTGTGTTTGCATGGGGTTCCTCTGGTTTCCCCCACAATCTAAAGAGATATGGTATAGGTGAATTGGACTATTAATTAAACTAAACTGGACATAGTATGTGAATGGGAGAGTGTGTGGGTGTTTGCCAGCACTGAAGGTTGCGGCTTGAAGGGGATCTGCTGTGTAAAACAATACTCGGAGTAGTTGGCAGTTCATTCCGCTGTGACGATAAAGCAGGGAATAAGCCTGTAAGGAAAGTGTGTACTGTTAAATATAATCTGTGTTAGAATGGTTTTATTTTATTTTTATTAGAATGTCAGTGAAATGGAGAATACCAGCTGCAAAATCAGATGCTCATGAATCAAAAGCATATTTCACTTGAATTCTATTTTGTAAATCATATAAATACAGTATATAATGTGAAATTGGAATTCTGTAATATGTCATCTGTTCAAGCTTTTCACAAAACTTGGTCCAGACTATTTTATTTTATTTTGTTTCTTTACCTCAAATTCAGCACAATCTCAGATGAATCAGCAAATATTTACCTGTATTTTACTGCAGAGCACCGATAGACTCCTGTAGGGACCCTCAATGCATCATTGTAGTACTTGTTCGGTTTTAAGGCTCTCGTAATGGGATTCTCCTGTTCCCGCTGTGAGTGTGCACTTCAGACTCTCTTGTCTCCTCAGTTTGACAAGAGACAGCAGCAGGAAAATCAAACTGGAAGGTGATACTTATTCCTAAAGGCCACAGGGGTTACATAAATCACCCAGTGACAGGACTAAAACAAACCTTCTCCTTTTCTCTGGAGATTGACTGCGTACAGTAGCTCTATGGATTTTGACACAAACAGGGAAAAAGTGGGAGAGGATTAAAACTCTTACTCTCTTTATTACTTTGTTCTATGTTTTTTTTTTTTTTTTTGTAAAATCGTAAATTTGACCACCTGGAAAGTAATAGCACACTCCCCATCAGTACCACACTAGATGCTCTTTCACACACATGCACACAAAGTTATATTTAGGGTTCATGGTGGTTTAAATTCTCTAACTCTATGTGAATAAGCCATGTATATAGTGATGCTTAACTTAGCACGTTGGACTAATTATGGAGACAATGCTTTTTATGAGACATTACAGCTATCAGGGCCAGTATGTCTTGAGGGTTTTTGCTCCTTGTGCTAATTTATGCTAGCAGACGTCCCTTGTGAGAAAAGTGTGATCCATCTGGGTGAGAATGGGTTACATGTTTCTCCTTTCTTCAAAGCTTACACACTACATACTCACTGTACAGAGTGTAAGCCATTATATCCTTGTGCCGAGTGTATTGTTACAAATGGCACTTTTATGATAAGCTTTGCTTTTAGTTTAAGAGAATTATGGTAATCAGGGACTAGTGATGACACCTAAGCTCAGATGTGTACATTTCTTGCTCCATCAAGTAAGCTGCAAAGGATGTCCTTAATTTACACTGTGGAATTTAATTTTAAAAATTTGGCTTTCGAGAAGGTTTAAGAGTATGTTTATGGGATCATTCTTCTAGAAGCACGTGTGAGGTCAAGCACTGATGGAGTTGTGTATCGGGTTGAGGTCAGGACTCTGTGCAGGCCAGTCAAGCTCCTCCACACCAAACTTGCTCATACATGTTTTTATGGTTTTTATGCTTCGTGCACTTGTGAACAGTCATGTTGAAACAGGAAGGTGCATTCTCAAGCTGTTCCCACAAAATGTGATGTTTTTTTATTAAATTAGCTTTATTTTCAGATAGCTGCCAAAGAAATATTTCTCATTATCATTTTGTCTTTAATTAGATAGTTCTTCATTTACTCACCCTTGACTTGCTTCAAACCAGTTTGAGTTTTTTGTTCTGCTGAGCACAAAAGAATATATTTTGAATAACGTTGGAAACCTGTAACCTTTGACTTCCCTATTATGTTTTTCCTACTATGGATGTCAATGGTTACAGGTTTCCAACTTTATTCAAAATATCTTATTTTGTGTTCAACAGAACAAAAAACCTCAAGCTGATTTAATTTTTATTTTTGTGTGAATTATCCCTTTAACTTAAAACATCTACAAAAACTCAAAATCCACAATATAAATCTTCATTGAAACTATATAGATATATAAAAAGCTTTTTGATGGAAATTGCAATGCATTTTTGGAGGGATGAACAGATTTCTAACGAACAGAAAGTTGTGAGATTAATAAAAGTGTATATAGTATGTGTAGGCAGCAAACAGCTGGTGTGATTGGAGGTGCTGTATGATGATGTGCTGATGTCTCTGGTCTTCAGGGTGCCACCTGCCTCAGATGCCCCTGCTGCCTCTGCTGCCACGTCACCTGCTGCTGCTGCAACTGCCAGTCAGGGAAAACCATCACTGCGCAGGATCAAGGGCCGCATCCATAGAAGCAAGAGCCTGGACAGCATGGATCTACTGGACTGCAATGTGAGTAAATAAAGCGCACGCAGAGATGATGCCATTCAGTCGCTTGCTTTTCACAAACGCCTACTGAGCATGTGCTGTGAGAGTGTCATCATCATTGCTGAATTATGGTTGCTCAATGTGGATGTTGCAAGATTCCAAAGGATTGTAGTGGGAGGTTTTGATTTTTATTTGTGTTTGAGCAACTGAAATTCTGTCAGGTAGATCGAATGCAACTTTTACTGTAGCCAAATGTGATTTTGAGTGCTGATGTCACCATTACCAAAATCTTGAGATAGTGTTGAATTATGTTAAATTGTGGCAAAGTGGCTTTTAAAGTAAAAATAGTTCATAAAAAACGCATTGGACTAATTTACACACAAAATGCAGTTACAAAGAATAAAACTTCAAAGTTCAAGTATATGCAAAACATGAAAGGTATGTGATTCATGATACATGCACTATGTTTTAAATATCTTGAAGTCATAAAAGAAATGTTAGAGAACAAAGACTGAAATTCTGATTATTCTGGGATACAATTTTACTCAGGAAAAAAAACTCAGAAAAGAAATATCTAGTTAGTAGTAGCATTAAAAGTTGTAATGTTTTATTTAGTTTATTTGCTGAAATAATGATGGCGTTTTACTTGTTTTATATTAGTTCTTTTGTCAAATCTTGCTTCACAAAAATTTTACCCAAAAGCTCCATATCAACAATGCTGTATCATTAACCGAGCACACAGGATACGTCTGAAAAGTTGTACATAGTAAGATGGACGCTAGTTTATTTGTTTACTTGCTAAAGGGTTTGAGGTCTTTATACCTTATTGTACAGTCGTGGCCAAAAGTTTTGAGAATGACCCAAATATTAGTTTTCACAAAGTTTGCTGCTAAACTGCTTTTAGATCTTTGTTTCAGTTGTTTCTGTGATGTACTGAAATATAATTACAAGCACTTCATACATTTCAAAGGCTTTTATCGACAATTACATGACATTTATGCAAAGAGTCAGTATTTGCAGTGTTGGCCCTTCTTTTTCGGGACCTCTGCAATTCGACTGGGCATGCTCTCAATCAACTTCTGGGACAAATCCTGACTGATAGCAACCCATTCTTTCATAATCACTTCTTGGAGTTTGTCAGAATTAGTGGGTTTTTGTTTGTCCAACCGCCTCTTGAGGATTGACCACAAGTTCTCAATGGGATTAAGCTCTGGGGAGTTTCCAGGCCATGGACCCAAAATGTCAATGCTTTGGTTCCCAAGCTACTTAGATATCACTTTTTGCCTTATAACATGGTGCTCCATCGTGCTGGAAAATGCATTGTTCTTCACCAAACTGTTGTTGGACTGTTGGAAGAAGTTGCTGTTGGAGGGTGTTTTGGTACCATTCTTTATTCATGGCTGTGTTTTTGGGCAAAATTGTGAGTGAGCCCACTCCCTTGGATGTGAAGCAACCCCACACATGAATTGTCTCAGGATGCTTTACTGTTGGCATGACACAGGACTGATGGTAGTGCTCCTCTTTTCTTCATTGTACAAGCCTTTTTCCAGATGCCCCAAACAATCGGAAAGGGGCTTCATCTGAGAATATGACTTTGCCCAGTCCTTAGCACTTCATTCGCCATACTTTTTGCAGAAGATCAATCTGTCCCTGATGTTTTTTTTGGAGAGAAGTGGCTTCTTTGCTGCCCTTCTTGACACCAGGCCATCTTCCAAAAGTCTTCGCCTCACTGTGCGTGCAGATGCGCTCACATCTGCCTGCTGCCATTCCTGAGCAAGCTCTGCACTGGTGGCACTCCGATCCGGCAGCTGAATCCTCTTTAGGAGACGATCCTGGCGCTTGCTGGACTTTCTTGGACGCCCTGAAGCCTTCTTAACAAGAATTTAACCTCTTTTTTTGCTTGAAGTTCTTGATGATCCTATAAATTGTTGATTTAGGTGCAATCTTAGTAGCCACAATATCCTTGCCTGTGAAGCCATTTTTATGCAACGCAATGATGGCTGCATGCATTTCTTTGCAGGTCACCATGGTTAACAATGGAAGAACAATGATTTCAAGCATCACCCTCCTTTTAACATGTCAAGTCTGCCATTCTAACCCAATCGGTCTGACATAATGATCTCCAACCTTGTGCTCGTCAGCATTCTCACCTGAGTTAACAAGACGGTTACTGAAATGATCTCAGCAGGTCCTTTAATGACAGCAATGAAATGCAGTGGAAAGTTGTTTTCAGGATTAAGTTAATTTTCATGGCAAAGAAGGATTATGCAATTCATCTGATCACTCTTCATAACATTCTGGAGTATATGCAAATTGCTTTTATAACAACTTAAGCAGCAACTTTTCCAATTTCCAATATTTATGTAATTCTCAAAACTTTTGGCCACGACTGTACATGATCTTTGCTCCTTGTTCAAACCACTTATTTAAAATGAACTTAAACAACACAATTCTGGAATTTTTTGGGGGAAACTTATTTTTTTATTCTCAACTTAATCAACTAGCTTAATCAACTAGCTTTTATTGATTTCTGTTGGGACAACATGGATGCTTTGTGTGGAACCCTGCATTTTTTTACAGTGAACCTTATTGTACAAAAACATTATCATAATTTATGTGAAAAGGAACAAAAGTTGTTGATGTTCTGCTGCCTCTACTGTTCAATACGCTTAAAAACCAAAGTTGGAGTCATATATTTCCCTGGTTTGTTAAATTGCATTCTGTACCGTTAAATACCGTAGCATTTTTTATGTTGTATGAATGTGTGTAGTAATGAAATTCAGATATATTACATAGTTGTTACTGCATCAGTTGTGTCATTTGACTCATTTCTCAAATCCTCTTCTTTGGCCTTATGGGATAGTAAGTGTCCATCACATGCACATTTTAGAAACTAACCTCAAGTGCTTTAATGTTTTATGAATACCCTACTTTTCTTTTTTTTTTTTAGGTTCATCTTAGGTCAGAAAATAAAATATACATAATATTGATACATATAGATATACGCACTGATACAATTCACCAAACAAGAAATTATCAGTAAAACATAATTATACACTAAATAAGTATATAAATAAAAGGTAAAATACCACATATATACACAAAGATATACAAACATAAGATAACATAAAAAATAAGAATAATAAAAAACAAACAAATGAGTAAATAAATAAATTAATAAATTAATAAATAAATAAATTATTTAAACAAAGAAAAGAAATGAAAAAAAGGCAATTAAGATATAGGTGTCTCCTTAAAAAAATGTAGGAAAGGGCTCCAGACTTTCTGGAACTGTTCTGGCTTTTGTTTTATTGCGAATCGAATCTTTTCCATTTGAAGAGCATGTAAGAAATCAAAAACCCATTGCTGATAAGAAGGGGGAGGTGCTGACTTCCAATTCATAAGAATAAGTCGTCTAGCCAGTAAAGTTGCAAAGGCTACACTATCGGCGTGTAATGAATTTAATTCAACATATTCTGGCAGGATTCCAAACAGTGCTGTTAAGGGGTTTGGGTCTATTGACAATGAAAAAACAGCAAAAAAAAACACCTAAAGACTATCCCCCAAAAATCAGACAGTTTCAAACAAGACCAGAAAGTATGTAACAGTGTGGCTGGTTCGGTTGTACAACGAAGGTAATTTGGGAATACCCTACATTTTTGCATAATATTTGACTCACATGTTGTTTTTCAGTATAGAAATTGGCATAACTTGGACTATATTGAATGATGTATTTGTATCCCTTTTAATACTTGGCTCTTCAAAAAAATTATGAAACAAAATAACACCATTACACAGGGGTGAGTAAAGAATGCCAGAAATTATTTTTGTTTAAACGGTTTATTTAAAGTAATCCTAAAATATTCCATCCTTAACTGATGCAGTGTTTGATCATGACAGCGTTGTCAGCGTACTCGCTGTTTCTGTGTCCCAAGGTGCTGTTAAATATAGATGTAGATGGAAATTTTTTCTTATTCTTCTTCCCTCCTGAGATTTACTTAAAAGAAGAGTCTATTTTTCCCCAGTTATTCAATTTTAGATGCTCAGTAAAAAAAACAAGCTATTTTTACTCAAAGCAGAACAAAGCGGTGCATCATTCTATAATTTACCGCTATGTGTCCAAATTAAATGGAGCAGTGGGGAAAATGGCTTCTGGACATAAACGTTCTGACCTCACCACTATTAACAGGCCACAAGCTCACTGACTTTATCTCGCGCCAGTCCGTCAGATCTGTGTGCCATCAAATCTCAGAAATTGTTCACAGTATTTATTCAGACCATTACTGTGTTAACAGCAATCATTAGCAATTAGTCTGTTTTCCTTATTGATCCAAGACAACAGCAGACAATTCGGTGGAGTTCATTTGCAGACCTGTGTTGCACTCCTAAAGTATATAGCATAAAGGATATTTAAATGTCTTACTTTGCTAGTTCGAACATTATTATGATGCAGTGGGATTTTCAGACCTTAAGAATAACAGACTTGAGTACCCAGAGTGTCATATTAGTCTGTGTAAATTTGATTAGGCAGCAGAGAAAAATGCTTCAGACAGATTTTATTTTACATGCTCGAGCCCCGAAGCGCAGGCTGACAGACAGCAGCGCAGTAGGTGGCATGTCCCCATTCATATTCCCCACTGCCAGATGATATCAGATTACCTCTTTGATCATGTGATGTGCAAAGCAAAAGTGCGAGTCACGTGAGCGTGTGCAGAACACACTGACGTCAGCGATGTGGAGGAGTGATGCTATTAACTAAGCACCAGAGGCATATGCCTGTGTGGATGTGTTGGTGAACATGCTGCGTTTGCATGTGTGTGGATGTGTGAGATCCTGCTCCATTAACAGATGAGTTAAATCGAGCTGCCTGTAAATGTGTCGAACATGTGATCCAGAGCATAAGACAATTGTTTAATGCGAGCTGAGTGTGGCATCGCACAGAGAAAACTTTAAAACATTCCATATGTCGATGCTGAGTGGTTTATTTTTGTGAGAAATTAGAGGAGTAATCTCACAAATTAAAGGGGTAAGCTGCTTGATTCAAGCCCTAAAAACCATGATATCCCTGTGAATCTGCGTTTGAGCTGAAAGCTGTTTGCTGGCCCTGGTCATCTCATGTGCACTCACTAAAGAGAGATGTGCAGGGGGAGGGGAGAGGAGGGCAGCGGTTTCGGAAATCCAGCCTCATGCTAATGTGTCACTAATGCACTGTAATGTAGTGTTTAAGAGTAAGAGTGCTGGGGCATGAAACGTTCTGATCTGAATTTGAACTGAGGTCGCATAGCAAATTTGAATGTAATGTTATTGAAATTCTAAGAAATTCAAATGAATGTACTTTTAACTAAGCAAAGGATGTACATGTTGGCTTGGCAAACCTTATTTTAATGTTTTGAGAAAAGTCTGCAAAGATACTTAGGTAGTTAGATTGACAGGTGGGTAGGTAAATGGATGGATAGATTGGTAGGAAGCTAGATGGATAGATGGTGTAGGCAGCCAAATATGTGATTTAAAGGGTAGTTAAACGGATAGCTGGGTAGGTATATAGATGATAAATCGGTAGGTCAAAAGATGGATAAATTGGAACTAGATAGATGGGTAGATAAATAATTGGATAGATGGGTAGGTAGATGATTAGTGGGATTGGTACTGTAGATAGATGGGTAGTTGGGACAGTAGATGGACAATAGATATGTCATAGGTACTGCAGATAATTAGCTTGTTAGACAGATAGATCGGTTGGTAATGTGAATAGATGGAAAGTTAGATGGATAGTTGCGTAGGTAGATAGGTGGATAGATGGGTGGGTGACTGGGTAGGTCCTAGCCAAAGTCACTTTAAGGCAAGTTGTTTCACTTGGTGGCCATCTTTTCAAGTGGCGCTCCTATCTCTTTGAATGGGGAAACATGAAATTCTCCAAGCTCAAGATTAAATTTCATTTAGAATCACCTGTCAAATCTAACAACAGCTACCTCGTTAATTTTATTTCTAAACATTCAAATCATGCTGAAAAACTGCACTTTTTCGGGTTTACCAAGCTAATGTGCATGCGCACACAAAGAGAATAAATTTACAACACCAACCTCCTTTATGGCTATTTCTAGAGGATGGGTTCAGACACCATCCTGTCAATCAAACTATGTAACTAACTACCGTAAGAATCAATAACTTACCTGTCATTCTCGGAATAAAGCTGCGTTCAGTTGTTCCGGCATTCAAAGTTAATATCCATCTTACGCCTGATAGCAAATCTTTTACCAATATGACAGTGACATCTTTGTTTACAAGTTTGTGGGTGTTCACGTGTGTTCACCTCACTGCTGTCATGTGATTTGTGTTTGAATGGCAGAGGCTTGAACATATTAAAATACTCAGGACTGACAGGAAAGAATATACCTCTCGTTCATTTCATACAGATAGCAAATATTTATTTTCAAGTGGAGTTAGTTGATTTAAAACGAATGATTTCAAGCAATATTTCTCATGTCTATGAGGCAAGTATTTGCTGAGATTTCAGTGCGTTTGTCAACCCCAGTGGGTTCAAAGCAGCAAAAACTGTCGTAGAGAACACATGTTTGACTGTCTGGTCCGAGCCCCTCAACTGGAGATTTGTCAGTTCATAGCAGTTGATAATTGACTTTTTACTAGAAGATGTTGCTAGAGTGTTCATATTGACTCTTGCATTTTCCCACATTGTGTGCCACATTGACAGTGTCTTGTTTATTCTATAGTCTTTGATATAGCTCAGTAGGTGGATGAGTATAGATGGATGGATGGATGGATGGATGGATAGATAGGATAGATAGATGAGTTGGTGCTGTAGATATATGGTTATATGGATAGTTGGGGAGGTGCATAATTTTGATAAATGGGTAGTTGGGTAGGTAATGAATGTACATCTACAACAGAATTTCACGGCAACTCATAACTTTTTTATTTAGTGTCAGTTAAATTTGTATTATACTGTAAAATCTCATTCATACATTTTAGTATGATTTGCTCATCCAATGGGAGGTAGGGTTAGGAGTGGGTTCTGGGGGCACACCTCATTTCAAAAATCATACATTTTCATATAAATAAGATCATATTATTTTGCACAAATTAGACACTTTTCTGACAATACGTAAAATAGTTACGTTTCCTCATTAAATCGGGCTGGTGGATCGGTAGTCTGTAACTGAATGTAATGAACAGTAACAATATTCAGGACTGGTAAAGGCAGAATTCAGAGTGGAATGACCTCAGATGACTTACTGTAGTTGCTGCTTTCAGTACACATGAACGGACATCACACAACCACAGATTTTTAAGGCATTTAAAGTTCTAAGACGAAAGATGGGTGGCTGCAGCTCCTTTAAATAAGGCGTACCAACACCTGTACATGGGATTTCTTCATACAGATGGCCACTCTCTATATTCTCTCAGGGCAGTCTAGGTGCTTGATGTAGTCTTTAGTCATTTGCTTTAGCCATTTGTAGAGTAATTAACCTCTCGTCCCCTGAGCTTCGGCAACTGCCACAGCTTTTGTAGAAGCGATTTTTCCCTGTTGACATGTAATTGCAGCATCGACCAAAGCGAGTGAGTGCATGTGCCAGTGTGTGTGTATTTGTGCACGTGTGTAAGAGACTTGATAGAGGGACAGCCAGTGGCAGCCTGATGGTGGACCGTACGTGAGGAGACTGTATAGTAGCTAAATTTAGAAATGGTCTCATTGCAGTTCACACAAGTTAATTCATTATTGATGTGAATGATGTAGATGGGGCTGATGGCCAGGGAAATTTAAAGCCTGTCTGGCCTCTAATTCAGGACTGTTCAAGTGAATAACTACAGATGACCGATCATAAAGCTAATGATGGAACGGGAAGCATGTCACACGTGCCTGGTTGGGAGTATTTATTTGGCCGATAAGGATCAATACTAAGCCTTTCTCACCAAAAGAGGAAGTTACGCTATAATATGATCATAACATCCCTTAATCATCTTATAGATTATGCACCATATGTTACACATGCTGAGATGTGACACATGCTGAGAATGAATAAGTGTGCAAATAGGATTTTTGCTTTCTGGGTATGAATAAAAATCAGTTAAATGGCTTAGGCAACAGCTTTTTGTTTCTCACACCATTAGCATGATTTGCGTGGTTACCCATGTCTTTTTTAAATAATATTAATAAAAAGTTTGGGGTTGGTATGAGTTATTTCTCATACTTTAAAGTTAAAATAAAAGCTCTTTTTTCAGCAAGGGTGCACAAAATTGGTCATTGAGAGTTAAGATAAAGTTAATGTTGCAAATCAACAAACAGCATTAGTTTTCAACCATTTTAGTAATAATACAATGTTTGGGACTCATATTAGAATGACTGTAAAGTGGAAACTAATGACTAAATATGATTAAATATGTAATATGTATTTTAATATAAATTTTATTTGAAATTGTAACATTATTTCACAATATAAATTTATATCACTGAATAAAAGCAGCCTTTGTGAGCATAAGAGCATCCAGACCCAGATTTTTGAATGTTAGTGAATTTTGCTTGTAGAATAATTTTATAATGGCAGATCCTCATTGGTTTATGTGGGAACAGCTGATTGTCTTTTGTTGATGGCCAAATCTCTTCCTGTTCCACTTTATCCCCCGCTGATGGTTTATTTGTAGCATTCCCTCAAGACAAATAGCGTATTTCTAACTAGAAAGAAAATCACTTTTGTGTCAGAAATCTTGGCTTACGGCCTGAGTAGAATGAAAAATAGGGAAACTCCCTTTGCAGGAATAGGGATGCGTGTGCCAAGCTAACTTGACAGTGATGAAGAATGTGTAATAAAGGTAATAAAACTGCAATTGGTCATTGGGGAGTTGGAGAAGATGAAAAGAAATGTGAGAAGCTAAGGCAGTAGACGTGTGTGGGAAAGGGATAGACTGCCAGTCTGTGTGAGAGAGATTGAAAAGAAGAAAGAAGATAAAAATAAGCCGTGTATTTGGATGTATGGGTTGTGGTTTCTGTCTCAGCTAACTTGCATACTGTCTAACTGTGGCATCAATCATGTATCACTTCAAAAGACAGCCTCCACATGGGATCAGCACATCAACATCTTCATGTCAAGGGCAGACTGGATGTTTTGACTGCAGAATTTTAAGTAGATGGAGGCTAAACATGGAAATGGAGATAAAAATTTTATATATGCAAATTTTATTTTTTATTTTTTAAATAGTCTCCCTCTATTATTGGCCCTGTTTACACCTGATGTTATGGTGTGTTTTGGTCAATCAAACCACAAGCCGGCAGGGACTTTTATTTTGTACATTTTCCAGATTTTTTTAGCGAAGGGTTCATTGTTGGGTGAAATATATGTGTTTTTCTGATTTTTCAATCTAATATTGTGAAATAATCTTTTGGGATTTCCATTTAAACACAAAAGGAGAAAGTTTCCATTCAAAGATGAAAATTAGACTTATGGGCATATTGGAATATCGCATAAAACATTTGCGAATAAAGCAACATTTTCATCCAATAAGCCAAAGAGAACAAAATCATCACCTTCTGATAAACTGGTGCCAAATATCAAAAAGGAAAATGAAATTTGCTGTGGTAGGAGAAGCCACTGTGGTTAAATTACCTCCACCTTAGAAAACGAAATGCAATGAACGTGTGGTGGGCAGATCTGGGAGGTAATAATAACCAACCACTTTGATGATGGAATTTGGCCGGCGCATTTTAGAATGACCAAAATAAAATTACAAGACTTCTTTTGGTGTGCATGCTGAAAATGTGCTTTTTTTTCATATCGGATAAACAGTTTATCCTATTCAGTTATGTACGTGTTTTTATGCGCATTTTCAAAATCTTCCCATTTCCATTAAGCATCTTTTAATGCAATATTCCAAAATGCACATTAAAAAAGGTGGATGGAAACATAGCTAATGTAAAACATTACTAAAATCAGCTGCAAAAAATATGTCAAATGCTGTTGGTTTGCATTAGAATTAGGTCTGATCAAAGATTTTCGTGCTTTTTACATTATTTGTGCTTTCAAACCAAACTTACGATTTCAAATAGCAATGTTTAAATCCTGTCTGACTAGCGTGCTTCGACAACATGTCTCATTATGTTTACAGATTGGGTCAATAGGTGGTCTGTTGTGGCTGTTTGAATGGATTTGACCACGGGAGTGTTTACACTACGAAAGCAATCCAGTTTAATGTGTTTTTTTATTACCTGGGGAAGGGGTCGAAAGTAGAAGAGCTCTCAACATGTCAGACGCAATCTACACCTGTATTTAGCAACATCCACTTGTGATCAGTTTGACAAAAAACAAGCATCTCAATACCAGATTTAAACAGGTCCATTATCCACTACCTTTTTGTCCCATTACATCAGCTTTATCAGGAAACAAAATTGCTCTCCGAGGAGAGATCCAGATAAGGACTCTTAAACAAGAGGCCACAATTAATTATTCAGAGCAAACCGCCGACTGCTTTATCTGTCTTTAAATGCAAAATAGCTTCTAAATTATGTGGGACAAACGAACAATGATCAATAATTTAGAAAAGCCTACTGTTCCTGCATAAGTAAGAGGTCGGGTTAGGATACTCACAGAGAGACGTGAGGTTGTGAATCGGTGGCCTGCTCTCCTCTGGCCTTTGTCAAATGTAATCAGCCGTTTCTCATCTCAGGTTTCATGCTTTAATAATAACTATTTTGAAGTTTGCATGAAGTACGATGCACTGAGGCATATTTACATTCCTCGAGTAGCACATGAACTTGCACTGTTTGTGTCACTCAGACAGGCTGTATTTGTACAATTCACATCGCCAGCCTTTCTTTCTTTCTTTCTTTCTTTCTTTCTTTCTTTCTTTCTTTCTT
>CAIGQV010000818.1:14936163-14967580 GCA_903798115.1 Danio jaintianensis | reverse complement strand
AAAACATATGCTGGATAAGTTGGCGGTTCATCCCGCTGTGGCGACCCCAGATTAATAAAGGGACTAAGCCGAAAAGAAAATGAATGAATGATGAATATATTATGATATTACCGTACTTCAGCTCTAACCAAGCCAATTGACAGAAATGGAGAAAAACTTTTAAAAAATCATCGGCTCAGTTGGAGAACATGTTCTCCTCTGACCAAACCAATGAAGAGGCAGAGCTGCATATCATCTATACTGATATCTGTCATTACAGATTTTCCAAATCCTCCATTTACATTGCTGTGCTTATGTGCAGCATGCGTTTTCAAAGTAAATGCTGCTTAGCCTATTAATATAGACAAAGCACATTTAGCTCTTTGCCGGATGCTTTGAGAGACCAATTTGTCATTTTCACCCTGGTGTTGCATTTCTCAAAATGATGTATGATGTCATTATGTTGCATTATGTGCGCAGCGCTTCTTGTGCACCCATTGGTTTAGCTTGGCTTGCATTTACAGCACAAACGCAACATCAAGCACCAACAGGTTCAGTGGCCCCTGAAATGCGCCTGCCACCACTGATTCTATGTGAGCCGCAGGATTCAAGTCTTTCAGTCTGTTGCTATGGAAACACAGTTGGCCAATGGCAGAGGGGGGGAAGAGGAATGAATCTTAGGAAATTTTTTTATTTAATGGAGAGCGCATATACGAGAATGAGAGACAGAAGGGATGGAGGGAGATAAAGTGATTTCAGAAGTAAAAGGGAAGGCTCAGGCATACGTGCTGTTTATATCAGATCTTTTCCCCTTCATCCGGCTCTGAACTGAAGATGGGGATGTCTTCAGGCGTACATGTGTATCCGTGTAAGCTTTTCTTTACTCCTGAATTAAACTGAGCTGTTTAATTCTGAGAAAGGTTGTTCTTCGGTATGAGGGTGAAAGCCATGTTGAGCTGCTTTAAACTGGGATGTTGAATGTCTTATTTATGGGAGACTGACAAATAATAGATATGAGCTTTCTGCACTAATTACCTTCACTAATTCAAGCCTCCTTTGAGCTTTTCACACCTCGAATGGTGTGTGTGATATCTGACTCCAGGAGAGGATGACAGAGCTGGTTTGAGAAGTAAAAAAAGCAACCGTGCAGGTGAATGAAATGTGAGCTGTTGATGTGGCAAATATTTCAAGGTTTGTTGCCTGCTTATTGTTTTATTTATTTTTTTTCTGTGTTGTGTTGTTTTTTTACCAGCAGTATTTCTCCCTTTGATTTTATAAGGCACAATCTATCCATCCATACATGCATCCATCCATACAACCACATGCATACATACGTATACATACATACATATCTGAACATCTGCAATCTAACTTTTTATTTTATTTATACTATTTCAGGTAATACTTATTTTATTTCAGTTAGACTTTTTTGTTCAGTTTTAGATGGATTTAGCGGAAATTATCTTAAAACTAAGCCTATGGACCATTAATAATTTTACATTGTCCCATTATTTTATTTGACAATAAAGTCTTCATATTCATGTTCTGATCTTGTTTTTCCTCATTGTATTAATTAAGAAATGTTTATATCCATTTATTAATATTATTATTATTATGCTTTGTGAACATTTTTGGAACAATATGCTTCTTTGAATTTAGTGTGAAGTGACTTGGAAATGCTCTTGATAGCTTTTTTTAAACTGTCTCCATTAATTATTCTTCGAAAGAAATGTAAGGGATGCCTCACATAAACTGAAGTATATTCCTTCTGCTTTCCAGAGGCCTGAGGTTTCCTGTTTCATGCTCATGAGAGCCGACCACAGGATGAGAGGGAAATAAAAGAGGATGATGATACTTGAGAAAAGTGACCTGATTTCGGAAGGATTGTTTTAGGCATGTATTTATGACATTGGTTTTATAATCAGTACATCAGTATGACTCATTTTGCATAAAAAAAAAAAAAATTAAAACTTGGAAAGGATTTTATAGTTAAACATCTACTAGCCAGGAAAGTATTTGAGAATGTAGGCTACTTGATTAGTGCTAGCATTCATTAGCAAACAGTGTTTTTCTTGAACTGTGACATCAGTAAGAATAATTTTGCCCTTATAAACAAGAATGAAATTATGGAAAATAATTGTTGATTTAACAGTAAAAAAAACAACTAGGTATGGAATTATTCGAGTAGCCTAATTAGCTACTTGATTGGTGTTAGCATTCATTAGCAAACAGTGTTTTTCTCCATCTTGAACTGCGACATCAGTAAGAATAATTTAATCGGTAAATCAAGAATAAAATCTGGAAATATAATTGTTGATCTACTAGTAAAACATCTACTAGCCAGTGAAGTGTTCAATTATGTGCTTGATGTATTAGCATAGATTAGCAAGCAGTGTTTTTCTGTCTTGAACCGTGACATCGTTAAGAATCATTTTGCCCTTAAAAACAAGAATGAAATTATGGAAATATAATTGTGGATTTATTAGTAAAACATCTACTCGCCAGGAAAGTGTTAGATTATATACTTGATGTGTTAGCATTCATTAGCAAACAGTGTGTTTCTCTATCTCTGTAACGTTGATTCAGGAAAAAAGTGAGAGGCCCATCCATCTGCAGTTAAATTATTGTAATGAAACAAAACAAAGGGTATAGAACAAAACAGAACAAAAACCAAGGAATACAGTCTAAAGACATCCACCAGAGAACAAACAGCGACCACATACAACATTCAACAGCTCTCAAACACAGACTGAAACACAAGGTTATATATAGTGTGTGTGATGATAAGCTGCAGGTGTAGTGTAATCAGAGTTCATGAACATCAGGTGTGAGGTGCAGAAGATAATGGGACGTGTAGTCTGTTTGCAGATGTGATGTGTAGAGTGTCCTCTAGTGTGTCTGGTGAGCACTCTAGCTGGTGACCATGACAATCTTGAACTCTGACATCAGTAAGTCGTTTTGTCTTTTAAAACAAGAATCAAATCTGGAAATATTATTGTTGATTTACTAGGAAAAGACCTACTCTTCGACTATGTACTTGATGTATTAGCATTCATTAGTAAACAGTTCTCCGTCTTGAACTGTGAGATCAATAAGAATAATTTTACACTTAAAAAAACAAGAATAAAATCTGGAAATATAACAAATGATTCTCTAGTAAAGCATTACTTGCCAGTGAAGTGTTTGAGCATGTGCTTGATTGGTGTTAGCGCTCATGAACAAACAGTGTTTTTCTGTGTCTGGAGCTGTGTGCTTTGTACCCAGCACAGGCCTTCACCCTCGGGCTTGATTCATCATGGTCCATCCCCTCTGCTGTGCCCCATTAGGATCAGGGCTGCTATTTCTGTCCTCTACCTGTGGCGGGACGCTCCCTCCATCGCCTTCATGCCTTCCCAGCCAAATTCCATTAAATAAGAGAAGGGTTTGTCTAAGGCTCCTTTTTGACAGAAAGCTCCGGAGGAGTTTAAAGGAAGCAATGGGCTTTAATGGAAACCTTTTAAAGAGGCTGAGCTGAGCTGACCAGTTGGCTGCTGTCTGGATGTACTTCAGTCAGTAAATACACTGGCCGCTGTGCTGTGATCTCCTGCCAGACACAGAGAGAGAGAGAGAGAGGGAGGGAGTGAATCAGACACAGAAAGAGGTGTAGGAGGAGATTTCAACAAAGGAACACCAAATAAAAACAGACGAAGAGTCACGCAGATATTGACTGTTCCCTTAAGCATGGGCTAAAGCAATTATGTAGAAAAATATGCTGTCACTTTGAAGGTCACAAGTCATTCTGTGCTGTAGATTTTCTGCTTCACTTATTCTTGGCCAAATTTACGATCCTCAGGTTTGATTAATCACTTGGTCGTTACTCAGATCATTTGAGTTATTAGAGTCTATCAGGATTCATGTGAGGCTGATTTACACAGTGAAGTGAAGTGAAGTACTTGGCTTTTGGAAGTAAGCAGCTCCTTGTTTTTAATTTTTTTGTTTGAGATTGATACTTGTTTGGTGAATATCACACTTACAGAAATAATGCTGTGATTATGTTTGTAATCAGGGTAATAGTAACTTTTACATGTAAATTCAATGGTGAGTTATTGGTTAGTTGGCTACTCCACTCCCAGACTAAACCCAAAATTCAACCCAAATTTGGGTCCATATATGGAAAAACATAACTGTTGGCATTGTGTTAAAATTTTAATTGTTTTAAATGACATTATTACCCTAACAGTTGAGTTTGTCAATATTTGTGTATTTTTTATAGTTTGACCTTCTAATCAACAGTAGAACCACATATATGCCTTAAATGTGTTACACTTAATATTTTCTATAAAATCTATAATGTGCTCCAAAATTATTACATAATTAACATTTAGGAAATATAGACATTCAGAACTTTCATTTTTTCACACAGAATATTTTTACTTTCACTATTATGAATCAACGATTTTGATTATATCATTTTTTTATGCATTTTTGATGATCACTCTGCGCTTTACAGTACATTTCTTATTATAAAAAAATACATTTTGAAGAATATTATTAACCAGTTTAAGGTCTTGTTGAATGTGGACAAGTAAGTAATACAGTGAATGTCAGTTAGAAGCAAAATTTGAAAAACATTCCCTAAGAAAGTGTGGGACTGCATGAGGAGTCTATGATGACAAGATTTTCACTTTTGAGGAATTTATCCTTTTAATTGGACCCTTTTCATATTTCTATGACCTAAAAATAATAGATTGAAAATAGCATTGATACATTTATATGGTAACATATAAGAAATGTTTGTGACAATAAAGGCTTGGTATCACTATAGGCAAATCCAAGCTATTTCAGGTCATTCCGGGCATTTTTAGCATTTATCTTAAATGATTTTGATATATTGTTTTCAGCAATAGCTCATATAATTGTCAAAATTGCAAGCAAAACACTGTGTGAGTCAAAATAATCAATTTTTCTTTTTTGCCAAAAGTTATTAGAATATTAAGTAAAGATAATGTTCCATGGAGACATTTAGCTAATTTCCTAACATACATATAAATTATTATTATTATTATTATTATTATTATGTTTTGCTTATTTATTCAGCTTTCAGATAATGTATAAATCTTTTGCCAACAATTGTCCATTATTTGTGGTCCAGGGTGACAAATATTAAAAAACAACATTATATTTTAAAAGCAACTTAATAAAAATGTATCTATCTGCAAACTAAATGATGCTCTAAAAGGTCATATTTCTTATAGTGGCCTGCAGAGGGCAGAGTTTTACCACTTTCTATTTCTACACTCACACTCTCCACACAGCACATGCTCGTAGCATTTAAAGATGAGTGTAAACGCATTGGGCTCACTGTGTTTGTGAGTCAGTGCTGTAAGTGCTGTATTTGAGTACAGTGGTGTGTTTTGATCTGTGTGAGTTTTGCCTTGAGAGCAACACTCAATGAAGAAGAGTCTGGTAATTTGATTAGGGCTGCAAGGCTATGTGCCGCAGGGGGCTTTCAATCAGTGTAGAAGTGTGCTTGTTATCTGATGGAGGGACATGTAGGGGACAAGACTCCCTTGGCTGCCAGTGACATTAATGTATTTCAGGTGGACCTCAAAACTGTGTTGACTCTTGAACTATGATTTACACAAGCTGAGTTTGCGCTGGCTTGCCACATGATTTAATTATCGTCAATCGACTATGTAGTGACTACAATGAAGTGCATATTTCCCCCTCTCTTTTTCTTACTCTCTTGCTCTGATATCTCTAATACTAGTGTGTTCCAAAACAGTGAAAAAAATTTGCATTTAGAAGATAAAAACATTTAAAATTTGTAGTTTGTCACTTCCTCCTAAATGGATCAACTATTTTTTTCACATCACCTCATACTTCAGTTTCTCATCAAATCTTCTAACCAACCAAATGCTCTAGAGTATCGACATGCCCCGCCCCCTTCAAGGAGCTTGAGCTCAACCACTCTCACTGGCAGAGCTAAGCTATGAAAACAAAAAACGCTATTTTTTTCATAGGGTAGGAGCTACTCTACTAGTCGATTTGATCAATTTACTCACAAAAAAATAATAACTTTATAAACATATAAGTGGAAACTATTGCTTTTGCTATGGCCTGACACCATGCATCTTAACTATAATTTTTCTAGGTTAAATGTATTGTTGTTTATTCTCCTTGTTTAGAAATAAATAAAACTATACAACTATGTATCCAATAGGCTTTTGATATAAGACTTTATAAGGTTAAGTGATAAAAACACATGTTTTTCTTTTTGTTTCTCTCTGTGTATATGAATTACAGAGCCCAATAGTTCTTGGAGTCAAAACAAGCAATTGTGAATTTTCCCACCAATTTTGAGAGTCATTTTAGGTCACAAAAATCAGAAAAATTCTGGACAGAGACAGTTCCCTGAAGCCTTTCCTTTTTTCTTTGTATTTACTTTGTATTGCATATTTCAAAAGTGTGATGTGTTTTCTGTGAGATAGCATGAATCCCTTTTGTTGTAGACCGTGAGGTTTGTAAATTTGCATATGTAATCATGCACAAACACATAGTGTACATTACAAACTAAAGTAAAAGGAGAACATATCTAATGTCATTTCATGTGGATTTATATAAACCCTTTGAAGCAACTCTTCAAAACTAAGTAACCTTGAGCTTTATGTTCAGCAATTTTCCATGGTGCTTCAAAACACTGACATGGAGGCGCAGTAATTATTATATACGACACAAACATGCCCTGTATGTCACCAGACTGCAGGGTGACGTGTCCGCAGTTGGACAGCAGGTGCAGTAATGTTGTGCGTGTTGATTTTGTGCGTGTCAAGCTTTCAGTAAAATTACTTCAGTGGGCAACATGATTTCTTCAATTAATGAAACAGCATTCTTGGCATGCTTCTCCAGCCTGATGTAAATAAGGAAACCCCAAAGTTTATGCAGTTATATTCCTAAGTCAGCATTATAAAGCATGAAATGAAATGAGAAAGTTTTAGTTGTATTAGATTTGTGTGACTCTTCCAGCCTTCACACACTTTTGTTTCTTTTTCCAAACCTGCAATATGTGAGAAATTATGACAAAAAACTGAAATATTACATGCTAGTACATAATTTATCTCACTCCAACAGGTAACGCCTCTGGAGTGTTTGCTTCCCCGTTTTGAGGGATTAAGTGAACACTACACTGCTGCCTCCTGCCTGTTTTCATTCACAAAGCTTATACTATTACTGTAAAGAGAGAGACTGTCTCAGGTAGAAGCTTCCAGCAAATGTAGAGCAGTCTTTCTCTCGCTGGATTTTTAGACAGAAACACTAATCACAGCCTGGATCATAACCAACATGGGGGACATACTATTCGATAAATATCAGAAGCAAATATCAGGAAAAGTACTGGCGGCTCATTACAAGATTTAAGTAGTTTATTTTACACAATAAACCCAAACAAAAACTATTAATGATGTCAATAAAAGCCGCTTTGTTAAAATGAGTTAAATTTCCCACAAAATAACTTTTTGATGTAACCAACACCAAAAGTTGTTGGAACAGAGACCAAGGACCCATAATACAATTCAAAAGCATATATAAATATAAACTGAAAAAGGAACAGCATGAATCAGAAGCTATGGACAGTCACATGGTCATACAACTGTTAATTAACAGAAAGAATATAGAGTAGAATAGAATAGAATAGAATAGAATAGAATAGAATAGAATAGAATGGAATAGTTTTGTATGTTTTGTTGTCTTTTACTTCTGTAGATAGGGAGTCTCCGGAAAATAGATAGCCTAACAAGGAACAGAATGGTTCCTTGATACAGAATTGATGTATGTAATGTAAGGAATAATGTACATCCAGCAGGTTGCTCTCGCATGAATAGATGAGGGCTATTATATAAGATGGAAGAGCTTTATTCTGGAAAAACTACAGGCTGAATGTATATGATCCCGCTTACTGCACAGCTACTTGCAACAAAAGTAAACAGTTAGACACAAATTTAACATCAGGTTGCAGAAAGAAACTTTGTTCTTAACAAACAGTTGGACAAACAGTTTTTCACTCACAAGATGGTATCAAACGGTCAAGAACAGGGAAATTATATAATCATATGTATATAGTCACTAACAGTCAAGATGATTTTTATAGTAATTGGATAAGCTGTGTTATAAGTTTAATCGGTTGTTATCGCAGAATAACATACCTTGGAATGTTGCGAATGACCAATCAAAATAAAGTATTCCAGAGAGCCATTTAATATATATTTTTTATAAATATGATAGGTTTTTTTTTTTAATAAAAGTTTTCTACTCACCAAGGATGCATTTGTTTGCTCAAAAATGCAGTATACTGTATTTGAAATATTATTACTGTTCTCTGTTTGAATGTATTACAATGTAATTAAATCCTGCACTGTAAAAAACAATTGTTGCTGCCTTAAAATTTTTAAGTTGAATCAATTTAACTTTACAGGTCATTTAAACTCAAATCACTAAAACTGACTTAAAGTATCAAGTTGAAATTAGTATAACTTTAAAAACTAACGTTGAAACTTGATTATGGTATCATAAAACATGTTGTCATGACCTTTTACTCATGGCTAAATTTTCAGCATAATTATTCCAGTCCTCAGAGTAACATGATCCTTCAGAAATTACTCTAATATTCTATGATTTGAATTTACCGATATAAATTGAATATAAATCTCTAAACCACATCAAATTTATTTGAAAGTGAAATAATTTTCAATATGTTGTAAATTTCTTTATGGTCGGTATTCATTCATTTCCGTACAGAATAGCATTGATTTCAATAAAATTACTTCAGTGAGCAACATGATTTCTTCAATTAATGAAACAGCATTCTTGGCATGCTTCTCCAGCCTGATGTAAATAAGGAAACCCCACAGTTTATGCAGTTATATTCCTAAGTCAGCATTATATAAAGCATGAAATGAAATGAGAAAGTTTTAGTTGTATTAGATTTGTGTAACTCCTCCAGCCTTCACACACTTTTGTTTCTTTTTCCAAAGCTGCAATATGTGAGAAATTATGAAAAAAAACTGAAATATTACATGCTAGTACATCATTTATCTCACTCAAACAGGTAAAGCTTTGTTTGCTTCTCCGTTTTGAGGGATTAAGTGAACACTACACTGCTGCCTCCTGCCTGTTTTCATTCACAAAGCTTATACTATTACTGTAGAGAGAGAGACGGTCTCAGGTAGAAGCTTCCAGCAAATGTAGAGCAGTCTTTCTCTCGCTGGATTTTTAGACAGAAACACTAATCACAGCCTGGATCATAACCAACATGGGGGACATACTATTTGATAAATATCAGAAGCAAATATCATTAGTATAACTTTAAAAATTAATGCTGAAACTTGATTATGGTATCATAAAACATGTTGTCATGACCTTTTACTCATGGCTAAATTTTTTGCATAATTATTCCAGTCCTCAGAGTAACATGATCCTTCAGAAATTACTCTAATATTCTGTGATTTGGATTTAAATCTCATTAATTGAATATAAATCTCAAAACCACATCAAATTTATTTGAAAGTGAAATATTTTTCAATATGTTTTAAATTTGTTTATGGTCTGTATTCACTCATTTCCTTACAGAATAGCATTGATTTTTTTTCTTTTTAAAATCCCACTGACCTCGAACATATATTAAAGAAATTCTGTTACTTAACTTTTTCTCCTTTCAGTTGGCAAATGCTCTTCCATCAGTAAAGTGTAGCGCTTATGTTTATTAAATTTAACAGCTACCAGTGGAGTGAATCGATTCCTGCTGGAAAGGAGAAGGGGTGCAGATTTATGTAGCTGTCTGGCTGTTGTACTGTGCTGTTAATCAGCAAGGGTCTGATGTGCTTCTCTCCTTTCTGTGCTGTTGATATCTCTACAAACACTTATATCTTCTAAATACTGTTGATTTCCACTATGATTTCTTGAGTAAATTCATAAGTTTTATCCCAACATGAAGAGAATCCATGTCTGCGACTACATTGTTTTGGTTATCACGCACCCTTTTAGTAATCATTCCCAGATGTTACTGAACAGTATGGGGAGTTTTTTTTCTGAGATGTGTTCAGAATATTTCAAAATAGCAAAAAGAGACACCCTACCACCCCTGTACTGGAATATGTGAGCCTACACCCTTATCAGGAATGAGCTGAATCTTGACACAAGCAGCTGGATTTAATAAGCAAGTCGGAGCAAACGTCTTGCAAAACAGAAGTAAAGAAGGTGCGGAAACATACAGTGAAATAGGAAAAAAACGCAAGGAAAATGAGATGAGAGTTCAACTACTTTTAGCTTGAGCTTTTCGATTCTAGAATGTGTGAGGTGCTGCAAAAGATAGTCAAGTCCATCAAGCACATATTACATAGAAAAACAAAATCACCAAAACAATGAACAATGAAAAAGTTTCCCAACTGGAATAATAATAAAAAAAATCTGTAAAAACTTTTCATGGGTACCAACATTTGATGAATGGATTAAAGAGATGATAATTATAATGCAAATAGAGAGATTATGGTTTATAATAAATGATAAGATGAATCTGTTCAAGAAAACTTGGAAACCTATACTAGACAAACTGGGAATACAATCATGCATACTGACCCTGTGTATTATGTATTTATTTATCTTCAAACTTTACTGCACACTGGAAAAAATGTTTTACTTAGAGTTTTTGTCCTGTTTTTAGTCCAAATATCTAAAAATTTGCATTTTCTAGACAAGCAAACAATTATTCTTGTTTTCAGAAATAAAATGTAAAAAATAAGTGAGTTTTCCCTTAAAACAAACTAAATAATCAACCAATGGGGTAGTAATCTAGTTTTTACTTTAAAATAAGATGGCAGATTATTTTGCTTGTTTTAAGGAAAAAAACTCACTTATTTTTGACATTGTATTTCTGAAAACAAGACAATCATTTTTGATTTAAGTATCTTTAGATATGTGGACTAGAAACAAGACAACAACAATAACTAAGAAAGCAATTTTTGCAGTGTATTAATTTATGCTTTTTTCTGTTAGTTTCATTGCATAATACTTTGTGATCTTACTGGTTATTACTATTTTTTATTTTATATATATTCATTCATTCATTCATTTTCTTTTTGGCTTAGTCCCTTTATTAATCTGGGGTCGCCACAGCGGAATGAACCGCCAACTTATGCAGCATATGTTTTACGCAGCTGATGCCCTTCCAGCCGCAACCCATGACTTGGAAACATCCAAACACTCATTCACACACATACACTACGGACAATTTAGCGTACCCAATTCACCTGTACCGCATGTCTTTGGACTTGTGGGGGAAACCGGAGCACCCGGAGGAAACCCACGCGAACACGGGGAGAACATGCAAACTCCACACAGAAACGAACCAGCGACCTTCTTGCTGTGAGGCGAACGTGTGTGTGTATATATATATACACACACACTTTTGTGTCTTATATGTGAGGGATCTATATCCCGGACAGTACGATTGTGATTTTACTTTAAAGTTGTAATATACTATACCTGTTCTTCCTTTGGACAATGTTCCTTGAATGGTATGGTTTAACAGAAAACTAACTAAATAAAGGATTAAAAGAAATTAACTACTCCAGATTTGTTGGCTGTTGAAAAAGTATGGAGGAAGAAGGAAAGAATATAAAATGAGAGCGCAAAAGATAAAGTGTTGTTCCATTGCCCAGCAGGACAAGATGAAAGGAGAGGCTAATTAATGTCGGCGATTAAAGCTCGTCCTCTCTGGCCAGCTGCTTGTGAATCTGCGATTGATCATTGATCATCTGAGAGCCCACCGGCCCAGCCAAACGCGCCAGAGTGACCAGAGCACTTCAGCGAGGCTTTAATCCAGCTCACACATGTATATGTGCGCATGCATGCAGTGAAACATGTGTACGTGGAGAGCCTGGTGCTTTCTTTCTGTGTGTTCCCAGTTCACTGCAGGACTAGAAGCCCCATGGTATGGATTAACCCATTATGTTCTTTATTCACCAGCATTGACTCTGCAATGCTAGACCATTGCACATGCTTAAAGGCTGCAGTGATGGTTTGTTTTTGTAGGCCAACACAGCAAATAGCATTAGCATTCTTGACAAAACCATTTTGGGTTATTGCACAATATAATAATACATTTTGAAAAGAGTGTATGAATTGTACACATTTTGTTTGTTGATTTCATAGCTTCATCTTTCAACTCATTTTGGGCAACTTTCAATTTAAGTTCATTAAAAAAACATTTTCCCCTGAAAGTTTGAGTGGAATAGCTGACAACAGTGCAGTTTTAACAAAGTTTTTCTGTAAAGGTGGACTCTAGTAGATGAGTTTACTTCTGTGGTGTCATATGGTGTGTAGGGTGCATGAACAGGAAGTTCCTACTGACTTCTGTGAATATGATATTGTCTTATACGAAGAGCTTTTTTGTGCTTGGATGCATTTTTTCTGACCACTTGTTTTCAGATATCATCGAGACCCTTCTTTCTCATTTCAGCACACTCTACAGTACATCACTGTTGTTGAGCACTCAGTACAACACACCAGTGCTATTGGAAGAACAGCCCCATGTTACGTAGCATACAACCAAAAAAAAAGAGCAATCAAATGAAAAGGATTTGGATGACCTCTATGATTTTGATAATCCATGTATTTTGTTAAAAGTATAAATACCTTGCTTTGGTGTGCTGTCTTACAGCATGACAAAATGATCACGTTATAGTAGGCGGAGACTAGGTGGTCTTTTGTGAATGTTGTAATGCATTTGACTTCACTTTCAAAGAGTAAACTCTCATGATGTATTTTTGACTAAACATTTGTAAAGTTTGTAACATTTTAGACCTCATTTACACAAGTATTTAACATTGTTCACTTTTGGTCGAATTGAACGTAGATCAAGAACGTAGATCTGAACGTAGAACGTAGATCATCAAAAGTCCTGAACTGGTTAAAATCTGTTATTTTTTAGTTAGCACAGATATGAAGATGTTTGTTGATTGTGTTGATTATGTTGTTGAGATGTTTGTTGAACATGTACACATAGACATCACCTATTTACTATATACTGTAACTGCAGGTTAACTATGTTTATATATCATAACTTTAACTGTTAACAGCTATTAGTTACTAGTTAATTAGTTAAAGTTATTAGTAACTAATAAAGTTATGGTAACTAATAACCTTAACTTTTTTACGACTTTGATTGTAATGCAATAACGCTAGTCTTTTGTAAAGCTGCTTTGAAACAATAATTATTGTGAAAAGCACTATACAAATAAACTTGAATTGAATTATGATGAAATGTATCTGTGTTTGAATAATTGATTTAAAGAGTGGAGTACAGTATACTATTCGAAATAAATGAATTAAATCAAAATCAAATCAAAAGTCTTAATACGGAGCCTCGGTTTTTACACGAGAGCCATTTTACCTTGTTCATTTATACAGGTGCCTTGACTTGAGGCAAAAGGCGCTCAAGACCCCTTGTGTTTTTCATTTCCGTTTTCCTCTTTCTGTCTTTCTTTCTCCTTCTCTTTCTCTGTCTGGGGGTGTAAAATGAAGACCTCCTGTGTGCTTTGACATTCCTCACAGTCTAATGAAATTAAGGCTGAGGCTTTGAGAGGAATGTGCTTTGGAATGTTTGTGTTTTGATGGCGGGTTGCCTTCACTGGACTCTGCCACAATCATACTCCCGAATGTCCTGTTCAATGTGCCTGTCACAGATCATTTTAGAGCAGCTGGTTTTTAAATCGATATCAGTGCACCAATCACTGGCGGTGTCATCTGAATTATGGCACGGCCTTGGCGGATGTCAGGGTGCGTTTGTGGTGCTGCGAAGCAACATGCTCTCTGTATGCAGAATCAACTCTCATTACCCATCAGGCCTCAGGGGTCAATCTATCTTTATAGTTGCCGGGCAGAATAGCGTCTGTGTCAGTGTATGGAAGAGGAAAGACTCACTGATGTTTATTAGAAATCTTTTGTTTTGCCAGACAGAATCTGTGGACCTTTTCTCATCAGCAAAATGTTGTACAAAATTTGTGGATTTATGCGGAAGGATTTTGGTAGTATAGTAACTAAAAACTTAAATAAAAGGTAAAAGTTGATTTATTTTTTTAGGGTTTACAATGCAAATCCAATTAGAACCACTTTTTGTTTTTTGTTTCGATTTTTTTCATAGTGTTTACAGAAAGTCATAATAATTAGCCGTTAATTAATTATTGGAATTATTATTATTATTATTATTATTATTATTATTAAATTTTTATTCTTTTATATTTTTATATATTTTTATATTTTCTGTTTAATGGAGAAGATTTCTTAACATAATAGTTTTATCTAATTTCTAATAACTGATTTCTTTTATCTTTGCCATGATGACAGTGCATAATATTTTACTATTAACTATTTTTCAAGATACTAGTATTCAGCTTAAAGTGCAATTTAAAGGCTTAACTAGGTTAATTAGGTTAATTAGGCAAGTTAGGGTAATTAGGCAAGTCATTGTATAACTGTGGTTTGTTCTGTAGACAATAAAAAAAAAATGCTCAAGGTGGCTAATATTACTGACCTTAAAATGGTGGTAAAAATAAAAAAAATGGTTTTATTCCAGCCTAAATTAAACAAATAAGACTTTATTCAGAAGAAGAAACATCGGAAATACACAGAAAATTCTTGCTCCATTACATATCACTTGAGATATATTTAAAAAGGAATCAATATTTTACAAGGTGTGCTAATAATTTTGCCCTCAACTGTATATACTGCTATTCTCTGATTATTTAAAGGGCTTCTTTCAGTCTTACTTGTAAATAGCTTAAGAAAAAAAGCATCTTCTAAATCCAAACAAAAGTACTTTATCAACTGTATTGCACATAAATCATATAAACATTTGCATATTATGCATATTCCATAAATCTACTGACATTAACATAAAAACTGAATAAATATATAGTTACACACATTTACAGAAATGAATAGACTCAATGATGGACTAAAAAATAATGCAGGCGCAGATTTCGTGTGGCCCTACTTATCAGTCACCAGATAATATGTATTATGTGTTTTAGGTAATATGTTATGCATGCATGGCGAAGGAGAGGGATTATAAACGAGTAAACAAAAAAGGCTGTTTTTTGTGCCTCCTGAAACATTTATTAAGTTCCTCTGGGCGTACTAAGTTGATGATTTACATTCTGATGACAAAAAAATTTAGTTTTAGGCCTTTACAGTATCATAAAAAAGGTGGAATAACATCATGAGCATTTAAATAATTCATATGCTATGCCAAAATGAATCCCATTATCAATAGTGAATAGATTTTCCTTTCCTTTTGAATGCATAAAATCTCTTTTTCAGTGGATAGGGATGCTTTCAATCTGTACAACTACCCTTCAGAAACATGTTTTTATACATTTAACATTTCAAAAGAATTAAGAAGGGATTAGACACTCTTATTGATATGGTTGATTTTGCTATTGAATTTGCGCTGTAGCAAATGATCAAAGAGCAGAGAGAGACTAATTGAATATCCATTCAATGAATTGGAGCATTTCATCGTTAATACAGACATATTAAATAACAACATAAAGCAGGAGATATATATATATATAGTTATATATACTATATATATATACTTTAAAAGACACTATAGTTAATTTATGTAAGTTGGGATAGCAAAATAAAGTAAATCGTTACATATTATACCCAAAACTAATCGTGACATGTTATTCCCAAAACTAAAAGACTAAAAACCAACAGGAAGTGAAGAAGCTGCAACAACGAGTCTTTGAAATTGTTTTATAGTTGGGTAAATATTGTCTGAATAAGTCTGTAATTATTATTATTATTATTATTATTATTATTATTTTTATTATTATTATTATTTTTATTATACTGTATTTACATTTGGAAGATCCCTGGGAATTGAACGTACAACCTTGGCATTGTTAATATTACCATGCTCAACTTTGAGAAGATGAAAAAAAGCTTTTTTCTGAAAACTGTAATAATATTTCACAATATTTCAATTTAAAATAGCTGTAATGTAGTTTTCTTAAGATCGTAAGATGTGCAGCTATATTTTTGGTAATAGCCAAAATTGTTTGTGTCATAATTAGATATTTTCCTTTTTATGGCAGACATCATTAGAATATTAAGTATATTAAGAAGATCATTCTATGAAGATTATTTCCTACTGTAAATGTGTTGTATTAAAACTCAATTTTTTTTTGGAGCTAAGCACTTAATTTGGACAACTTTAAATGTGATTTTCTCAATATTTCGATTTTTTTTTTTTTTTTTTTTTTAATTTTACCCTCAGATTCCAAATTTCTAACTAGTTGTATCTCGGCCAAATATCATATCTTATCAAACTCAAAATAATATGTACAGTATCTGTATAACTAATGCGATGTATAAGTAAAAAACAACAGCTTTTGAGTGGTTTTGTGGTCCAGGGACACATTTTATAAATATCATGGAAAAGCTGCATTTTTAGCATCATTACACATGATCTTTCAGAAATTGTTCTTATATTATAGAAAACTTAAATGATGATTTTCTGCTCAAGAAACATTGGTCATTATAATCTATGTTGAAAACAGTTGTGCTGTTTAATGTTTGTGGCAACCATGATACCAGAGTTTCTAAAGTTAATACTGTAAATCAACAGTTTTTGAACAGTATTAGATATGATGATTCATTTTATTATCCATATGACGATTCCTGTTTTGACAGCAATCACAATTGATACACACTTACTGTTCATTTTATAGAACCACCCTCAGACAGACAGGCTTGTAGCATTGTGCACTATTGAGCAGCTTCTTCTGCACCAGTGGACATGTCCTGTAAGGCTGTGTCAGTGGTCACACTCCAGGGACTGTAATGAATCAATGTCACACTTTGAGAAAAATTGCCAAAAAAACTCCCACTCAGCAGCTGACCTCCCCTAAAGCTGGAGCTGTTGACCTTGACCAAAGCCTGAGTGTGTGAGTTTAATGGAGAGAGTGGATATGACTGTGCATTTATGAGGGAAAACTGAAAAAGACCAAACAAGATATTTATTATATTACAAAAGATGTATGCAGTTGCACTACAGTTTGTGTAGTGTACTGGAAATTACTGGGTTAAATAAGGTAACTACATGGATTGAGCTTCGATTCAGTGGTGGGTCTAGGCATAGCACCACTAGTTTATGTGAAGTGCTGCCATTTACATTTCTTGATATTCATCGAACTTAATATTCTTGACAGAATCTATCAGTATTTCCACAAACAAATTAAGCAGCACAACACTTTTCAACATTGATAATAATAAGAAATGCTTCTGCACAGCATGTTACATGGTTTCCAGAAGAATTGCAATTATGAATAAGCGCTACAAAAACCAGCTGTGACTGCACAGGAATAAATTATGTTTTTAAAATACTTTCAAATAGAATACATTATTTTAGGCAGTAATCATATTACTGTTTTTACTGTATTTAATCAATACAATTATGTCCTGGTGAGCATAAGACACATTTAAAAGATCCTAAATGTTTTTGTGTTGCCAAATCTTTCTATAGGAAACACACGCATTGAAACAAGTTTTTTGTTAGGTGACAAACAATAGATGAGTTTTTTTACATTTTTTTATGTTTATCAACATTTGCACATACCTACTGTGATCTAATACGTTTTAAATATCTATTTTTTTCCTGTGAAAAAAAAGTCTATATTCTTAAATATTCCTCTATATTATAGACATTTATTTTTTTGCAGACTAAACATTCTTTACTCATAGTGTATAAGCAATTTTCACTCAGAAATTGCTGATAAATTTACAAATATATGTTAAAAAACCTAAATATTTCAAAAAAGTGTACAATTTTCAATTCAATACAGATTTCATGCAAGTCATGTGCTAGTGTGCGACTTTTATCATGATCTCTCATCTGCTCTTTTAGAAGTCTTAAAACTCTAACTACACTTTAAATCTCATCAGAAGGTTATAAAACATTGTGATACTGCTCTCATAACGCTATGTACGCACAGGTACAGTTTTTGTGTCACGGTTTGCAGCATTTCAGTGGTCCTCGTCCCGCAGCAGCACCAGACGGCTGCAGTCCCTCCTCGTCTCCCTTTGTTGGGCTTAGGCTGCCTTTCAGCTGGGGGATCCCTGTTCTGCTGAGCTCATCAGACTGACCCCTTTCAGAGAGGCGTGGATCAGCCGCCTCTGTGGTCTTTTCTCTCTCCACCAGCAGTGAATGTGCTAAAACAGCACAGGATAATCACTTGGCATTAGTACCTGTTGTGTAAGGCATTAGTGGTTAGAATTGACTGGTGGGACTTGTGGTCTCCCACTGAACGCTAAAGCTGATGAGGCTTGATCCTGGCACCAATACCGAGGGCAGATTACAGAGTGGCCAGGCTTACACACTAACATGTCCCAGCATGCACTGGCGCCAGACTCCCATGTTTCCTGTGATGGAGAAGCGGACAGCAATCAGACTGACTTCCTGCCATTCTTTCAGTTTCCACTCATTAGTATCACTTCACGTTTCAGTGGGAATCAGTATCTATCTGTCTGTCTGTCTGTCTGTCTGTCTCAAACTCGATTCCTGGAGGGCCACAGCTCTGAACATTTTTGCTCCAACCCTAATCAAACACAGCTGATCCAACTAATCAAGGTGTTCAAGACTACTAGAGACTATTAAGCAGGTGTGAAGCAGGATGGAGCTAGACTATGCAGAGCTGCGGCCCTCCAGGAATTGAGTTTGACACCACTGGTCTAGCATCTGCCTAGCTAGCTAGTGACCATCCAGTTTTCTGTCTATCCAGTCTGCTACCTAGACTTTTTTTGGTATTGTTTTCAATAGCATTTGGATTTATTTTATTTCATTGAATTTATTTTTTGCTATTTCTTTTCTATGAAGATTTGGGAACACAGATGAAATTAGGCTCTTTTACTTTTTTCTTTTTCTTAGTCACTAACTGTATTTTTGGTAGTTAATTTGGTTGTCGATTACATTTGTCACTGCTCTGTGTGTACAGAATGAAATTAAGCACTAGAATGTGAACCGACAACTGGATTTAGCTTAAATGTGTATGAATCATTAATAGATTAAGAGACACTGAAATCATCACATCATGAGCTGCCACACGTTCTCTTGTGCGTTCAATTTGAAGGACACAGCACATGCCGAGTATAGTTATTAAATTAAATCGCTGCCTATCAGGATTTCAATTTTATTTCAATTAACCGTGCACCCCTACTTGAAGGACCTGCTCGAGGCTATCAGTACGATGAGTGACTTTATCTCCCAAAAGAGCTGTCAATCACTTTGCTGTTTCTTTAACTGCTCTCTTTGTGGCTGATTTTTATCTTGGCTTTGGCATGGAGTGATTTCAAGCAGAACTGCTGAAATGGTACCTTCAGGCCTGTTTGAAGAAGGGTTTTAATCATGGCCGACTCTGGTGACATTATCAGAGCATTATTACCTCTGTTTACCATAAATCGCATTACCTAAGCCCATCCACACCGCTCAAAATCAGATTTAGGGCTCACCTCCTGCCACACAGGCCGCTCTGATTGGAGCGTAACTCAATTCAGCACGCAGAGGCAGGTCCCATTGCTCTCATCTGTCCACAATCACTCTTACTGTGACCTGTTTAAGCAGCAGTCAGCAGAGAGCAGGATTTATAAGACCTCTCATGCTCTTTCTTTTTGATTTGGGTAATACTCTGCGTGAGTGTCTGACTGAGGGATCTCATGGCGTTGGGTTGTCAGGGTGGATTGGATAGGGAGTCTTTAAATCACAAAATGCTGTGGGCATTTTCTAACTCTTAACAAGCCTTGTATTTCTTCGCTTCCTTTCAGTGTTCATCGGCCTGTGACTTTTCCTTATCATATATTTTATTTGACATGCAAGTTTCACCTCTGCTCAGGGGTGGACTTGGACACAATATCAGGCCGGGAAATCCCACACCTAAATGAACTATTACTGGCTAAGAGTTTAGTATAAAGAGTGAGACTCTTCAAAGATATGTCAACCATTCCCTGCCGTATTTATTCTGTCTTTTCTGAAGATGATATTAGGAAGGGCTTGTTTTGGGGTTTGCTGTGGATGGTAGTGGAAAAACAGAGATTTGTTTAAAATAATAAAAAGCTTTCTCTTTAACTCCACTATGTTTTTCATTTTCAATTTCATTCTCAATTCCCCTATATATATTTCTGCCTCTCTCTTCCACCAGGATCATCAGAATGATACTTTGGGTGAATAAGAGAACTAGTTTTATTGTTTATATAAAACTCATTAATTCATTAGTCCTATATTAATCAGGGGTCGCCATAACGGAATGAACCGCCAACTATTCCGGCATATGTTCCCTTCCAGCCGCAACCCAATACTGGGAAACATCCATACACTCTCTTATTCACGCACACTTATACACTACGGCCAATTTAGTTAATCCAATTCACCTATAGTGCATGTCTTTGGACTGTGGGGGAAACCGGAGCACCCGGAGAAAACAGGGAGAACATGCAAACTCTACACAGAAATGCCAACTGGCCCAGCTGGGACTCCAACCAGTGACCTTCTTGCTGTGAGGCGACAGTGCTAACCACTGAGCCACCATGCCGTCTACTTATTGGAAAATTAAACCAGTAATCTCAATGCCAAAAAAATGTCCCAATCATTCTTCATGCTCTCAATCTTGGCCCAAAGCAACCACCTTTAAATTTATATTATATTTGCTCTTTTACCTGATGTTTTTTTTTCCAAAGTTGTAATTAGATTGTTTAAAATGTAAGTAAATATCTATACACGTGTGTATCGATTCAGGACTTCAAATGCAGGTCTGTTCATCATGATTTTTTTTTCTTTGTTAGTGTTGAACTGCTAGCAAATATTAGCGGTAGTGCCCCTATGATCATCACCTAAAATACTGTACTGAACATTGATCAAATTTATTTGAATTTACATTAGTATTTTAGCTGTCATCTATTCACATCCTTTTTATATTGGTAAACATAAACAAATATGAGTCATAAAAATTCAATAACATACAATGATGACTTTTGATGAATTGTCTTTTTTTTAACGTATTGTACTAATTTTGATTTTAAATTTACTTTGATTAATAAAGATTTATAAAATAGTTTTGGCCAATTTGTGAGGTTATTCGTTTTGTTCTTCTTTCAAATTAAGGTTGAGACAGTCAGTCTAGCACTAGTTCTGGTGCAGTGATCACACATCAGATTCAGCCTGGGAGTGAGAGAGGAAGAAGGAAAATAATAAAGCAAAATCCTTTGTTTTTATGTATTATAAAAACATGTATTATGTTTTTAGGTCTAAGTCATTTTAAAGGGATAATTTACCCAAAAAGGAAAATCACCTGGTTTTAGCTGGTGGTTTTAAACCTATGAGTTTCTTTCTTCTGTTGAACTCAAAAGAAGATATTTTGAAGAAAAAGGGAAGAGAGGGTACTTTTAAAGAGAAAGCCTTTAATTATTTTGCATGGCCCAACCTAAGGATTTAGATCTCTATTTTTCTTTTACCATCCATAGCAAAGCCCAAAACAAGCCCTTTCTGACATCATCTTTAGCAAAGGCAGAAATAATACAATAGTAAATGGTTGACATACTGTGAAGAGTCTCAATTTTTATACTGTTTGGCATTTGCCAAACTCTCAGCCAGTGATAATTCCTTTATCAAAGGATGGTCCGTGGGTATGGGATTTACCGTCCTGAAATTAGGACCAACTAAAAATTTTAATACAAATACTGTTCTTTTAAACTTTTATTAATCCGAAAACGTTCTTGATTTAACATTCTTGTTTCTCTGTATTAAATGGATTAAATGTGACTTTTAAAATGTTACAAAAGATTATCATATAAATGTTGTTGTGTAAAACATAAATTCCATCTGAAAGTATTATTTTTAACATTCAAATTCTCTGAACGCACACTAGAATAGATTTAGTCAGACCATGGGATCAAACACTTGCCAATTTTAGTAACAATTTCACAGTGGAAACTCAAAAGACATGAGTTCTCAGACTTGCGTGAGCAAACGTTGCTATGTGAGAAAAACAAATATCAGGGCTGATCAATATCATCAGCTAGCCCTCGTGATTCTGTTTTGAGTTTTGAAATGAAAAGGATTAAAATAATATGGGTGAAATCTTGTCTGAGAAGATGCTATATGTTGTACAAGTCAATTTGTGGCTGCCATGTTTAGCAAAACCTGCTCTTATTGGCTATAACAGCTATTCCTGTAGCCCAACCAAGAGTCATACAGTAAATATAAACCTGGAGCAGCAAAATAAGCATGATAACACCACACAATTGATGATATTATGGTCCAAAGGCCAGTTTTTAAGTATGTGGTCAACTTAAACAGTAATTTCTCCTTCAAACTGTCTTTTCCTGTCGAATTGATATTAATAGCTTGATGTTAGAAGAAATATTTTTGACATGATGGGATTAGATATGTTAATTCATATTTCAGTCCATCAGATTAATTACAGTATCTATCCATCAGAATAATTTCAAAGCAGGAAACAGTGTAAGTATTGTTTAGGAAGCAACGGTGCGCTATTTCAGTTTGCTTACAGCTTCTTGAGACTTTTAGCAGTTGAATGTGTGGAGAGCTCTGTCTGTCACAGAGCCAGGTCTGTGTTTACTGTCTGAGTTTGGCATTCTTAATGCCCGAACAACCTCTTCCTGACAGAACCAGGTGTCTCCAAACAAACTTTATGATCACTATCATCGTTTTGCCGCTCAGACTGGAGGTTTGTGTCTATAGTCATTTGTTAAGTGAGTTTGTAAATCTTCAAATTTTTAATGTTTAATGATTTTTATACACTGAAAATATTTTAAAGTAAATATCACATAGCAGATGCAGTGCACCTAACATAATTGTTTTTAAAAAGCACCAACATTCAAATACACAAAACATAATAATGGTAACAATCAACTTTTTGAACATAAATGGTAAATTAGTAAGGGCACTTCATTATCATTTAAAGAAAGTAGAGATGCACTGATGTATTGACCAATAATCTATTACAATATTTATATTGCTATTTTCCATACCTTATTGTTTAAAATCAGCCAATGATCAAGGTGAATTATATCCTGTCAATCAAAAGATGTCAAGGAATTACTTGAAATTGGTGGCGATGATGAAAAAAAAAATGCCAGTTTGTAAATTCTGCACCGCTAAAACTTAGTGAGGAGGAGCTTCCTCTAAAACTACTTTCATAAAATCTAATTCCTGAAGGCTTGAAATGAGCATGAATGCTTAATATTTTCAAGTGTACTCTCAAGTTATTCCATATAGAAAGCTTCACATCATATGCTTCATTGAACTCAGAAATATAATATTTCTTTGCTTGTGATTGCGTGTCAGAGAACCTTTCCGGAAAATGCAGGGAATGAACTGTAAATGGCAGTGAGTTAGTCTCAGCTCTCATGCTGACTGCATCATGATTCTGTGATGCAGGCTGAGGGGCATCTGCAGTCATGTGTCACACGTCACAAGTGACCTTGACCATGTAAATCTCACTTCCCTCTCTCTCTCGTCCGGACATGGTGGATTCTTTTCTGGAATCTGTGAGAAGGAGAAAAAGTGAAAATGGCAAAAACAGTGTGAAAGACAGTGTGTCACATACTGTATATAGTTCATGAAAATTTCACTTTTGTCCCTTAGTTGAACTGCTGAACTTTCCTCTATAATTCAAGTACAAACCATGCTTAGCTTTTCTGATCTTATTTATGTGTAAACACTGCAATAGCATTACAATATGATATTCTTTATAGAAAGCTTAAATTGTAATCCTGCATAATGTGAACAGCGATGCACAATGGTGGTCATAGTTAAGCCATCACTGCGGCAGTTGCTGCACAGTTGATATCCTGAACCATTTGTCAACATTCTTACATACTGGGATAAAATATGGTGCAGATGCTAGAGGCTTAAGACATGACTGTCCGAAAGAGTTACAACCGTTCTCATTCAGTGCCTGTGAAAGTGACATTTGACCCTTAACAAGTTTTAATTGAATACCAGCTAAGACTGGAGATTTACAAGTGCTGTGCGAAATGGATTTTACAGCAGCGCCACAGGCTTATGAAGTTATAGTGTAGCCAATCTGCAGCCTTGACCTGCACGCTTTGCAATTACAGGGCTTAAAGTATAGTTGTATGTTACTTTTAAGGCCCATTCTCACCAAGGACGATGACAGTAAATAGTCAAGAAATCATCCTAGACTAGTCAATAAATAATAATAATAATAAAGTCCACACCAACAAAACACAAAAAAAATAAGAAACAAAATCATTAGTTTTTTTTAAAGCTGATAAACAATAAGTCAATCAGAATTTAATCTTTCATATGACTGACAGAACTGCATTGCATGCTTATAACAAGAATACGCAATGGTGTAGAATGGGCATTCCTGTTATAATCATTATTGTTATAAGCATTATATAATGGTATTTTTTCTTCGTTTTTTGTATACGGCAGACCTTATGCAAGACACAGCATGATGATAGAAGAATTAAGCCATGTGTATGTAGAAAACGTTCGTGAGCCAAGTAGTATATTTAAGTTAACACTGTACAGAAAAAAATGGCAGTGAAGTTACATATCTGCTGGAGTCCTTGACATCTGTATTAGTAAAAACATACAATGCAAGTCAATGACCATGGTTTAAAACATTCAAAATATGTTTTATGTTCAACAGAAAACTCAAACAGCTTTGGAACTAGTGGAATAAATGATGACACAATTTTCCATTTTGGGTGAACTATCCCTTTAAAGCAATGTTATGCAAAACAAAAAATTGAGTTTTTAGGAGAGTGTTCAAAATGTTTTCCATAACATTCCAAATCTAGGTTTAGTGCTTTTCCAAAGTAGTATGACGTAAATAATCTTTGTTGCTGAAACACATCATGCTTACTTGGTCAGTGTGATGCATTCTCTGAAACACTGATTCAAAACAATGAGTTTTCAAAAATACACGTCAATATATTCTAGCACTTGTTTACATTTTTTTTAAATAACAATTTCAAATATGTGCTTTGTGTTAGGTCCCAGGTTTTCATATGTACAGTACAGTATGTGAGCATACACACACATATGACAAGAGACAGACTAGGAATCAAAACAAGACACATGTAATCAGTGTCAATAGTTATGTTTCCATCCAAAATGGCACCAAATATCAACAGTAAAAACAGAATTTGCTGAGGTAGGAGGAGCTGCGTGAATCTTTTCTTCATTTAATAAATGACTTGCGCCTCAGAAGGCAATGCTGACACGCAGTGAACGCGTGGTGGCGTTTGAAGGCGTGAGACGCGGAGTACAGACGCTCTTAACAATTCTGGAGGTCATTAATAATATAATAACACTAATACTGAAATGGTTAAGGCATTTTAGAATGACCAAAACAACATTTCAGATGTTTTACAATGTGGTCAGCCTGCTGGTTTGTCCATTTACAAACATTTTTATCATCACATGATCTCTTATAACCAAATCACATGACCTTTTTTTAATGCCCATACTGGAATTTGTTCGGTAAAAGCGTTTCCATCCTAGTTTATGCGCATCTTTTCTTATCGAATAAAAAGTTTATCCTACTCAGTTATGTGCATACATTTTTTTTATGCGCATTTTCAAAATTTATGTGCATCTTAGCATTTCCCTCAACCGATTTTTTTTTATGCGCATATCCAAAATGCGCATATAAATAGGTGGATGGAAACGTAGCTATTGATCAGCAGCTGTGTGTCGGTGTCCAGATTGGTAAACTGTCTCAGCTGTGAGGTGCAAAGCGTGATGGGAGGAGTTGTCTATTTTTTGGTGCATTTTTGGACTTTGAAATGAGCCAGGAACCTTGGTGTATGGAGGATTAGGGAGCTCTCAGAAATCACCTAAATTATCTTAATTTGTGTTCGGAAGACTAACTAATGTCTCAGGGGTTTGGAATGACATGAGGGTGAATAATTAACAAAAGAATTTCATTTTTGGATGAACTAAGCATTTAATGTTAAGATATCAACCTCCATTTGTTTTCTACAGTGCAGCTATGGATTACCTCATATTATTGTTGACTGATGTACTGTATGTTTTATGTACCATTGTGTTGCAAAAATGACCCTTTTGGGGCTTTATGCACATGAAAAGAAAACATATCGCATGTAGCCTGGTTTCGTTCCACAGCGATTCACTTATTGCTCACTGCAGAAGACTCTATACATCTGACATTTTAACTGCTGATCTCAAGGAACTACCTCTTACTTCAGTGCATAAAGCTGTTAAAGTGAGCCATGGGTCTCATCTCACTGAGGCGCAGCTCTGAAAGTTGCTCACACTCCTTTCTATATGTCATACTGACGTGAGCTATAATTCCCACGTCATATTTTGTTACAAATGGTGTAGCCTTTCGGTTCACAGAATGCATTTTGATTTCCAAGGAGCTGTTTTTTAATGTTTTTCTATATACATATTCAATTTATAGATGGGTTAGACTATTGTGCTGCATTCTGCTACTCTTCTGTTTAGCATTTTGCATGTAAATTATGTGTTTTTAAGACAGTGTCAAGATTTTTAAAAAGTTAAACTTTCTAAAAACAAAATGTCTCAAGAAGAGTAAACACACTTTAAAGTCCTATACTTATACTTTGACCCAAAGACATTCCTTTCATTGTAATTTATTTTAAAGCAAGAGTGAACTTTTATTTTTGAGTTGTGATATTTCTAAACCTCCGCAAGCATTTATCAACATTTGCTGCATTGTTGTTGAAGTCGTCATTATTTTTCTGTATGACACTGTATGAATTCCATCGCATATATTCATTCATTCATTCATTTTCTTTTCGGCTTAGTCCCTTTATTAATCTGGGGTCGCCACAGCGGGATGAACCGCCAACTTATCCAGCATATGTTTTATGCAGCGGATGCCCTTCCAGCTGCAACCCATCACTGGGAAACATTCATACGCACTCATTCACACACATACACTACGGACAATTTTAGCTTACCCAATTCACCTATACCGCATGTCTTTGGACTTGTGGGGGAAACCGGAGCACCCGGAGGAAACCCACGCGAACACGGGGAGAACATGCAAACTCCACACAGAAATGCCAACTGACCCAGCCGAGGCTCGAACCAGCGACCTTCTTGCTGTGAGGCGAACGTGCTACCCACTGCGCCACCGCGTCGCCCCTCCATAGCATATATTTAGAAACAAAATATAATTTGAGTTTTTAGGTGTTTATGCATTTAAAATAGCTAGAAATTGCTTGACAAATTGGAAAATGAAATATTTGGAAATGGAAAATAGAAAATCTAGAGGTGTATTTTTAAAGTTAACCTTCTTTTAACTTGATTGGCACATTTTAGCTACTGTTTACATATTTAAAAAAAAAAACTATGGAAAATCAGAGCAGTGAAATGCAAAATGTGTACACTGTTGACAGCCTCTAAAGGTGCTATTTGTTCACATCTGTGCGAGGCTGTTTGTAAGTATATTCTTCCCCGGAGGCAGTGACAAACAGGCTAAATCTCCTTTCTACCAATCAGAAAAGGTAACGCATTTATTTCATTGCTTGAGTGTGGAAAAAAAGGCAATGAAATAGAAGAATTGTAGGCATAAGTCTATGTTATGTGTGTTGAACATGTAAATAAGCTGCTATATTGGTCCTGCCATTTGGGGATTAGACTATTATGACTCCCTATATGAGTAGGGAGAAAATGGATGTGGCTTCAGAGATGTGATTGGCATCATAGTTCCGATTCATTTAGTGATATGTGTGCTTCATGTATTATGTATGTGTGTGCTTGCATGTTTACATATTCTTGGCTTCCTCTGTCGAATACCTCTGCAGACCACATCACATTTGGGACATGCCAGGAAATAAGTAACACTAGAAATAGACAGTGGAAAATAAACATTGTGCATAATGCAAAATCATTTTATAGTTTCATTACAACACTCATCACTTATTAAAAGTAAATTGCTGTAGCGTACTTCATCCCATCACTCCACTATTTTAGGATTTTTAGCTCATGATAAAAACAAAATCTCAATGTTGACCTTGATACTAACTTTATGCCTTTTTTTGGAATTTATATAAGCTTTGTGGAATTATTAAAAGAATAAAAAGAGCTGTGTTTTGTGATTTTATAAATAGGCTGATCTAACCAAGTGTGTGATGTGAATTATTGAAGCACAGGGTGCGCTGAGCTCTGTCTCATCAAAGCACCCGCAGCAGTTTTGGAATGTATGGTCTAAATTTACACATGTAAGTGTGGAAAAAATGTCTTTGACAAAAATAAAACAAAACAAAGCTGCTGTTTATCGCTGATAATCCCATTTCTATAAATGTTTGCCGGAGTTTGAGAATAAGGACTGTTTGTTTGTTATGTATTTATGATTGTCATGGTACACTGAATAAATGTCTTTGTGCGATTAAAGGAGCATTGTTTGCCATCATGGCCATTCTTTGTGCATAAAACAATGGACTCTAAACAAGTCGCATGTCCATCTCTGAAATCTCAACCTCACATTTTAAAGAAACAATTTCCTCAAATATTAAAAATGAAGAAATGTTCATTATTGCATCCTTAAGTTATTCCAAACTTGTAGTTTTTTTTGTTTTTTTTTAACTGGCAAGTTGATTTATGCATTTGCTCATTCCATAAACCAACACCATCAGGGTTACACACCACAATGCATTATACATAATCCAAACAACATAACATTTACAAAATGTTGTGAAATGTGTAATTACAAAATATTAATGATATAATAATAATGTATTATTCGTTTTTTTTTTTTAATATATTTATACTGCATGTATGCATACAAACACACTGCCAGAGCTGAAAGTGTGTAAACTTTTACAATATTCTGCTTAGAAATTTAAAAATATATATAATAATAAATAAAATCTTTACATTTTTCCCTTTTTTTTATTTAAGTAAATATTTACAGATTTGTGTTTGCCTGTGTGAATGTCAAATGTTAAATGTCAAAAAAAATAAGCAATGACAACTGTGACCAGTAAGCAATGACCAAATACTGACCAGTAACAGCACATTTAGCGATGACCCGGTGAGTTGAATGGAGGACAACTAGTCTCTCCAGACTGACGCTGCCTGGTCTGTAACCACAGCACTTGAGGGACTGAAAAAAAGTAAATGTTTTCTAATTTTAGATCCAAACAATTAAGCTCCTGTTCTGAATGTCACAAAGTGTAGCACGATTGTTATTCATTCATTTTAACTCATTTTAAAAGAATCCATTCTCTTGTGAAGTGATTAAAATTTCAAAAGCTTTTCCTCACATGCTTAATTTTGACACAGGAGAGTTTCCACTTTATAATTATTTATTTTTAAGTTAGTTGGATACATTATTTTTGTGGGGGTGGTTATTATAAATGAACAACATGTTGCTTTATTTAATGTCTTTTAAAATAAAATGTAATTTTTTTTTTTTTATCTCGTTTATCCTTTCTAACATGCACTCATATATTGTGCTGTGAAACTTTAATATTGGCTAGAGTCAGCTGGTCCTTTCCTGAAAGGGTCACATACTGTAATTGCGGTGCACTTTTAATCCACCTGTTTTTCTAATTTTCAGCAGAGCACCATGTCCCACTGTTCCCTGCATCAGGGGTCATTCAATCTCAGAATAAACAATCTTCCTCTCTGCTGCTTTCCCCTGCGACTCGTATTATGAACTAAAGCTCAGTTTTGTGTCCTGTCAGCGTTTGATTTATGGCGAGTCTGTGTGTTGGTATATTCTGTGTGTGGTAGCTAGGTTTGGGACCACCATCGGCTTGAAAAGGACAGGTCACTTGGGGCTCAGTGAACTAGGATTAACTGTGATTCTAATCATGATGCTTTGAGAGTAAGAAGTGCCATGTGATTATATGGTTTCCTGGGTGTTGAAAATATGAAACTTTTAATGCTTTATTGACTTTCAGGGTATGTTAACCCGGGAGGTTTGTTTCCATTAAACTGAACTATGGTGCTATATTAGTGTGGGTCTTTTGAATTAGCACGAATGCTGATTTTTGACTCTGGTGCTCACCAAATAGCTACATTAGACAGAGACCACTAAGGAGATTGAAACAAATTCTGATGAAGTTGATGAAATATGAGTGCAACATGGATCAAAGTCATCTAAATGAACCACAAACAGGATATGATTTCTTAAGATGCAACCGTAAAAGTATGCAGATTTCTCAAGCATACCTGGTTTTTCTCATAACAGTTGCGATTTGCTCATTACTCTTCAAGACATAAGCAGCAGCAGATTTGTTTGTGTGACAGAGGAATTCCTGGAGCCTGTATGAGTCTTTTGTACATTTACTCTTCATATGTTTTCAATTGATAAAAATACTCTCAAATGAAAGCTAAGCAAATCAGGACTAAATGTATCAATTTTCTTTTTGGTCCAGACCAATGAACAGAAAACCAAACTACCTCAGTTTTACGACTTTTTTTTTTTGTGATTTTTGTGTGTCTGATTCTGAATGTATTCTCAGTAGGATCTCCAATCTTGGCCGAGTTCACCGAGTGACCTCCAGAGGGTTTTCGTTAGCTGTAGAAACAAGACACTTTAGGGAAAGAACTTGCAGAGTAAATAAAGCCTCCAGAAACTAGATAAGGTCAATTGGATTTTAATTCAACACAGATGAAGACGGACAGTGAAACTGGATAATTTTCTCCCCTACTCTGTTCCCTCCCTCAGGTCTCTGAGGTTCACTATGTTTCTGCTCCAGAGGTTTACCTTTCTTCTTAATTTCAACCTCAAATTAAATACACAAATTGTGTTTCCTACTCAACCCATGTTTTGCTGCTGCAAAAGCGGTCAAATCTTTAGCATGTTGATGGAAAGAACATTTCGAAGTCAATATAGTGTAGCCAAGAGAAGAAGAGATAAAAAGGGAAGAATATATTAGATCCATCTGTTGGCAGTTCCTGGCTTCAGATTCAAACATCTCCCGTCAAATGTGTTGTTTTTGCTCACAGAGGTGTAGCTCTGAGCTCTTCTCCATGGTGCCTCGTTCTGCTTGACTGTAATGGTGAACCGATGCAGTTGCTGTAAATCTAAGAGGATTCATGTTCAATAAATCAACATCGTCAGGCTAACGTGCAATGCAAAAATAATAGAACTAACATATGATAATGTATATAAATAATGGAACTATTTCTATCTATCTGTATGTCTGTCTGTCTTTCTAACATTTACACTATATACACACACATAAATAAATATACTTCTATATAAAACTATGACGTGTAAATTTCTATTGTCTTTTTAAATCAATATTGATTTCCACAGTAAATTAGATTGTGATTCATTTCTAATGTTTTCTTGCTGTGTGAACTTGGTAGGTAATGTGTAGTGTAAAGGTACTAGAGCTTCCACTG
>CAIGQV010000818.1:14910223-14921659 GCA_903798115.1 Danio jaintianensis | reverse complement strand
TCTCTCTCTCTCTCTCATATTTCTCCCTCTCTCATATTTCTCTCTCCCGCTCATTCATGGCTGCCATGCTCTATTTTTAGACTTTGATTGTCAAGAACTGCTTAACCAGATTAGACGTCTCTCTGTCTCTCTCACGTTTTCTCCCGCTCAGCATCCTGCAGTTGGTTTTATACATCTTGGTTTGTGTGTTTCAAAATTTGCTATTGATAGATACATTTTTTTTATTAAGTTCAGTGAATCTTTCTGTCCCTGAAAATCAGAAGCAGCACATTTTAAATTACATTTCTGTCATTGTCTTACCCACATGTTTTTTCCAAACTCAAAACAAGATGTTCTTGAGAATGTTTGTTTGCAGCCATACTGTTTTGGTGCCCATTGATTTTGATAAAAAAAGAGATTTTTCTCATGCAATTACGTGACATGAGTAAATGATGACCTTTACCCCACCACTCTTACTGTTTTAAAGCCAGAGATGAATACCTACTATAGACTATTTGAGCCAAGTAGTAGGAGGAAAAAAGTATAAATGGGCAGATTGTTAGGATTTAATAGATTTGTTGATCACAGTGGCTTCTATCTTGTGCTTTCATGAAGGTGAAGAGAACCAGACCAAAAAATGCAGTGTGGGAGATGGCACAATGATTGTTCTTGTTTTTTCTCTTAAAGCCAGGACACACCAAACCAATGGCATTTAGGCATTGGGCCATTGGTCAGCGTTGGGCAGGCTAGTTTGTTTGGTGTGTTCCACATGTTGCCTCTCATCGGGTTAACGTTGGAGCTCGTTGGCCTGATTCAGTATCGGCATCACCCGTCAGCTGAAGAGGTCACTCTCCATGGTTATCAAGATTAAAAACTGAAGTGACGTTACCAAGTAAACAATTCAAGTCAAGATGACACACAGAAGCAGGTTGTAATTTTGCTGTATTTCTCAAATATTTGCAAATGATCAAAACAGGTCGCACTATTACATGCAGTCGCACAAATGCTCCCAAATATATTATGAGGTCGCATAGATAAAATTTCGGGCACATATGCGACCAAAATTGTCACAATTTCGAGCCCTGAAAACAGACTACTGTTCCCTGTGGGTACAGAACAGCCACATCCTCTCATGCAGGCACAGAATGTGCGTTCTCGTTTCAGTCTGCTGTTGTCTGTTTCGTGTGTTCATGTGCAACTTTTTGGTCCAGACATTGTCAGACACGACCGATGTGGGTGAGAACACAGTTTTCATTGGTGCTAGTTTTTTCGCATCGACTTGGTGTTTCCCAAGCTTTTGTTTTCCCATCTTTACACATTTCTCATCTTTATATTATCTCATGGTTGTTGCGAGGCTACAAGAGCCAAGTGGCACTTCCATTTGTTTAGGCAAAAACAATTATGTTTATGCATGCCAAAAGCAGCAAAATCACATTATGGGATACCTTTACTTTGTTAAAAAATAAAAGTAATGTCACGGAATATCATTTATATTTTTGTCATTGTTTATGTATAAACCCATGTAATTAAGAAGAAATAGAAATAAGAAGAAATATTTCAATATGGATCATAAATTCAATATATCTGATACTGTAGAGAAGGAGCAACTAATAGATGCGACTAATCGTGATTAATCATTTGACAGCACTTTAATCTTTACAAATGAACTAATTAATTTTTTTCAAAAATATATATTTTTATGCAATTTATTAAGTTTAGAGACTTACATTGTGTCCCTGTACACCACTATAGGAGGACTTTCTTGTTTCCCAGTGAATTGTTAGTCACTAGGAATTGTGGATAACAGCTACTCTGAAATTTGCATGAGCTAACCTTCCTGTTTCTGTGGAAAATTGCTTTTCAGGTAATGGCTTGAAATGTGGTCCCGTGTTGAGAACTTCGCATATACTATGTCAAAAACATAACAATAAAATACAGAAATTATAAATAAAATTACATATATTTTAACAATACTTTGCTGGCATGTTATTCCATATCATTAACACAATGAACAGGAAGCTGACAGAACAGAGAATCATAGATCTGCAGAACAGATGCAACACAGAGCCCTTCTGAATCCAACTGTTAAAGGATTACTGCATTTAAGATGGATTTGGGCTGTGTGGAGAGAGAGAGAGAGAGAGAGAGAGAGAGAGAGAGAGTTTGTGTGTTTTTTTTTGTTTTTTTTTCAGGGCACAGCCCAGGGACCAAAGCAGATTGTGAGGAAAAGGGAAAAATATGGAAAGATCACGTGACCTTAGCATGTTTTAAAAATAACACAGGAGAACAGAAAATAATCCTGCTGACCCACCATTGTGAATAGAGGTTAGATAAGCTATGCTTTATTTAGGATCACGTCAGCAAATTGCAGAAATATGTACAAAGATCTAAACATCTGATGAGTGTCTGTTTTGCATAAGTTTAGAGGATTTTACTGAATGGAAGTGCCAATGTGACTGACCTGACAATAGCCCCTTTCACACAGTAATTCCGGTAAATATCCGGAAAATTTTTTTTCAACGACTTTACCGGTAAATTAAAAAATGTGCTGTTTACACAGGCGAGGACATTATGGAATTTTTCCGGAAAGGAAAAATCCATTCCAAAACATTGTTAAATTTAGACATCATTAACCAGAAATCACTCTAAATGGCTGTGCTTGCGGTTTGTAAACATGAAGGGGGTCAGGCTTTTTGTTGATGGTTTCACTTTTATTTAAAACTTTAGCATTCATGCAGCTGCTTTTTCTGTGCAGCAAATATGACCAATTCTGTGGATGAATAAATATTGTGAACAATTCTGATGAAGAGATGAGGAACACTATTGTTAATTAAGTGTGTGCTAGCGCTTGAGACACTCTTTGAACTTCCAGTGCTTTGAACTTCCACTCTTTCAACTTCCAGTGTTGTACAGAAATCTGACTCTCCAGAGCAATTCACGTGGATGCACGTAAAGTAGATTGCAGGTAAACGCACAGCAGTTTATCAAAGGAATTTATCGATAATTTTTTCCAGTTGGTACTAAGAAGGAACATAGAAACGTTATCTGATTAACAAGAAGCAGCTAAATGTGTCTGGAAAAGGATTCAAAGGCTTTTATTTTCATAAACAGCGCAGATGTGAATGTGTTATCTGCTTCTAAACGTTCTGATTGGCTGGAGTAGACATCTCACGTCAGCGTGCTCATTTATGCTCATTTCGTCAATTTTCCTTATGCGTTCACACAGAGCAGCATTCCGGAAAATTACCGGTAATGTTACAACTTCTTATTCTGGAAAATTGCCAGAACTTATTTACCGATATTGTCAAAAAGGACCTGTTCACACAATATCTCTTTCTGGAAAATTTACAGTAATTGACGTTACAGGGAAGAACACAATCCCAAACCTTTCATTATCTTAAACTGTGATGTGAAAATCAACAGACAAGGAACAATACATTTCATGCTTCATACATTTAAGCATTTTAAAACATCTATAATATGAATTTTTTTTAAAGCTACTTATGAATGACCGTTGGTGGAGAAAGATCCTTTTTGAACCAGATGGTATAATGACATCTACCTGCAGGGAGGAAAGGTCAATGCTAACCTTCACACCTTGACTTTTTTAAGGAGAGTTACAGCTGTGATGCTTCATGCAGTCATGGATCATGTGATCTCAGACTCAGAGGATGTCCCAGAAACACAGGATTACTAACAGCGATTGAGTGAATTGATGGTCATAGGTTGTTCATCCCTGTTAGTAATCCAGGGAAGGATCTTGGTGGTCTGGTGTTACTAGCTCAAAACTGTTCTTTGACTACAGTAAGTAGCTAATGTGTGTAAGTCATGTCATTGTGTTCTGCGGTCGTCCTGACAATGAAACTGCTTCAAGCTGTCTGTTTTTTATGCTCGCCAAGTCTGCAAAAAATTACTTTATATCATGAAATGTTATTATGATTTAAAATGTTTTTTTTTATTTATACACTTTAAAATATAATTGTTTCACGTGACCAGGCAGAGCTCAAGAGTCCATAATGCAGTCTTTTTTTTTTTTTTTTTTCCAAGAATAGGGTGTGGAAATTAATCGAAGGCGATTTTATGTGCATTTTGTTAGTAATGCCGGTTTTGTAATCAGTAGTAAACCTACAGCTTGTGCTTCAGATGTAGCAGCATTTACTGCATATAGCCATAGTTCACTGACGAGCTACGCAATAATGAAATGGCTTATTTGAGACTTTTTTTTTTTAGTTTCACTTGAGAGTGCCTTCTGAGATTTACTACTAAGCACCGAACCGTGCTTCCCTGAGAAGATGTGCATGTGCTTACATGATGTGCGTGATTTCGATTTATCTTCCAGCCCTATCCAAAAATGTTATTATCGAATCAATTTTGAAAATATTTGTGCAGCTAAATATTTTTATGTACACAACAGTCAAATTAAAATGTTGTATAAATGTATAAAATTCAATAGAACAGTCTATATTTGAAATAAAATACTTTTGTGAACATGTGAATATTTTTATTGTCGTATTTGATCAATATTTCTTTCTGTACAGATTGCTCTTTTTTTTTTTTTTCTTCTTCTTTTTTTCCTGCTAATAAATCACTCTTGTTTGTATTATTAAGATGTCAGACCTGCATGTGAGGTAGGCAACACTTTTAGACTGCTTGCATTCTAGAAAGAGCCCTGATGGAGCATTTGATGCTTAGGATTGCGTAAGGTCTGTCTTGAGGGTTTGGGAAAAGCCAGGTCAGTTTGAATTCAAGTGGAAACTCAACTAAATTGTTTTTCAAAATGCACTTCAATTCCTATTGGCTAAGTGTAATGCAGTTTGTTTTAACTTGCACCACCTCTGCAAATTTGCATTTGAAATCAGTGATTTGGCATGATTCCTTTCTAATAACAGTGTGCAGGTGCCCTTAAAGTCTTACATAATGCAATACCTCATTAGCATAAGCAAGTGTGTTCTGGTAATAAACACACATGCTGCAGTGTACTGCAGTAGACAACTTGAATATAAAGATGGTGCAGGTATGTGTGTGTGTGTGTGTGCGTGCTTCAGCTGTACGCAGCACACCGTCCAGGGCTGAGCATGAGCAACGGTGTCTCATTTCCCCATCACTAACACCCCCACCACACATCGTGGGTGTGTTTCTGTCTTCCTCCCTCCTGCGATCTCACACACACATACACCGCACGTACAGAGGAAGAAGCCGTGAGGAACTACTACTGCAAAGGGAATTTTTTCTTCACAAAGCAGGATATCATCTCTCACTGCCTGACGCAAGTGTACATCCATCCTAAGAACATGTGGAGTTCCTGCTTGTCATTCTAATGAGGAATCTTTAGAGTGCTGCTCTGTGCTCGGACACCATTGCCGGCCGCTTTCTTTCTGTGTGGATTTACATTAAACGACCAAGTGTACGGCACACAGCTGCTGTCTGGATGGATTTGGGTCGAACCGAAATAATGTATGGAGAGACACATGCTTCCCTGTTTTTATAACCCGATTCAACCAACTACCACCAAACTGTGAGTGTTACACTCTGCAGAAAGGATTATGCTTTTCCCACATGCAACAATGTTTGTACAGTCTCAAAATAGGTTCCACGTTCAGAATTTGTGTATGTTAATTGTTAATGAATTTCATAAATTGGGTAAAGGAGAAAAAAAAAAAGGAAAACAACGTTTGTGTTTAAGACGCTTGTCTTCAGAGAACATCTGCAGTGTGTTGTCTCAGGGCATGTAGACTCGTCAGATTGACTGATCACTGTTTAGGCTTTGCAGGATGGGCTGCAAAAAAAGTGGCCTGTTGTGTAACTATAGCTGGACCAGCTACGTCTTTTATAAGATGCTTGGCACAGATTACCTCCACATTTCATGCATGTGCACAGCATATTATTGGTAACATATTTTTTCATTATTGGTAACTAACATGGTTAGACAGTCTTGAACTCTCACCCTAAGGGGGCTTTCACACTAGCACCTTTGGTTCACACATGGGGCTGATTGGTGTCTGAGTTTGGTTTGTTTGGCTAGTGTGAACACTATTTGCTGAACTAGAGTGCACATCGATGAACCATACCCCAGTCCGCCAGAAAAGGGTGGTCTGGTTGTACAGTTTGCGGGAGCTCTTACCAAATCATGTATTGGTCAAACATTGTGTTTTTGCATTTACTTGTGTGCTTTTCTGAGAAGCTTAACTGATGTTCTGCATGCAGGGAGAATGAAAGTCCAAATTTCTATTCAACTTCAGCAGAAAACAACTATCTTTTCCTTAATTTGATCATTTGCGTTAAATTCTTGATAAATGCCTGCAATTGCTGCGTTGAAAATGAAACTACATTTTCCTATTTGGTGAACCTTCTAAATAATCTTCTAAATTAATGGTTTAATTGTTGCTAACACTACCATTCAAATGTTTGCTAAATTGCTTAATAATGATGTTTTTTTAAAATATTTTTATGGCAGTATGCTTTTTTCAGAAGCATAAAATGTTGCTGACCCCAGATTTTTAAATAGCAGTGTAATTGCTTGCTTTTTTTAAAGATTCAAATTATTCATACTGCTTTTAGGTTGTGCACCATTTTTTTGTTCAGCAGTACTGGGCAGACTCAAAGTGATGGTGTAACGGCTCGAGTGTTTAATTTTAAAGCTAAAAAAATACTTCGTACAAACAGGAAAGAGCTTCCTGCAGTAAATTCCAGCTCTTGGTTGCGTCCTGTCCAGTCTAATCAGAGCTCTGCTCACACACTGGTGTCAACTGTCGACTGTTCCTTCCTTAACACACAACTTTCTTATAACAGGTAAATACACAATTCAATATTATAGGTGATATTTATGACCTCACTGACCACTGGTATGTTGTACTAGTGTAATATCTATATTTCTATAATATAATTCTCTAATATATATGCTTCTACCCTATACCCCTTTTTGGCCCAAAATTAGAATCATGTATCATTTCCTGTTCAAAGCGGAAAAAACATGGTTGCCAACTTAATCGACTTGAGATTTCTTTAGACTTTAATCTTTGGCAGAGAATTGAAGACTAAAAGATCATCACTGTCAAAGTGCTGCAAAATGTCCACTTGCCCTAAACATTATGCTCGAAGACTATAATTTGTGCTTTAATGTTGAAAATAGACAAGCGTGTGTGACTTTTTTTCATGCTGCTGACACTTGCATCATCAATAATAGATTAGTGGTTCAGGTTGAAGTGTCTTTCGTAGTTCTACATTACGCCTCTTACATCTGCTCTTTATTAGCTCATCTACATTAACACAGTTCAAGGCACCTTTATTCCTGTGATATCTCTAATTTCAGTGGCTGAAAAGTCTCAGAAGAAAGGTAGCCAGGCTGTGTTGTTCTAATATACTTGTAATTGATTTTTCTTTTTTTTTTCTCAATGTAGGCGTGAGAACTCATTTTCTGGAATGTTCTTGCAGTGAAAGTTCAGTTTACACATTCAGGTACGAGCGAACCTCCCTACTACATTGCAGAGCAATCAGTATTGTTGGAAACACTCTGCAAAAACCTGTATTTTGTCTGTAAATTATAGGTCTGCTGTTTTAGTGTGTGCTAGGGGTCTAATGACCAGAACACTCATTATTTAACAGCTGCAAGTGCCGCAGATCACTCGCAAACACCCTGAAACTGCTTATAGCCATCAAATTCCAAGGCACTGCTAACTAGCAGTTGCTTTCCACATCAATTTTATTGATCAAGCAAGAAATCTCTCTGAGATACCCAACCTTTTAAGCTGACTGCCCGCTTTAGTGAAGCTGGTGGCCCAGAAAAGATGGCCACTGATCTGCTAGAAAGCCTCTCAGTTTCACCTGGCTGTCAGAGCCCACTATTAGCTGCCTCTCTGGGCTCTTTGAACCCATACATTCTTTCTGGCAGGTCTGAGGTCTGCCTGAAACAAAGACTCTCTTTAGCGCAAGAATGATTCTTTGGCTCTAAGTTGGACTGCCCATGTCTGCCCTTTGTTTCTTGGCGCAGTACTACTTCAGCTAGGCCTCAGGCCTGAATAAACGTGAATGTATAAATATACTCAGGCATAGTTGTGCACAAAAAGACTTATTGTTTGCTAGTGCTTGTAGGGAATTATTAGATCACTGCTGTGTTTTAGAACCTTGTTGAATTTTGTATTTTTTATTTTGCAGAATGAGACTTTGTTTTTAGTTAGTTGGGTGCAAACTAAAATGTGTGTTTTCAGCTTTTTGGAAGAAAATGAATAAAAAAAAATTAGTGGAATTTGAATCTCAAATTGCTTGTGTCTGAAGTGTTGTTTTAGGAGTCAGGTTTTATCTGTTTAGCTTCACACTGCTCAGATTGCAGAACGCTGTGCTTACACTGAGCTCTGTGTTGTTGTGATTAATTAAAAGATAATCTCATTAGATTAGAGAATCAGAAGTGCTTAGCCTGACTCTTATAAAAGGCTTCCAGCACTGTGGAGTGATTCTCCTGTCAGACTGTTACCTGACCACAAACAAAATCCTCATCATGAGCATGTGTTTTTTCAGCGGGGATGAAATCTCAGGACTTAATAGAGTCTTTTCACCCAAAAATGCTAAGTCTCGTCCTTTAGACCCATAAGACATTTATCTTTGAACAATATTTTTATTTATGTGACAAAGATGAACAAAACTCAAGAATTTTAATGAAATTATGGTAAGTGGTGACAGTTTTTAGATAAACTCACTTTCATGGCCAATGAAGACTACAAGCAAGTATAACTGGAATTCATTGGTATTAATATGAAGGTCATCTTAGTTTTTTTTTTGTGTTCCTCCACATATAATATCTGTATATAAACATGTATGTTCACTCATACCTTACTGTTGAACGTGCCTTTGAAAATCATTGATCCCAACTAGCAGCTAAAAGCAGTAAATTATATTTTTTTAAAAATATTGTCCATTCTTTGTCCTTTTAAAATGACTGAAATATTTGTTAATGTAAATGTTACCAGAATTATTAAAGTGTCACGGCTGCTCTACAGAAAGTCACAGGATCGCAGGAGTTTATCAAAAACACGTAGATTTATTACAAACAGAACACTCACAACTGGAACACAGGAATCACACGTAGGACACTCAGGGAGACAAATCACAGGAATGATGATCATGGGGTGAAGACACAAGGAATAACGTACAATACCGGACAACCAAGGAAACAAACTAAGGGGTATAAATACACACGGGCTAATGGAACTGATAACACACAGGAGAGGAACACAGGTGAAACTAATGAACATTAGGAAACGGCGGAAACCGAACAAAGGAGCACATGATCACAACACGGAACAGACACCTGACATTACGAAGGTGACGCTGAGGTCCCGCAGGGCCAGGGTGAAGCAGGCAGCTCACCCGAGCGAGGCGACTGCAGGGCTCCGGAGGCCCGTGGCGGAGCCAGAGCGACAGAGGACCAAGGCGTAGCTGGAGGGAAGGAGGAGCTCAACGCAGCTGGCAGGACGAAGTGGCGAGGCACAGCCAGAGGAGTGGAGTCCATAGGTGTAGGAAGGGTGACGACTGACTAAGGTGAAGCCAGAGGGACGAGGGAACCTGGCGTAGCTGGTGGACTGACGGTCCACGGCGGAGACGAAGGAGGAGTGAGCCAATGCGGAGCCCTAGGGTCGAAGGGCCGAGGCGGAGTTCGCAGCTCGGAGGCTGGAGGAGCTGACGCTGGGTGACACCCTCCAGTGGGCGACGCTAGCAGGCAGCACCTCAAAGTGAGCTCCACCTCTGGAGCTTGAGGGTGAGCTGAGGGGCTGGCTGACTGCAGCAGTGCTGGAGCTGGTTGAGAGGGTGGGAAGTCACTCACTACTCTGGAGCTTGGGACATCGGGAAATACAGGAACTAAGAAACTGTCTGGGAACAGTTGACGTGGAGATACATCTTTGCTGTCTGGAAACAGCAGAAGGGGCTTGACTTCGCTCCAGAAGTCTATGAGTAACTTCCCAGTGTCCAGCGGTTGCTAATCTGCAGAGAGGGGGTGGGCGGGACTCTCGCATGATCCGCCGAGGTCCGACAGGACTCCCTCTTTCGGCGATGTTGCCGGCTCACGCACCTGGTCAGACGGTCTGTTGAGCTCCTCCTGCTCGGTGTAACTCCGCTCTGTCGCTCTAGATGGCGATGGCTCGTACACCGCGGGTGGCTCTCCGTCTGCGGTGGGCTCTGGCAAGCACTCCCTGCAGATGGGTGATGTTTGGCTGGTCACTGGGTCGGGAGTGGCACTGGCGAGCTCTTCCTCCACACAGATGGTGAATGTTGATCCATTCCTCGCCAGTGTCCACTCCACATAAGCGGCGAAATTGCCCCGAGGAGCATCTTTGGACGACAAGCGGTGTTAGAGCTGGTGTTGAAAAACACGCAGAGCACGTCGTCCGGATAGCTGGTGGTATTCGCTACAAACAGGTACCGTCTTGTATGGTCCTCGAGGCTGCTTTCCCCCTGCTCCAGCAGGAGGGGAAGAAATTCGGGGCGGTAGATGGGGTCCATGGGAACATGGGGGAGAGGAAAAGAAAACACTGGGCAAAAAGACTATAAAAAGAAAGACGGGGGAAAATACGCCGCAAACTGTTTTTTGGGTCCGGTATTCTGTCACGCCTGGTCTCTCAGAAAGGCACAGGATCGCAGGAGTTTATCAAAAACGCGTAAATTTATTACAAACAGAACACTCACAACTGGAACACAAGAATCACACGTAGGAACACTCAGGGAGACAAATCACAGGAATGACGATCATGGGCTGAAGACACAAGGAATGACGTACAACCAAGGAAACAAACTAAGGGGTATAAATACACACGGGCTAATGGAACTGATAACACACAGGAGAGGAACACAGGTGAAACTAATGAACATTAGGAAACGGCGGGAAACCGAACAAAGGAGCACATGATCACAACACAGAACAGACACCTGATATAAAGTTATAAATCACTCAAAAGTTCATAATAAGTTGAAAATAATGAGAATTATTCTCCTTATGTTGTTGCAAACCTGATTTTGTTTCTTCTGTTTCTACACAAAAGGAGATGTACTGTAGATGTAGTTTGATGGTAGACAATGACCTCCCTATTTAGAAAAAAATACTGTAACTCAGTGGCTACTGTTAAATATAGTTTGCTATTTACATTATTTAAAATATTTTATTATACATTAAATTTGTCATTGAGAAACTTGCACAGGTTTTAAGCATTTGGAGCTTTGCTATGGTTACATAGCAAAAAATGCCTTGTAAGCATAGCAGATGAGCATCACACCAAACTTACAAGTCATTCATTCTGTCTCTGGCTTTCAGAAGCTAATAATGAATTTTTCTGGCTTTAAATCAACACCAAAATATGAGAGAAATTAGTGTCTTCTAGCCTTTACAGTTTCTGCTGGTAATCTTGCCGCAGCTTTCACGCAGGCGTAACGGGGCCGTTCTTCTGAAGCCTGAACTGTCTGCTGTTTATCCGC
>CAIGQV010000818.1:14885830-14900223 GCA_903798115.1 Danio jaintianensis | reverse complement strand
ACGAAAACAAATTCCTCGTATGTGTGAACATACCTGGCAATAAAGCTGATTCTGATTCTGATTCTGATTCTATTATTCACCTTTTTACAAGATGTAAAATAAGTCTCTGATGTCCCTAGAGCGTGTATGTGAAGTTTCAGCTCAAAATACCCCACAAATAATGAATCTTTTAGGCTTTCTTCCAAATTGTGCCATTTTGGTAACTGTTGCTTTAAATTCAAATGAGATTGTGCTCTTTTCAAAAGAGGGTGGAGCATAGTGCGTCAGCTTAGTGGCAGATTCATAACAGGACTAACGTTATCTCTAAAAAACTGAAATCAAAAGATGGAAGTTGCGGTGTTCATTTGTGTATCCTAAAACTCCACATTTATAATGCCTCTTAGTCGCTGACATTATCTTCAGCAAGTGAGAACTTTAATGGTGGAGGACTGCTTCTCACTCAGGGCTGTCAATGCTAATGAGGGCTAGATCATCACTAATTGGCGCCACTGTCCCCCTCTGATGACATGTACAAAGGGAGAATGTCAATCAAAGTGTTTCTGGAGGCTGTTTTTATCAAGTGTGATTATAAATGTTTTTGAATTAATTGCTTTTTACCATTTGAGGCTGGCTGTATATACACATGGTTGCCACACAACAGTGTTTAAACCCCTTATAAAAGTGATTTTTTGCATAATAGGTCCCCTTTATGAACTGACTTAATTCTTAGTGACATAGATTAAACAAAGTGCTGGAAACATTCATCTGAGATATTGACATGAGAGCATCATGCAGTTGCTGCAGATTTGTCAGCAGCACGTCTACGATATAAATCTCTCGTTCCTCCACATCCAGAAGGTGCTCTATTGGATGAGATTGGACTGGTGAGATTGAGATTGGACTGGTGACTGTGGAGGCCATTTAAGTATAATGAACTCCATGTCAGAAAATGGTTTATAAGGTGATTTGCGCTTTGAGAAATGGTACATAATCTTGCTTGAAGGAGCTGTGTGGATGGATACACTGTGGTCATGGCCAGCAACAAGCAGGCTGTGGTCTTTAAATGATGGTCTGTTGGTACTAATATGCCCTAAGTGTGGGGAAGAAATCTTGCCCACACCATTGCATCATTACCACCAGCACTGAATGCACCGTTGATGCATGGTAGGATGGATCATACTTTCATGTTGTTACTCAAAATTCTGAACCAGACATCCTAATGCCACAGTAGAAGTCAACACCAAGCAGCCTTTTCCAATTTACTATCATTCTTTTTTGTTGAGCCTGTTTGAATTGAAGCTTCTATTTGCTGTTCTTAATTGACATGAGTTACACAGGCGTGGTTTTCTGCTGCTGTAGCCCATCTGCTTTAATGTTGTGTGTTTTGAGATTCTCTTTTACCTCGGTTGTACTGTATTTAGAACAGCTTATCTGGCACCAACAACTGCGCCACATTCAGAGTCTTGTCATGTCAAATGCATTCAACATGTCAAATACATTGAAATATGTAAATATGTCAAGTTGCTGCCACGTGATTGGCGAATTAGATAATTGAGTTAACAAGCAGTTGAACTTGTGTACCTAATAAAGTGGCCCGTGAAAGCATATGTGTGTGTGCAATAGGAAATGTTATTTTTAGTTTGTATATTTTTGTATATAATATAATATAATATAATATAGGCGACGCGGTGGCGCAGTGGGTAGCACGTTCGCCTCACAGCAAGAAGGTCGCTGGTTCGAGCCTCGGCTGGGTCAGTTGGCATTTCTGTGTGGAGTTTGCATGTTCTCCCCGTGTTCGCGTGGGTTTCCTCCGGGTGCTCCGGTTTCCCCCACAAGTCCAAAGACATGCGGTATAGGTGAATTGGGTAAACTAAAATTGTCCGTAGTGTATGTGTGTGAATGGGTGTGTATGGATGTTTCCCAGAGATGGGTTGCGGCTGGAAGGGCATCCGCTGCGTAAAACATATGCTGGATAAGTTGGCGGTTCATCCCGCTGTGGCGACCCCAGATTAATAAAGGGATTAAGCCGAAAAGAAAATGAATGAATGAATGAATGAATAATATAATATAGCAGTGTAATATTTCTGATTTCAGGATTAACTACCAGAAAGAACTATTGTTTAAATATAATATGATCTAATAATATTTTATTCTAATATATTATATCATATTTAGGTTTTACATTGAGAATGTATTTGAGATTTAGATTTTTCTTTTCTTCACAAACATATATTTTTGTCTACAGAGAGAACGATAGAGTGGTGATGGTGAATGGCGTCTCTATGGACAACGTGGAGCATGCCTACGCTGTTCAGCAGCTGAGGAAAAGTGGAAAGAATGCCAAAATTGTAAGTTAACAACATCACATCATCCCTCGTACATTGCATCAGTCCAGCACAACCTTGAGTCTTATCTGGACTTCAGATGAGGGCGGTGGGCTGTGATGGAGGATGAAAGAAAAAGATGGAGGCAGGATGTGTAGTAGATCAGTCATGACTTAAGCTTAACATTAAGCAGTGAGGAATGCTGGGAGTCAAACAGCAGTGCTCTGAGTATTTGTCTTCATGTGCATACAGGAGCTGTTAGTCAGTGTCTAGACACTTTATATTTTAATTCTTTGTCCTCTGTGACAGTGTGTAACCTTTAGGGCTAAATAATAAATAAAGATAGGTTACTCTGACACAAATGGTATGGCTTAGACATTTGCCAGTATTCAATTATATAATATTATGGCAAGATTACTACACAATATTGTTATTATAGGGAATGTAAAACAATGAATGTATGCGGCACTCCATGTAACTTGCTATACAAGAAATATATTTGACTATTGGACTACTAATTTGGGTAATTTTATGTCCATCTTTTCAGCATTTATTTTGTAATTCAATCAAATACCATGAAAATATGATGCTGTTGCTTTGCCTAGTATGGATAGTTATAAGTGCATTCACATGTGATGATATTGACATGATTGATAGACTAACACTGTAAATGAAAGTACATAGAACTTCTATGTTAAGCTGCTTTGACATAATCTACATTGTAAAAGCGCTATATAAATAAACATAAACATAGTGTGTTTTTTTGTATTTAAATGAATGAAAAAATGTAAAAATATTTATATATTGCCAGAAATATTTGCACAACAATCTAATTAATTTAGGACCCTGTGCAGTATAAATGTTTTTGACCACAAAAATGCTGAGATTGACCAGTCAGGATTGAGTGTTCCATGTTATAATGATATATGACTGATGACTAGCTATTGCTCTTGCTAATGTTAAAAACGTTTCACTCAATCTTATTAATGTTTGATTCTCCTTTCAGACTATACGCAGGAAGCGAAAGGTGCAGATTCCTGTAAGTCGAGGGGGAGAAAGAGAAACTATGTCAGAGCGTGAAGAGGAAGATGACACAGAGGAGGACGATTATGAGGGTCCAGCTCCTCGTGCAGGGGGGGCGAGCGGAGGCACAGCAAGGAGAAACGAGCGCAGTGGCAGCACCGGCCGGCGGGACCACAGTAATTCCAGAGAGAGGAGTGTTTCCCCACGCTCAGATAGACGATCAGTTGCGTCCAACAACCCACAGCGACCTTCCAAAGTCACACTCGTCAAGTCCCGTAAAAATGAAGGTGGGCGGAGCTAAAGATAAATCTCTTAATTGCTATAATTGATGGCTTCACCAGAAGACCCAGAAGAAACAAATATTAGCATGCATAAGCACACTGTAAAAAATGCTGGGTTCCACACAATCGATTTGTGTTGGAACAACATGAAGGAATTAAGTTAACTTACTAGTCTTTACTAATTTAAGTGGATTGACCATAAAACAATTAAGTAAAAACCTCAAAAATTGTGTTTCAGTTAAATTTAAATTAGTAGTTTGAACAAACAGCAAATGTCATTTTTTAAGTGCAGGTGTAATTCAGGCAGGTGTACATTAGCTAATAGCTGGGTGATTAGTCTACTGGCACAATTACTCACAGGGCACTTTCAACAATAACAGTGCTGAAGTCAGTTACTCAGTAGTCCAATTTTTCAGTCAGTCATGAACTGAAATGAATAGTGCCTGTTATTGCTCATTTGTGTGTGTATTATTCTTGTTGTGTGCAGAATATGGTCTGCGTCTGGCTAGCCACATCTTTGTAAAGGACATTTCTCCTGAGAGTCTTGCAGCTCGTGACGGCAACATACTAGAGGGAGATGTTGTCCTGAAGGTATGATGAGCGATGACTGGGTGAAAACTAATTACTGTACAGATTGTTTTGTGATCTCTTATTTTTTTGTTTCCTATTCCTATTAGGATGTTTGACTGTGTAAATGTCTTTGACATACAGTATGCTAAAATTATTTTAGCTTTCCTTGCATGCTGAGAACATGCAAAGTGGTCGGCAGGCCTCTTTTTTTCATAGGCTAAATGAAAAATCTGACAGTGGCTTGTTGACCATTGATTATTTATCTGTTTGCAGAGATGATGACAGATACCTGTGGTATCCGAGCAAGGTTACTTTAGTCACATCTTTTTGAAGAGTTGTAGATACATTAACTTTAATCACACTCAAAATTAATTAATTTTAAATGTATGTTACCCTCATTCTTAATGGATAATTATAATTTAATTTCTGCTTTAAAGAATATTAATGAATCAATAGGCTGACACTTGTAGTGCCTGATGAAAAGCTCCAACACTTACCAGGTTATTAGTAGTTTAATGGGAGGAAATTACTTGATGTTTCCTTGTGGGTTTATGAGCCATCATCAGCTAAATGAGCCTAGTGCTTACTGAGTGGAACAGAGTATATCCCAAAGAGCACTGGAGTGAAACTTCAGGGCAAAGGACAGACTGCCTGCAGCGCTGTTTAGTAGCAAGGCTCTATACATGTAAAATCGTGCACATCGTTTTTAAATGTTTTTGCTGCTTTCATTGAAAAGTTTGGGGTCTGTAGTTAATTTATTTCTTGAAAGAAACACATAATTATTAGTCAAGAATTCTTTAAACTGATTAGAAGTGGCTGTAAAGACATCTATAGCTTTGTATTATAAATAAATGCTGTTCACAGATTTAATAAAATTTAACTACTGTTTTACTGTGCTCTTATTTTAGTGAGCAGAAACGTCATTTCAAAACATGAAATCTTGAAATCTTTTTATTAAAATCAACCCTTAGAGGTTTGAATGGTTTTAAACTGCACTAAATTACTTTGGACACAAGAAATGTTGTTTCTAGGTCATCTACTTGTTTGAACTGACAATTTAACCATTTATGTCCACTGTTCATTCATGTCACACATTTAAGCTGATCTTTTAAAAACTTGTGGTGCCCCAGAAATCAGTACTTTAAGATGAATCGCTGTCTGGTCATCTGATTTCAGTGTAGAAGTTAAAGTTAAAGAATCATGATTTTTCAGTAGAATTCCTGTAAACTGAGAATATAGAAGCACAGTTTGTTTAGCTTGGCATCTTTTGTTTGCTTTTTGGACTGTTCAACATGAGATTATAGTTAACAAGCGGTTATAAAATAACAGGCCTGCGCATCCATGAAGTATTTTAAAAATGGCGTTCTGTCTCTCCTCCCTTCCCTCTCCATACAGATCAATGGCACGGTGACTGAGAATCTGTCCTTGATAGATGCAAAGAAGCTTATAGAGCGATCGAAAGGCAAGTTGAAAATGGTGGTGCAGAGAGATGAGAGAGCGACACTCCTTAACATTCCAGATATGGATGATAGCATTCCATCGGCCAATTCTGACAGAGATGGTGAGAAGATCCTAGTTTAACATTAGCACTGTATAGATTTAAGGTCTTTGTTTGGCATTTTGGTGATTGCATGGCTTTTTTGTCTTTTTTTTTGCTGCTTTTTTTTGTCCGATTTTTCTAACAGAAATCCAAGTTGGCGTAAGTGAAAAATTGTGATTTCTTTCAACAGACATTTCAGAAATCCATTCACTGGCATCAGATCATTCCCATGAGCGCACCCATCGCAGCCGATCCCGTTCCCCTGACAAACGCTCTGAGCCCTCCGACATCTCCGGCCACTCTCCACAGCAGATGAGCAACGGCAGGTAAGAGACATCACAAATACAGATTTAACCAAACACAAACCCCTAAAATTGCACACATATTGTCATTTTCTTATAACAGTTTTTTCATTAGAGCATCTATATTGACACATTATTTTTATCCTGACTTCTAAATTCAGGATTCTATATGGTACTTTGTTATATGTATGCAGATCACATCTCTGCTAGTAGCAGGTTCAGATGTCAACTAGAGCTTTAGGGAGGCATTATCGATCTGTGTAATGACAGAAAAGTGTGAGGATTGATTGCTGGTGCTGAGAGGTTTCAGGGTTTCCTCGCTCACCCCTGAGCCTGTGTCAGATGTCATTAATAATCATATGAATCAGAATAATCAGTGAAGCAGATACAGAAGAGCAGATTTGGACACTTACAGGCATACAGTTGCTTTTCTGTAACTCAATTTAACATTTTTTTGTGCAGTCAGGGGAAGAGTGTAAGTGCTGACCGTAAGTCAGTTTGACCCTACAGTAGAGTTCAGCTAATGTAGATGTCTTAGCTAGCCTATTAAATGTGTACTGGCACTGTGGACGTGTTCACTGAGAAGTGTTGACGGTAAGAGGTCAGACGGTTTCTTGCAGCATTGTTATTGTTTGTTTGTAAAAGAGAGACAATAAAGTAGGGCTGCACTATATATCGCAAAATTATCGTTGCCGCAATAATAGTATATGCAGTATTTAGGTATCGCAGATGTGTGATAAATTACAATTATTTTATGCATTTGTTATCTAAATTAATGCAGTCTAAATTCTAATTCTAAAGTCTTTATCCCCCACCTCACTAGTAGTTGCTGTTCTGCTATTGGAGTGGCCCAAGGGCGAACCCAGAGTTGAAAATAAATATTTATAGTGACAACAGCCAATCAGAGTCATAATCAAATCAAATTCAAATTTTATTTGTCACATACACAGTATGATATGCAGTGAAATGACAACAATAATAATACACAATAATAATAAAAGAAAATATCTGCTGAGGTTTTCACTCATTCGTAGTGTTTTAAAGACTAAATGTTTGCACCTTGACACAGTTTTTAGTATGAATTAGAATTAATTATATCTGAAAAAAGCATATTTTACATGTTTATTTTAATATCTTTAAATAAACAAATAATTTTAAGCATTTTTCTAGGGAAGTATTATATCATAAGAAATTACTGTTTTCGCAATAACAGTATCGCTTAATTTTCTGGTATCATGCAGCACAATATTTGAAGTATAATATCTGTATGTTTGGTTATTTGTTTTCTGATGCTGCAGACCAGTAAATGCCATGTGTTTGCATAAGGGACACATACAAAGCTAGTCTCTTACACCATATTATGGTATATGGTGGTAATATGCAGTACCACAAGCATTTGACTGAAACAAAAACATTTTATCGTAATTGTGATTTATTTATTTATTTATTTTTGTTGAAACTGAGATTTATACCTGAATATAATATTCAAGAGATATATCACCTGAAAGCTGTATAAATATGCTTTCTATTGATGTATACTTTGTTAGGATAAAAAAATCACCTTTAAAGTTGTTTAAATGAAGTGCTAAGCATTGCGCATTACTAATCAAAAATTTAGTTTTTATATATTTACCATAGAAAATGTACAAAATGTCTTCATGAAACATGATCTTTACTTAATATACTAATGATTTTAGGCATAAAAGAAAAACCTAACATTTGACCCATGCAATGTATTTTTGGCTATTCTGAAAATATACCCAGGATACATAAGATTGCTTTTGTAGTCCAGGGTCCTATTTTTATTTGTTTGAGTACAGTAGCTACGAAGGCGGTAACCTTTGACCAGTCAGCATCTACATATGTTGCACACACAGTCTTTATGTATTAGTCAATAGCATTAAAACAGGATGAGGAAGTTATAGTAGTTTCATTAATTATTATCTGATATCTATTATTATAAAATATTATCTGAATTATACACTTCATCCCTTAATCACTACTGCATTTGATGGGACACTGTGGTTATGTTTTTGTAAGTGTTGGATGAGGGCCAGGGAAATCTTTAAGAGAGGACAAGAGAGGAATGTAAAACAGATGGATGTCAGAAAGAAAGTGCTGGCAATAGGCTTTCAGTGTGTAAAGAGACGTGGATGAAATGGATGACAATGCCACAAGGTGCCAGGTTTTTTTTTTACCCAGGGGACATGCCATCCTTCTTACCATTAAAGCAGCTGCTCACTCCATCCCACATCTCCGAACTGCTGCGGGCTGTATTTAAATGAAATTTCACACCTTACGTCCCCAAACATCCTCCACCTGTCTGTCTACAGCAGCTTCACACTTAATATCTGAACTCCGATTACACCTCATTATCAACTCTCACCTCTACAAGACACTGATGCTTTTTAAGTTCCAGAATTGCCACAGCTGTAGCAATTTCTAGTGTATGTGTGTGTAGGTGAGTGTGTGTGAACATGTTCTGCCTTTTCTTCACACCTGTGGAAAATGGTTGCAAGTTACAAAACTAGTTGAGTTCCTAATCTGCATTAAATTATACATAAATTTGAAGACCACTAGGATCCAATTAAAATTTATGTATATAATTTTATAAAATATATTGTTCCAAGCAAAACACAATTGGTAGAAAAACTTACTTAAATAAATGAAGAAACAAAGACTTCTTGGTTTGGCACATATTTAAACAAATGTATGCTAAGCAAACACAACCTCTCATTTATTTATTTATTCATTGAAACAAACCTAAAAAATTTATAATAAAAAAAAAAACATCAAATTAATGTTGTTCAAAGAATGCTAAAAAGAAGTCACAGTTTTCACAAATATATTAAGTTGAACAACTTTTGGTAAGCACAAATGATTCTTGGTCAGATCAGCATATTAAATGTATTCCTTCTGAAGGATCATGGGACTCTGCAGAGTATTTACTGCTGAAAATGTATATATAATATACATATCATATATGGAAGATAAATAGAAGATATTTTAATAATTGTTCACAGTATTGCTGTTTTTGATCAAATAAATGCAGCCTTGGTGAGCAAGTAGATTTTTTTTTTTAAATAAAACAAAAAAATAAGTTGAATAATTTAACAAAATTCTTACCAACCCCAAATATTTGGACATTAGTGTATATACATGTATTTGAAAAACAATATTACATATAAAGCATTTGAGTATGAACTTGTGATTAACAGGACCTGGCACTATAGGAATGCTCGAAGTTCCTCCTTCAGCACCACTACAAAACCGATGATCTAAAAAAAATTGACTTGGCTTGGAGCGCTAGGCTTGGAGGCATTCTAGGGGATGATGAAGATGTTTGTCAGTGGGCCAGGTTAATATCTCAGAGCCATGCATCACTCACTTGCCACTGAATAACTGCTCTGTCTCTACACAGGCTGACGGGCTCTTTTCCCACCAGAAAGCTCCCGCTGTAAGTGCTGTGCTCTGTACACAGTGGATGGTATTTGTAGATGGAGTCTGAGTGCATGGATGTTAGGTTCAGTTGTTTGTTTGTTTGTTTGTGTATGTGTTTTCTTGTGCACTTTCATAATTGTGTGGGTTTTGTGTTGTATTTAGATGGTTTAGGTTTACAAATGCACTTGGTGTGTGTGGTGCATTAAAATGTGCTTGTTGTGAAATCAGCATGCAGTCCATTATGTTGAGCTGGTAGCGCAGAGGCAACTAGTTCCCTCTTTGTGAGTGTGTATGTGTTTGTGGAAACTGCCAGTGGGCGTCAAGGCTGTTATGCAGAAATGAGTCTAAATTCATTTTTCCTGCATGTGTGTTCATTAATCTTGGCACATAAGAGACGACACAATTCCCTCTGAAATTTGCATCACCACATGAGTTTTTCCTCACAGTGACTGAGATGCACTCTCTTTCTCCTCCTCTTCTCAACGGTCAGCTTGTTAAATCTCTCTGCACATGGGTTCTCAAGAGCACTTCAGTTTGTTGATTCAGTGTTGTCTCTGTATTCGTTTCGGGTAGGCAAGTTTATATAGCACATTTCATACACGATGGTAATTCAGAGTGCTTCATGTAAGCATAATAAACTAATTAAGGCAGAATAAGACAAGTAATGTTAAGTGATTTAAAGCTGCGTGATGAACCGAAAATGTATATGTTGAATGGACTGGCATATTATTTTTATTATTTTCAAAAAGTATAAACAAAAAAATTAATTAAAATGATGTATTTATTTGTATTTTTGCATAAATTTGAATATTTAATCTATTTTAATTTGTAAAGATATATAATAATTTCATGTAAACCAGTAATAGTAATACCTATTTATTTAATGAATACAAAACAAGTTAACCTAAGCCCTTGTTTCCACCTGGTATTAACATTACAAGTGTTCTGGTTAGTATTAATGTCTGCTCAAATTAATTTCTTGTGATTCCTTGTGTTTCGACTTTTTCAAAAGCTCTTATTTCACCATGCTATTCATCACTTTCATTTACACATACAGTAAATACTGTCAGTGGTTTAAAGTAATGAAATACAAATACTAAAATTAATATTATTGAGTAGTTTTCTTCAGGAATTGTACTTTTAATAAAATAAGAAATGTGTACTTTTATTTGAGTACATTAAGTTCTGTATCAGTACTTGTACTCAGTACTTGGCTACTTAAAATAATCAGTCCCATAATTCCTGTTCAGTCAAATTGCGCATATAAAAATGTCATCAGACAGACCGACCACAAGACATGAGCGCTTTATAAATGTAGCAAACATGTGCAGTGTGGAAGCATTAAAAGTGTCCAAGAAGACACTAAATTGTTGCACACAACGATTGAGAGACTGCAGGTCACTGATGAGATGAAGGATGCCTGTTGTATGATGGCTGAATTTGCCAAATGGCCTTAAACAATAACTAAATGCAGTACAGAATGTTACGTTTTCAAATACATGCACAAATTGCATGTCTGCTATCAGTGTCACACGATGTTTGTTTTCAGCACCACTTGCAGGACACTCAAAGCTTGTTAAGCAGCATTCATATCGCTAATATTAACATATCGCTAATATAACATATATTTTTTCCCCCTTAGGCTACTAAGATGTCACACCACATGTATTTGCATCTTCCTGCTTTCTGTTGGATTATTATAGGTGCAAATGTTAATGTAATGTGTTCTCGTATTAAATTAATCTCACATTTAAAATTTATAGTCCATGAATGGCAAACAAATTTAATTTACACTTACACTGCTTTAGAAACACCCTTAAAAAATTGTACTGATGTACAGTAAGCTACGTTTGTATTATTTGCATAAAAAAAAAAAAAATTCTTTGGCAAATAATGGTACTTGAGTATGATTTTTTTCAGTACCCTTTCCACCACTGAATAATATTGCGTGAATGAAGCCATACTATGATGCTTTTGAGCAAAAGAAAAGGATTAAAACTTAAAACTAAAACTAAAACCGTAATCTGTGTGTTTTGGTATGAATATCTTACCGCAAAGATGATGTGTTTGGTCAAAAGGCTGTTGAAATGCATTCATCTACTGTACATGAGCATCTACATTGTAAAAGCAATCTAGTCAAATGCTTTATCAACTTCACCTCGAGGTGGTTGAAAGTGTGAAACTCAAAACAGTGTAGACCTCACTTACACTTTTATTTAGTGTCGTCCACATGCCATCATTTCACTAACGTGGAACATAATAGCAGGAGTAAATGGGGCCTGCGATCTTTTCAGAGCTAGTATGTGAGTGGCATGTTAATCAACATGTTTTGCAGTAAACTGCCTTTATTTGCTGCTGAGTTCTTTTTTTTTTTTATTCTAAAGGGTGTATTGTATTTTTAAATAACAACCTCTTCTACAGAAATGTATAAATATGGAAGAGCAAACAACTTGCAATTGTCTTTTCTTTTGCTTTTAATAGAAATGTCAGTTTATTGGCTTTTCATGCAGTGTAATGGTCAAAATAAAAAAAAAGGGCAAAATGATGAGCCCTTACGTGCAATATTTATTCTTTTTCAAATATTTCTCAGATTAAAGACATTTTCACAGTATTTCCTATAGTATTTTTTCTTTTGGAGAAAGTCTTATTTGTTTAATTTTGACTGAAACAAAAATAGTTTATTTTCTAAAAGCATTTTAAGATCAATGTTATTAGCCCCCTTAAGCAATATTTATTTTTCTTCGATTGGCTACAGAACAAACCATTGTTATAGAATGACTTGCCTAATTACCCTAGCTTGCCTAGTTAACCTAATTAACCTAGCTAAGCCTTCAAATTGCACTTTAAGCTGAATACTAGCATCTTGTAAAATATCTAATAAAATATTATGTACTGCCATCATGGCATAGATAAAAGAAATCAGTTATTAGAAATTAGTTATTAAAACTATTATGTTTAGAAATGTGCTGAAATAATCATCTCCGTTAAACAGAAAATGAAGAAAAAATATATAAAATAATTCAAATTTAATAATAATTCTGACTTTAACTGTAGGCTTTCAGTTAAAAGTACCTGCATATTGTCCTGATTTTAGTTGTCCATGCTTGTAGCCAATTGAATACATTTAGACTTTGGTCAAGTAATATACACATAAAAATAAAATCTGTGCAACCTAAAATATTATTACTGTTTTTTAAATTTTAGTTTTTTAATAAAGTAGATGTTCATGTTTCTCTACTACAAAGCTAATTGCTGACTGTCATCTGTGTATGTGTCTGCAGCCACAGAAGTCGTGAGGAGGAGCGCATCTCTAAACCAACGGCTCTATCCACTCCAGTTAAGATGGCTGAGGATGCTCTTCTGGCTCCGCCCACCGAACAGCCCGGGGACAAACAGATCCCTCCACTGCCAGGTCAGGACTTTCAGCTGTCTTCTGTCTTCCCCTCAGTTTACAAATTAAAGGCATAATGTGATAGTGTTATTTTTAAATGTTACATATTAAATTAACTCAATAATAATTAGAAAATTCATAGAACATTAGAATGAAATCCAAACAGGCATTTTTTATTCATAAGTAGAATATTGTAATGCTCTTTATAAAGGATCGGGAATTCATCCAACGTCCCATCAATGATATCTCTTCTCTGATTACATGTTTACTAGCTTAAGGGTAGGAAAAACCTTTAACTCACAAAAGATTGCAGCAACAGCAAATTACAACAATCCAGCATTCCACACAATTCCAATGGACAAAGTCTCTTTCCACCTTTTTGGAAAAACTATTTTTCTTAAATGTATGTCGCAATTTTATGTATTTAATATATGTCAACATTTTTGCATTACTTTAAATAAAATAATAGCTTTAATAATACAGTAAGATGCTTTGTTGTTGTTGTAATTACAAACTTGTAATTTGTGTATCCATTTCCTCTGATTTAATAACAGATTGAGAACATGGTGGGTGTTAGTACTGTAACAAAATAATCTTTAATGACTTTTCAATTGTATTTTACATCAAAGCAAAAATGGTTTACATTTTATGATCTTATTTTATGGTGTTTCGTTGTATGTTTACACTGTCATTATTTTCTCATTCCATTCCTTTTCTTAGTACATTACTTGTATCCTCACACCACATTTTAATTTTCACTCTTCACTGCTCTGCCTCTTACTCTATACTGATCTGGAATGCCGTGATCTGACCTTGATTCGCTTCTGGTTCTTTATGTTCTTTTTGGTCTGATTAACCAAAGCTGTGAAAAGAAATGCATTTTTTTGTCTTGTTCCCAAAATCTAACACAAGTGTATCTTTAGAGCCGAAACCAGTGTATGCACAACCTGGGCAACCCGATGTTGATCTGCCAGTGAGCCCGTCTGATGCCCCTGTGCCCAGCGTCACCCATGATGACAGCATCCTCCGGTCAGTGTTATAGTATAATCCCATTTGTCTTTTCTAGTGACTTTGAATTTACCAGCCAAGCAAGCTTTTCTGTATTATCATGCAGATGCACGAGTACAAATGCACACACAGTGCTTCTGTCCATGAAAGGTTGACCCAGTTTTATTCTATTAGCAGGCCCAGTATGAAGCTGGTGAAGTTTAAGAAAGGAGAAAGTGTCGGATTGAGGCTGGCGGGAGGAAACGATGTTGGGATCTTTGTGGCTGGAGTTCTGGAGGACAGTCCTGCTGCTAAGGAAGGCCTGGAGGAGGGAGACCAGATACTCAGGGTAAGGACCGTATTTTACTTTTATTACTAGACACAAGTAAGGTCTTGCAGCATTGATCTAGCATCAATTTATTGTACATGCATTAAATTGGATTGTAAATATACTCGCATTTATAGTCTGCCTTCCTAGTGTATAGTCTGTCCCAAAGGGAGGGAATACTTATATTATATTATATTATATTATATTATATTATATTATATTATATT